>JAWZSL010000042.1:0-600000 GCA_034769285.1 Lutjanus argentimaculatus | reverse complement strand
TAATATATATTTTCCCCATTATAATGATGATGATGTTCAGGTCTTTTCCCTCTTTATCATCTCTTAAATGGTTAAAGGACAAATATAAAAAAAATAAGCTGTGAACAAGATAGGATAAACCTGACTCCTCAGCCAGCCACACTGGTGGTGAATGCCCAGTTTTTAAGCATCTTCCCAGTCAGTAAATAACTGTAAATTAGTTTTAGTTGTAAAATTCAACTGTAGTTGTGTGCATGCATGTAAATACTTGTCCACATTTGTCTCACAGGTCCTCCCACTTTGACTGAATACCAGTGCATCAGATACTTTATTAAGATACATGTCTAACTGATATATTTTTGTATCCCTCATGTAGAGACATTGTGCCATTTGTTCTGTAAATAATGAGTGAGTCCTTTACTAAGACTGTGGTTTTGGCTTCACAGAGTTGATTTCATGTAAAACGGTCACAAACATTACTGCAGCTATACTCAGACCATCATCTATTGGACCACAGAGGCAATAAAAATGTCAAATGCATAATTTCAATGACCAGTTATATTTAAACAGCACCATGTTCATCATGACATCATCAGGTAGAGACAAACATGTTTTGCCACTGTTTGCTGGCTAACATTCCCTCAGATGCAGCATCACAATATTTATCATTTTTTGAAATGTTACATGATGTGGGAGACGACCCTAGTCCAGTAAAAACTCCAGTGTGCTGGAAGTTCGATCCTGAATACGTTTCCTCACTAATTTGGGAAGCTGGTTCTCAGAATTTTGTAAAAAACCAAAACAAAACAAAAAAAAAAAGGTTGAGACCCCCTGCATTATTGTACACTTCTCTAAGACCACCACAAGACATGATTTCACCCCCCAACTGTTCCTGAGATCACTGTAGTATAATAGTGTGCTCACACCAAAAGCAAAGCAAAATTTTCATGTGGCACAATTACATACAAAATCAAACAAAGACGCAAATATGCATCATCGCATGAGTTTAAAATATTCAACAAGAGTGAATAATTTTCATGTATTGTAGCTGAAGCAGATTGTCTGTGTTATCAACAAATACTGAATGTGACTATGTTGGACAAAGAGTAGTTTTCGCTGGTCCTCGCTCTGGATGAGTGGAAGGCTGAAACATGTAGGGGGAGGAACACAGACCTGTTCGTCTGTGTGGGTCCATGACATGTTGTGGGTGAGGAAACATCTCTAGGAATCTCTATTTTTAAAATTTGGTTTCAGCGTCGTCGTTTGTACTTTCAGGTATCTGCTTTATTTTACTGTTTTATGTTCACGTTCGGCTGGAGTTGTGTTAAGTTACCGCTGATGAAAACTGTGAACCGATTTAGGTCCTTCATAATAAAATATTTTAAATACCAAAATAATGGGGGACTTTTATTGTGAAGAAATTATAGGAAGTTAGCTGTTTATCCATTGTTTGACAGCTGCTCGACTTGAGCTAAGCTCTTGTCTTCTGCTAAAAGACACCTTTCAAGAGGTTAGCCCCGTTTTAATGGATATTTAAATCCCTGCCGTGTTGGGCTGACATAACAAGTCAAACTGAGTCAAGCCAAGCAGTGCATTTGTATGGAAAAGGGTGAGTACTATCATTTAGTTCAAAAGCTGAAGTCAAGTGGGGCCGCGCTGAGCCTCATCACGTGTTTGTTGCAGTTTGTAGCAGAGTGTAAATACACGGCGTTCCCACTGGAAACAATTACAAAACACACTTTGATGGACACAGTCCCTAAATGATCCTGTGGTCAAACCTGCAAGAGGCAAAAATTCACTTTGCTTTCTGTGCGAGCACACCAAGGCACAATTTGTATTCATGACAGTGGTGTATAAGTAAATTGAACTCTGAAAATGTAGGGCTTTAAAAATCATCAGAGCAAAATTAAGGCTACATCAGGATCATGGACAGGTTAGATCACAGCTCTACTCTCCTCTCTGTCTCTGTGTCATTTATTTTTGTCAGTGTAAAAGAGAAAAGTGGTACTTATGAAGTAATGCCCAGCTGTAGCCTCTCAAAGCACAGTGTGACAGTTTAGACTCTCACAGAGAGAAAAGTCACCCCTGGGTCGTCCAGATTTCTTTCCCTGACTATCCGGAACACTAGACGTCACCATAGATTTGAGGAGGATCCACTTCAGGAGGCTCCTGGTGATTTTGAGGCCGGTGTCTCCTGCTCTCCCAGCCCCTGCGGATCTTCGTCAGTCTTGACATCAGGCACGGCAGAGCCAAGATGATCCGTCCGACCAGAACGACACAGGGCAGGATAAGGGACAGCAGGAACACCGGTGGTAGGTAGTAAGGGTAGGCACCAGGGAAGAAGGCAAAGTCCCAGCCGAAGAACAGAGTGTGCATGATGGAGAGAGTTAAAGCAGCGTAACCGAGTCCTGACTGCAGACACACAAAAAGAGACAAGAGAGTTCAAAGAGTTTAAGATGACAAAATATAACAAAGAGAATTTCAATAAGAAAAAAATCCACTGTTGACTAGAGGAGCCTCTTGAGTCATTACATTTTATTAGCTATACATATTTAAACATACACATAATCATAAAATTACACTCGGGCTGTAACTAACAATTATTTTCATTATCAATTAATCTGTTGATTATTTTCATGATTAATCTTGTAGTCTATAAAACGTGTGAAAAATGCTGATCACAATATCAAAGAGCCCAAAGTGACGTCTTCAAACTGCAAATGTTTGACATTTTTGCTTAAAAAATGACTGAAATTATTAGCAAAATATTTGGTAATCATTGTTTGGGCCAGTTCAGGACACAAGTTCACATATTTGACATATTTTGGCACAGCTACACAACTATTCAGACCATTTGATTTACCAGTCCCTCACCTGTAGTCATAAGCTTTGAGTCATGACCAAAGAAATGAGTTTTTTGGATACAAGCAGCTGAAACTAGTTCAGCCTGAAGGTGTCCACACATAAACCGCTCTGTGCCGGCTGTGCCAATGTTTTTGTATGAGGAGAGCGGCTGCACCCAATTAGGCAAAGGCCCGATACTTGGCATGGCGCAAAGCTCAAAGTTCAAATTATTTCAACTTGGACCTCAGCTGCACCTTACAGTACCTTCCAAAGTGTAACCAATGAGATAACAACTGTAAGTGATGACACAGCCAGAAGTGACACAAACAAGCAATGGATGGAGAGAGTGAAGGACGAAAAGTGTCGCAGAGCTCCTCAAACTCAATAACATTAAAAACACACCGCAATTTTGCCAGCAAATTTAAAGCACGGCAAAATGTCAGCAGTCCAGAGGGAACTCGGAGAGGAGCCATGTGGTCCATGTAGGAGTTCTTTAAAACACCTGCCTGTCCCTGAAGGTAATCTTTAAGGTGTGTTCATCTCATGCAGCATTAAATAAAGACCACATCTATACTGGGACATATGGAACAATTTCTTTAAGTACAATTAATGGAATGACAGGAGAGAAAATAATTATAAACTATTTATCACATTAATCTACTAACCTGAACAAATGTAAACTCCCTCCAGGTGAGGGCATTTCCCACAGAGGGCAGGGAGGTAATAGCCAGCAGAGTGAGGACTCCGAGTCCCAGAATTCCAGAGGACAGGTAAAGGTCGGACCTCCACACCTGCTGCTCCACCCACGAGTTTTCGACACCAGCTTTCACCTGAAACAAAAGCAATATCAGAGCCGAGGCTGTCTGACACTGTGTTTAAGCGTGTGGTCCACAATGTCCACCTGTCCAGTGCTCACCTGGCGGTACGCTGCGTTCAGCAGTGTGTATCCCGCAGCCCTCCTCAGTGTCAGACACATACTGTACACAGCGTGAAGTCCAGCACACAGGAAGCTCAGCAGGCCCAGCTGCTTCCTGCTGCACAGCCACGAGTCCAGCCAACGAGGAAATCGCTTGTATTTGGTTCCTCGGCCGAGCTGCAAGACCGCCGCCAGCAGACCTGAAGAAACACAGGACAGATCAGACAGATCAGATGTCCTTGAGACTACAGTTACAAATGTGCAGTATGTGCAAATCCCAAATATACAAAACACAATCCACCGAAACTAACTGCACACTAGACTAAGCTAAAAACAAACAATAAATAATCATTCGCTAAAACAGCTGATACTGGGCTGATATTATGCAGTCTGAACCACCACTGTTCTCTGTTCAATACCTGGTAAATAGACCAGAGCCAGCGCAACCAAGGCAACCGCTGGCAGCGTCTCGTTCACCGTCTGCAGCGGCAGCTGGTAGAAGTTGTTCTCTCCCTTGTCGAGGTAGGGCAGCAGTATGCGCCTCAGGAAGTTGTAACCATAGAAGAAGAGGAAGAGGAGAAAGGTGACCAAGATGGAGCCTCCCCAGGAGGGGAAGAGGAGGAGCGGGGCCTCCTCAATGTCCCTGGACGCACACAGGCCTCCCAGATCGACGGGGCTGAAGCCCAGACGACGGGCCAGCTGGAGCACCGGGCTTTAGAGTCGGAGCAGTCGCTGCAGACCAGGACCTGGAGGAGGGAGAGGATGAATGGTTGAAAAAGCAGGGTAGGAATTAACAAGTGTAAACTACTTCCTACTATACAAACATGTAGGATTTAATTTGTGTTGCTTGAGTATTTGCTATATAGGTTTATTGTTTATTGTTTATTGAACTTTTTTTTATTGAACTGATATTCTTGTTTGTTTTTTATCTTTTTTCATTTACTTCTATTGTTTTATTTGTTTTTCTTTTTTTACATATTTGAAATAAATAATTTTCATTTATTCATCAAACCAACATATAAAGAGAATCACTCTCATATAATTATTGTGATTCTGACTTCATTCATATCTCCCAGTGATAAAAATGTTCCCTGGTTCTGTTTTCACACCTTATCTGACCTCACCTATGCCTCCACCTCACCTGCCTGCTTCCATCGTGAGCTCCAACCTGCAGCGCCCACGCAGAGACGACATTGAACGCCTTCACCACTCGGCTTCTTGGGAAAAGCTCGGCCAGCCTCTCTGCGTTGGACCGCTCCCCGTCGTTCAGACTGGTGGCGTTGCTCACATCCACCAGCACCTTCCCGTCCAGCCGCTCCCTCAGCCCCACCAGGGTGGAGTAGTGCTCTGGGAAGACTGCGGCAACACCACCCTCTCTGCACTGTCCACCGCCTCCCTCTGTGACTGCACCTCCACCCCGTCAGGAAACAGACCCCTGGCGACACGGGTTGGATCGCGGCTGCCCACCACCACCCTGAAACCAGAGGCCACCAACCGGATCGCCAGGGAGCGGGAGAAGTCTCCGGAGCCGATGATGCCGATCACGGGGCCTCCCAGGCACTGGGGCAGGGGCTCTGAGGCGTCAGGGGCAGAACTGACCAACAAGGGCGTCTTCATGTCAGTCTGCATGACGGCTGCTGGAGGTCAGGACGTCTGTAACAACTGATAAATGAAATAAAAGCTAGAATTTAAAAGTGGTGTGTTTCAGAGATGTTATAACATTTCCTTCTGAAAACAAATTCTGATGCCTGAACTTCACATATCAGACGATAATGAGTATCAAAACAATACCGGTGTGTAAACAAACAAACAGACAGATAAACAGACATATATTTTGATCAGCTGTATACTGCTAACCCTGTACGTGTGTGATATGATTGCTAGTACATTGTAAGGTGTATTGGACACATTTCCAGTATTAATCAGAAAAAATAGACAAGTGTTAGGACTTGCATGTGATTAAATTAACATTATTTTTAAATATTAGTATTATGGTTTGAGATACTGATGATGATTGAGATGATTATGATCATGATAAGGGGCTTCAATTTCAATTTTTCCCCAATTGTAAAGCTACTAATTTAATCAATTTATAGGGGATTATAGGGCTGCAGCTGACAATTATTTTCATAGCCAAATAGTTGTTTGTTGAAAAAACACAAAGAAAATGGTGAAAAATGTAAATCAGTGTTTCTCAAATCGTAAGATGACGTCCTCAAATGTCTTGTTTTACTCTCTCAAAGATATTCAGTTTACTGTCATAGTGAAGTAGAGAAACCAAAAAAATTTAATTTGATATCTATTAATAATCAATTGATCACTGCAGCTCTATAATATTAAACATAAATGTATTAACTTTATTATTAGCAGGTCACAAATAACTATAACAGACTAGGGCTGGGCAAGGACTGAAAATATGGTAGAAAAAGAGTGATAAGTAGAATACAAATAACATTAAAAAATATAATAAAATATAAAAGAACAATAAAAAGATCAAATACGAATTAAAAGCCATACACAGCAAATATATAGCAGGGTTTCCCCCAGTGTTTTATAGCCTGGCGGGCCGCCAGCTTTCTTGCCCCCCCCGCCAGGCTAAGTGTCATTGTTTATTTATTTAAATAGTTTTTTTATGAACCAAAACTATGATACCAAAGACGTATAGCATTTTAACCGCATCTGGTGTACTAATTTTGTAAGACTCTACGTTTAAGTATTATTAATAAATAGCTTATAATAACACATAATTGACATAATTTTGCAAATTCCTGTAACTATTAACATTTTTTTTTTTTACAAAAACAACGGTAGGCCGCCAGTGGGCTTCTCTACCACCAGGCTTAGCAAGTTTTCTGGGGGAAACCCTGATATATATTGTATATGTATATATATTATACAAACATATGGATATATGTGTATAATTGTACAGGATAATTGCACAAATGCTGTAATACACACATGGTGTTTAGCATTAAACTAATTTTAAAAAATTGTGACAATATTGTAGGGATGAATATTGATGTTTTCACAAATTAGATTTTTGATCAATACTCATCAGTAATGTGATAGAAACAGCTAGAACAGTCTGGTAGGTTTACATCAGTTTACTGTAATGCAGTGTTTAAAACCACGAAGAAGACAAGACTTATGACATATAACAATATCAAAAATCTAAGATGATATCTAGTCTCCAATCATGATATCAATATAATATTGATATATTGCCCAGCACTGCTGCAGATCCTTCACTCCCTGGACACAACCTGTTCCAACTTACCCCCTCTGGGAGGCGCCACAGAGCTCTGGACACCAAAACAAGCAGACACAAGGACAGTTTCTGTCCACAGACCATCACTCAGATAAACTGTTAAAGGGTAAACCTGAACTATATTTTCACATATGTTGGGCTCAATGACTACTCTTTTTTTTTCAATCACTAACAAGCATCGATCGATACTGAAGCCACTTTTTCAAAACTCTTCATACAGTCTTGATGCATCTGTGCCAAACAGTTAATCTCACCTCCAAAACTCGCTCAAACCATCAAAACACTTCATACATGTCTCAAAATAAGCTCCCTGACCATAAAACAATTCTCACTCAGAAAGCAAACACTGTCACTTACAACACACTGAGCAACAGTCTGCATGTTGTATAAACCAGTGGTTCCCAAACGGTGTATGATATGTGAGGTTATAGTACTCAACAACACTTGTATTATAAAAGAAAACCATTCAAAAAACTGTGTCTCTCCTTCTTTTCAGTTCCATTAACTTATTTTCAGTTTTGTGGTCTGTCATTTTGTTGACAAACATTTCATAAGTAATATATTTTGTGTTAAATAAGTGTTATAGAGGCTATTTTGCACAGAAAGAGAGAGATTTGTGTGACACCTTTGGTGTATCTTGAGCACATTCAACAGTCAACATTTATTCCTTTTACACTATTTGTGTTTGTTTACAACCAACAGAAACACTTGACTTATAATGTATATTGACTTTTTATTACATTGGTTTCTATTTATATATATTCACCACTTCTCCTTGTTTGGTTTGTTATCCTGGTTTCTATTTTGCTGAAACGCAACTTGGAAAAAAAAAAAAAAAAAGAAAAGAAAAAAACCCCGTACAGTCAAATTCCTTGGATGTGAATCAGAACACATAGACTTGACCAACTCTGATGCCAGGGCTGCAATTTAAGATTTATTTTCATAGTCCATTAATCTGTTGATTATTTTCTCGATTGATCAGTTAATAGTTTTTGTTTTAAAATATCAGAAAATGGTGAAAATTGTCAGTCAGTGTCTCACATCTCAAAGATATTCAGTTATCAGAGAGGAGGAAAGAAACCAAAAAATATTCACATTTAAGAAGCTTTTTTTTTTTAAATTACTCAAATCAATTAATCGATTATCAAAATAGTGGCGATTAATTTAATAATCGATTAATAATCAATTAATCGTTGCAGCTCTATCTGATACATAATAATAACACATGAAAATCTCTCTGTGTTAAATATTGTCAATAATTAACAGTTCCAGTAATGTGAAAAAAGTGTATCACAAAAAAACAAATAAACAGATTAAGAAAAAACATTATAACCTTAATATTGATACTGAGGTCGATTATTAGTGGACTTTGATTAACGGATTAAACAGCACATCTAACGGTGTAGTTCAGAACAACAGAAAATGAAACTAAAAACTGCAGAGAAAACTGAGCAGAAATCAAAAGTCCACTGAGTCACAAACATGTCATGTATTTATAAAGACAGCGGACCTGTGGACACAAAAAACAAACACGTGTCTGACTTTAACGTGATTTCATTCATTTCACTCACCGTATTCGCTCCGAGGATAACGTGAATATTATTTTTAAAACGTTAAACTGAACCTGATATAAACTGGCTTTCCTGCTCCTCGCTGCTCTTTCCTGTCCACGACACTTATTCAACTGAACTCAGCTTCTCGTGCACCTCAGAGGACAGAGGACCATGCCGGTCACGTGGTCAAGATGCCCCGCCCCCTGATGCCTTCATGAACTCCTGACGAGCTCCGAGTTTTGAGTTTTTTTTATGAATATGACTTGTAAACAGCCTGCTAGTGCAGGTAACAACAAAAGTAGGCTATATATAAAGACAACTCGATTGAAAGGATTATAATCTTTGTTGCGGCTTTGTTTGCTGATAAGAAATCTTCCTTATTTCCTAGAGCTAAAACTTTTCCTGTTAAATACAAAAAAATTGTTTTCACAATGGGAGCTGTTCTCTCACGTATAATTTGGATAATGAAATGTCTCTTAGGTCAGAGGTTATCAGTTTCTTTTCTTGTCAAGAGCCCCTCATAATATACTGGGCACCTCCCTGTCCCACCACACATACACAGACATCCAGAGAGTTTGTCTAACTTTCAGTGCATACATAAAATAATGTGCAATTAAAAATTTAAAACATATAACATATAACATGCCAAAGTATTTTGCCATAACATGCCAAAGTATTTATATTTTAAATGAATATTTATATTAAAAAAAAACACTGTCAGTCCTGCAGTCCTGTCAGACAGTAAGTGGTTAGATGTAAGTACGTGAGAAAATAGAACCAAACAGAACTGAAACTAGAAACTAAAAAGTGTTGAACACAGTTGCGACATGCTTGTTGTTGTTGCCATGGGTTGTTTTTTTTTTGTTTTTTTTTTTTGGGAGAACAAGCATGTACTTGAATGCATCACTTTTTAGTTCCCCCTGGTAACAGTTTCTGTTGTCGGCTGTACTTGCAGCAAAGGGTCAAATTATCCAGAGTTTCACCAAAAAAAAAAAAAAAAAAAAGCAAAGACTGGAGAAACATCTGAAAAATGAGTCCAGATTTATGTTTCAAAATAACTTTCTTTTTCTTTTCAACTCAATTAATCATCTGTCAATTTTTGACAACCACAGGATTTATAATGTAATTTATTATAATGTATCTGTCACAGAAGGCAATTTTCAACATAATTAATCCTTTCACTTGTAATACCTGCAGAATATTTTTTGCTATTGTATAATTTTACTTCACTAGAACTTTAAATGCCTTTTTTTTTTCTTTTTTTTCTTTTTTTTTGCATTTTTACTTGTTAATGGTTAATGGTAAAGGGCCTGAATTCTTATTCGACAACCACTAATTCTGACAGGACACAAACAAAATAAGTAAAACAAAAACAGATTTCAATGAATATCCAATAAATACAGACCCAGCCTTTATTAGGAGAGATCAAAGCCTGTAGGCTACTATTATCATAGTCTTGACATTTTATCACAAAACATCCGGCATTGATTTTCAAGAGCAATGAAGAGATCTACGGTTGTTAAATCTACATTAGGCTCCATATGCAGGATGGCCACTGAAAAATAACATTAATTATGATTATTATGATAATAATCAAAGATACAAAGAAAATACAGCATTTTTATTGGAAAAACAAACATGAAAAACACAACATTTGGATGAAGTCAGTAATGTCTGGACATGACAATCCATACAGGAAACAGAAACAGGAACTCTTGTTCTTGTTATGCTCGAGCAGAAAAATACAGCCGTTCCTAGCAACAGCATTTTTATAAGCAGCTGTAACACAGTAAAATTGAAAGTCATAATTTCATGATTGACAGAATTGGTTTCTTTTCCATAATTTTTTATTATGCTTCTTGACTTGTAGTACTTGCTTTCTATGCTTTGCTATGTTTATTATGTCTATTCTTTTTTTAATCTAATATTCTTACATATTCTTCTATTCTTGTATTTACACTTAAGATATTTATAGATCACTTCCAAGTATTTTTATTTACATTGTTGTCACACATTGTTGTATAATACACATATGTCTACATATTTCTACTTTTCCCTTTTTCTATTTTTGATTGTAACATGATTTTCTCCTGGGGACCAATAAACTATTTCTGATTGTAATTCTGATTCTTGTCTGTGTTTGTGTTTGGCTTTGATATTTCCGACAGTACCTGAAGGCATCACATCTGACAGGGGAAGATAAGGCTGCACCCTGTGCCAGAGTCTGCTGATAGTGCAAAAGTTTTATAAGAATGAGGCAGCGTTCAGGAGACACAAAGAAACATTTGGATGATTGATAAGAGAAAGAAAATATGTAGAGGAAGCAGCGGTGGAGGAAATATTTATCTGCTTTAACTTGGGTAAAATTACTGATACCACACAGAGAAAATACTCCACAACAAGTAAAAGTCCCACATTGAAGCCTCACTGGTGTAAAAGATATGTAAGTATTAAAAGCAGAATGTAGGTAAAGTATAAAAATTTTGTAGTCAAATGTTCCTGTCAGTGTTTTACTATTATATCTGATGCTTTTGGATCATTAATATTACTGCTGCATTGAGGTTTATGTTGCATTTTACTGCTGTAGGTGTTTAAGGTAAAAGGTGCACTTTAAGTATATTTTGATGCAAATACTCTTTTTTTTTTCTGTAAGTAAAATTTTGAATGCAGAACTTTTACTTGTAACAGAGTATTTTGATTTTGGTCCTGAGCGTGTTGCAATATGCAGTATTGATAATGTTTAAAAATGAAATGTTGATTACATGTTAGTAATACACATATGATAATATCATTTATTGGCAGCTTTGTAAAATAATCAATTCTCATTGGTCACTAACAGCATCTAAGATCTGTTATTTCTGTATAACAGACCGTTGCTATGGACACAGTTCTGATGGGGAAGGATAAAATCATTGTTAAGTCACTAAAATCACTTTATTATTAATATTTTGTGTCAAATTATTGATTTTGTTTTGGTACATAACCATGTAACCAGCAGGATAATGTACAGTGAGCAGGCCAGTATTGCAAAATAAAGTAAAATCATTTTAAAATCAATATTTTGTCTCACATAAATGTGTGCAAAATGTATTTCATTTTATTTATTTGGATAAAAAAAAAAAAACATGTCATCCAGAAATCTGATATTGGTACTGTGCTAATTGATCTTCTTATTGGGCAGGAAGATTCTGAAAAAATGTAACTAGTAGAAACTAAACCTGTTTGACCAGTGCAGTGGAGTAAAAAGTAAATGTACTTAGTTACATTCCACCACTGCAGGGAAACAGAAATGATATAATTATATATATTTTTTTTATCCTTTCATATCTGCTGTGGTGAGACTAAAATTTCCCCACAGTGATAAATAAAGAGCTGCCTGTACCCACCTGACAGCACCTGATCTAAGTTTTCTCCACTGGGTGTCGCTCTCCTACTGCAGTACAGGACGGATGTGGTGCGTTTTTGTTTCTACTGTCTATCTAAAGTTTTTATCGTCCTTCTATCAGTTCAACGTGTGACTCTTCATGTTCTGTAAAGGTTGATGATGGGAGGTGAGCTTGTTCCAGATGGAACCTGATGGTTCTGTGTGAGGGGTGTTTTCTCTGAAGCAGTGACACACTGAGCTGCTGAGTGATGCTCCGACTGTTCTGGTCCACTTTCACACAACATTCAGATTTAGACATTTAGATGGAACCTTTTTATTTTTCAGTGATGGAAGAATTCAGATCTAATACACTATTACAAAAAATGATTCTAGACGGGTTCTACCTGAAGGACTGAGGTTCTACAAGGAACTATTTGCCTCTTTAGAAACCCCTTTTTGAAGAATGGGTGTGTCAAGGATTCTTTGTAAGAATACGGGGTCCGTTAAGAACCTTTATTGAAACAAATGGTTCTTCAAGGATTGTTGAAAGCCTTAAAGAACTCAGTCGTCAAATAAAATCCTTGAAATATAAAAGGGTTCCTTGTAGAACCTCCTGAGTGGGTTCTAAATGAAATCCTAAGAATATAAAAAGGTTTCGGTAGAACCCTCTGGGTCAGCTCTAGGTTCTAGATAAAACCCTTGTAATATAAAAGGGTCCCTGCTAGATGAAACCCTTGGGATATAAATGGGTTCTCCATAGAATCCCCTGGGAATGGAATATAAAAGGGGTGCTCAATAGAACCACCTGGGTGGGTTCCAGATTGAACCCTTGGAATATAAAAAGGTTCTCAGTAGAAACCGCATGGGATGAGTTCTAGATGGAACCCTTGGATTATAAAAAAGTTATGAATAGAACCGCCCTGGTCGGTTCTAGAAGAAACCCTACCAATATAAAAAGGTTCTCAGTGGGACCCCCTGGGTCAGTTCTAGGTGAAACCCTTAGGATATAAAAAGCGTTCTTTGTAAGACTACAGGTTCCATTAAGAACCATTTTCATCCAAAGAACCTGTAAGAGTTCTTCAAGGATTGTTGAAAGCCTTAAAAAACTAAATAGTCAAGGCTTCTCTGCACCATAATGTAAAAAGGGTTCTCAGTAGAACCCCCTGGGTCGTTTCTAGGTGAAACCCTTAAGATACAAAAGGGTTCTTGGTGGAACCTCCTGGGAGGGTTAGATGAAACCCTGTGGCTATAAAAAGGTTCTCGGCAGAACCTCCTGGGTGGGTTCTAGATGAACCCCTTCTTGTCTGTATAGGAACATAACCACATGCTGTAAACGGCCCTGCCAACTAGGCATGGGCCGGTATGAGATTCTGACGGTATGATAACCTTAGGCAAAAATATCACGGTTTCACGGTTTCACGGTATTATGATTACAGCTCTAAAATGTGTATTTTGAATGTCTGTATTTTTTTTAAAAAAAGGAAAAAACTTTTCAATTGAACAGTCTTTTATTTTTAAACAATATATAGAACATGATGGACATTAGAAAATATGTATTTAAAATAAATAATTTAAAAAATGACTGGCTTTTTACGGTAGCCGAAGTATTCCCAAACAGCCGACTTGGTCCGCTTAGACGGTGGAAAAAGTTCTGGGGGCTCGCCTCCTTCAGCCATCACACAGCCTGCAGAGCTGCCTGTCACTCACAACAAACGCAGGTGCCCAGGGGGAGGGGCGCTTTACGCTGCAGCTGCACACGGCGTGAGGGACCTCTACTTTCTCCCTGATGAGACGTCGCATTAAAAAAAAACAACAACAACAACAAAAAAAAACGCTCATACCGCAGGAACGGTATGACGGAAAATTTTAGTGGTTTTGAAACCTTGACTTTTTCATACCGTGGTATACCTTGAAACCGGTAACCGGCCCATGCCTACTGCCAACTGATAAGATGAACACGTCACTTAGAACACGTTAGAAAAATGTTTGAGTATCATTTGTTCTCCTGAATCCGACATAAAAGCGGTTTTAGTGTCGTTAATCCTCATTAATATCTTCATTTGAAGCAGACCTCCACGTTCTGACCTTTCCACCTCGTCCCTCTCATAGCACCACCCGCGGTTGGTGCCGTTTGACATTTCAGCCTCAGACAGTGACTCAACTGGAGCAACACATACAGACACATAGAGAAGCAGGAGCCTCACACTTCATCATCGTCATCATCATCATCATCATTATGACTTCCAGGAGATGAAGATATTAAAACGAATACTTCCCCGTGCTCAGCAGTTTGACTCAGACCCTTGATTAGAGAGATGGTTGCAAAACAGCTGTTTGATTTATTGATTCATTTCATCTTAAAAACACGCGGCGAGACTCTGACGGCTGACTGATGCTCGCGTGCTTCTGCCGAATGATTGATTAGACGAGACGTTTAATGAACCTCACGAGAGAATTACATTCAGCTGTAGCTTCATTTGTTATAACTGCAGTAAGGCGTCCTGCAGGTCTGCCGCTCTGCTCACCTCCGACAGAAAGCTCACGTAAAAATTCCTGCCGTGACCTTTTAGACGCTCCGTAGGATCTGAAAAAGCTGATGTTCTTTTTTGGATCTTTTATTCTCGTAACATGTGCGATCAAATGTCCGACAATGTCTTCATCCTCCTGTGTTGGTGCTGTTGTCTCTTTCACTGCCTCCTGCCTTTAACACCATGTGAAGGACTGAAAAGGTCGACCTATGTTTGTCGCTGACAAAAGAAATATAAAGCTAACACTGGCTACAACACCTGACACCCTCTGTGTTAGCTGTGTGTAATGATATGTAAATAACAACAATAAGAGTGGCAGCTAAAAGTGAATCATGGAGGCTCAAATAAATACAACAGACACTCAAAAAAACAAATAAAGTATGCTGGAGCCTGATAATACTGTACTGTATTAGCAGCATGCTAATAGCCTAATGCAGACAACACTCCTGTTTCATCAGTATTTCAAATCCCTCTCAACACTTCTGCCTGTTTCATTGTCTCTCACAGGAAACTCGACCCACAAACTTATTATGAATAATCGTCATACAAGGATCCACAAGTTGTGCGTGTTTGTCTGATGTCACCCAAGTGGCCACATCATCCATGAAACACAATCTACACATGCAGTTCACATAATGCACATTGCCTTACATGCATGGTACATTTATACCGCAACCTGAAAACCCACAACCCTGGTTCAAATGGCATGTGGCCCAAAAAGTCTACGGGCAGCTAGAGAGACACAACTGCACATATAGAAATGATAGGAACAAAAACTTATTTGTCTCTCGCCATTGACTACTATTCATATTTTTCCAAAGTAAGGTCCCATGGGACAAACCAGAAGGGGAGAGACTTTGCCTGTGTGTTGCAGAAGTAAACCCGGAAGCTGGAAAACTTTTTTGGTGTGCGCACCAGGCGAGCAGTTCTCACTGGACTGTGCCATCTTTGCATCCTGGCATTTGCGCAGCTGCTCTCTGTGCAGTGGTAGCATTAGGATTCGCTCTCTGCAGCGGTCGCCGGTTCGACTCCCGTCTACAGCCCATTTGCTGCGTGTCATCCCGCCTCTCTCTACCCCCCTTTCCAGTCATATCTTCAGCTGGCAGTATTGTAATAAAGGCAAAAGGCTACGACTGTACCAAGAGACTTTTAGTACAACAAAAGAACACTTTTTCTGATATACATCACTTGGGGTATTTTATTTTCATTTGATTGCGGATCACAACAAAAAATCAATAATTAAGATCCTCAGCCACACACTTGCCATGAAGTTTGCTTCAAACATTCACAGTCTTCAGAGGATAAATCTTTCTGACTCTGGAGATACTCTTGCTGCATCCAAAATCACATACTAAGCCCTGCAAACCCAACATATGTGCTATCGTTTAACATTCTTCTGTGTAAATAAACAGTAGTAGCCTGTATATCTTTTTAGATGCACTACCTAGCACTGTAACCATGTCAACCTGTGCCAGCGACTAAATAATTTTAAGATATACTAGGCCTGGCAAAGTGAAACCTTACTTACATTTAAATTGATGTTATACAGTGCTGCCTTGCTCGTGTCTGCCGTCGTCTGTTATGTTGTTATTGTTGTCATCACTACTGCTTTGCATTGTGGGATATTTATGCAGGTGTAGTGTGCAGTGCCTGCTTACTGTGTGCAAACACAAGACACTACTATATATTGTTTCCCTGGAAATAGTACGCATCTCATGCACTGTTGATTTCAATGTGTGAAGTGAACTTTGAGCTCGCTCTTTGAAGTGTGAACTTGAGCAACACTGCAGACTTAAGCAGACTTTTCACATTCATGTGTCCATGAGCAAATGAAGTACAAGGACACAAACATCTGCATGTTGTGGATATGAAGAGAAAATGTTGCACAGGATTGGAATGAAAAAAATGTCGATTTGACTCAAACAACTGATACTTGAACATCCAGTAAATGGAGGATTGATCCATGTGGCATATTACTGGTCACTAGAACTGAGGCGTTTTATATAATTGTGACCTTTTCCCTGTATTTATTTATATATTACTTAGTATGAAACACCGCTGGATTCCAGTGCAGTGAACTGGAACAGGACCTGCGGGCCGCTCTGTCCTCACACTGATCTGCATTGTAAAACAGGAGCCGGTGGGCAAATGTCTCTGTCAAGGTGAACTGGACTCTGGGGTGGTGGTCCACTGACCCACTGCTACTGTCTGGTGGTGTTTAACTGGGGGTGATCTAAACACATACTGTATATTAAACTGGAGGCTTCTCAGCAGAGGTATTCTGCTCGACTACATCTCAGTTTTACTGCACAATTTACTCTTTATACTTTAAGTACATTCTGCTGGTAATACTTACATACTTTTACTTTACAATGCAGGACTTTAACTTGACTTATAACACAAATGTGTTATATAATGCTGATCCAGCTTATTCTTGGTCCTAAACTTGTCAAATGTGGCAGCTTGGTCAGCTGCACATCAGCACACCTGATTCAAATGACCAGGTCATCATCAAGCCTCTGCAGAAGCCTGATAACAACCTGATCATTTGAAACAGGTGTGTTGGAACAGGGAAACATCTAAAACATGCAGGGCAGGTGTCCCAGAGGGACCAGGGTTGGGAAACACTGCCCTAAACCCATGGTTACATACAATATTATACTATAAAACTGTGCAGCATTTTAAAATCACATAGATTCACCCAGCCAGTGTTTCTGTATCTTATATAACGCAGGAGAAGTTTTCAAAATGTGTGTCTGACAGTCGATTCCTCCGACGAGACATCCAAGGCTAAAATGTGTCTCCACAGGCGCATTGTGTCCACGGAGACGGTCGATTGTCTGTCCTATGTCTCAAATGCAACAAAAGTCATCACTATAGTCTCCTCCAATGACAGGTGCAGGCGGTGGTACCTCTTGCCGTGGTGGAAGTAAAGTAAAATTGACAGACTGCCTATTTGAATACATAGCTAAATAATGGAGAGCTTGAACTGCAAAATTAACGTGTTACATTACTTGTTGCAACAAAAAAGTAATCTAAGGAGTTACTTTGAAACTCGGTACCTCAACACTGGTCAGGGATAAGAAAGAAAAATGAGAAAAAGATGTAGTTTAAATGAAGACATCTCCTTATTTTCAGCCACCACTAAGGGACAGGTGAAACATGACAGCAGAGTTCAGTATATCACACCACACTGTATGTTATATACGTTTAACAGAAGACCTGCACTGTCATGGTCTTAACAGCTGTAAGCTACTTCATCAAAGCAGTAATACCCGGGAGGCTCTGTTTAATTACAGTGATTATGTGAGCGACAGTGATGTGAGTAGCATCTGTATCTCTGTGGTAGTCTGACTGAGCATCCTGCTGTCCTCAAGAACCTCCCCGAGGGAACTCAAGTTCAAGTTCTTTATTGTGACACAACTCCTCTTGTGTTTTTGAAGTTATTTCAATGCACAGCTGTTGTCTTCTGTCTGAGCACACGGATCACCTTGAAAGGAGCTGGCTGAGGCGGTTCAACATCTGATCAGGGTCCTCAAATCAGCGAAACAGCAGAGCCAATCACGGTGACTTGTGATGACAACATCATCTTCAGGAAATCACGTTTGTTGTCTGGATATGATGTGAACACACAACTTCACAAATCTGCAGCCAGAGGCAGATGGTTTTAAACAATTCATCAGTACAGCGACGACAGAGATAGACGATTAAAAATGTTGATGAAGGCGTTTATATGACCTCATCAGTCAGTTTTTAATTGTACTGTATTTCATGTTGGTGAATGGTCAGATCGTATCGTAAAATGTGACAGAGCAGCGTTTGCATGATGTGATGCTTTTCAAGAATAAAACATGAAACACGACTTTTGCTAAAAAAAAAATGTTGGAGGGGAGATGACGACACAAAAGATGAATGAGCTGCTGTAATCTGACGTCTCCGAAATAAACAGCAGCATACTGAGTCATGATGGCTGATGTGTGTGTGTGTGTGTGTGTGTGTGTGTGTGTGTGTGTGTGGTGTGTGTATGTGTGTGTGTGTATGTGTGGTTTTCGGGTGATTTAAAGGTCCAATGTGTAATATTAGCAGGGATTTATTGGCAGAATATGGCAGAAATTCAATATAATATTTATAAGTCAGTTTTCATTAGCGTATAATCACCTGAAAATAAGAATTATTGTGTTTTCGTTTCCTCAGAATGAGCCGTTTACGTCTACAGAGGGAGCAGCTCCTGATCCATGGAGTCTGCCATGTTACCCGCCATGTTTACTGCAGATGCCCTGAACAGAGCAGACCAAACACTGGCTCCAGATACAGCTTTTGCATTTTTTGCACACCGTTGTTTCTCTCATGTCTTGATGGTTCAGAGTCATGACATGAACACAAATCTGCACCAAAAGACAGATGGAGTCTGATTCTCCATCAGGTAGTAACGATAATAATGATTGGAAAGGAAAAAATAAATAATTTGGTGATGATTACATTTGACCAACGCTAGTTTAGCAATAAAGTAATTAAGCAGTAATTAATGTTACATAACAGCAAGATAAGAAAAGTTGGAAAAGCAGTGATGATGAGCCCTAACCAACCAACTAAAGGTATCAATAAAATACATCTTTAACTTTATTTATTGTGTGTTTGTTTTGTCTCTTTTTTTTTGCCAAATGAATTTCTCACAAAATGGGTGCAAGGATGTACAGAGAGAGTCTGTAACCATAAATGGACAAAGGCTACAAAAAGCCTGGGTTTGACCGATCATACAGAAGGGAGCGTGCATTGAGGAAGGAACAGGCATCACAAACATGGCAAAAGAAGCAAACACGGAGGAGCTAATAACGCTGGCGTATGAGTACCCAGAGCTGTACAACAAAGCGCTAGCCATGTACAAGGAAAAACAATATATTCTACTTGTGGATTAACTGATTAAAGCCTACTTTCATGGGGAACTATTCACACAACAGAGACATGTGATAAAACACAGATTTATAACAGATATATACAAAGATTTGCCAGCTAGTAAACATGTTGCAGACTTTTGGATCGGTTCTACCAACGCCATGACGTTCACTGAAGCACCTGTCTGTCATTGCAGCCTTAGACCGCAGCAGCAGCTAGGGAACATATTGCTGCCACACCAGGAAAAGAAAAACAGACCAGCACCATGTTATAACATGACAAAGTCTTGTTATCTGTTATAACATGACAAAGTCTTGTTATAACATCAAACACATCTTAAACATAAAATCTTCATGTCAGAATGTGATCCTGATCCTTTTCGTTGTTGGTGTGGCAGTATACTTTTCCATAGGCAGACACTCGGCTTTTCAGGGGAACACTCTTACAGGTAGGCGGTTGTCATGTGATCAAAAGCAAAGTTAACCAAAACCGACATTCCTAGTCACTACAGACAAAATGCGATATGATGTGCATCATGATATCACAAAATGACTTTAGACATTTGTGTTTTATTCTTACGTGATTTGGTGAGATCTGGCTGTCAAAAAAATAGGTCCCTCGGTCTTAGTGTGTTGATTATAGTCATAATGTCTCAACATTAATGTGCTAATTGGTTTATTTATGATGCAACAGTGCCGGCAGACATGCTTGAACATTTTTTTAAATTAATGACGGCACGCTCAGCACATCGAGACGTTACTGTTTGAGCTTTTCACGCTGACTTTACCAGGTCACGCAGCTCCATTGTGCGGTTGCATTTTTCTCTGTCATTCAATGAGCAGATGCATTATGGGACATAACAGATGTTAACAGTCCTGTGACAGCATTGATCTCGGCTCGCCGGATCAAACTAAGCCTGCAGGGAGGTAAGTATCTTGTAGATCCGATATAAATCTGCCAGAATATGTCGTTTGGCTGCAGCTCTGCTGGTTAGTTTGTCTCAGGAGACAAAAGGCAAACGTCATTTCACCCAAAAGTCATAACAAAGACGCAAATTACAGAGTGGACCTTCGTCTGAAGCACAGATTCAGTCTGTGATTTGGCTGAAGGCAACACTCATAATCAGCCTCCTCCTCCCTCTCCGTCTGTATCTCTTCGCTTTCCTTCAGGCAAAACACACACACACACACATCAAGAAACACAGATTGTTTTTTACTTTCTTCTTTATTTTTTTTATTATGTCCCTTAACCACACAATCTTTCCTCCAGGCTTTCCTTGTCGTTCCATGTATACCAAAATGTATTTATGTGCACTTTCTAGTTGACTGAGGCAACTTTTTATTTATGTTCTCCGGCTGTGACCTTCCTCCAGGTCACCGAATCCACTGAAGGCGAAGCCTCGCTGCTGTGCAACCGTGATCAGAAAATGATTTTCTGATGAAAAACATCCAGGAGATTACAGTTTAAACACTACCTACACTCTTTGGGAGATTAACTTATGCATAATTGGATGTTTGTATTGAAATATGGCAGCCAGGACAGGACTCATTTATTGTATTGTGTATTCTTCTTCTTCTTTTGTGTTGTATTAACTGTTGATGTGGAAACTGGAAGAGGGAATTTGTATTGTAATTTTGTTTTTTCATTCTTGTTTCTTATTATTCATCTTCAGCTACCTTCAGATTCTCATTTCTTTGCAATATGATTTTGGTTTTTGTGCATATTTACACAAAGAAATTAATTTCATGAACCTACAAAGTGAGACCTGGCCAACTGCATATCACCAGAAAGTTGAGGTTTCCATGCCTATTGTAAGAACTGTTTGGATATATAAGACCTTCTGAATATTGTAACAACAGACAAAGCTTGTGTCCACATACTTTTGGCCAGATAGTGTTATTACAAGTCATGTGACACAAACATCAGTGTGTTGGCTCTGGTTTGAGTCTCATCGACCAGCGTTATGCGATCAGGGTTCGTAGAAAAAGCCAGACTTGTTTCGTGACCTTCACAGTGAAACAAGTGCCTGAAAAAGTTTGAGCGTGTTTGTGTCACATCGGGCCTCCGGACTCGACCACAGCTGAGCAGACAGGCAGCTGCAGGCCACCTGACCCCTCAGTCCACCTTCATTTACACCTTCCAACAATATGTCAGCACGGCGGCTGGAGGCATCATGTTCTGGCTACCGGATCAAGACAGAGGTGTTCTCCTGCAGTGATTTTCTGTCCAAAACTAAGAATGTTGAATTATGAAGAAAACTGGTCATTTGCTTTTTGTCGGTCTTGTTGCGCCTTTATTTTTGTGTCAAATTAGCTCTAATTCATTCATTTTTAAATGTTTCTCCCAGCATTATGGGTTATTTCTGTAAAGTGTCAAATCTTAAATAAATTATTCCGCTCTAACTCGCTGTAACAGAAAGCCGAGCATGTGTTTGTGGGTGACACAGTCTGAAGAACTGCAGGCGTCTGGCACTGGGCTGTGTTTGGCGTCTTAACGTGCCGCTGCGGGCCACGGTTGAGCTGCTTGGCCGAACGTGTCAAACTGACATTTACGTAAAAGTTGAGAGAGAGACAGTTTGTTAGCATTTGGCCGTGGCTGCCGGTGACGTGCGGCTCAGCTCAGGGTGTCTTGTGATTACGGCGTCTGCAAACTGCTTCTGTGGCCCGCAGCAGGAACAGAGGCAGACAGCGGTTCACTGAACCTGAACACAAACTAAATGTTAAAATATGTCAGATGTCATTGAATCATGTTAGTGTTCTCTGCAGTGTTTGACATGTAACATTCACTGTACGTTAAAGTTCTTTAAACTTGACTACAGTTCACGGGAGACTTACCATCAGACAAAGATTGCCAGGTTATTTTTTTAATCAGAAAAAAAAAAGAACCTGTCACGTGTCACAATGCCAAACTCAGTGGAGAGAGCAGATTCAAAGGTCTGGACCCAGGCAATCCCCATTAAATTAGCCATTAAATCCTGATTATTGACACATCGAAGGTCATTGTCCTGCTTATACTGTGGTCATCGGCCAAAGAATAAAAATACGACCATTAATTTACATTTTCACACGAGGACCCTACTGAAACTGGAGGAATTATTCCTTGAAATTAATTGCATTTTGGGGGGCTTAAACATACTCAAAAACTCATCAAATTTGGCACATGTGTCAGTCGTGGTATAAATTTACATGTGTAGTTTTCAACAATGGGTGTGGTCAAATGGTTTGGCCACACCGTCTAACAGCAGCCCCGCAGCACGTTTCACCGATATGCACAAAAATCAGTAAACACATCCCCAGCGTGAAACATGAAATTGGTTCTAAATGGTTCATGTCTGCACCAGACTTCACATGTTTGAACACCCACCCAACTCCACCCTGAACACATCTACATGCCAATCAAGAGTCATAGTCATAGCGCCACCTAGTGGAGGCAGGAAGTGGCATCGAATTCCTTCCTGTAGTGTCCCAAACAGTGAAAATTCAGCACCTTTTTCGATCCGTCTGGTGACGTGGTCATGGTCGCAGCACACCCTGACAGGTGCAGGGGTGCGATGGCCCGTACAGCACTGCTTGCAGCTTTAATTGTTATTATTATTAATATCTGGAACAACCATTACCGCTCTACAAAGGTGTGGGTAGGGGGCTGCTGAGGGCGCTGCAGCACCTGTGTTGGCCAGAATGAACCTTTGGAGAAAAGTAATTTACCCTTTTTCAATAATCTCTGCTAAAACGAAAATCTACAGGTTTTTGTGGTTGTGGATGTATTATTCTGTTGTGGCTCAAGTATGAACAATATTGAAAAATGTATTTTCTCAAGATGAGTGCTTAGAACAGAGAATTTTCAGATTCTCACCAATCAGAATCGTTGATTCAGAGCACTGAGTGAGTCTGGTCTCGTGTCTCAGGCCCTCCTTCTTGATCGTCTTTGTGGGAAGGTTGAAGCTGAAGGGAGTGTCTCCTCAGTCCAGGAAAATCTGAAAATAAAGACAGACCAATGTGTTTTAGTAAGACTTTGCAAAGGATCAGTGTACAATCACACAGGGAATGTAAAAGTGGCTGATAACTAGTCAAGAATGTGCATCTGTTTTATGGGGTAAAGAGATGAAGGAGGTTGGGTCAAGATATACTTTCAGTTCTATCAGAAGAGTCAGGATGAAACGTGTTATCAGACATTGTCCTCCTTAAAAGGAACTGCTGTGTGTTCAAGGATGAGTAACCAATTAGTCCCTGTCAGAAAACATTTGATGAGAAGCAACCATCAGGAACAAAGTACAAAGTTACAACATATCATTTTCCCACTGCAGTATCCTGCCAACATGGTGTGATTGTTCGGTTCCATTTTAAAGAGCTGTTCCTAGAAACAAGACGCTGTTGTCTATTTCTGGATCATAACCAGGATTGTGTTTATGTTGCAGTATGAAGATTAAATTGATTGATTCCCAGATTGTGAGCATTTTTTTTTTTTTTTAGAAAAGTCAAACTTAAATAAATTACCAAGCAACAACAACAAGCAATTGGCCACATTTATATTTCACTTTCTTTTAACTGAAGATGGTTTTTATTTGGATCACTGTGATGACAAGTAATTAAAATATTTACAAATTAAACACACAAGAAGACGTGTGAACGTATCCATCCAGAAAAATGAATTTAACTATGAAGAGTCATCATCTGCTCTTAACAGGATAGCTGAGCTGTTAGATTCTTATATTTGAATGTCTGCATGTGAGAAATTAAATGTTTTCTTTGAGGAAAACACTGCAGGGTTTCAAAACTGTATGCATCATGACAGAGAGACCTGCTGTGTTTATAAAGGGTGAGGGTCCTGCGCGCGATATGTTTGACAAGTTGCACTGGGCAGGGTGCATTTGACTGCAGTCTGGCTGTACTGCTGGGTTCATGAGAACAGAGACTTTAATGTGCTCTTGTGCGCCTCTTGTAGGAATACTAACCCACTCTTGACTTGCAGAGGCAAAGATATAAAAACAAACGCGCTGCACAGAGAAAATCGACAGGTGCTGATTGTGAGGACAGAGTGGACATCTGCAGTGCCTGAAACAAGTTGAAGAAAAACCACAAAACTTGTTAATCCTGATTTTTCTTTTCAGTTTTGACTGACTCATCAACTGAGCTTGTTGCAGGTTTAAATATTCATGATGATACGGATCATATGTTTATCCTGCTCTAATATTTTCACAGAAATTTCAGAATTAACTACTGAAAATGTGACACTTAATCTTTCACTTGTTAATTCCAACATTAATACACGTGCACACGTAACGGGTACGTACATGCATTTTATTTTGCTAATTTAATGGTGTGCAGATGGACGGGTGCTGCTCCACGACGCCCTTGGTGGCACAGGACACACCCACTGAGCTTGAGGACGAGTGAGAGGAAAAGCCAGAAAAATATTTCACATCTTGAGGCAGTGAATTAAGGTTTTATTTGGACCAAACCAGAGTTGGTGATTTTACTAGTGGAAAGACTGACTAAGACGGTTTTGGTGAGTTTTATTTAGTGTCTGTCTGTCTAAAGAGTTTAAATGAAGTGTGTTTTTACAGAGTTAATGAGGCAATTAAAGCTCATCTTAGTTTGGTAAAAGAGAGAAACTTGAGCTCAGAAGCTGATCTCTTGGTTACTTTGAGGTGATTCATGTTTGCCTCCAGACTCCAGACTCTGGTATAAAATAGCAAAACAGTCACAGGAGACTTTTTTTTTTTTTGCATTTAGTACTTAATTTAAATTGTCTAAGTACACTTTCCTTGAATACTTTTACTTAAACAGATTTATTAAAGTGTGGTATTTATATTTTCACTGACATACCACCTCTGTTATGTCCATGTTTAGGAGATGAGAACTTATTTCACCGTCTGTGTATGATGTATGTGTCTGTATGTGTCTGTGCCTCATGCTTGTCAGTGTTCCCTCTATATATAGTGAACTGAGCCTCAGGTCAGAGAGCCACACACTGTGACAAACTGACAGCAGTTTGTTTATCAAATGGCCTGTTCATTAGATTTATATACCTTCAATAGACAAACCTGTACGCCTCGAGGAACCAAAGCTGCTGTCATATAATGTGGCAGTTTACATAATCAGCTTGTCACATCTCATCGGGTCACATTTATGTTCCTTTATAAATAATATGGATGCAGAATCAGTCAGATGGGAAATATTGTCATCACCACAATGAACGCTGAACGACTAAACATCACTGTTTCCTGTCAGTTTGATTGATCCTGGACTTTATGAGTGTCTGCAGTGTTGGTCAGTAACATGAATAGTTGTGTAAAAAGTATCTCAGTTTGAAATACAGTACATGCATTACAGTTACTAATCCCACTAATACTACATTTTACATTTTGACATTTTTGACATCCCTTCAGTGTCCATGTATCAGGAGGAAATATCAAAGATGTTAATTAAGGATGTGCATGATTAAATGTCGCCACACTTGCAAGTCGAAACCAAAAATACTAGTCGGTTAAACTATTTATCAATACATTCTTCATGTACAGTGCCAGTTAACTGTTGCCTCCAAGAGGTTATGCTGTCCCCGCCACTAGTTGGGGCTGCAGCCCCAGCAGACAGTAGCCCCTCTCGTCCAGCGCGAGGCCCAGATGTTGTTATTGGCAAAGTGGGACAGATGGCAGCTGTAAAACCAGCACGGTTTGTCAGCGTTTCGATCTAGAAAGTGAAAATAAGGTTGTACATAGCTGTGTCAGATTAAACTGGTATACAGCTACTACTAAAGGACTGCAGCAATGTGTAACCACATTCAGCACGGACACAGACATTAACCTGCAAGCAGAGCAGGCTGCTGCTGCTAGCACTGCTAACATTAGCCACACTGTGTTTCAGGCTGGCAGCTAACGTCAGCTCAGGGTCAACAATGTCGTTTACCAGCTGTGATTCTGTTCGGTCTGAAAAGGTGAAGCATTTTCAATTAATTGTGCTGAACTTCAACTGCTCTCAGTGATTTCTTACTGTTAGACTAGTCCACTAGATGACTAAAATATACATTTAATCGAGAGGTAAATTAGTTGCCAGGAACATCCAAAACTAGTCCTCGGGACCCACAGGTGGTCATTTCAGTGAGTCCCAGGGAAATTTAATGGGTCCCCAATAAATTTGTGACATTTGACAAATTGTCGTATCAAACTCGTGTTTGATGTTAGACGCTTATAATTCTGGTTATATTCTTGTATTTTACAACCTTAAACAGCAGCAAGCAGCTGCACTTTAGATGAAGAATCTGTTGTGCACTTGGGTCCAGATCCCCAAGTCCTGAAAAACATAAAGTTGTTCCCCCCAACAAATTATTTCGAGACAAATTACATAATTTATTTAAAGGAAGAAGACTCCACTTGAAATAATTCACACACTTGAGACACTGAGATTAAGGAAACTTTCTTCCTCTGAAATTACTATTCCAGCCTGTAACTTATTTTTTTTTTTTCTTCCACATTTATTAGAGTTCAGATTAATGCCGAATGTTCACCAACTGAGTAAGTGTCTGTTTATGAGTCATAAGAAATCACGAATAATGTTGTAGAAGGAGTCGATGTTTATAACAGTTAAATTGAGTAAAATGTTAGTGGACTTTGGCAGGCAGTGAGACAGGCAGTCACTGAACTCCACCTCCAGAGTTTGTATTTTCAGAGCAGTGGAGTTTTGTTTTCAGGATAACAGGCTTTTCTTTCTATTGACAGTTAACTGACAGAGTTAAAAACAGCTGATCAACAGTGCAGGACTTGTCTAAACGTTTACAGTCCAACTGCAATATTGCGCTTGTCTTGTGCTCCTGCAGCCTGTCTGGGCTTCTTTGAGTCAAGTTATATATTAAAAAGGATTTAAACCTCATTAATTTGGATTTTAGTATACCGTCTGTGGCTCCAACTCAATATTTGGACTGCAGTACTAATTTTTGGATGTGCAGCTGTTAAACTTTTTGCTCCTTTAATGATGTTACTGAGGAAAAACTATGCCCCAACCATAAAAACAGCTGCTTTTTGAATTGAGTTTGGTTCAACAGTCTGTCCACTTGAAAGACTGCCAGGAAAAGAGGATGTTTTAATGTTAATAATTCACATACATTTAAGCTGACCTTCCTTCTAATAATGAAACAGCATTAATGTAGGAAGTGGAGCTAAAACCGATCTGTTTTCTATTTCTCTTGGCTTGTAGTAAAAGGTTGTGTGATAAACAGAATACTCAAGTCATGCACAAGTATCTCAAAATTGTACTCAAGTACAGTACTTGAGTAAATGTACTTAGTTACATTTGACTGCTGGCTTTTACATCAGGTGATGCAGCGCTCCCTGGCAGCCATCCTGCAGGTCCTGAGACAACAGTAAGCTTTGGTTTCAGTACACTTGATTGAATCTGAATTAAGTGTTGAATCCACTTATTGAATCTGAATCCTTTCAAATCCCTCATTAAATTTATTCAGGTTTAGCTGCCAAATTTGTTAGTAATTAAAGTTAAAAACAACAAGATTCAGTCTTCACAGAAGGCAGAAACACTGCAGCCTTTTCTGATTAATGTTCACAACCTGGAAATGACACGAGCAGCATATGGGATGTTGATTAAATATCTCAATGATCTAAGTTGCTAAATAAACTTGAAAAAGCAAACTATTTAACTGGATCCAAGAGAGAAAATCCCATCTATAATGCGATGGTATAGAGAAATCTTATCTTAGAGTGTGTCCCATGGAAAGACTCAGAGCCTGTCTACAATTCACTGTATGATACTTGGGGACCGATTTGATTTGTAATGCCATTCTTAAGGATTGTGCTTCTACAGATATTGTGATTTGGTATCATGATTTATTGCAATTTTATTTTCTGCAGCAGCAGCTGTCTGCAAAGCACTGAAAGAGGGAGGTTTTCCTTAAGTTTTCAGTTCATATGAAAGCAACAGGCTTCATTAGGACCAAACCGGAGTGATGTATCAAAGTTAAAAAACTGTCAGAAGTACTTTACCACATGCAATGAAATACATGCAAATGAGAACCAGAGAAAAAAAAATTTAGTGTGAACAGAAAGAGAACTGAATGTTCTTTCAACGAACTGACATAATGATTGCAAAAAGAAGTGAGTCACTTTTCTGCTGGTCCACTTCAGGAGGACTGAGTTTGGTTTGGTAAAACCCAAAGCCATCTATCACATCTCTTAACTGTGGTTTACGGTGGAGGATACTTTATCTACACACACACACACAAAATGAATATGCATTATTCAGTTTGGAAAAAATCCAGCTGAGAGTGATCTGTTTTATTTCAACTTTTTCTCAAATCCTCGAGGATGTTAATCACCAACACAGAATGATTTCATTTGTGCCCATCAGGGAGTGGTGCTCACACGTCGGGGCTCTGTGGCTTCCTGTGTCAGTGTCACTGCACTTGTCTGCATGGATTGTGTTCATGGATCTGCTCGTGTTACGCAGCAGCGCCTGTGTGTATGTGTGCGTGCGTGAGCGTGCGTGTGTCTGGCACTCATCAGCAGGACGGGGGAGCTCCTGGGAATCGACATGATGCTTTGTTAGCTGCTAGCTTAGCCTGCTGAGACAGGAGGATATGAGGAGAGGTTAAATCCTGGATCTGTGCAGATAAGGATTATCTGATCCTGACAACAGAAGGCAGGTCGTGCCTCTGTAACAGATCAGAAGAACACAAAATGGGCTTCAGCCAACTTTTAGATGGCTCCGACTGCAGAGGCTCTTTGTCACCCAGGGGCAGTGAGGGGCCTCCGGGGGCCTGTGGTGTCCTCCAGAGAGGGGCGCCCTGAGCTTCAGATGATCTGAAACCAGAGGCCAGATGATGTAAGATCTGTCACGAATCAAGCCAGCGTACGACAAACAAAACAGATCTCCTCCCTCTTCAGACAGGCTCCCAGCATGCATTTGGACACTGGTGAAGTGCTGGAGCTGCAGGCTCCACATCAGCCTCAACAACAGCAAACTTTTCAGCACTTTGTGCTCCTCGTATGAGGTGAGACTGCTGAGCGATCTGTCGCAGGGTCACAGGAAACACCTGCTGTTAAAATTTCAGCTCCAGACAGTCAAGGAATCTCAGAGACACTCGTCTCCAGAACTGTCTGAACGGTTAGATAACCATGAAAATAAGAATATATATATATATCTATTATATCATATA
The DNA here is from genome assembly GCA_034769285.1 of Lutjanus argentimaculatus. Lineage (NCBI taxonomy): Eukaryota > Metazoa > Chordata > Actinopteri > Lutjaniformes > Lutjanidae > Lutjanus > Lutjanus argentimaculatus. Next base: position 570,494 of record JAWZSL010000042.1, on the reverse strand, counting down.
TACCATATACACCAACAATGCAGTGACTTGATAAAATACATAAGTAAGTTGTATTTGCACTACATTACTGTATCATGAACTGCTGATTTAGACTGGAAAGTATGAGTACAAGGGGAAGCTACAGGGCGTACTTCAGGCACACTTGGACCGAGCCAAGGTTATAGTTAAAAAGCCTTTGTTAATTAGGACTTATCAAGGTTAAAAATCACAATAGGACAGCAACCGGTTTTAACCACAGTGAGTGTTCTTCAGGCTGTGGCTGGAAAGAGGAGTCAGCCAGAGTCCAGTGTCATGACATCTTTACACCAGCATATGTAAGACATGATGTACACTGAGCAGGCCATTATTGCAAAATAAACCACGACAGGGTGATGCAGGGGCCCGATGCAAAGCGGAGGGGTCTTGAATCATCCTGAAGGGATTTATTTCACAATAATGACCTGCTCACCGCACGCTGTCCTGCTTATTACATGGTTACCTACAAAAAAAATCAAGAATTAGACCCAAAATATTAAGTTTTAAATTACTTTATGGATTAAAACATCATCTTATTGCTCGTCCAGGGTCTATGATTAAAACTGCATCCATAGTAACACCCTGCTCTGCATAGCAACGCCCTGTTATAGAGAAATAACAGACCTTAGAATGCTGTAACTGACCAATTAAAATCAAGCAAAGTCATATCACAACACACAATAAATACACCTTATAGTCAGTTTATTGTAAAGTATTAACATTTGTCACAAGGCAGTTGTGCAGTTTGTTTTACCTACCTTTTCCTTCAATTGTTTGAACTGTGCTGTTATTGCAGTTTCTTTTTATTTATTTCAGGTTTGGGGTGAAGTTTTGCATGTTATCATGGTGCAAGAAACATTTTGCTTGTAGCCATATTTGTTTTAAACAATGTACAGTAGTAAATGTTGCACTTAAAGCCAAAATAGACAACTTTGTTGCTTTAACTTATCATTATAAAGTAAATGTCGATTGCACAGCGTAATGGCTCCAGAATAAATACACCATTAACATTTAGATTGGTTCCCTATAAGCCACACTTTAATCTGTCTGCAGCCAGACAGAATTTTTCTCTGGAAAATTACGTTTCTATAATAAACTAAATTAATGAACAAATTAACACTTTTTTCCCTCATGTTTTCTTCTAACGTTCCTCCCCCCTCCATCCTGACAACAGACCCTGTAGTTACTTATTTGTGTGAAGCAATAGGCTAACAGTACTCAAACTATGTTATTGCTATGCAATGCACATCTACAATATCTTGTTTTGATGAACAAAATAACAAAAACAGAAATCAAATTCTAGAAATTAAGTAGAATTAATAAACAAAATATGTCAGAGCTTTTCTGCTTCAGCAAATTAGTTTGATTGAACATTAAAACACTGTCTTATAGATTTAAATATATAAAGGAGCTCAGATGATATTTAATATACTGAACATAAAAGATCCTGTAGTTGACATGTAAAATCTGTTGATATTTGACCTACATAATAAATTATTTTCAGTAGCACTTTGTGTTATAATTTGCTTTCATGAAAAGTGCTATACAAATAGTCTGATTGATTATTTGACTGAATGATGTACATACACCTGCACAGAGCTGTGTAAATATAGAGTATGATTGTATATTTATTGAATATGTGTTGAATACATATATATAGTATATCTCTAGTTACATTATGTTGTTTGACAGTTTAGTCATTATGCTGTTTCTGTGATTTATGTGACATGACTACAGTTTTCAACTGGATCTATGAACACTTTCAGTCAGAGATGTTTATTAAGTCAATTGGCAGACGCGTTAATAAACCTGCTCCACCCACACATCAACACAATTATGTAAGACTTGTGTTTTACCAGAGCAGAAACATTTTAGAAGCTGGTTCAGCTGGTTTAAGATGAAAGCAGCATTGTTGTATTCTCATGCAGATTGAACATTTGAACAGCTCCCTGTAAATTAATTCATTCTTTCTCCTCACAGACAGAAGTCACATTAAGAAGATTTTTTTTTCCTGTAAAGGAGATAAAAGAGGAGGAAATGTGTGACAGTCTGCTGAAATTCAAAGTGTCACTAATGCTTCCTGATCCTTCCCCCTGGAGGCTGCGGAGGATTTATCATTCATACATAAAGATGGCATCATTATTGTTCAACTCTTTAATCCAAATTGCAACAGGCTTCGACCTCAACTTGTTACGTCAGCAGCTCGCGCGCTTGTTGCAGACGAACAAAAAGAGCTGGAAGCGTCTCTGCGCTCAGAGATCCGCCGCGTCCCCGGAGCTGCCAGCACGGATCTGTCCGCTGTCAGCTGAGAGAGGAAGAGTCAGTGTGGCACCGCTGGACCGCTGCAGGGCGACTGAAGCCACCGGGCTGAGCTGAAGCCACCGGGCTGCAGGGTCCTACCCCTCCTCTGTCTCTCTTTAATCCTGGTCCTGTCTCTGTGAGGTCCACTCTGTCTCTCTGTCTCTTTCTGTCTCTGACTCCCTGCGTCTCTCCGCCTCCACCATTACGTCCCAAAGCAAAACGGACTTCTTGGCTCTCGCTTCTCGGACCCTGCAGAGGAAGCGGATTGTGGCCGCGGTGGTCGGTATCGTCATGGTCCTAGCGCTCATCATCGCGATCCCACTGCTGGTCCAGACCTCCAAGACCGACGCGCACTACGAGATGATGGGCACGTGCCGGATGATCTGCGACCCGTACAACCCCAAACCGAGCGCCACGGCTCTGGAGGTCATGCAGGACCTGAGCGCCATCCCGTCTCCGACCTTCGTGCAAGGGACTAAAGGCGAGCCGGGTCGGCCGGGCAAACCCGGGCCGAGGGGCCCGCCGGGTGAACCGGGGCCACCTGGTCCCAGAGGACCGCCCGGGGACAGAGGGGACTCTGGGAGGATCGGGTATCCCGGGGTCGGGGGCACAGCGCGGACGGAGACCGGCGCGGAGCTGGGCTCTGCGATCGGCGGCGCAAAGATTGCGTTTTATGTGGGTCTGAAGAACCCGCACGAGGGATACGAAGTCTTGAGGTTCGATGACGTCGTCACGAACCTGGGGAACCACTACGACCCCACGACCGGCAAGTTCACGTGCCAAGTGTCCGGGATTTACTACTTCACCTACCACGTGCTGATGCGCGGTGGAGACGGGACCAGCATGTGGGCCGACCTGTGCAAGAACGGACAGGTGAGTGACCCCTCCGTGTGCAATTAACACCTGCAGTGTGCACGTGCTGATTTAACACATTAATTAAGGTTTTTGCCTCGTGCGTAAATCAGAGCCACGGAGCGTCATTACGCACTGAAAATACTCAACAATCCAGGACAGCGAGGTCGATGTTGGTTCTTATTTTATTTTATTCGGTCAATAAATTTAAAACAAGATGAAATGTTCATACTTTGTCGTGAACGGTGACAGAAATGTCACGGGTTGAGATGTGATGTTCCTCAGTTCTCTGGGTGTACTGTTCAGGTGTGTGCTGGTCGGCTAGAACAGACTGACGGTCCAAAGTTACTTTTTCTACGAGGTATTTTACATTCCCCTCTGAAAGATGAGTTTTGATTTTGTTTGACGATTTTATTGAGCAGGTGAAGGACCATATTTTCCTGCTTTAACGAAAAACATTTGGATATTTCTCATTGATGATGGATTTGACTTTTATCCGGTGTTGTCAAAGCTTACTAATAAAGTTATTCTACTGATTATAATGTGATTCTGTCTGCCTTTGTGTGCCACTAACACCTGCAGTGTGCACGTGTTGATGTAACACGATAATTAAAGTTTTTGTCTCGTGCGTAAATCAGCTCTCCGCTGCGCAACAGAGCCCTGAAGCGTCATTACGCATGAAAATAATCCACAATGACCTGACTGTGAGGAGGATGTTGGTTCTTTATTTGATCCCTTTGGTCACTTAAGTCAGGAGGTAATTTGAGACACTTTTTGGTAGATTACCAAGTAAACCACCAACAATTCCGAAGACTACATTAAGTGTTATTTTCATTTTAGAGCTTGTATTTTATGAAGTAAATATGTTGCCAAGTAAAATACTTAAGAAACTTTGGACCTTCAAACACATCATGAACCCCTACCTCACTCTGATGACATGTTCAGGAAAAATTGGACAGTCACTGTCGTTTAATGAGAAAATAATGTTTGTTTTCTTTAAATTGTAAAGTCTATTTATCACTTCAGTCATGAATTAATTAAATCTTCTTCATCTTATATTCAATTATTGCACCCTTCATTCTGTCCTTGCTCCACTGATTATACTTGCCTCCAATTTTTCTGCCAGTCTGTCCTTGTTCTTTTGCAGCTTATTTTTTTGTGCCATATTGTCCACAGTGGATATTAAAAATGTTCATCTTCCCTTAAAAACTATATCTCCCTCCTGCACCAAGATGTGTGTGTGTGAGAGAGAGAAGGAGAAAGACACACATGCACTCACTTGCATTATGTGTGTGCATGTATGTCATATGCACTCTGTTCTTGTGTGTGTAACAATGATTGCTATTTCTGGGGTTTTGTGGCTGAAACGGATTCACTGCATCATCTTCAATTGTTTCTTTTAAGAAACAAAAATATCAAACATCTGTAGTATGGCAGGTTTGGGACACAATAGCAAAGTCATTCATGATTTCATGGCGCCTATCCTAGAAAGAAATGGTGGTTTTACTTAAGAAAAATATCCAATTTTACCTGAATGCATTAGGTAGTCACTCAAATCCATTTCCCATAAAAAGTAAAGTGCCTTCTGAAAATATTTTTGATTAAAAGATAAACTGTAAATAAAATGCAACATCCTACAACCATTTTACACCCTTATTCTTTTAGCTGCAGTGCACTTATTATCAAAAAGATAAAGTCAACATGACTCAGAACTCCTTGCAAGTTCTGGCACCAGTGATGTTTTAAATCTTTGCTCTGTCCTTCCTCGTTATCTCAGACCAATCAGTCGGTTGTTTCATGTAAAGGGAACAATGCAATAACATGTTCAGTGGCTGTCTTCTAATACTTTAAGACCCCAGGATGTAAAATCTTGTTTGTTATATTTTACTTGATGTTCTAAATTACCAGACTTCACATGATTTGATCCATTTTGGTCAGTAAATGTAAAACAAGCTGAATTTATCTGAACTATGACAAAAATATTATACAGATTTTATGGTTTGTCAGAGATGATGAGTACAAATACATCATAAAGTATCTTGCTAAAAATTAATAATACTTGTTCATCAAATGTATTCAAATAAAATACAAAATGCTGGTATGGGAAATGTGTTTAATTTAAATATGAGTAATGCATTCTATACAAATTGATATGATCACATTATAAACTCTAAGGCTGCGTTCACACTGCAGACAAAAGTGGCCCAAACAGGTTTTTTTTGCTCAAATGTGACTCAGATCAGATTTTTTTTTTTCATAACAGTGTGAACCACACAAAGCACATAGAATCTGATCTTCTCAATTCTGATTTGGGCCACTTTTGTACGTGCTCCTAAATCAGACTCAGGTCTGAATTTTTGCAGTGTGACCTCAGTGCAAACCAGTGGTGGTTCGAGATCAATTTTATTTGGGGGCCAGACTTGGAACAGGTGTTTTGTCAGCGGGGCACATTCAGCCTGGGCAAACAAGCACTATTAAAAGTGGTAAATTAGCTATTAGCTCCGGTTTACAATGTATTAATGGAAAACTTGAAAAATGCATCTATTCTCAGGCAAGTTCTGGAGTTATAAGGAGCGTATTTTTTTCTCAATTTTTTAAATGGATTGAATCCAAACTCAGTGTTACAGGGGCACTGGCCCCTGTTACCTGGGTAGTAATAGTACACAAAGTAGTAGTGCACAAAAAACAACATAAAATACCAATATTTGTTTATATTTTGGCAAATTAGCACCACTAAAAGTAGCCAAATTAGCTATTAGCAACTCTCATTTGCAATGTATCCATGGATGTGCAGACTATCACTGAATTACTCCGACCATCCTACTTTTCAGTCACCTCGTTCCACTTAAGTGTCGTAAAAGTCCGATGTTTTGCTGTGATGCTTGGTGTTCTCATCTGGTCATGGATTTGCTGGCGTCCACTGCCCATCAACTCATAATTTAAACTGTAAACACCGACTTCAGTGGCCTTCATATTTAGTTTTGGACGACAGTGTGCTGCGTGTGAAGTCTTTGTTATTATTCTTTTGTGGATGCAGGACAGTTCAGGCCGGTGACCAGTTCACACTGGAATCTGAACAGATAATGTCAACAGGTTTAGACAGTAAAACTATGTGGTCAGGTAGAGGATAATGTGACGTCACTGAAGCTCACAAGACAAAAGTCACGTGACGAAAGTCAAACGACACACATATTGTTATGTTCCTTACAACCTTTAATAACGTTGTAGTTTCATATGGGACATGAATCCCAGTCTCCTGTGGGAAGACCTGAGTTTGTTTGATCCATCCACCCATTCCACCTCCTCCATATGTGAACTTTCTCCATCTTTATATGACGTCAAGAGCCCAGGGAGTCTCATACAGCTGCTAAGGGGTACTGTGCACATCTGTATGAGTTGCAGGGGGGCAGTGACAAGGCGTCGGTATGTGATATTTTGGGACCAGGCTGTAGCCCCCCTGCATTGACACATTACAGATTTAAAGTAGCCTCAGTCTTAGAGGTGCAGGCTGCTAATTCAGGGGTGCATTCTGGGTGTTTTTTAGCTAGTAAATATATTTAACAGTTCTAGAGCCTGCATGTTTGCTAATTGCGCTTTTCTTCTGTTGTATTTAAGTGTCATGCAGTCAGCTTGCCTTGGCTGTAATATCTGATCATATACTTTGTCTCAGGGAGAAATTTGCACCAAACACCAAAGCAGCTTCTTTCACAGGAGCAACACAAATGAAATACTGTAGCTCACAGTGAGCGTGTTGATGAACCTGACAGGACATGTAACATGATTACTCATATTTAGCCAAAGACTGTGCTTAGACTACATGTTATTGTTCTTTTCCTTTTAAACCTGGGGATACAAATGTGTCTTATTTAAAAATAAAGGGACATATTAAATAGGATGGTTCGATACCACTTTTTCATGTCTGATACTGTAATTTTCTGTCTCTTAAATCACTAAGCTGTTAATAATACATTTATATGGATGCACTTTGCTTAACCATCTAAAAAACATCATGCTCAAACTGTTACACAAATGTTCTCCCCCCATAAAGGAAGAAACTCAGAGCCCACAACATGATTTAGTTATGTCAGCCTGCTGCTTTTTTATTTAAACTTTTCACACGTAGAACTTTTAGCAGCATTTTTGATCTGTCAGCATCATTCAAATTCAATTAATCACATTTAATTCATCAGTTGTATAAATCGCCTTCAGGTGTCTTGCTTTTTTTCTTCCTTGAGCTAAAATAATTCCATGCAGCTGACATGATGACAGTTACTGACAAGTCTCAGTCATGTTCTGTTTACATGCTGCTCATCTGCATTACAGCACGTCTTTACAGCGCGTTGTCGTTCAGTGAAGCATTTACGCAATAGTTTAGGTCAGTGATTTCCAAATTGTGCGCCGAGCCCCCCTGGTAGGTCAAAAAGGTACTGCTGGTGGGCCATGAGAGGTCAGTAAGAATAAATAAATTAATTAAAACGTATTTAAATTTTTGATTTTGTAAGTTTGAAATATTGTTTAAAAAGCAACTAGAACTAATAAGGATTTAAAGTCATAGGGTTTAAAATACGTGCCATTCTTCAGTTATCTGACCAAGATTAACAGGTGCTACACCATATTTTTTGATCTGTCACGTCAACACTAGAACGTATCTTATCTCATCATGGTACGATTAGTCTCATGTGTTCATCAGGCCGCAGAAGATTTTCAGATTTCAAATTGGGGCGTATTGAAACAGATACCAATACTGAGCATCAGGTCAGCACATCCCTAATAATAAAGCTACTACAAGAACTTTATGAAACTTTATGAAAGAGTCTCAGTGTCATACTGATCTCGATATGACCTACATAAGTTAAAGAGACCATCCACTATGACTGTAGATATTCTTAATGTCTCCCACTGGGCGGATTCTCCTTGAAATCAGAGGAAACGAGCCTGTGTTTACATTTTCCCAGATGAAGTAACAGTGAGGAGTATGTTCGCCAGTTAAAAAGAAACGGGGCAGATCTTTATTTTTTATTTTTGATGCTGTATTTTGTGGTTATTACAGTGGAAACACTTCTGCTTTCGTCTACAGGGGCCTCCAAAATCAACTAAATAAGAAAGTTCCTTGTAGGAGCTTTAAATAATGTACTTAAAGTATTTAAACAAAAACTCAAAAGTTAAGTATTTTGTTACAAATTACATCTAATTTTTTTCTGCACAGCAAAATAGAAATTGACAAAATATTCAAAAGAAGTTAATACAAAAAAAATCTATTAATTGAAATACTGCTGGTTTGAGGTATTTCAGGCTTCTGTTCTCTCGGTTCTGCTGTAAATTAAACACATGATTCTTCAGCCTGCAGGGGGTCACCGTTCTCTCTGTCTTCCTCTGCAGGTCCGAGCCAGCGCCATCGCGCAGGACGCCGACCAGAACTACGACTACGCCAGCAACAGCGTCGTCCTGCATCTGGACTCCGGGGATGAGATTTATGTGAAACTGGACGGCGGCAAAGCGCACGGTGGGAACAACAACAAATACAGCACGTTCTCCGGGTTCCTTTTGTACCCGGACTAACCTGGGATACCTGCAGCACTCCGTCCAGAGCTGCTGAGACAGAACTAAACCTCAGCTTCATCAGACAGACGGGAGGAAGACGTCACCCTGCACTCAGTCTCACATTCAGTCACTTTTCTTTTAGAGTATGGATTTTTTTTTTTTTCACCCACGTGGATGAAATAATTCCACTTATTTCCACAATAGTCTCACATGTTCTGCTGGTTTTCAAACAAAAAGCACACAAATCTCTCCACTGTGGCACCTTCAAGGACCCCTCTGACGTTTCTTTCTGCTTTGGAAATAAGTGAAATTATTACTTTAACAAGTCCAAATCATTGTTCAGAGATATATTAAGCTCAGAGTTGTTGTTTTGAGACTCTGCTGCAGATGAACCACCTTCACACGATGGATCCACAGTGTGTGTTTGCAGGTGTTTGTTTCTCTTTGTGCGTTTTGTGGAGTCGAGGTGATTCTTTGCCCTGTGGAGGGAAACTGAACTGAAAGGCCTTGATGACCCCCCCTGTAGCCGATGATACAGAGGACATTGCTGTGTGATGTGATGCTATTTTTTTGCTTGAAAGTGTGTCTCACAAAGATAATACATATATATATAAATATATATACAGTCTATACACATGTATGCACTTATGTACATATTTATTGCAAAAGAAAAGCCCATATAAGCTGTAGGCTGCAGTTAACTGTCCATCCAGTGTTGCAAAAATGTTTCTATATGTCTTCGTATTCCAGTATCAGCGTTGGTCGATGATTTCAATAAATAATTATGTTTTCTAAGTCAGTGTTGGAGTTGTAGTCAGAGTGGAGCTGAGGCCAAACGTGACATCTGAATGTACAGCAGGATGAAGGTTTGACTTCATTGAAGATGTTTAACAGCAGGCAAATAATTCTGCAGAAAAAAAGTATAATTTCACAGCGTTTTTGCGTCTGTCCAGCTGGTTTCTTGGGTTTCATCAGTGTTCAGAATCCGCTTTGCACGTGCAGGTGTGTGTGTGTGTGACTTACAGTTTTGGAGTAGAAAGAGGAGGTCTACAAGAGAACTGTTTAAGTGCTGTTAAAATACAACTTTGTGGGTATTCGATTAAGTGTTTTGAAGGGATATTATTACGGTGGCCGACAAGGTCAAACTGTGTGGCATATACAGAAACATGCTGCAAATAAGAAAGCAAATGCAAAAGGAAAACGCGCTGCATATCCAGTCATACATCGGAAGTGCTCCAGGCCTCTAGGGGCAGTGCTGAGCTTCCACCCGAGAGACAGACAATGGACGTATGGAGCAGATGAAGGAGTGAGTGAGAAGAAGAAAGTTATGGTTGGAGGAAAGTTGGAGTCGGGAGAGTCCACATAAAAATGTATGTATTCTTTTTTGTCTTTTTCTTTCTTTCTTTTTTTTTTTCTTTTTATGTGGCCTCTCCTGTTGTCTGTCTCTCAGGTGGAAGCTCAGCACTGCCCCTAGAGGCCTGGAGCACTTCCGTTGTATGACTGGATATGCAACGTTTTCCTTTTGCATTTGTTTTCTTATATGCAACTCGTTTCTGTATAAGTAACTTGTTTTTGTATATGCCGCATGTTTGCCCTTGGCGGTGATCCGTATATTATAGATTCTTTGCAAATCATTAAAACTATAAAATCCCTCTCTGCATAGAAATCTAAAGCCAGGGTCACCTCTGTCCGGAGAAAATCTACGGTTTCCCCATATTGGTGTAAATCCTGATGATCTGACATGATATTTAAGTGTCCTTGTGCTTAATTCCACTTATATATCTTATAGCATTCTTGAGTTACAGGTAATTAATACTTTATTGAATATAAATATAGCTTCAGGGGTAAAGGAGATGTAGTGGCATGTTCTATTGTGACCCAGGCTATCGCAGCATTGTTAGAGAACCAGTGCATGCCTGCTGTAATATTTCACAGGAACTTTAATGCATATAAAAATCTTTGACATTATTACAGTAATTTAACTTGAGTATTGTGTGAAAGAGAGACAATTACACAGTCAGACAGAAACCTTTCATGCAGGTGTGTCATTCCAGTGTGTGTGTGTGTGTGTGTGTGTGTGTGTGTGTGTGTGTGTGTGTGATAGATGTCCCTGTCCCGGTCACACAGCTCTGCATGCAGATCTCACGGTGGACAGTGATCCATTCCTGCTCTGATGAATGTGGAGATGACGTCTTGTCTCAGTGTCTCATGCTTTATGAGTGTCCCATTAATTAAGTCAACAGCTCAGCACGTCACACTCCGTTCAGGACGGACGTCCTCGGCTGGGGGACACCGGCGGCATGTTAAGTGCGAACTTAAGATCCTTAAGACATGGAGCGTCACATCCTGCTGGGTGGGGGGGGGGGGGGGGGGGGGGGGGGACATGTGTCCTTCAGCTGCTGGTACCTGAGTGTCCAGGCCGCACCTGGAGGAGCTTCATGTTTGCGCAGCCTAATAAGATTTAATCTTATTAAACATTTTGATATCAGCCTCTGGTTTCACTCATCATGGGCTGATATACGCTGAGAAGTGCTGACGATGAACATGTCACTTTCACTTGTGATCATGCATGTGGTCTTCCTGTCCAGGGTTTCAAAAGAGTCTGCTTGTGCATTTCAAGATTTAAGATGTTTAATTTAGATATTTTTAAACAGACACCCGATAGCGTCTTCATATCTCCAAGTGACCTCACAGTGCTGTCAGAAGTTCACATTTTGAATCTAAACTGTGTGAAAAGATCAGGTGTGATCTTGAAAACTGCAGATGAATGAATGAATGAATGAACTTCATTTTTACACACAGAACACAGCTCAAAGTGTTTTACAATGCAGCAGCAAATAAAAACACAATAACAACAAAAATAAGACCCAAAAACTAATTTTACATACTTGAGGAGGAAGGAAAAAAGGAGAGGTTTACGATGAAAAATCAAATCAACACAGTTTCTTTAAAAAGAAAACAAGAATACACATAACCCACTTTATCATCATGTCCTGGTTCTGGTCCTCTCTGGTCTTGTTGTTCAGGTGGTTCCAGTTCTTTAAAAGTGGTTTAAGTAATTCAGGTTAACATGCTGTTATCAGGCTAAAGTAATCCAGTTTACTCTCATCCAGACAATTTAGCATTTTGAGGACTGATTGGTTAATCCTGAATACAGCTGCAACGATTTAGTTAATCACTAACTATTTTGACAATCTACTAATCAGTTGGAATATTTTTTTAAGAAAAACACCCGTACAATTTCTAAGATTCCAGCTTCTTAAAAGTGATAAAAGAATATATTTTATATTCAAGTTTCCTTTACTTCTTTATGTAAACTGAATATTTTTGTGTTGTGGACAAAATAAGACATGTGAGGACGTCATCTTGGGCTTTGGGAGACACAGATTTTTCACCATTTTCTGACATTTTATAGACCAAACAACTAATCGATTAATCGAGAAAATAATAAACAGATTCATCAACAATGAAAATAATCGTTAGTTGCAGCCCTAATCCTGATTGAATTGATCATGCTCTTATTTTGAAATAAAAGCAAAATGAGTAGAGATTTGAAACTATGATCAGCAATAACATGATTGGCTGAGTGGTGATCGTGTGATTGCAGGTACATGAGGAAGACGTGTTGAGAACCCTCTCATCAAGCACTGGTGCAACAGATTCATGGACATAAGTCTCAGTGGTAACACTTTACAATAAGGGTACAAATCATACACTTAAAGTTCCCACGAAACGGAGTGCTTAATGCTTATGTGTTTCGTGTAAAGACAGAAGCCAATAGTGCCTCTTAGACCAACGGAGGCCAGTTTGGCGACAGCAAATAGGCTACAGTACTGAGAAAGTTTTCTTGCAGGGTTTGGCTGCTGAGTCACGGCTAACTGAGCTAACAGTGGTTAGCTAACTTACTTTAGCAACAAGAAAAGCTATCTTTCCATCAGGAAACTCGGTAAATGACCTGGGTACTGTATTCCCTGTCGGTTTTGGAGGGCGTGTTTGGTGACCGGTTGAATTCACTGGGAGGCTGCTGAGGCTGGTTCTGTTGGTTGCCAGCTAACAGTCATGCTTAGCTAGTTTTGCAACAAGTAAGCTGAAGCCAAGAAAAGGAAACGAAAAAAGAAGGAAGAGTCAGTACTTCACTAACAAATGTTCTATGCTCTGGACTCTGGCTGCACAATTAATTGCAATTGCAGTAAAATCACAGTTTGGTCAAGTGTGATATCCAAACTGCAAAACCAGAACCAAATTCTAATTTTTTTTTGAAAAAGGAAACATTTCTGAGAAAACAGCATTATAATGAGGTACTGTAGTGCTGCAGAGATGACCTGGAGATAAAATCCTTGACCATTTCCACAAATTTGGATCACATGTCGCAATCGCAATTTCATTCAAAATAATTGCAATATGATTTTTTTTAACCAAATCGTGCAGCCCGACTCCAGACTTTGGCGCCAGTTCTATTGAAGCTTTTGGGAGATGCGATGTTAATGGTACTGTTTGGAGACTAACAGCATATAAATGAATGCACACGTTTTGTAAAGATACACTGGGTTTTAGTGAGCTTCTCTAGCACCAAAGTCTGAACCATGAAACGTTCATTAGTGATGTAGTGACCCTTCCTGCTGTCCATCAGGAAACTCTGTAATTAAATAGCTGGAGCACATCAGAGAGGAAACCAGAAAACATTTTCTCCATTAAATTTGACCCAGTCTCACTTAAATCAGTGAATAAGGTTACAGAGTTGTGTTTTTGTACAGTGAGGCCACCAGAAACACTCCGGTCTGTTCTGGTGAATGGACGTCTTCGGTGCTCAGCTGCATCAGAAGTGAGAAAGCGTTTTGTTGGACTCATATTTAGTGCATGCCCTGAGTGCAGGATGAATCATCAACAGTTTTTAATTCTTTTCCAGGAAAAGACAGAATCTGAAATACCAGGAAAAATACACAAGAATATCTACAAAACAACTTGTCATTTACGGGCCAGATACTGACGTCTATGTGACGTATACCGCGATACATAATGTGATAAAAAGCACTCATCAAATTTGACGTTGTGGGAACTGTAAGTAATCCATTACTAATGCATGCCTCATTATGACTTAATGTATGAATTAATAATGTATCATGATTTCCTGTTTCTCACCATTAAGAACTGATCAAGCCACTATGACTTCATGTGATTAGTTCACACTTAATGGATCATCATCCATCCATTTTCTGTAACCGGTCGCGGGGGGCTGGAGCCTATCCCAGCTGACATTGGGCGAGAGGCGGGGTACACTCTGGACAAGTCGCCAGGTCATCGCAGGGCTGACACATAGAGACAAACAACCACTCACATTCACACCTACGCGCATTTAGAGTCACCAATTAACCTATTATGCTGCATGTCTTTGGACTGTGGGAGGAAGCCGGAGTACCCGGAGAGAACCCACGCAGACACGAGGAGAACATGCAAACTCCACACAGAAAGGCCCTGCTGGCTCGGGGATTCGAACCTAGGACCTTCCTTGCTGTGCGGCGGCAGCGCTAACCACTGCGCCATCGTGCCGCCCATGGATCATCAGTTACTTAAATAATATGTGACCAAATTAACTGGATTACAGCCACATAAAACTATTTCAGATGCAAACATTTACATAATAAAATAAAGAAATACATCCATCCATTTCTGTAATCACGTATCCTTGAAGGGTCGCGGGGGGGCCAGGAGCCTATCCCAGCTGACACTGGGCGAGAGGCAGGAACAGAAATACAGTTACATGTATAAAGTTTATGAAATTGAAATCCAGTTAACTCGGTTGCATTTTAAGTAAAGACGTCTGCTTCAGGACCACGGACAGAAGAGACTCCTGCTGCTTTCAGGTACTCCTCACATGCTCAAATCTGTCAATGTCAGTATCTCGTGCGTCAATGAATTTTCAGTCAGAACTTAATACAGACCGTGTCTCTGAAGTTTTTTTGGAAATGACGCTGTGCCCAAATCAGCTCCTCATTCATATTGTTTATGTTTTAATTAAAGAGGAACTGCACTGATTTTATGCATGAAAGGTGTTTCCATGTAAGTTCAACCTGGTCTCTTCAATCTGTATACAAATAACTTTACATTCAATTTTCATATTGTGTGTAGATTGATCATCCTTCCCAGTAACTTACATACAACATACATATTTTTCCTCTGGCCTGTAGTGCTGTTGAGATTTTTTTTTGGTGTGAGTTGCAGAGTTTTGGAGATATCAGCCGTAGAGATGTCTCCAATATAAGGAGACTTTCTGCAGTAGAATCTGGTAGAACTGCTTTAGAGTTAACTGCAACTATTTTGTTTTCTACCAGAAAGAAAATACTTTCTACATGAAATTGCTCACAACAAGGTCTGTGGATTATCTTGAGTAATCAGGTCGTGATTTTTGGAAAGAGACACTGGTTTGGAATTTTTCAAATTATTATTATTTTATTTATTTATTTATTTTTGTGCTCTGAGCACCACAATCTGAGTACATTTTATTCCCACTGTATTCCCACTGGGGGGCAGGCAGACATCTTTATAGGGTTAGGTGATGTCTACCAAATTTGCATATGACGCTGTCCACGGCGAAACATTGTGATGGACGATGATATTGTTGTTTAGGGTGCAAATCACAAAGGAACAAGAAAAGAAACACCAGCATCACAAATGTAACTGAGCATCTGGGCAGGTTTAATAAGAATGATAATAAACAGAACATGGAGATTTAACACCTGAATCTCTGACTGAACTTTTGGCATTCATGCTGCATTGTGGGTAATGAAGGCACCTGATATTGACAAGAAAGAAGGATATGTGGAATAATATCTCTGGTTCTGCTGCATCGATCTAGATACTTTGATATGATAGTGTTAAAGGAGAGCAATGCTAAACCAGTGGAGACTCTTTTAATTTAATTTCCAACACTAAACATACAATTAATAGTAAAAAAATGAAATATAATTATGTAATAACAATTAAGATGATGATAATGATGACGGCTACACAAACAATTTGTCCCGTAGCCCTTCGATGCAGCTGGAACGGAGCTTGTCATTCCCATTCCCGACAAAAGGCGGCGCAGAAATGTCCTGCAGCTCATGTAGATGAAGTTACACAACAGAGGTCAACATTATGTGGTCACATTCTCCCACAGGCAATCTGGTTTACATGTTAGGGAGGACGGATTTTAAGTTTTTTAATTTAAATCAAAATAGATTAATCCAACAAACTTTGGCCTACAGGTAAAACAAACCCTGTGATCTTGCTAATGAGGCTAATGTGGGCGTGGTGGGTCTCAACTTTTGACCTAAAAGAACCAACAACACACCATCTACTGTAAAAAAAAAAAATAACTGGGAAAATACTGCTACAGCATGTAGTTTTAACCATTAAATGGTAAATTTGGATGGAGTTCTAGATACACCGCGCCCCCCAGGAACTCCCCAGTTCAGTATATTTTTATTACACCAGTGTTTTGCTTTAAATGGTTGTTATTCATTGATAAGTCTTACTTTACTTACTTTTCTCTGACATTATCTTGTACGTTTGCTTTTCCTTGAGCAAATAAAAACAAGAAAATGTTGATTCTGCTGAAACTCATTAAAAGAAATAACTTCAGTCTAATCATCAAGTTTTCTTTTAATTCCACTGATTCTGCAGAGAGGCTGGGGATTAGAAAGTTATTGAACAATGGAAAGGAAAAGAAAGGCAGTTATTGAACACAATACATGTGCATGGTCAGACATTTGCCAAGGATTGATTGGCTCGTCTTCGAAGATAGTAGGAATAGTGATCAGTACAACAGAACAACAACAAAGTGATGCAAAACAACAAAGAGACAAAGTGACTACA
The DNA here is from genome assembly GCA_034769285.1 of Lutjanus argentimaculatus. NCBI lineage: Eukaryota > Metazoa > Chordata > Actinopteri > Lutjaniformes > Lutjanidae > Lutjanus > Lutjanus argentimaculatus. Next base: position 553,931 of record JAWZSL010000042.1, on the reverse strand, counting down.
AAGTGACAAAAACAGCTACAAAAAATGGCGACAAAGAGACACAAAATGGCTACAAAAGGGACAAAACAACCGCAAAGTGATGCTAAGTGACTACGAAGAGAAACAAAACAGCTGCAAAATCAGCTGCAAAACCAATACAAAGAGACACAATGGCAACAAACATGCAAACAAGTACAATGTGATGCTAAACAACTACAAAGAGAAACAAAACAGCAATAACAAACAAGAAGACACAAATGGCCTACAAAAAGACAAAAGGCTACAAAAAGAGACACAAACCTACAAAGGACACAATGCTACAAAAAAAAGGACAACAATGGCACAAAGATGCTACATGATCTACAAATGACAAAATGGACACAAAATGGCACACAGAGATGCTAAATGTTGATAGTACGATGACACGAAAAGACACAAAAATGGCCACGAGGAGATGCAGATTTGATAAGTGACGCATTGCAACACCACAGAGACAAAAAGTCACAAGAGATGTGAACAGCTATGCAAGGATACAAGACACAAAAAGGTCAGAAATGTAAAACGGACAAACAGACACAGAATAACACAAAATACACAACATACATGTTCTATGTTGTATTAAAACTATTATTTTTAGTGTTTGAGCTAACGAGCAGTGCTATAGTTCTTATGAGGACAGTCTCCTTGTGTTCTCCAGCAGAGAAGCAGAGAATTACAGAAAGTTTGTGCAGTAAAACAGAACCTGTAGTCACAGCGTGTGATCAGAGACATCTGAACCGGCAGAGCAGACAGCAGATTCTCCTGCAGGTTCACTGTGGGATCACACAACCTGCCTGAGCAGGAAAAGTTTACTTTACAACTGAGTTCTGCAAAATATATAATGGACTTTATATGCTTTTTTTTTTTTGGTTCCAGCTGGGAACCAACTTTCCCAACCAGGTTATTTTGGGTGGAAATGCTCAGAACAGTTCAAAACTGAACTGTTCAAACCACAACAGGGGCGGTTCCATGTTGGTGGAAAAGGCCTGTCATTGGGTTCCAGACAGAACCCTTGGAATATAAAAAGGTTCTCGGTAGAACCCCCTTGGTGTGTTCTAGATGAAACCCTTGGAATTTCAAAAGGTTCTCCATAGCACCCCCTGAGTGTGTTCTACATTAAACCCATGGAATATAAAATGGTTCTCCATAGAACGCCATCAGTGTGTTGTAGATAAAACCCTTGTAATAAAAAAGGTTCTCCGTAGAACCCCCTGATTGTGGTTTAAATAAAACTGTTGGAATATAAAAAGGTTCTTGGCAGAACATCCTGGGTGGGTTCCTGTTAGCACCCATACAAGGTGGGAAGGTTCTCAATAGAACCTCCAGAGAGGGTTATGGGTGGAACCAGTACACCAAGTTCTCTGTAGAACCTCTCATAAAGGTTGGGACGTTTCACAGATTGTTGTAAACCCTTTTTGTTGGGTTCTCTCTGAACTCTCTGTGAGGGTTGCAAGTGGGACCTTTATGAACCCAAAAGACTTATTCACAAGCTGAAGAACTCTTTATGGTTCTAGTTAGAACCTTATTTCTCAGCCTGTACTCCCCCGGACCCCGCTGCTGCCTCTGTGTGTTGACAGAGAGCTTCAGTTTCATCACACCGATCTGTTGACATGTTGACCAGCAGCTGCAGAAACAGTTTATTTCTTTATGATTTTGTCTGATTTTTATTCTTTGACACATAATGAAAGAACCCAGCTGCTCTTTTCTGCTCATTGATTTATTAACAACGTTCCAACAGGACAAACATTAGACCATCTACGGACGTAAACGTCTAGAAAATCCAGAGCAGGAAAAACAAATCAGACAACATTTAATGTGATAAATGTTGCTCCTTTAAAAGGCCCTTCAGTCTGTGAGTGAAACGCCTGTTAAACCGGTGACATTTCTCAGAACATACACTGAATCAAAGGTAAACCCTCTGTGAGCCACTGAGGCAGAAATCTCAATCTCTGTCGGCAGCTGTCACCCTTCATCAGACACGCTCGTTTACTGTCACCCCCGCTCCGTCCCACTATCCTCCCTGCTAAATGAGAGGCAACAGGTTTTTATGGCGCTACACTAAAAATGTGCCAACGGTGGGACGCCACAAAACACTCTATTTGTTGCTTTCCTGCCTCTCTCGTTTAGCTGCTTTCAGAGGGGCCCCGGGCCGGCAGGTGCATGCTTTATGTGCCTGATTGACACCTGAGCCGGGGCTCTGACACAGATGCTAGATTCCCTCCGCACCAGCACTAATAAAACAACAAGACGCTCTCTGTCACTTCCAGAAACAAACAGGGGAGCTGGACGCCGCTGCTGGCGAGCGTTGGGCTTCGCACGCTAACTTTTTCTGACAAGAGGCAACGGTTTAAAATAGGTTTGTCTCTCAGAGAGCAAATATGGGGACTATGAGGCGAAAAGAGCACTTAGGGGGAAACATTTCACCACAAAGAAATCCAATCTGCTCAGAGAAGAGGGCCACGGGAGTTTTTATTTTGGTCTCTCGCAGGAAAAGGAGGCCATGCTAATCAGCGGCGGCACACGCAGACCTCACCGGTCCGCTCAGTGTCACTGGGATGACTAAACAATGAGTTAGTGGCCAGGAGTGACCCTCCTGCCCCGTTTGCAGCAACACATATGTCACTTCCCATCAACCGGCTTCAGGAAGGGAGGGAAGGAGTGAGAGAGGATGCGTCACCCGTCTGCAGCCTGATGAGCCACTGTGACGTGAAACCATCAGCAGTGAAGCATGCTGGGAGACTAATGGAAGTAATGAAAGAGAAACAGAGAGACATACTGTCCAGGAGTCATACACTACACTCCTCTCATCTGTTTTCATTCAAGTTCCCATAAAATAAAAACCTGTGTTTAAGTGTTTTTATCACACCTACACACTGTATATAAAAGAAGAAGTCTTTTTGTAGATATTCTCAGATATTTTTAATGATATTTCAGTTTGTCTTTGCACTTGCATTACTAAATTTGCACCCAATGAAACGCTTATGACCCTGCCTGAGCATGGAAGGAGAATACCTCCACTCACTGGACTACAGTGTTTGTGGGGGCGTCACTGTACAAAAGCACAACTTTATAACTCTCCACTGATCTAGGTAAAACTGGATCATAGATGAAATATTTTCTGTTTTCCCCTCTGATGTCCTCAGGCTGTCCAGTCTCAACTCTCAGCTATTTAATTACAGAGTCTCCAGATGAAGAGATACCACTAGCTTTAGCAGCTAGCTTGTTGCTAAGGTAGCTAACTCTAACCATCAGCTGGCAACCAGAGTCCTGTGCAGGTCCAGTTGGGCAAACCAACCCGCACCCACCTGTGATTAAACACATGTCAGTGGTGGACAAAGTACTCAACAGAGTACAGATACTCCTGGTCAAATATTACTCAACTACAAGTGAAAGTTGCTCAGTCAAAATTTTACTGGAGTTAAAGTACTAGAGTACTTGCTTTTAAAAATACTTAAGTATTCAAAAGTACAAATTACAAAGTACATTTTCTAATATCAGTACATTGCTGTATTGTTTTCAGTGTATTTACAGAACCTTGTAGCTCTCTGAAACCACCTAATGATGCACTGACTTGCTTGTAGAACCACGATGCTGCACAAAGCCTGTAGAAACACCTGTAAAAACTTCAGTGTAGAAATGTGATCCGAACCAAAAAGGACAGCTGTTGTCATTTTGTGATGTAACTGTATTTAAAGGTGTAGTTAGTGATGTGGGAGAAAAAGAGTAGAGAGGTTGTTGATATTTGAAGTGTAAACGAATACAGACCCACCCCTCCCTTCATACTCCACCCCGGGCTCCACCCCCGAAGTTCATGGACGCGCATTGTCATGGAAACGGCCGTACAATATATATATCTGACAAACACAACGGAGTAAAAAAAATAGTAAGCATTGGCTGTTTAAGTCCATTTTTACGAAACTGAAATCACAGTGACTGTAGATAAGGATAGCATTTCGACCTGTGTCTCACCACAGACAATTTCACCGTGTTAGCAAACCTGCGTTTTTGTCTTTGTGGTTATAATACACTGTAGAAAAAATGCTGTGATGTAAGATGGCCAACTACACAGCAAGTAAAGCAGCTGAAACAGCCAAGTTGTGGGTTAGCACACCGCTGAGCCGCGAAGCTAAGGTTAGCTGACCCGTCGGACAACTGTACCCACAACTCCACTGCTATTATAAATAGATAACATCACAACAACAGCACATTTTGGCAGATTAGACAATATGATGAATGCCCGACGGCTGTTACTGTTATGTGAAGCACCGCAAAGCTAATGTTGCTCACCTGTCCAGCAGAAAGACTGCGACCTCCGCGTCCGTTTTCAGACCTTTCAATTCGCGGAGTTCCCTCCACAGTCGGAAAGCCACACCGATGTTGACCCGGGTCTTCGCCCTTTCATGGTCGTAGCCCTTCTTTTTTAATTTATGCTCCTCCGACTGTTTTCTCTTGGGCTGTTTTTCAGCCATCGCGAATGCAAAATATCTGCACCTGATCGTGTCTCTCTCTTACTCTAACTGCGCATGCTACGCAACCTACTACTCCTCCTCCCCCCCATGTCTGACCTGTGCATGAGTATGAACCGGCCCCCTGGGCGTGAGGGGGTAGACCCATGTTTTGGTGGCTTGGTCCAAGCAGATCTACCTGCTGAAATTCGGAGCCCAGGCTGTGTACTGAAACCATAGACTGTATATAGAAGTGGACGGAGCCTTCGTGACGTCACCCACTGGTTTCTGAACACCCGTTTCGAAGCCTCGAGTTTCAGATTTGGCCAGCGCCATTTTGACAGTTTTGAAACCGGATGTGAATATGATTGGTTGAGACGGTGGAGCAGGGCGGGACCATAGACGGTATAGTCTAAGGGAGCGAGTGAGTGGCACTACCATAGGGCACTACGCCTGTCAATCACGAAACCACGCCCCTAATTATACAGAACTTTAAGCCTTAATATAAAATCAACGAATGACTTATATGAAAATTCAAGTCTGGTTCAGTGAACATGGTGGGGGATATTAGCGATAGAGACCAAAATCATTTTTTGACACGGGCTATAAATATGGTTATTTCAGCTGTAAAGTTCGGCATTTTAGAACGGGTGTCAATGGAACCGGGCTTCTTTTTGCAGCCAGCTCGCGCGCCCCCTGCTGGATTTCGGTGAGAATACAGCGTTACTGCACTTCCGCATTGGCTTCATTTTTCAGAGCCGGAAGCTCCGTCCACTTCTATATACAGTCTATGACTGAAACCGGATTTTTTTCCAGCATGCTCTCAGAAGTGACAGCTTGCGGATAGTGAGGAGAAATACGGTGATTTTGACAAAAAGTGGGTCGGATTATGATCGCTAACTATACCTTTAAATCCCTGCATAAAATTAGATTGAAGCCAACTGTAAGGAGTTCTCCAAGTCTGTTAAATCATTGAGATTTCTTTCTGGCTTCAGGGGCAGTTTATACATTAATTATTCTGTGTTTTTTTTACCCTATAAAAACAATCCCTGAAATTATTTCTCTTTTTCTAATTATAATAACATCTTGAGATTTAATTTTGTCTTTCTCCTGCTGTCGCCGTTACCGAGTTTTGTTTGAATGAAAGAGGGAGAGCTTGCTTGTTCTTGTTACAGAGCGTGCCTGGTTGACGTATTTCTGTTTTCTCATCAGTCCCAGTAGAGAGCAGGTACTGTGATTGGTTTCCTTCTGTGACGAACACAGTGTGTGGCCAGTTGCATTTTAGAAAAGAAAAAAACAGCAACAGCTGACTTCAAAGCTTTGCTTTGCCTAAAAGAAACGAGTAACGACAACGTTCCTAGAAATGTAGTGGAGTCGAAAGTACAATATTTGTCTTTGAAATGTGGTGGAGTGAAAGTCATGAGTTTCCAAAAAAACAAATACTTAAGTAAAGTGCAGATACTCAAAAATGTACTCCGTTACTGTCCACCACTGCACATACTCCATCACTCACTTCTGTTCTTAACTGGCGCAGCGCCTGCGCTCCTGCAGCTGTCGATTTGTTTCCACAGTGACAACAAGCCTAGCTTGCGGCTACGAAAATCCACAAATGTTAAGTTTGTACATAAATACAGTGTATCTTTATGGATTATACTGATGCAGAATTGACTAGTAGACTGTCGACATACGACACCTTTCATCTTGTGTTTCTTTGTGTGTATATATATATATATATATATATATATATACATATATATATATTAGGCTTTTTTATGCCGTTATTTAGATAGGACAGATGAAGTGTAGAGAGTGGGGGATGGCACGCAGCAACAGGCCGCGGGCAGGAGCCGAAACAATGGCCGCTGCAGACGACTCACAGCCTCGGTACATGGGGCGCGTGCTCTACCAACTCAGCTATGTCTCCACCTCATCTTGTGTTTCTAGAGTTATGCGTTTTTCCAGACACATAACAAGTGTTCATATGTCATAAAGGGAGTTTGGTGTAATATTTTCCCCAGAGAACGCAGGGAGCTTTAGTTAACTCAAACTGGTAATAGGCCTGTGGATATTTTTTTTCATGTTTTGTCGCCACTGCCGAAAAATATTCCCTGGCGCTAATCTTGCACCCCGACTTCTAACTAAAACTAGGCACCCATGCACTCAAAATGAACAAAAGAAATAATCTTAACCCAGAAGTTTGAAGCACATCAATCCTTTAACTCCTCTTGATGCTCGGTTCACATCCTAGCAAAGAAACCCAGAACATATAATCAGAGGACATCTCTTTCGATGTGGGTGATTCAGGTTCTGTGTCACCCTGTCTGACCTTGTGAAGTAACCGTCTCTTTCCATTTGTGCATCATCTTAAAACTGAACGGTTAAAGAGCTGATAAATAATGGAAAGAGTAAGAATGGGCTCGGGGGAATTAAGATGGGTGTGCGCGGCTTTAACAGACCCGCTTTAAAATGTAAAAACGTCTGAGGTGTGATTGAAAGTGCAGGTGTGTGCGTACGTGCATGTGTGTGTGAAAGGATTTATGGGGGATTTGTGGATTTCTGTCTGTTGGATAAATTAGCTCAGACGACGCTCCTCCTGTTGGATTTCTAACAGCTTCATGTGTCACATTAGTCTGACGGTAAAACACACACGGCTTGTTTTCCCTCTTTACGATGAGCGCGGCGTCGCGTGTGATTGGCGTGTCTGTAGGCGGATTTGGGGGGCACCCGGCGTGGGTCAGCGCTCCCTGACTGTATCGGGGGACTCCACATGGCGAGGTCTGCGGTGCCGTGTCATCGGCGGAGTTTCCCAAGGCTCATCTCGAGGAACATTAAAATGCATGAGCGGTGATTAGCATATTAAACACGATCTCCATGAAATGCCACCGCTTCTTTCTTCAGGTGACGACGCCACATTTCACTTACCTGCCGCGTGTAAAAGTCAAACCGCAGTGACTCGGGCGTTTGTGTTGTGTCTGGCTGACTTCTGCTCTGACACTTTGGCAGAAAACTGTGGATGTTTCATGTGAGAGCTGCTGGTCGCCGCCAGTCTGTTGTTGTTTGAGAGGCCTGTCGCGGATAAAGGCATTTTGTCCCCACAGCGTCGCAGCTGAGCCCACAACGGCCGTCTGTAGGCCTCGGGACGGTTTATATTTAAGCACCTCGGATGATGATAGTGTGCACCAACTGACACCAAACCAGTGTCACCCTCACTCTCACCCTGACTCACCCGCTCTCATCTGTAACAGAACATCTTCATCGATCTGAATCACAATGGCAATTCTCCTACACATACTGAGGAATGAAAAGATTGAAGATTTCTTTTTATTCCCTGTCATAAATTGTTGTAAATTTAGGTGTTATGACTTCCCACACATCACTGTCTCTGCCTCAGACTGAACTATCTGTGTGATTAAAGGGACAGTTTAGGCTTTTTGAAGTGTGTTTGTATGAGGTACTTCTCAGTGTTTTACCTGCAGTAGATGGCAGTCAACTTGTTCTCAGTTTGGAGAAGCAGCAGGAGTACTGGTGGAGAAGCTAAGCAATGTACTGCTGAGGACAGGGTCAGCAGCGAAACATGTTTTAGGCACCTAAAAAATCAGTATCAGTTTAAGTCTATGCTATATTTAGAATATTTTTCACTCCTTTATCTTGCTGTCAGACAGACTTTTCCAACAGGAAACAAAAGGCAAACATCTCGCTCTTCAAAGCCACCAGACTCCTTTGTTGAAAACGGTATTTTTACCTCACAGAACACAGGAGCTGCTGATCTACTGCTGCCTCGATCTGTTAGTTTGTCTGATTGTGTGACTTTGGTGTTTTAAAGGGTCAGTTCAGATTCACCGCAGTCACACAGTAACACACCAAACTAACAGATCGAGGCAGTTTTAGACCAGCAACTCCTGTGTTCTGTGAGGTACAATTACTGATTTATGTCAGTGGGGTCTGCTTGGTTTGGAGAGAGTGATATTTGGCTTATATGATGGTGGTTTCAATTAGCTGTGGTATTTTTAAAATAAAAAGCTTGCAAAAGGACTCCTGCACGCTGTCTAACTTGCAATATATCATTTATTTGCAATGTTTCAGTACTAGACCTTTGCCAGATGAAGTTTCAGTACCAAAATGTTGCAAATAGATGATATATTGCAAGTTAGACAGTATGTGGGAGTCCTTTTACAACTTTTTGGTCTACTCACCTCTCTTCAATGCACCTGTCTTATCTAATAGGTGTGCGAAGTGTTTCCTTTGTTCTAAAATAAAATGCTGCAAGTATTAGACCAATCAGAAATGTTCAGCATGGCAAGCCCCACCCCTAAAGTTCCTCTTCTCTTTGACAGTAATACCCACCAAGCAGGGACTTTTTGTGGGGTAATATAATGTCTCCTGAACTTAGCACTGTCTGTGGTCTCTGTGGTGGAAACATGGTTATAGTGGAACATTTAGGAGCTCAAGAGACAGATAACTCTCTCACAAACAGAGCTAAAAGAGAGAGAATATTAGATTACTAGCTTTCATCAGGTGGCACAAGCAACTCATAACAAACAACTAGAGCGCACTTGGAGAGTGGACACCTCTGCCAAGACAGTCCACTCCTCTAAGATCTACAAATCTACACGCTCACTTCATGGTCAGTATTTCTTCTTGTGAAACATAAAGTTTGAACATCTTTCTTCAGAATCTTTTGTGGAGCTTATTACAGTCAATTCACATTTGGAAGCAAGTACAAGTATAAATAGTTGCATGATCTGAGTATTTGCATATCTATAGACGTTTGTTTGTGAAGAAACCTGCTGTCTGTATGACATTTGAGCAGCTACTGTGTGACTACCCCGGAGGTTTACTGCTACATGAATGTTGACTGGCATATGTGGGGCCATCATATATACATATACACCAGGGGCCAGTTAATAAACAAATAATAATAATGTTATTTATCAAATCAAATGAATAAACATTAAAAGGACCATAGTTCATCTTTCACTGGAAAATTGTATTTTCTAATTAACTGACTGGTGACTTAAGTAAAGCTGCTAGAGGGAGCGTCCATGTTTCAGGTCGTAGTGGTGTTTGACAGACAGCTGAGAGGACACACTTCAGACCAGAGAAAACTGCTAATTTTTTCGTGATTTTAAGACCTAATTTTATAAACTTTAATTTTTATAAACTTTTTTTAATCATTCAAATTTAGCTGGATGGATAATAACATGTTTCTGTGGTGTGACAAACCCTGAACACACTTTTATTGTTGCTTTACATGAACTTTAACTTAACTAATTTAACCTGGTGCAAGGACTGAACCCATAAATCAGATATTTTACTCCATTTTAATATCTGCAACTGCTTTTTTGTGTAAATGCTTTGAAGACATTTGAAATAGTCCATCATGCAAACCCTGAAATGTCAGAATGATTCATAAACATAAACCATAAATATAACTATAACTATTGCTCTTCTCAGTTAATAGTTGTCTTCCCCTGCAGGGCTCACTGTGTCACCCTGCTGCAGTTATCCCATCATGCAAAACTGACATATCTGTCCCTCTTTCCTGGGAGACACATTTATTTTCATTGTGAATCAGAAAATGGTCGGAGAGCCACCCAGCACCCGATCAGGACCAGATTTGACCCTCAGGGCTGCAAGTTGACCATCACTGATGTATGGCGTTTATTCTGCCAAGGCAAAATGATCTATCTTATCTCTTTATTCTCCCTGTGATCTGGATCCTTGGCACATGCTACAACCCTCCGCCAAGTTTCATGAAAATTAGGCCGGTAGTTTTTCTGTAATCTGCTGTCCTCCTTGGCAGAGGTAATAAACAGAAAATGTGCAGATCCTTTTTAAAACTTCTTGGATCTGATTAAAAGAAAAGTGTAAGAAAACTCTACATATGCAAAAAAACAAAAAACAAACAAACAAACAAAAAACACACCAAATGTGTCATTTCTGCAGCTGTACCAGCAGCTTAAATGTCAGAGTGAATTTGTATTTTAAGTCCGTATCTACATGAAAGTTCACAGGCTGTGTGTGATCTATTTCATGTGTGTGATGTGATAGTATTTGACCTTTTGCTTGTTTGTTCCCTCTTTTCATCAGCGCTGCCTCAGATAAACTGACGGTGGTTTACAGAAATGGGACACAGAGAGACGGAGAGACTAACTAAGCTGTCCTGACACTCCTCTATGAATACCGTCCCCTCTAAAAATAACAGAGATGATGTTCACCCCGTCCCCCATGTAACTGCTGCCTGCCTCCCTTTTGGCTTGCTGGTCACATTTGACCGATTAAACTTGGTTTCCTCAGCCGCTCCTGCATGCCAACGCATCCTGAGGTGGGGAGGGGAGGGGAGGGGAGGGAGGGGGTCCGCATGCAGATGATCGTCGGGCCTGCATTCTTAAACAGACGGGCATCAATTAGCAGCCTTGATGGGTGCCAGGGCAAACCTGAGATTGACACTGTCACCGAGTTCAACAGGTTCAAATAGTTCTGATTTTAAAACTTTATTCCTTTTACAAGTCATTCATCTGTCAGAGACACTTATCCCTCTGTTGGTGTCTCTTAAATTCCAGAGGGACAAACTTGCGCTAACATCAGCATGCTAACTCATAACGACAATGCTAACATGCTGATGTTTGGCAAATATGTTTATAAGTTCACTGTCTTAGCATGCTAATATTGGCTAATTAGCACTAAATTGAAAGTACGGCTGGAGCTGATGGAAATATCTTTTTCCAACACTCGGGAAAAGTTTTGATCTGATGATGGCGGTCCGTAGGTTTCATCCAGGGTTCTTTTTCCATCCATCCATTGTCCGTAACCGATTATCTTGATGGGTCATGGGGGGCTGGAGCCTATCCAAGCTGACATTAGGCGAGAGGCGGGGTACACCCGGGACAAGTTGCCAGTTCATTGCAGGGCTGACACATAGAGACAGACAACCCCTCACACTCACAGGCAATTTACAGTAGAGTTACCAATTAACCTATTATGCCGCATGTCTTTGGACTGCAGGAGGAAGCCGGAGTACCCAGAGAGAACCCATGCGGATACAAGGAGAACATACAAACTCTGCACAGAAAGGCCCCACCCACAAACTCTTCAGCCAGCTGGGGGATTTGAACTCAGAACCTTCTTGCTGTGAGGCAACAGTACTAACCACTGCAACACTGTGCAGCCTGGGGCTGTTTTTCCCTTATGTGCATTAAAAGTGACTGCATACCCACTGGGCCCCAGTGCAACCGCCCTGCCTGCACTGCTTATATTTACACTCCTGCCTATACTAAGTAACACCACTGCCTTACTAGTTGGCTTAAAAAAAAAAACTAACATAAAATTTTGTTAACCTTTCTTTGTGGTGACTTGTGGTGTTTCTTCAGGTTTGTGGTTTTCTTACAGCTATTTTATGACCACTTTTCTTCAGGTCTGATGAAACAATGCATTTGCTTTTTTCTCAGGCTCATTGTGCCAAAAATGGGCCCAAATATCACCTCCTTTCTTTCTCCCAGACAACACTCACAATAAAAAAAAAACACACCACTTTTTCAATGTGGGAAAAACACAGGAGAGTGTCTGAATTAGCTCCTCCTCTGCCTCACTGCCTCTGCTGCAGCTGTACATGCGAACACTGACTGTGATGATGCCAGTGTTCATTAACCCACTTAGGAGGCGGGCTTTCTCACAATATATCATAGACTTTATTATTATTATTATTATTATTAATTATTTTACTATAGAATTGATCCCTGTGAGTAAAGTATTGAGGTTTCATGAAAGCAAGGCTCGGAAATAAATGGCCGTTTGCTTGGTTTTTTTTCCAAAATGTGTTAAAAATTCCCTGGTCATCATCCTCTTTATGAGAGAGGGTCAGCTGACATCCTGCTGCAACTTTATTTCTAAATGAAATGTCTGTTTCTTACTTGTGTGTGTACAGCTACACATAACCTGGTTAGATCACCATGGTAACTGATGCTGAACTCATAACCTGGATGGGAGAAGGTTATGTTCAGCCGTTCTACCAACTGAGCTACACGGGCGCCCTGCATCATTCCTCTCTTGCCTTATTTGCAGCAACAGTGTTGATTTTTGCTGTAATATATATTTTTTATAACTCCTCATTATAACCTCTTGTTCATCCTGACTACAGTAGAGGACATACAATTGCTCCATTTTATGCGGAAAAAACAGTCAAATGATGCACCAAACACCCCTTTTTTTTAATGAACGCACACAAAGCCTAAAGAAGAAAGCAGATATCCATTGTTACCCAGTGGTAGCTAGTGATTTTTTTCTCCAGGGAGAGCTATCCTGACAATCAGGGAAATGTGTTACGGTATCACACCAGTGTATTTTAGTATACGAAAACACCTTTATTTGTATTTGCTGAGCTGAATGAACATTTGTTATAGCTTAATGGAACTTGTTCAGTTAAGGTAAGCTCTCTGAAGCGCTAACGCCAACACAGACAACACACACGGTTAGATAAGCAGGTGATCTCTGTGTTGTGCAGAAACATGACAGGAAGAAAACCATTAAAAACAGACACAAAACAGACGTCTTGCCAACTCTATCAGAGAGCTGTGTTGCAGAACTGTGAGCTTATTTTAGCTCGACACTACAGCAAATAACAGAATCGCTTCTACTCCACTGAATCGTGTTCATTCACATATTACTGTTGCAGCCGCGCTCGTCTCGTGATTCATTTGTCTGCTGCAGGCTGCAGCTCACAGATATCCAAGGAACAGAAAGTGGTTTCTTTAACTATGAACATGACTTAATGTGATCAAAATGACATGTTGTGTTGTTCAGGCTCTGGGACACTGAATTCCTCAACAAATTGGAGCGGTCCTGTTAACAGCAGCGCCGCACATGTGGAAATGTTCGATAATGATGGAGCTCCAGCCGAAGCAGTTCGTCCTTCTGACAAATGAAGTTTGCAGTCGGAGTGGCTGAATAAAAGACAGAAAGAAAAAAAAAAGAGCGTCTCCTACTCGACCTTCTCCTCCTCAGAACATATTTAGACTGGCCCTCTGCTCCTGCTCTTCAGGATAAAATCATTTACGAGACAACAAAATGCCTCCGTCATCTAAAAATAAACTCTGAAGACAATCCCACTGTCAATATTTCCTAATAGGCTCTGTCATTTAACATGGAATAAGAGCTCAGGCATCTCTTTGTCCAAACAAATACAGGACTTAAGCCTCTTAGCATGTTTGTCTCATTATTAGATTATTAAATGACTCACTTGACGTATTTGAACTGATGAAATCTGGTAGAAAAGAACAATAATCTGTGTTTTTTTGTCCATCTTTCCCTCCGCAGTCCATCCTTGTTTTAATCCTCCTCCTCCGTCATCCCTCACGCCTGAGCTGCTTCTGCATTCTCTGTTTGACTCCAGGGTCTCACACGCTAAGGTCAAAGGTCAGCTGACCTGTAATTTTTCCTCTCTCTCATGCATGCTAATGAACCCCCTCTCAATCTGCATTACTCTTTATCTCTCCGCTTCGCTCTGGCTGCAGTGAAATGAGGAACTTTTTAGAAACGTTCCCATTTTTCAGTGGAAGCTTGATTTCCTTTATAAGCATTGACGGGCCGGTGGCTGCTGGTAATTAAAGAATGTAAGTATTACATAATAAAGGCTGGTGCAGATTAAAAGCCCGACAATAAGGACAAAATCACCGAGGACAACTTCAGAGACCTGCGCCGCTGTCCTCTACTGAATGATCCAATCTGCAGGCAACTGCAACAACATATTAACCTCACAGTGAAGGTACTGGAGACTGAAAACTTTATTTTATCACCGTAGATGTTTAAGATTCTAACATACACGATATACAGCAAATTTAACACTACAGTTTCTCAAAAAACAACATTTTTTATTTTATTTTAATTAAAAATTACACTCTTAACTTCTCGCTGTGGACAGAAGACAAAATATCCCAGCAGAATCCGTCCATATTATTGAGAACCAGGAAGGAAAAAGGAAGAAAAAGTCCACTTAATCCACTTTCTCATTTCCTAACTTTTTTTTTATTTAGCAGTGGATGTATGATTAATCTTCACTGTTTATCACAAGAAGATCTACAATGGTCTGTTTGTCCTCTCACTTACCCTGGAACATCACTGCAAGAGGTAAATTGTTGCCATGGTGACAAAATGCATAAACTGGAATAGAAAATGGGTTATCTCTGCAAAGTGAAACCAATATCAGCTGACCATTTGCCACACGAATCTGCTATAGGAATTCATCCCATATGGATTTCTGTAACAATAGAAGCTCTGGTGGGCCATATTCTGGAAAAATAATTTAAAAAGTCAGATTAACTGATCACAAATCAGGCTCTGACTTAATAAATTAACAACAAAAAGAACAGAAAACAAAAGTTATCACTGTTTAAAGAATAGTTGTTACAGTGTTTTGATTTATACAGCTGCAGTTCTGCAATAAAAAGGGCAAAAAAAGAAAATAATGTCATCTGTTTCAATCTTTTGTTATTTTATTTTTAAATTATCATTAGGAGCAGCTGGTTTTACATCTGGAATAAAACTATATATAAAGTGATGAAAGCAGGGATGTGAAATTTAAAGAGTGATCAGCAACTGAATTATAATCATTTTCATCCCACTGACCAACAAGATACTTGAAGACTGTTGAAGACTGTTCCGAGGTCGACAAAATTAGATTTTCACGTTAAATAAAACTGAATTTGTACAAATCTGTGTCAACTATTTAAAAGATCTGTGTAGCAAATCTATTTTTAAAAAGATACATTTATTTTGTTAAAAAAAAAATGTTAAGTTTATATTAGCAGAGAGATTGGGCCACTGTAGAGGGGGACTTTTTAGTGTTTGGTCCACTGAAAAGGCACCCTTTGCCCCCCCCCCCCCTTGAGTCCACCAGTGCTGGCAAGCCCCATCCTAAAGTTGGGGTTAGCCCAGTTTGGAATCTGCCGGTTAAAGCTTCCGTCGCCTGAGGCTGAGAATCATTTAGCCCCGGGCTAAGTGTGAAAAGCCCTAAGGGTTTGTATGTAACCCTCAGATCTGATTCTTTTTTATTTTTACCTCATTTCAGACAAGACTGATTAAAAAATGCCTACATTCACATTCAAACATTGAATGAACACCTGAGTTATTTAAATAAACATTATTTCATTTATGTCGTGGAGGTATTTCAAGTGACAGCACCAAAGAAGAAAAAAGATTGAGGCGTAAACAGGAAATTGGAAACTTAATATATATTAAATGAGTGAAACTGAATGCAAAAATGCCATTTGCAGTACAACACTGAAGAGTCGGGGTGTATTAATCTGTTCCAAAAAGCATTTTCTGTCCTTGTTGTACAGTAGGACCTTATTCAGTGATTATTGTCACTAGTACTCCAGTGTTTGCCTGTGATTCCGTTTGCCCACCAGAGAGGAGCTCAGGCTCAACTTTTCGTTGTTCTTCAGATTCAGATTTTTAGCCATGAATCCGAAGTTAGCAGGTGATGAACTTTGCTTTCTCCTTGACATATTGCCCTGACGTGAGGCTACTGTGTCTGCATTTTTAAAGTGTGACGATGATGTCGAAGCAGAAAAAGAATCCACTGCTTTTCAGGTTGTGTGGGGCAGAGGAGGAGACAGGCTGTCTGAGGGACAGGGGCGGAAAAAATAAGAAGGGCACCAGCTGTACGCAGCGGGACAACAGCTAAAAAGTCATGATGCATTTAAGGTCAAACAAGTCCAATTCCTAATTTAGATTTATGTTGCTTTATTAACAACAAGAACTCTATAAAAAACACACACAGGAAGCTATTTAACCATTATAAGGCATGTAGGGCAGCCTATATGGCACTGCATTGCATTTTGCATTTTGTCCACTAGAAGGGCACCTTAAAGGGCACTTGACTACAATTTGTCCACTAGAACAGCCCCCCCCACACTTCTGTCTATGAAAAGCTGAGCCCTTCAGCCCATGCACTTGCGTACATATGGCAAAAGAATAAGTGATTATTTCCAGGCTTTAACATTCAGTTACATACTTGTTTCCATCTCTTCAACCTTCGCTTTTGGTTGATGTCTCTTTTCTAACATTTTTTTTCTTTTAACAAACCAACAGAGTAAACCTATACACACTCATAATGACTCATTATCACAGAGACTGAGAGGTCATAGAAGTGTGGCTAATGAAGCAGCCTGCTAAAATCTTTCAAATGGATTTATATTGACATTTGTGATAAAAATTAATGTGTGCAAATCTAATTTTCACAACCTCAGAGCAGACAAAGCCTTGGGGAGCCCCTGTGATCTTTGGCACCCCCCAGGGTGTCCCGGACCCCAGGTTGGGAACTAATGAACTAGAAGGGCACCTTAAAGGGCACTTTACCACATCTTGTCCAGTATTAGAAATTTTCTCTATTCATATTTGTGAAGAAAAAAAAAGTTTTTCAGATTGAATGATGAATGCTGGACATATTTTTTAAAAAGATGTGGTAGGACAGCATAGCCTGTCTCCATTCATGTTGTTGGTGTGTGTATTTGATCAGTGTGCATAGCGGTGTAGGCTCCCTCCTTTGCTCCTCGCCCATTGAATGCAGCTGGGCTGGGAGCAATTATCCAATTCCACCTTGCTTACTGGGCGGTGCTGTGCCAAGCTATATCAGGGGGAGGGTTACGCGGCTCGGATGTGCGTAATCCTACCTCTTCCTGGAGCCTGTGTTTGGCGTCGGCAGTGTGGTTTGGCGTGGCTGTGTTGGATCCAGGTGGCTGTCTTGAGAGACGCTTGGGGTCGGACTTCCTCCGTTCATTGTCGCCAGGTATGTTCCGATGTAATTGCTGCATTTCTGGGTCCTATTGGTGCCATGACTGATGCGCTTTCTGCTTTCCAGCAGAGTCGGCCTGTATTCTGGCTGGAGGTTGGGAGTCGGGAGTGTGTGGCCTCGGAGCTAGGCGTAATAATCCACGTGTTGTGTTGGATTCCTGAGGTAGGCTGACTCATTTCTGCCTGGCGTTTTTGTTGATGCGCTTTTGTTGCGCTGCATATGAAATGTGACACTGGTCTCTGATTGATGTTGGCAGTTATTGAGCTGCATCCCTTCGCGGCTACCTCCCTGTTGCCTGTGAAGCTGCGCCTTAACTTACAGGTATGTATGTGTGAATCTGCTTGTTCTTAATTCTTCTAATTATAATTTGGTGTAGTAATTTTAGTCCGTTGTATATCACAGCAGGTGGCTCCATCGCTGACGCGGCCGCTGCGCTACTGCTGTTCTGTCTGTGGGTTCGCCGCGGCAAGCTCGTCTTTGTTTGTTGTTCACTGTTATGTTTTCTGTTTTGTTTTTTTTGTTTTAACTAATCCTTGGGTGTGCGTGCTTGCTGCCGTGCACGCCTGGAGTAATTTCCCCTGGACAAAGTGAAGTGTGGTTGCACCGCACGTGGTGCCGTTCCTGTAGAGGAAATTAATGTACTGTAGGACTTAAAGCTGCAACGGCACTACTGATCCTCATCAGCTAACCTATTTAGCTTTGGTTAATTATTGTTTTCTTGTATTGTAATTAGATAGTCATTGTTATTGGTTACAGATTTTGTGATTATTCATTGTTATTTTCTGTAGATTTTGTGTTTAGTTATTTAGTTATTTTTTTTAGTAGATTTGTTTGTTTTGTTTTGTTTTGGTTTTTTTTCTCTCTTTTTCCTTTTTCTGGTTTATTGGGTTAACTGTGTGGGTGTGAGTATGCGTGTGTGAGTGGTATTTAAGGCACAATCAACCTTGGTGGTGACCCTCTGGGCCAAGTATAGTGTGGTGTCTGGGCAGTCTCTTTTATGTTGTTTGTTCTGCCCCTCTATCCTAAGTAACAGTTTGCATTTTTCTTTGGACAGGAGCTGTTGGGCCGGTGCGGCGAGTGGCTGACTGATCCCTGTGGTGGCGGTCCCTTCACTTCCTGTACAGTAATGCACGTGGGTGTCAGACAATGGTGTGTGGGTTTTATTTACGTGTGGTGTAGCATCAGGACCCTTCCCCTTTCCCTCAGTTAGTCACCTCTGCCTGTGGAGCCCTCAGCCCTGTGCCTAGTGTTTGCGCTGTAGCAGCAAACTGAACCAACTCCTTGGGAAGGCCCTTACAAATTGTGCAATATTCCGCCCAGTCATAGTATTTTGTTGAGTCACCACCAAGAGATTCTTATGTCCATATTTGCCAATTTTTAAAGTGTTATTAATAAAATTTTCTTGTGTATAATTTACTTTGGAAGCACGTCAGTCTCTTGTGTCGTCGTACCTGTGTGACCTTGTCAGCATTAGAGTGGTGTTACCCTCTAACAGATTTCCTGGGGGTGAAATTCCCCTAGGTGGCGTTGTTGGACCCTTGTTAACTAACTAAAGTAACTCTAACCCTCGTAGCATTGCCACATTTTTGGCGTTGTCGGCAGGATGACACTTTGAAGACAGACGTGTGTTCCATTTTCTTTTTTTGTGTGTTTTTCATTGTACTTGCTAAAAGCTAGTTGACAGCTTGCCTTTTTTTTGTGTGTGTAAATGGTTTTAGAGACAGAACAGCAGTAGTTGTTGTATAGACCTAATCAGCACTAAACCTCAGACTTCTAAATTCTGTTTCTGGTGAGTTTTGGTGCAGCTCGTCCTCTGGCACCATGGAGGAGGAACTGCAACAGCTCAGAGACCTTGTCATGCAGCTGAGGGCAGATAATGAGCGGCTTCGTCAGGAGAGGGAGGCCTCGCAGGCCGGCCCGAGCGTTGCCACTCCCGCCCCTTCTGCTACGGTGAGTACTGCCCCGTTAGCAGATACTAGCGCCACAGTAACAGAGCGGTTGGTAGTGGTACCAAGGGACCGTAGATGTCCCATGTTCAATGGTAAGACTGGCATCGGTGTAACTGAATGGGCAGAGGAAGTTCAAGCTTGTATGCGTGCCCGCCGCTTGTCAGCCCCTGATCAGGCCCTCTTCATGTTTGATCATCTAGAGGGGGAGGCCAGAAAGGAGATTAAGTACCGTACCAGTGCTGAGCAAGCAGACCCTGCTCAAATCCTTGCTATTCTGACTGACTTGTATGGCTGCACTCAGTCTTACATAACCTTGCAGCAGGCTTTCTTCTCTAGGACACAGCAGGAAGGAGAGACATTACAGGAGTTTTCCTTGGCTTTGATGGCCCTTATGGACCAGGTAAAGCAGCGTGCACCTGATGGTCTTCTTAATGCGGCCGTTCTACTTCGTGACCAATTTGTGGAACATGTTCTTGACAGTGCCCTTCGTCGGGAACTGAAGCAGTTGGTCCGTCGTCAGCCCCAGGCCACTTTGCTGGAAGTGCGTGCAGAGGCAATTCGTTGGGAGAGAGAGGGACTTCCAGGGGGCGCCAGGGAGCGTAGCCATTCTCTTCCGGCCATGTATGGTCTGCAGTATGGGGTACAGAGCAGTCCCCGTCCACCCCCTCTGGCCGTCCCACAGGGCTCAGAACTGGGTGAGCTGAAGGAACTCTTGAAACGCCAACAGGAACAACTCAACCAGCTCACTCAGACGGTGGCGTCGTTGCAGACTTCATCTTTGCCACCTCGCCCCAGCCGTGCTGGTCCTGTAATCTGTCGTAGGTGTCAGCAACCAGGTCACTTTGCCAGGGAATGTGATGGAGAACGGGCCCCTTCTCGTGCTCGGAATACTTCTGCCCTTAGTCTAGCCGCCAATGTGGTCAGACCCTCGTCGTCTTCTCGCCAGCCGGAAAACTGAAGCCCACTGAGTTGCTGAGCCACAGCTCAGATGGGGAGCCGATGGGCTCAAGGGAGGGGGCCGTAGGTAAATTGATGTCATCTTGCCCTCACATCAATCTCTCCATGGGCGATGTCATGGTCCCATGCTTGGTGGACACTGGATCCATGGTGTCCACTGTCACCGAAAGCTTCTTTTTGAAGCATTTTGCACCTTGGGGGGCCGATCGCCTCCGGTCGTGTCATTGGCTGCAGCTTCGGGCAGCTAACGGGTTAGCCATCCCATACATCGGCTATCTCGAGCTAGATGTGGCCCTGTGTGGCAAAGTGTTTCGTGGTTGTGGCATACTGGTGGTGCGAGACCCTCCAGGGGCGTCATCTTCTGTTCCTGGAATCTTGGGGATGAATGTCATCAGCCGATGTTATCACGACCTTTTTGGGGCACATGGTGCTGCCCTTTTCAGCTTGCCTGTGGTGACTCAGGCCCCTGGTTCTGTTATTGAGGCTCTGCAGCAATGTCACCAGTCCACCGCTCAGCCTTCTAAAGATCTTCTTGGTACCACCAGGGTTCGAGGCCCACGGGCAGTGCGAATACCCGGCGGTGTCATGCAGTTTGTTGCGAGCACCTGTCCCGAACAGTTTTCTGGTCAGGATGTACTTTTTGAGCCCCCTCAGTTAGGGCTGCCAGCTGGACTGCTTGCCTCCCCCTGTCTTGCCCGGGCTGTCCGTGGTACCGTCTACATCCCAGTGGTCAATGTAGGGACAACTGAGGTTCTCCTCTACCCACGTACCAGCCTTGGTGCCCTCAGTTGTGCCCAGGTTGTGAGTCTACCCACTGGAGTCACCGAAGTGAGGTCAGCCACAGCTACAGTCTCCTCCCAAGTGGATGGCAGTCCAGTGCAGAGTGAAGTAGAACGGGTAGATCTGTCTGCTTTGGCAGAGCAGGATCAAGCCGGGGTGCGGTCCCTACTGCAGCAGTACAGCTCCGTCTTCTCTGCACATGATGGTGACCTGGGTTGTACCGATCTTATCTCGCACGACATCCCACTGCTTGACAATATTCCTGTGCGACAGCGATACCGGCGTATCCCTCCATCGGAGTACGAGGAAGCCAAGGCCCACATTAACCGGCTTCTGGAGGCTAACGTCATCAGGGAGAGTAGCAGTCCTTACGCCTCCCCCATTGTGTTGGTCAGAAAGAAGGATGGTAGTCTACGCATGTGTGTAGATTATCGCCTTCTCAACAGCAAGACGAGGAAGGATGCTTTTCCCCTCCCTCGTATTGAGGAGAGTCTCGATGCCCTTTCTGGTGCCTGTTGGTTCTCAACCTTGGATTTGGCCAGTGGCTATAATCAGGTTCCCGTGACTGAGCAAGACAGGCCTAAGACGGCCTTTTGCACACCCTTTGGTCTTTTTGAATGGAATCGGATGCCATTTGGGCTGTGTAACGCCCCAAGCACCTTTCAGCGGTTGATGCAGAGGATGTTTGGGGACCAGCAGTGTCAGTCCCTCCTCCTCTACCTTGATGACATTGTTGTGTTTTCCTCTTCTATCGGTCAGCATCTGCAGCGGCTGGAAGTTGTCTTGAGTCGCCTCCAGAAGGAGGGCCTAAAAGCCAAGCTGGAGAAGTGTGCGTTCTTTCAGAAAGAGGTCCGCTATCTTGGCATGTCATCTCTGGGGCAGGTGTTTCCACAGACCCTGCAAAGATCGAGGCTGTCTCCAAGTGGCAGCGTCCCGCCTGGTTTCAGAGCTGCGTTCTTTGGGTGTCGCCAGCTATTTTAGGCGGCTTTGTGGGGGGTTTGCTAAGCTGGCAGGTCCCCTGCACCAGTTGGTGGCAAAACTGGCAGGCAGCCGGTCCAAGCGAGGCCAGAAACAAGATCTTGGTGCTGCATGGACACCCCAGTGTGAAGAGAGCTTCGAGGCCTTGAAGGCAAAGTTGGTCTCAGCTCCCATTTTGGCATATGCAGACTTCTCCCGTTCTTTCATCCTGGAGATTGACGCTAGCCACAGTGGTCTAGGAGCTGTTTTGTCCCAAGAGGTCGAGGGTAGTGTTAGGCCTATCGCTTATGCTAGCCGAGGCCTCCGGCCAACTGAGCGTAATATGGCCAACTATAGTTCTATGAAACTGGAATTTCTTGCCCTTAAGTGGGCAATGACAGAGAAATTCCGCGAATATCTGTTGGGACACAAGTGTGTTATCTTCACAGATAACAACCCCTTAAGCCATCTCCAGTCTGCCAAACTGGGAGCCACAGAGCACCGGTGGGCTGCCCAACTTGCTGCTTTCGATTTTGAGATCAAGTATCGATCTGGCCGCAGCAATAAAAACGCCGATGCCCTTTCTCGGCAGTATCTGTCAGGCTCCAGCGTGGCTGAGCAGGCCCTACCTGGTACCTCAGTTCCAGCTCTTCTTCAGCAAGTTGCTCCCCCGGTCTTAGCGGCTCCAGTGACCCAGTCCATGGTGTCTGCCCTTCCATTCCACTCCCTTTCTGACATTCGTTCGTTGCAGGAGTCTGATCCCCTCCTGAAAGAGGTTTTGGTCTTTTGGGGAAGGCAGGTTCGGCCGGCCCCAGAGGAGAGGCGACACATGTCCAAACCAGCCTTGGCGCTGTTGCGACAGTGGGATCGACTGGTGGAAAAAAATGGTGTGCTTTACCGCCGAGTTTTTCGCTCCAATGGGGGGGAGGAGAATCTCCAGCTGATCTTGCCAGCTCTCCTGAAACAGGAGACGTTGAAACAGCTCCACCATGAACACGGCCACCAGGGTGTTGATCGAACTACTGAGCTGGTACGAGAGCGCTGTTACTGGCCAGGCATGTGCTCAGACATAAAGCAATGGGTCAGAGAATGTGAGCGCTGCCAGGTCGCAAAGGACTCTGGGCCCGTTTCACACAGCTTTATGGGCCATTTGCTTGCATCTAGGCCAAATCAGATTGTGGCCATTGATTTTACAGTGTTGGAACCCTCTAGAAGTGGGTGGGAGAACGTCCTTGTAATGACGGATGTGTTCAGCAAATACACTGTGGCTGTCCCAACTGGGGACCAGCGCGCTTCCACTGTTGCCCAGGTCTTGTTGAATGAATGGTTCTTTAAGTTTGGGGTACCAAGTCGCATTCACTCTGACCAGGGCCGCAGTTTTGAGAGTGCCTTGATCCAGCAGCTTTGTTGCTTGTATGGGGTAGAGAAGTCCCGCACTACCCCATATCACCCTGCAGGAAATGGACAGTGTGAGCGGTTCAACCGAACCCTTCACAACCTCCTGCGCACCCTGCCAACATCACGGAAACAAGATTGGGCCTCCTGCCTCCCACAGGTGCTCTTCTGTTATAACTCCACACCTCATCAGGTCACAGGAGAGTCTCCTTTCTTGCTAATGTTTGGTCGCGATCCTAGGCTCCCCGTCGACTTTCTGCTGGGTCGAGTCCAGGACCCGGTGCCAGGGAGAGTGCAGGATTGGGTGGCCGAGCATCAGGCGAGACTCAGGGTAGCCTTCGAGGGGGCTCATGATCGGTTGTTGGCAGCTGCTGGTCGCCGTAAGGAGCGGCATGACCAGCGCGTCCATGATGAGCCTCTGCAAGTGGGCCAGCTTGTTTATCTCCGAGACCATACTGTTAGGGGCCGGCATAAAATCAGTGACATTTGGAGTTCTGTGGTGTACCAGGTGCTGAGAGCCCCACGTGGCGAGGGTGCAGTCTACACCATTGCTCCTGTGGACGACTTGGAGAAGGTGCGCAATGTGCACCGCAACATGTTGAAGGCCAAGGTAGGGCCTGACCTGGCTGGTCCTCCTCCTGCTCCTCTTCCCCCTCCTCCGCTGCCACCAGCAGTGCTTGAGGGTAACTCTTCCAGTGATGACGACCTATGGGTGTTGGTCCCTGAAACCCCTTCGTCATCGGCCGCACCTATAGCCGGCAATGCGGGTTCTTTGGAGCCCCGTGCAGCAACTCTGCTGAGAGCTCCCCCTGTTCTTGGTACACCTCTGGCGCCGGGAGGTGCTAGCAGGTTGGTTTCCTCTTCACCTCCGGCAGATTCAGTCAGGGTTAGTCAGCCAGCTGTCCGTCGGACAGGCCGCTCCACTGCTGGCCAACACTCTAACGTGCATCGTCTTCCACGGTCAGTTGGTGGTATTGACAGTGAAGTCGCTGGACCTTCAAGGGCGGTGTCTAACGTCCAGTCTGCTTTCCACCGGCCTTGGTGTTAATTCTCCAGGTTCCTTCCTTAGCTCCATCGTCGGGGCGACGATGCAAAAGGGGGGGGTAGATGTGGTAGGACAGCATAGCCTGTCTCCATTCATGTTGTTGGTGTGTGTATTTGATCAGTGTGCATAGCGGTGTAGGCTCCCTCCTTTGCTCCTCGCCCATTGAATGCAGCTGGGCTGGGAGCAATTATCCAATTCCACCTTGCTTACTGGGCGGTGCTGTGCCAAGCTATATCAGGGGGAGGGTTACGCGGCTCGGATGTGCGTAATCCTACCTCTTCCTGGAGCCTGTGTTTGGCGTCGGCAGTGTGGTTTGGCGTGGCTGTGTTGGATCCAGGTGGCTGTCTTGAGAGACGCTTGGGGTCGGACTTCCTCCGTTCATTGTCGCCAGGTATGTTCCGATGTAATTGCTGCATTTCTGGGTCCTATTGGTGCCATGACTGATGCGCTTTCTGCTTTCCAGCAGAGTCGGCCTGTATTCTGGCTGGAGGTTGGGAGTCGGGAGTGTGTGGCCTCGGAGCTAGGCGTAATAATCCACGTGTTGTGTTGGATTCCTGAGGTAGGCTGACTCATTTCTGCCTGGCGTTTTTGTTGATGCGCTTTTGTTGCGCTGCATATGAAATGTGACACTGGTCTCTGATTGATGTTGGCAGTTATTGAGCTGCATCCCTTCGCGGCTACCTCCCCTGTTGCCTGTGAAGCTGCGCCTTAACTTACAGGTATGTATGTGTGAATCTGCTTGTTCTTAATTCTTCTAATTATAATTTGGTGTAGTAATTTTAGTCCGTTGTATATCACAGCAGGTGGCTCCATCGCTGACGCGGCCGCTGCGCTACTGCTGTTCTGTCTGTGGGTTCGCCGCGGCAAGCTCGTCTTTGTTTGTTGTTCACTGTTATGTTTTCTGTTTTGTTTTTTTTGTTTTAACTAATCCTTGGGTGTGCGTGCTTGCTGCCGTGCACGCCTGGAGTAATTTCCCCTGGACAAAGTGAAGTGTGGTTGCACCGCACGTGGTGCCGTTCCTGTAGAGGAAATTAATGTACTGTAGGACTTAAAGCTGCAACGGCACTACTGATCCTCATCAGCTAACCTATTTAGCTTTGGTTAATTATTGTTTTCTTGTATTGTAATTAGATAGTCATTGTTATTGGTTACAGATTTTGTGATTATTCATTGTTATTTTCTGTAGATTTTGTGTTTAGTTATTTAGTTATTTTTTTTAGTAGATTTGTTTGTTTTGTTTTGTTTTGGTTTTTTTTCTCTCTTTTTCCTTTTTCTGGTTTATTGGGTTAACTGTGTGGGTGTGAGTATGCGTGTGTGAGTGGTATTTAAGGCACAATCAACCTTGGTGGTGACCCTCTGGGCCAAGTATAGTGTGGTGTCTGGGCAGTCTCTTTTATGTTGTTTGTTCTGCCCCTCTATCCTAAGTAACAGTTTGCATTTTTCTTTGGACAGGAGCTGTTGGGCCGGTGCGGCGAGTGGCTGACTGATCCCTGTGGTGGCGGTCCCTTCACTTCCTGTACAGTAATGCACGTGGGTGTCAGACAATGGTGTGTGGGGTTTTATTTACGTGTGGTGTAGCATCAGGACCCTTCCCCTTTCCCTCAGTTAGTCACCTCTGCCTGTGGAGCCCTCAGCCCTGTGCCTAGTGTTTGCGCTGTAGCAGCAAACTGAACCAACTCCTTGGGAAGGCCCTTACAAATTGTGCAATATTCCGCCCAGTCATAGTATTTTGTTGAGTCACCACCAAGAGATTCTTATGTCCATATTTGCCAATTTTTTTAAAGTGTTATTAATAAAATTTTCTTGTGTATAATTTACTTTGGAAGCACGTCAGTCTCTTGTGTCGTCGTACCTGTGTGACCTTGTCAGCATTAGAGTGGTGTTACCCTCTAACAGATTTCCTGGGGGTGAAATTCCCCTAGGTGGCGTTGTTGGACCCTTGTTAACTAACTAAAGTAACTCTAACCCTCGTAGCATTGCCACAAAGACATTTTAGTTACATATTTAGAGGCTTCCCAAATTTTTGCTCTTGAGGCTTTCAGGGGTCTCAAGTGTCAATCAAAGGTTCTCAGATCCCCTGAGACCCCCCCATATTTTGCACAATGAATACAACCTTTGGAAATGTGAGGACAAAAACCTGCAGCTGAACTGGAGGTTAAAATGATCGTCTCCTTTAAGAAAATCTGGTTATTTTCAGTGAAAACTGGTAAAAAAAACAAAAAACAAAAAAAAAAAACAAGCAACAAATGTGAAGAATCTTACACTAAGAAATATTTTTTAACCCTCAGTGCAGACACGTCCATCTGTGTCTCTCCAGGAGACAGTAGTAAGCACAGGGCAGCTGGACGATGTGACCAGCTTTTGTAGTGCTGACATTTATTACTATTCAAAGTCAGCTCATGTAAGTTTTATTAGCGATTGTGTCTGAGTCCACCTGGGTGTTCCTATCTCCCTCTCAGCCTCTTTCGGCTGGATGAGCCATCTCGAGTTTCTCACCGCGACCTGCGACAAAGAGACAAGTCATCTCTGCTGACTTCAGAGGAGATAGTTTGTGAATCACCGAACAAACGCCCTGCAAACTGCCACACTGTCTCTGTTCAAAGGCGACCGCCGTGTAAGTTATCAGCATTCAGCCTCCTGGTTCTGTCGCTGTTAGGACCCGAATGTTCCTGCTTTAAAGGCTAATTTCAAAGCTGTGGTCCCCGAAGGTGCGGCTTGTTCAGGTAATTAGAAACAGACAGCTCGGCTTTGAGGCTGTTAAGTGTGATGAGTTTAAATACTCATGAAATTTGGTTTTCAAGCACTGTTATGCAGCCGATCGCCTTGAATTCCAGAAAACTCTGCTCTTATTGTCATAATTTTTATTAGATAGAAGTCTTTGTATTCAGAGATCTGGAGACATGGTGACATTGCTCTAACGACATTCAACAGTGAAAGAAATAAGTGCTTGGACCAGGCCTGGAATTTAATCATTTTAGGGGTATTTTAAGGCCACTTGGCCTTTGGTATTGTCAACTTTTTTGAGGGAACACAACTCTCCACCCACTGCAGAATTTAGAACAGGGGTCAGAGGCCATTTTTGTCTCCAGCCACTACTGTTAAATTCAGTTTTTTCCTCAGTATTTCTTTTGTTTTTCAAATTTTAGAGGCAAAGAGGCTGTGCCATAGATGTAGACTATTGTGCACATTTTAGTTGACAAAATATTAAAACGTGTTATTTGGTGGTTACCGGCATTTTCACCATTGGAGAATGTAAGAATTACTTTGGGCCTGCAACAACAATAAATTTAAATCGAAATGGCACCTTGGAAGCTCATTTGGTAGAGCGTGGCCCAACATACAGAGGCTCGGTCCACAGAATCGGCTGTGGGTTCTACAGACCCTTTTACAGTTTGCAAACAATGAGAAAGCTGCACACGCATTTTGGCAACGGAAGTACAGCGAACACAACAGCTCGTCAATGGGCCGCTGCAAACACGTGCAGTTTTGATCGCGTCCTCAGTCCAGTTAACACATTTACCAGCTTGCAGCTGTAGACTGAAATTGCTGATTGCTCTGAATTCTGAACAACTTAAGTTGACCAGTGGAATATCGAGTCTGACGTATCAAATACGCAACAAACATACATTCTGGTGATTTTGTTGCTGGTAAAACATTTGATTAAACCTTTGCAGCTTGATAATTCATCTGGATGACTGAGAGAGGCCGTGACTTGGCGGTAAAAGGGTCTATACCCGTAGCCCTTTGCTGTGTATCTTCCCTCCTCTTTCTCTCATTTCGTGTCTATCTATTCTGTATTTCTGTGGGAGTGGGATAGGACAATGCATTAGTTTCTGTTTAAGTAGTTTCTAAATCAGGACCTGTAAATTCTTCTGAATCTGTTCTGGTTAACTCAGGTCCTTAACGACACAAACCAGTACCAAATTATTATTTCCCACTGGTTGATTCCCTTTTGAAATCCTGCTGTGACCTTGGCTTATTTTTTGACAGACTTGTTTTGTAATCCAGGGCATAAACACACAGTACCCAGGCTACTGAAAGTGCATGATTGCATTCACCCAGTGGGTGCTGAGGCAGCTTTGACCAACATTGCGTGTCATAACAACCAAGTGCAGTTGGACTGTTTTGATTGTGTGTCGCCTCTGAGCAGCCCTGCTGGGAGAGATCGGCCCTGACGGCCAGAGAGGCCGGGGGACTCGGGGAGCAGCTCCCGACCTTTCGGCTGAATCTGTGCGACAGTCAAAGAGCACAGCAGAGGAGAGAGCCACACTCCGGCGTTAGCCACCTCTAATGCAAACTAAAACCACAACCTGCGCAGCCTCCGGCAGGACTGAGGCTGCAGCACAGCTTGACCAGAGGAGGAAGGAAGATAAGGAGGAAATGACTTTTAAAAATGACCAAGACATCACTCAGGGTGACAACATAGTTTTTAAATTCAGGCTGCATTTGTGCTACACTGATCTGATTTTTAGGCTTATTTTATTGCTTTCTAGGGGGAGTTTTGTACTGAAAACTGGCAGAAAAACACACAAGAAATTGTTTAATCTTAAAAATGTATGACTAGCCTTATGGAAGGCTTTATGTCAACCTAAACGCAAGACGCCAGACAGGCCGAAAGGTGAAAAAAAAAAGTTAATTTAAGAGGATTAACAGGAATGCTGAGAGGGAGGCTGCAAGGAGGTTTTGGTTGAGGTGTGGGGAAAAGTATCAGAGCCTGGCAGAAGGAATCCTGGGTATGAGACCTGGCCGGTGGGCCTCATAATACCTGTCTGCAGGCTGGCAGGCAGGTATTCCTGAAGACAGGGAGAACAGGCCAACAAACTGACAGACAGGTAAGATGGGCAGGCGAACTAGTTACTGTGTTAAAGAAGGGCACATTCACAAACCATGAATGGCACATGGATCCGGCAGGGACCAGCTGTTGGTGCAGACATTTTGTAGGAAAGAGGTCATGGCTTGATGGCAGACAGGTGTGCTGATTGCAGATGACAGGCGGGTGTGCAGTGAGAGGTGTAAGTGAGAGAGAGAGGAGGGAAAGGGAGGAGCTGAACAACCAAACTGACTAAAACAAACCAGACCAAACACACCTCAGACATACAACAGGTTGAAAATAATCTGCATTTAGTATCACCTCCTGTGCAGTACCAAATTACACATTTGCCTCAAGGCAGTCCCTCCAGGAATGATGCGATGTTGCAATCACAACAGTTAATGTAAATGTGACAAATCCCTGTGAATTCTGCGCGGCCTTGTAATTTTGTCCAAATTCCACAACTTTTCCACAAATTTGACAAATCACTGTAGCCTCCCACGAGTTCCACCAATCACAGCAGTCCTCTGTGCAAACGTCAGATATGTACGTCTCAATGAACTGTCTCAGTGCATTGTTTCATTTATTCATTTATTTATTTATTTTTCATTTAAATGTTTTTTTTATTTTGTCACAGGTACTGAAGAGAACAAATTTGTCATTGTTACTGACATTTATCGATGCTCTGTGCACTTTAGTGCTGTTTTGACTGAGTTTGAGCTCAGCTTCTTAGTGTAACACCACCCAAGTGTGTTCCACAATTCATAAATAAACCAGATTTTTTATTTTTTTTTTGTAATTTTTGTAATTCTCAGCCTTTTTGGTGAGGTTAGTTTGAACACTCAGAACATAGTGTGGTTTTATTTTCCCTGGAACAAGTTTCGTTTGATTTTTAATGACAGATTTAGAAAAATCTCAACTTTCTTTTGCCATTTTCGCCTGATCCTGCAATTTCACGCCTAAAAACATCGCAACTCGCATTGGAAGTGTTTAGAAAAGCTGCCGTGAAATCAGCTGGTCAGTTAAATCCCGGAGGGAATGTCAAGGGGTCATTCTTATGGTAGAAACTGAGCTGTTATCTTCTGGATAAATTGGATGGAAATATTCAGGGTTTTCCAATATGTTTTTTTTCATTTAGGCAGGGATTTGTGAGTCTGAGATCAGCTGTATGATGTGATTTGTAAACAGGTGCAGCTATGCGGTGTGCATTTGGTCCATTCATAGGATGCTTCTAGTTACGCTGAATTATGCCTCCTCGTCTCCTCTCTCCTCTATTGACCTGGAAGTCATTTCCCCTCCACCATCACAAAGGATCTTACAATTCCTTAAATGCACCTGGAGGAGATGAGGAGTGAGGAGAGAGGAGGCTCCCAGAGGAGCTCAGAGCAAGGATACACCGGTGCCTCCTACTGTATGTGGAAGTCCTTTATCAAGAGGAGGGATGTTGATTGGACAGTTTCTGTGATTGTCATCCTGCATCATCAAGGAAAATCAAAGTCCACTGACTGACAGAAGTTTCTGCAGCACTTTGATGATTTTCATGAGCTCTTTCGTGTCACAAAGAGCTCACGAAAAAGCATCTATCTGGTGTCTTTACAAAGAAGATGAAGAAGAAGAAGGCATACTTTAATAATCCCAGAGGGGAAATTACATTCTTTTCACTCTGCTGTAATTTTCTGTACATACATACACAGGCCTTAAATACACACACATGCAAAGAGCTCAGACAAACCCTATTGATTCTACCTTTAATGAGACACTCAACTGTGATATTCTATATGCATTTTTACTATTTTAAGTCACATTTTTTGGCTTTAAAGTCTTGCTTAGGTAGCTATCAGTATCAGCAACAGAGGAGTTGAATAAAATTTTGCCCTGGCCTCTAGAGAGGCTGGCCCTGATCAGAAAGCCCTCATTTTGATGATCAGACCTCTCAAACTGTTTGGTAGCCATGAGTAAATAAGGGATTCTGATTTAGCCAGCATATAAAGGAGACATTTCCATCCTGTGCTCCATATACAATAGCTCCTCTTTTATCCTCTTCACTTCCTCGCTGACCTCCCGATGGATGTCACATATGTAGGCTGAGGGAGACATTGTGGCTGAGTTATGTCCCTGTTTCCCGCTTCCTTCAGGTTGATTTAAGCCCCACGTCCTGTGAATCAGCCATAATGCACGGCCACTGTTTCTCAGATGTGTCACATCTCTATTCATGGGAGCGATTCGTAATGAGACTGCAGCGGAGACCTGAGAATCTATCACGGAGTATGGCTGCCCCGAGGGGAAGAGATTGGAGTGGACGGCGGACAGCGCGCTGCTCATATCAGGAGTTCACCATTATTCTCCAGGAGTGGGTGGCTCACGGCGAGCCGCTGCCACACGCTGACGCCGGCTAATCACTATGCTAAACGGCTCCTATAAGGTGCTGTCACTCGCTGACACCGAGCAACTTTAATGTCAGCACACAGCCCGGCAGACAAACCTCTGCAATCCACTCAACATTTAGACAGACAGTCGAATTCTGCAGCACAGAGTTGATGGAGGACACAGCTGATGGATTCTGACACTGACTGGTGAAAGTTGTGTTGCCCTCTGAGTCAAACGCCAGGATATTCTTGAACATGTTTCAACCCATTCACCACTAATTATTGTTGGAAAGTAATACATGATTGAGTTGAATGTTCAAACATGTGAATATTTTTTTTAGATGCGTGACCGAATCATTGTTTTTCATGTCCCAAGTCCTACACTTTGACTTTCGAGTCCTAAACAAGTCATAATATGACAGTGAGTTTTCCAGCCTCATTGATTTTGGCCCACACCTACACGAGTATATACGAAGAACGCAGCTTTTTTCTGTATGTTTGGGTCTTTTGTCCACACACAAACAACATTTTAGGTCACTAAAAATGTAGCTTTTTAAAAACTCCTGCCAAGATTTATACCTGTCTGATTGTAACCACCTCCCTGTCCAAGGAGCTGCTTCCATCTGGCTGCAGATGCAACCTGTCAAGATTTGGAGCTCTGGCCCAGGACTTATTTATCCCTGCTGTCACTGGCTTTTTAAATAACCCAGTGTGGTCCTTATATTGTATTTGTTGTTTCTATGTTTGTGTGGTTACGTGGTCACCGTTGGCTGTACAACAAATTACCCCTTGGAATTGGCACAGCTGGCGTCAGCTAGACACAGGTGAACTAAATCTGCCTGAGTCAGGGCTCTTATAACTAGGAGGAGAAATCATTGTTCTGTTTGCTCTGCCACCAACCAAATCTGTGCTCCCTTATGCTTCTTAAAAACCCACCTCTTGATGATGTTAAAAGAGAGGTTTGTGTCAAAAAAAAAATCCTTTTTTGTGGATTCTCTCTCTATCAGGTTTATACTTAAAATAACAGTTGCTTTCTGCATACAGTATCTGTTTATTCAGTCTGAGTGTCGGTGTTTTTGTCCTTGTCTAAATACAAAACAACATTTTTTTATCTTGCTTTCAGTGGACAAAATTGGACATAACAACACCATCGTACATAATTGTTATCTTTAGTCATAACAGGTCCACAGTATAAGACATACATGCAGAATGTCCGTACCATCAGATTCTTGTCTGAAAAGTCGTTACAAATCTGGGTGAAAGGCAGCAAAGGGTTGTAGGTGGGAGTCAAAATCATGGCCGCTGCAGAGGGCTAACAGCCTCAATGTATGGGGCGCTTGGTCTACCAACTGAGCTACTAGGCCACCAGAAAGTTCAGTTATTTGTTAAGATATTTGTCCATTTATTTTATATTTATTCATTTAATCCAAACACTGGTAAATCAGACTGTTGTGACGACATCTTACAGTAACCTGAGGCCTGTAGAACTACGAAGCAGGTTCAACATATTCAGGGTATTTTTCGCGATGTGGCTTCACTACTAAAACAAAGGCACTCAAAGATAAGCGGTCACACAACAGTAAATCAACTCCGGGTCTCCCGATCTAGACACGAGTGCGTTCACATAAATGGGGCGGGGTTTGCAGCATCTGACCAATCACAAAATGGACAAGTCTACTGGCAGCAGCACAAGATCTTGCCCAGCATTTAAGATATTTTTCCAAGAGAACTGATGGGTCAGTAGTTGGTACTCCAGAGCAGGTTGATCGTTCAGTCTAAGTTTCCATGGCGATGCACCCCAGTAAGAAGAGAACCACTGCCGTAGGTCCGAAAACTCTCAAAGTTTTTTTTTTTAATCCACAAAGTTACCTCGCTAAAGATAAATCTTGCTTCGGACAGCTGAAGATATGAGAGGAAAAGGGGAGACAGACTGAGGGAAAGACGCGCAGTAAAGGACCGTAGGCAGGAGTCGAACCCACGGACGCTGTAGACGCTCGACCAACTGAGCTACCAGGCTCCAGTTCTGAGCTGACAGGACGTGTGTTGTGTACAAACACAGTCACTGTTGATGGACATTGATCCCCAGATGTTTAACTTTTTATGTGAAGCTGTCAACCATATTATCATCATCATCCTGTTTCTGCTGTTTACATTCAACTTGATGTGAATTCAAAAAATGCACCACAGAATTATTTCCTTGGTGTGTACTTGTATATGTACATGAATTACTGTAAATATTTTATTTGTTTTATATTTTATTCTACTCTGAATTTAATTTTCTGCATATACAAGCATGAAGGAGCTACAACTCACATTTCAATGTGCGCCCCTGTGTTGACGATAATCCACCTTGATACCTTGATATTTTCTACAAATATGTTTACCCGGTGTAACCTTTGGCTATCTAAGAGATTAATGGGAGCAATAAAGTGTTTTAAATGTTCATCTGGTGCCTCACAGAGATCTGGACAAGAAGTTGCAGAGCTGCTTAACCTGCACTACATAACTTAAAGGTCTGAGACAAGTACATTTGGAGGCTCATTTGCCCAGGGAGGGAAAACACTTATGGATAATGACACCTCTTGTTTCTAACCCCCCTCCCCACCCGCTCCGCTCGCCACCACCCAAGTGCTGTTTGGTTGCCCTTTAACACCATCATTGACATGCATTGTATACAAATGAGAGCGCGCCCCTCCCGCAGGGCCAGTCTCAAAGGTTAGCAGCTGCACACCGCATGGCAGATGAGGGCTTCTAATGAGCAACAGAAACCCATTTGATTAGTGGGCTGAATTAGATCCTTGGTCTGTGCTACCCAGGGTGCAGAAACAACAGGAGTCACAGGTCAGTCGACTGTAGAAGAAGCACCGAGTTTTGGGATAAAATTGGACACCTGCTGGAGTTCTTCTAATTGGGCTGAAAATGTGAGAGTTACAGGCCAGCATGAAGGTTTAATGCTGAGTGCTGACGCCGCCTTTTCTTAAATGCACCTATATGCAGTTAGTAACAGTTGTTAACTTGCATTAATTCTCATCTCGGTGTTGAAACTAAAGCACATTTACTCACATACACGATGCTGGGCGAACGGGAGGAAATACAGCTGTTGAGAGATTTTCAGTTGTGGTTGTATGTGAAACGTGTGTGTGTATGTGTTCATGGTAATTAAAGAACATGTCACCAAGTCCAACGATGTCTCTCATTGATGTGTTTTTACATTTTATGATTGATCTTATGGGACGTATATAAATTTGGGTTGTCATGATACCAGAATTTTAAACTTTGATACAATGCTAGAATCGATAGTACGATAAAAAGAGGAAAACATACGTCCTAAGCAAACACTTTTTTTTTTCCTTTTATTCTCAACCTGAACACAGTCCTGGTACAAAAAAGGTCTGTTTTTTTTTTTAGAGCTGCAAGCCAAATTTCTGGCAGGACAATAAAGATTGGACTGAACTCTTGGTCTTGAATGAGCATGCAGATAGATTTTTGATCATTTCTGTACTTTTGATAGCATCAAATATGAGTATAGTATTGTTTTTAAAACGTGGTATTGAAAATGGTCGATACTTAAGGACATTTTAGCCTGTCATGTCCATGCATTTCAAGCTTGTCACGCGTCATTTAATGCCTTTTAGACCGGTGCATTTTATGAATTTTGGATGAAGTAACCGGTGCTGGAATGAGTACTGAAAATCTGCACTCAAGTAGAAGTACTGTTACTAAAATATTACTCATCTACAAGCAAAACTACTGGTGTTAAAAAATACTCAAGTACAGTAAAGACACAGTAAGATTTTTTCTCAAAAGCACATTTGGAGTTTTACTTTTTAACCACTGCATTCAATCAAATGTGTTTCTGTTTCTGCAACTCTTGAGTCTAAATTTTAACCAACTCCTGCAGCGACTGTTTTCATCTGTATGTCCTGGTTTTCATTGGCCTGTTGGTGATCAGATAGTCTTATTGTCCACTAAAATGCAGATGAAAGTTTTGCATATTATTTCAAACTGCAGGCCTACTTCAGTACTCAGAAGTAACTAAGTAGATTCTATAGTGTAATGTGAATTTACAGACTTGAAAAAATACTCATAAAAGTACAAGTACCCCAAAGTGACTTAAGTACAGTAATTTGAGTAGTTGTAGTTAGTTATTTCCACTGTTCCATTGTCATCGTACTTCAGTGACCTTTGTCGTGGACAGGTTTGTGAAATGGTTGCAGTTTGGTCAACAAAAGTTTAAGAAAAGATCATGATTTAGATTAAAATATGTACGTTTCCTTGAGTAATGTATGTGATGTAAGTAAATGACATGTGCAACATATTTAAGTTAAAATAACAGAGGTCGACTTTTGGTTCAACACATGACTGACATCAACTCCCAGATCTTCGTGGAAGAAAGCCAACATCCATCCACTCCGACCTGCTCCTTGTGCAGACTTTGTTGCTCTTTATACTACGTCAGCTGGCATTTTTCTCTTCTGGCTTTCGTGCATAAAATGACACACCATTTCCAGATAAGTTATTTCTAAGAATCTTCTTAGAATCATGACGTTTTCTGAGAATTTCCTCTTAAAGTTGAGACTAAATCCTGGCAAAGATGAATTATTCACAAAGCATCTTAACCTTTGAAAGAGCTCCTAAAGTGAAAAACTGTAGTAGAGAGTAGAGATGAGGACTATTAACAGTCTTAAGAGTTCTTTACTTTATTTATATAGCACTCTTAACAATGTTTGAAGTGCTTTACAAAGAAACAGACAAGGCAGATAAATTGCCAACCTAACACAATAATGCTAATAATGCCAGAACTCAAAGTGATCCACAACACTTGATGACTTCAGTCACAACCTTCATCATCAGTTCATTCATTTCCACTAGATGTCCACACTCGCAGACTCACACGGCAGACTTCCCTGGTTAATATCAAATATCTTAAGTATTAAACGTACCAATAAACTTAAGCAAATAAATATCGCACGTGAGCAGGCTACTGCACAAGTAGGTCTGTGTTTTCAAACATTTTGAAGGCCACTTTTAAAGTCTGGCAATTATAATATTACATTATTTATTTTATAATATATTCAACAGAGATGTTCTTTACATAAAATAGTATTCATGATCACATGACCTGTTAGAGACTAAATTCTATCAATTTCACTGTCCATTCTGTGCCCATTATACTAAAAGTGCTTTTTTTTTCTTTTTTTGGATCCTTTTATGGATCTTTATTATTTGGGGTTGAGCTAAACATTTGTCCACTATTATCTTCTGCATACTGTCCTCTAACAGCAATTTTATATATGTATATATTTTGATGCATCTTTTTCCAGTGTTCTTGTCCCTACTGCACAGTGACAGTTGACTACATGAACACAGTCTGACATCTTTTTTCTTTTAAATTCCGTCACAATAACATGAAGTTCATTAAAGTAATTGATTTTGACCGTTAAGTGTGCGCTCTTTGGGCTTTGTGAGGGCAGACAGAACATTGGTTGGAGAAAAACAACGCTGGATGTCTTAAATGCAGCTGTAATGAAACCTTGTTGTCTCCCCTCGGGGGTTAATTTATGTGACATAAGATGGTCACTGCTGGCAGCTCTGTCGCTGTCACCCACAGTGATTTCATTTGTGGCTGAAACATAATGGTGTTAATTGACTGTTATGCAATGTTGACACTGACAGTAGTGTACTGCAGGACTGTGTGTGTGTGAGTGTGTCCACTGACAACAGTTGAAGCCAAATCTAATTCTCCAGTCCTGTTACCAGCTGTGTCTCGCCGTGTCCTCTCCAGGCCTCCAGGTCTCTTGTCTTTTCCTTCTGATGTCTTATGCATCATCACACATTACACATATTGTCATTACACATACACCTAGTTTATCAGGTCCACCAAACTAACACTAATTAATCTCACACAACAGCCCTGCATTAGTTTCTACCCTTCATGAAGGTTCCAGCGTGTTGATTCAACTCTGTAGCTGTAGTTTAAGCTGCTGGTGTGTTGTTTATATATGGGATACTGTACAGTGAGCGGGTCATTATTGTGAAATAAACCCCGACTGGCTGATTTTGAATCATCTGTAGGGGGGTTTATTTCACAATAATGACCTGCTCACCGTACATTATCCTGCTTATTACATGGTTACTTACTGAAAAACTAATAATTTAACACAAAATATTCATTTTAAATAGATTCTAGAGATTTAAGAATGTTTTTTTTTTGTGTCCATAGCAACAGTCTAAACGGTCAGAAATAACAGACCTTAGAATGTTGTAATTGACCAATCAGAATTGAGTATTTAACAAAGCCATGTAATAACGCTGTTTAGTCCCACGCATTGATGAGTTTTGGGTGTATTGACAATAGGCCGGATCTCTAATAACAACAGTGACCTCTGGTTAGACAACTGACAGTTGATCTGAATTGAAAAACTTTTTTATTTCTGTTCATTTAAGCTGTGACCATGATGTTTAAAGATATTTAGTTATACACCGTGATCCGACCTGTAGAGCTTGAGATCTGCGCCTGAACCCAGTGGGACCTGATGGGTTCGGGTCCTCCCACATATTTCATGAGCTCCGTTGGGTTTGAGCTGTACTATATTTATTTATTTATTTTCATTTTTCTCCCCAGTTTAGTCGTTGCCAATTCCAATTCCCTGCGTGTTTTGTCTTTGTCTACTGAAAACTCTGACTGTTTGGTGTGTAGTGGGAAGCTTGTTAAGAAAAATGTCGGGCTGTAATCGGGTTTGGGCTGAAATACACTAATAAGGGTTGGGTTTGGGTCGGTTTTGGGCAGAATTTTGCCTTTTTTGCTGTGCTTATTTAAAGCTTATTTCTGCATTAAAATGTTTAAAAATGCTAGACATGTATAGTTTGTTAAGTTAGGTGTGAACATTATACAAAATGTTTCACATAATGGTCAAATAATATTTCACAGCACAAAACACAAGTTGACTTTTGTGCATCCTGGCTTACAAGTGGTCTGGAGTGCTGTTAAAATTTATGCTTAGAACAAATGAGAAATACTAAAGTATTGATGAAGGCCACAGAACTTCTTGTTCTTCTTCACACAAACAATTTTAGATCAAATCATACAAATGATTCATGTATGAGGCCCGTTGTACGCTATTCTTTGACTCTTCTCCCTTTGAATGAATCTTTGTACAGTATATTAGTCCAGTTTGCCTCACTCTCCTCCATCAGTTTCTTCTTCTCTTTTCCTCTGCTGAAACCCCACAGGTCTCAGTTTCTTTTATTTCCTTCTTCTGACACCTTCAAGTCACACACATCCTCCATGTGGACGACCAGCTGTTATCATGTGGTGTGAGGTAATTACATACAGGAGGTGTTTTTTAAAATTACTGTAATTTCACCTCTTCTAATACAAGAAGATTCTCTATGTTTTGAGATGGATGTACTGTACATATTAAATTTAGCATTTTGCAAGTCCCTGCAGTCAACCAAACAGCATTTTAACACTGAACCACGATGAAACACTCACTCTGCACAACATAATTAACCAAAACAATGATGTCAAGTCTAATTTTAAAGTGATATTCCAACCCAGAATGATAATCCACTCAATATGTCCCTCACCCCTATGCGATGTGAGATGGGTGAAGATCTTCAGTTCACAAAACAATCCTGGAGTTTCAGCAGAAAACAGGGTTGCAGCCAAATCCAGTACAATTGCAGTAAATGGTGACCCAGTTTAAAATGTAAAAAAAGAGCACAAAACAAACACAAAATGTCTCCATCCTGCTCGTGTGGTGTAATCCAAGTGTCTGTGAGCCGCGACATTAAATTTAACCTCAAAAGAGGCCATTTACACCATGTTTTTAGCCGAAATGTCAACTGTAGCCTCCCAGGTAGCATGTAAACATGGCGTTGATGTATCGCGAGACTTCGATATATTTCTTAATGGATGCATGTGTGAAAATATTGCGAGATCTCTTGTGCATTTGGCTCGAGTCTGAGAGGCTACAGTGTGTAAGATACTCTATGAGACTTTTTCTGACAAATTTCAGTGTACATTCAAGTTTACAAGTACTACAAACAACTAAGATAGTCTTACAAAACACTTTAGATTACAGTACTCTGTTTAGCTTTCTGCTGTGTGTTGGAGGTCAGCTGTTTCTTGATACTAATAATAATTCTTACTCTTTGGCAGAATTTAACTGTTATGCTCGAATTTGCCTTTTGAATTTACGGAGTGGGTGAAAAAAAAAAAGACTTACACAACAGTAGGCCTCATTTAAACTAATTTGTCCCTTGAGTCAGATCCTCTGCTGGTGATGTGACTTGAATATGAGTGTGAGGGTCGTCAGGATGGAGACGATGCTTGCATTTTCAAAACCCTTAGTGAGAATATATTAACTGCAGTGGACTCTGTTGCATGCTGTGGAGACGTTTATCAGCACTGTCCTTGTTACTAGTTGATTCCACTTGGCACGCGCGTCTGCACCACAGGTTCGATCCGTCCTCCACACGGCTGCTGGTCCCACCAGCAGTGGAGCGTTTTGCCTGCCTGAATATATGGATTTCCTTGTTTTTTGTGCTTCCACCATAGATAAATGGGTTACATTGTCAAATACTTTCTTCTCTGTCTGTCTTTATGAGTGCGTGTGTGAGTGGTGTCTTTTATTTTGAAAATTTACCAGATTCTTGCTGCTTTCTCTGTGTCCGACTTCCTGCCCGCTCGATCTGCTCTGCGCTAACTGAGGCAGCATCCGTCAAAAATAAACTTGGTGCATATTTGAAGCAGAGCAGAGAGCTGTTTGTGGGACGTACCGAGGCGCTGCTGGTGGAATTTACAAGTATTGTGTAGAATGACTGCGATCAGCTCCGCTGACGTGGTGCAGAGGTAATGTGACACAGCCCTGCCTGATGGAATCAACTCATTATAACGTCCCTGCAAAACAGAAACAGGACAACCAATATCTCTTAGGAAGTTTAGCTTAAAGGGACAGCTCACTCCAAAATTTTGTTTTGAAGATTTGGAGACATTGGCCGTTGTCTCTCCAATATAATGGGGCTAAAGGGCACACTGTGGTGCTCAAAGTGGCAAAAAAATACATTTGAAAACTTACTAGCAGTGTCTCTTTCCAAAGATCATGACCAGGTTACTCAAGATAATCTGCAGACCTTGTTGTGAGCAGTTCCATGTAGGAACTACTTTCTTTCTGCCAAATTACACCCACCAACCGTATCACTGCCAGTAGGAAGTGTGCATCCACTCCTTGAGGAGAGGCTGTGCTTGTGACAGCACAGAATATAACACTGGCGTCCTTCTCAGCCGAGTTTTAACAGTAACACCACTTACCTAGCAAGTGGAGTGATACTGTTGGCAGGAATAGAGACGTGAAAGCCCCCCCCCCCCCCCCCCCAGTGGATCACAATGAGACCTAACTTCAGAAAAACTTAACGGCATGAGACAAATAATTTTCTGATCCCATTTGAATTGTGGCATGAATTACACATATGATGTTTGTGATGTTAAAAGATTCCCTAAAGATTTGATATGCATCCTAAGCAAGAAAAACTGATGTTCAATCAATCGTATTTTCATTTCTACATAGAAAAATGCTAGTATGTGACACCTATTTAGTACCCAAAGCAATCACGGAGAACAGGTGTCATCGACCTCCTCCAATCAGTGTTTCATATTTAAAATAAAGAGTTTAACCAACAAAGCAGGGTGGTTACCCTTGATACTACACCAGGCAGTCCTTTGGCATGCACAGCATGGTGGATACTGTCAGCTTTTGATGGGTCTTGGCTAAGCCCGTCTTCGTGCGCGGGCCTGACCCTGTCTTCCACTCGCGGGCCCTCAGCTGGAGATGGAGAATGATAGATGATTTGTCACTGGGACGACGCTGCGGCGCGGCAGGACCATCCAGCTGGCCTCACTCCCACGGACACCGCTTTGTCACGGACGCAACGCTCAGCTGTTACCTCAAGCCTCGTCTGCTCAGGGCTGTGTGACAGCCCATTGTACAGAAAGGTGAGAAAAATGCTCTTTTACAAAGCTGTGACGCCACTGAGTGATGAAAATGAAAGCTCATAGCTGATTTTAGCTTTTCAGCCTTAAGAGTATTTAATTACAGAAAGGAACTCAGCGGTGAAAAGAAGATTTCTGAACACTGCTTACTGAAACAAATCATGTGCAACAACACAATGGGCCTGAACCAAAGTGAAATCAGCTCTTCTGAAAGCAAGAGAAGAACAAGGGGAACGATGCTGTGGGGTGATAATTTACCATGCCAAACTGAATGATGATGAGGCTGCTTCAGGCAACAGCAAGGGACAAAGTACAAATAACAACTACAAAACAGAATAATCAAAGCCAAGTGCTGTCGCCAAAGGTCACTTAGAGCTACAGCAGTGATTGCTTTCCTTTCAGCTGTTTCAGGAACTGATTCAGGGGGCTGGAACATGTGAAGGGTGATGAAAAGTTTCATTTACCATCAATGTCTTAACTTTGAGAGACTGTAGAGGAAGTAATTTTGTGTCTAATTGTGTTTGTAAGCTGGCCTGGCCACAGAAGGTTGGGTTTCATTTGAAACACAAATCAAAATGTACTCAACACTGAGGCACTGCAGCCCAAATGTGGTGAAACTGAAATAATAGGGCACAGGTGAGATACATCACATAGTAGAGATCAACAAAACAAGTGTATAAGAATACAGTACGTACAAAACAATACGTGTGATGCCTGTACGGGCATGCATGGCTTCACCTGATTATAACAGACGTGCTCTGCTGCGGGGATGCTGCAGCAGACGTGTCGCGCCTTAGCAGAGCCTCACGGCCGGTTCACACTGCCTGCTCGTATCTTTCTGCGATGGCTACCTCACTGAGCTGCTGCACCTCGCATGGTGCCTGTGGTGTCCACCAGGGCAGAGGTCTGCAACCTTTACGATCAAAAGAACCATTTGTCATTGTCTTGTTTTGTCCACAACTCCAAGATATTCAGTTTATCATAAGAGAGAAATAAAGAAACCAGAAAATATTCACATTTAAGAAGCTGGAATCAGATTTTTAATTTAAAAAATGACTGACTGAATGAATCACGATGAACAAAAGACAAATCATTGCAGCTCTATGTGTTTTATACTCATTGTTAACTGTTCCTTCCTTTGTTGTGTGTAATTGATTGATTGATTGATTGATTGATTGATTTAAAGACAAAAAATGTCAAAATTTCCACAAAGTGAAGCATTAATGAATTGGCAACTGTGTGTGCTGTATATAATATTATATTGTCATTTAGTTTAAAATTGTCGTCCTACTAATCCCGATTTTCATGAAATCTATCTGTAATCTGATTACCACCATACATTTTAACTGTAATGTACTACCTTTTTTTGTATCCAGATTACATAATCCTGTTACATTTTTGAATTCAAGGGTGAACTGTCCCTTTTAAAGATTTGATATGCATCCTTAGCAAGAAACACTGATGTTCAATTAATTGTATTCTCATTTCTACATAGAAAAAGACTAAGACGAGGCACCTAATGTGATCTGTTATTCCCCAAGCCTGTCACTTCTGTGAAGGCCCCATTAATGCTAAAAGGTGCATACAGGTTTTGGAGCGACATATGCTGCCATCCAGACAAGTGTTTTTCAGGGACGTCCTGTTTTCTCAACAAGACATATTCCGCAGGTGTTCCAACAGCAAAGCTTCGTAGTAAAAGAGTTCAAGTACTAAACTGACCTGCCTGCAGTCCAGACCTGTCTCCCATTGAAAACATGTGAAGAATTATGAAGCACAAAATACGACAACAGAGACCCTGAAGTTGTTTATAAAGCGAGAATGAGAAAGAATTTCACTTTCAAAACTTAAAGTTAATCAGTTTGAACATTAAACTCTTGTCTTTTCACTGTATTCATTTGAATATAGGTCGAAAAAGCCTCCCATCCATCATTCCTCAACACAGTTCAACACAATACAGAGTCAGGACGGAGACAGTTAACAGACAGAGAGTCTCAGCGTCTGCGGTGACTCAGAGGACCTGGTGATGTGCAGTAATGGCTCATGAATATCTTCCTAAACGTCTCAGCTGCTCACAGAGTCTGCTGCAGTACTGAGGTGGTTCACACAGGTGAGGAGGACAGCGAGGGCACCCTCATTACCCATTACCCATTCTGTCACCCGCTCCGTCTCCCCCCGACCACCCCCCTCCCTCGCTCCTATCATTTATTTATCCACGTCAGCCCTCAATTACAGGCAGTGGTCTGGGGGCCCGAGAGCAGGCCGGGGTGACCTGGGGTTGGTCTGGCTAATGAACAACGGAGTGAGACCCCCCTCATGTTTATTTCCAGTGTTCACCCAGAGCAGGGGCCCTGGGGGGACCGGAGGGACAAGGCTGCTGAATTATAATCAGCACTTTGTAGTTTTAATTTGCCTCGCCTGCTCCCATTTAGCGGCCATCCCTCAGCACGCGGATGGAAAGGCGGAGGGAAGAAAGGGAGGCGTGCCACTTACAGGCAGACATGATGGCGGTGTGACTCCCCCCCCGCCCCCGCCCGAAGGGAGAAGCAGGCAGATGGATCGGCTGTGAATCAAGTCCCTCCTCGCCCGGCCCGAGGAGGTTCCAGTTGTGCCGTAATGACGCCGAGCTTTCTCGTGGCGGCCGATACATTCACAGCAGCCCCATCCTGAAATTAAATGTCTCACTCTGCATTTCAATTTGCAACTTGTTCATCAGTCAGCTCCACTGCTGATGATTAAAACCCACAGTTCACTTTTAATTTGAGGATATCTTATTTAAAGAGCAGTTGAAAGCAGTT
This sequence comes from Lutjanus argentimaculatus, assembly GCA_034769285.1. NCBI lineage: Eukaryota > Metazoa > Chordata > Actinopteri > Lutjaniformes > Lutjanidae > Lutjanus > Lutjanus argentimaculatus. The sequence goes on along the minus strand of JAWZSL010000042.1, from coordinate 509,630 downwards.
GAAATAGCGAGTTAGAGCAATAGGCGGTATATTAAATAGGTTGAAATCCTATATAAGATACAGTCTTATACTGTTTGAAGTGACTTATGTCCCCCCACCCCTCCTCCATAGACTGTAGGAGGCTCAGGCAGGCTGCAGGAACACTGCAGGAGCGCAAGATGAGTGCAACACCAGGAGGAAACAACTCACTCCAACCATAGATCATATATTAAACGGGATTACACCTATTTAATAATCAGTCTATGGCTCCAGTTCACTATTTGGACTGCTGTCCATCAGTTATGGATGTGCAATTGCTACATATTTCTCCTTTAATGATGCAATTACAATTACTGACATTTAAATGAGCCTGTTAACTTGTACCTTTTTCTTACCTGAGAATACTGGACAGCTGCAGAGACAGCAGACGTAGCAGATGAACGCAGCTCCAGTCCTTCAATCCAACATCACCCGACCCGACGTTTATTAATAAATGTCAATAACAAGGACAAATTTGTGCTTTCAGTACCCATGATAAAATAAGTAAAAAAGACACAAAAATTAAGTATTTTTTATTTTTATTTTAAATTTTGTTCGTCTCTTTTTATGTTGGTGTTGATTTTGTCTTCTATTATTATTAGTATTATGATTTGAGCCTGTTTTGAGGCCACCTGTACCTTGTTTGATTTATCACTGTTATGAATCTCATTTTAACAATAGAACCACGGACTGTTTGGGGTCGGGGGCTGATGTTTTTTGTTTTGTTTGTTTGTTTATTTTATGTTGGAGTGGGGGGATTGCGATGGTGATGGGACTGATATTCTCGTAATTGTAACCAAAAAAAAAATCAATAAAATTGTATTGGGGAAAAAATGCACACAAAAAAATAATAATAAAACATTGAGTCAGTTCATTGCGATGCACATGTATGACGTTTGCGCGAGGGACTGCTATGATTGGTGGAAACTGGCAGAAAATTTGTGATGATTGGACAAAATAGCAAGGTTGTGCAGAATTTGTGTTCATTTTTGCAGCTGCAACATTGCAACTTCCTGGAGGGACTGAAGCTATGCTAAAATATAACTACACTAAAATAATATGATATGTTAACACAAAAAAACTGTCCCATAATCTTTTACATAGAAATCAGTCCACAGGCTGTTACATGCACCCGAGAAAGTCGGGAAAGGTCTCATATTTTACATTATATTACAATCTGTTACTAATATAAATACACTCAAACTGTGTCAGATTCTTACATATTATATCTGTTAAGTGATTATTTTGTATTCAGAGTCAGAAAAATCTGTAATATGAAATGAAAATGGTGACATAGGACATAAAACTTAAATAATACAAATCTGACTGATTCCCTATGTAAATGTGACATGACATGATGTGAACTCGACATGTGTATCTACAGTTTGTTTCCCGAGGCGTCTGGGAAAACGTGACTGAGCCAGCAGCTGTGTCAGAAACCATTCCTCAGCACGGCTCCTGCCCTTGAACGTGACCTCTCCAATCTTCGCTGACCTCTGCAGAGTCTTCTGTGGTCATGTTGCAGCGGACGGAAGGTGACGGCGAACATGTCGCTAAGGGGCAAGACAGGCGGCGTGGAGGAGGATGGTGGATTGATGAGGACGGAGCGATGGAAAATGATTTGGGCCAAAGAGGCAGACGGCTGCAGCTCAGCCTCATCTGGGAAATGTTATGAACCAGCGGAGAAGCGAAATGATGCCAGAAGATTTTATTCCTGGAAAGTTTTTATTAACATCATGTTTTGTTTACATTCACACATTCATTTGCTTAAGCTGCTGTGTTTAGTAAAAAAGTGAAAGTGAAGAATTTTATATGCTGTGTTTTTTCTGAATATATAATACAATCCAGCTGTGAACATCATTTGTAGCAGCGCTGCTCTCTGCTTACGTCCCCAGTGAGATGTGTGGCTGCCAGTCAACTTCTCACTGCGTGCTCATCAAAGCTAACTGCGTATGACAGCTCAAACACCATTTTTCTTGTTCGTCTTTGTCTTGTCAGTCTAGGCACACTGCACGCCGGCATCCTCGGTGTGATCACAGTTGTGGGTACCAAGTCCAGCATGTGGACAGTTAAAGATATCAGTCTCTCTTCCGGTGCATCGCAGCTCATCCAGCCAGATCTTGCCAGCCCCTACAGAAGGATGGCAGAGTTGAAATAAGACATGCATTTATCAGTTTACAGTTTACATTTTACCTGTGTGGTGAGCTGGGGATGGTGAGGGAACTGCAACTAACAATTAGTTTAATTATTGATTAATCTGCAGATTCTCTTCACAATTAATCATTTTGTCTATAACCTACAGTAGATTCTCAAACTGTGGTACGTGTATCACTAGTGGTACGCAAGCTCCCTCTAGTGGTACGCAGACGAATATCAGAAGTATATTTTAAATGTAGAAAAAAATTAATTTAAAAACATAATACTCTCAAAATGCTACAAAATTTTCCAAAAGTGAGTCAGTCCCAATAGAGCCTCATATTGAATGTCTAACTTTACACCAGAAATAAACACGTTAAACACTTTGGGATTTGTTTTTTTTTTCCACTTTTCTTTACAAGTCATGACAAATCAGTTAAACATTGGACCTCCTCTCCCATGTGTGGCCGCAGCTGCTTTGTTTGGTTGCGCTGTTTTTCCTTTTTCTGTTTCTCACAGAACTGTATTTGATGCTTCGCTAAGCCCCGCCCTCCTTCGTTACTGTTGCCATGCCTGTCAGTGATAACGGTGGCACATTTAAGATCGAAAGTGGGCGAAACTGTTGAAAAGCGAGGTCTGCGATTCCACAGAGAAGTAAACAAAAGCAGCTTCTCATTTTCTAGCTGATGACTGTGGATTTTTGGAAGCTAAAATGATGACTCCCACTGGCAGATTTCATAAGTGTAAGCTAATGCTAATGCTAATGCTTGAACCCCTTGAGTCAGACGAGAAGTCCGTCTCCAGCTGGCTTTTTAACGATTCCATCCGACACATTTTAAAACAAGAACCCTGTGAAGGTGTATTTAATATGTAAAGTTGATAGAACAAGCGCTGCCGCCGCACAGCAAGAAGGTCCTGGGTTCGAATCCCCGAGCCGGCAGGGCCTTTCTGTGTGGAGTTTGCATGTTCTCCTCGTGTCCGCGTGGGTTCTCTCCGGGTACTCCGGCTTCCTCCCACAGTCCAAAGACATGCAGCAGGTTAATTGGTGACTCTAAATTGCCCGTAGGTGTGAATGTGAGTGTGAGTGGTTGTTTGTCTCTGTGTGTCAGCCCTGCGATGAACTGGCGACTTGTCCAGGGTGTACCCTGCCTCTCGCCCAAAGTCAGCTGGGATAGCTCCAGCTGCCAGCGACCTCACGATAAGTGTTACAGAAACTGTGATGGAATGATGGAAGTTGATAGAACATTAATACTAAAAGACTGAGGCTAAATATAGTTCTCAGCAAACACCTGCAGATGGTGAAATACAACATGTATGTGTATATGATAGAAGCAGAATACATCATAATGAGGAAAGAGCACAGGACTAGATTAGTCCAGCAGACCTTCAGTCGGTCACCCAGCCAGACCAGTTGGACCACTGGGATAAGACCTAAGCTAACCCGGCGTAGACTTAAGTGAGCTAACCTGAGAGACGAATCGTCGTTGGCCGGCTTTGATTCTGCATCAGTCCACATTCTCCTCCTTAAAACCCCCACATAACGAATGCAAACGTAATGGTATCAAACGAGTTTAGCTGGAGGTTATGTTACTGCGGCTAGTGAGCCAGCGTTAGTTAGCCAGACATGCTAACATTTACAGTGTACTTTAGAGCAGGTAAGACAAAGTTTAATTTATTCCCCAAATGTGTTTCACACTTTTGAAACACGACAAAAAAAGACACCACCAGAAGACAGAAAAAATTTTGATCTGTCCTGAGACCACGTCTTTCATTTGGTTCAAGGTATGTGTGAAAGGGCCCTAAATAACAATTTATAAAATAAGATCATCAAACACCCAACAAAGGCTGCTGTTTTAGCTCATGTATCTTGCTAATTTCTTTGGACACCATCAACTTCAGAAACACAACAAAAGAGAGGAAATGGTGTGAGGGTCATAATCACAGAGTGCTGATGTTAAAATAAGATAAAAATGGTTAAAGCTTTCATCAAAGGGTGTGGAAATCAGCTGACTTCTTACCCGGGGTGGCGATGAAGGTGTCAGTTGCGGTGGTTAAGCCCAACATCTTACAGATCACTGTGCCGTCCAGGCTGTCGAAGCTGTCGTCACACACGGTGCCCCAGATCCCGTTGTACTTCACCTCCACTCGCCCTCGGTTTGGCCCCGGAACGAGACGCACGTTCACTGCAGGGGACACAAAGTAGCTGCAGGTTAAAGTTCCTAAGGGATCAAATGTAGTTCACCTCCATCGGTATTAGGACGATGCTGTAAATCTTAAAGATGTTTCAAACCAAAACTATGTGCATGGATGGATACCATGACAGCTAACAACCAAACCTTTACAGCAAGACAAAACTACACAAAACGGTTCTGTTCTCTTCCAGTGAGGTAGAGCTTCCATGCCTTAAATAAATCAGTTGGACTGCTCTCCTGCTGAGTAGAGAAGCTGCGTTTTCCTTTGCGGTCACTAGAGGGCACCCCAAACCTCTGTCTACAGAGGCCTGATAGTTGAGGCCTCTTCCCTTTTAGCTTTACAAGATTAACTCATTTCCAAAATGGTGGTGAACACAGCTTTCAGATATTATTCTCTTGCACAATGTCATGTGACATATATGTGTTTTACAGTCCATCAGTATGTATTATATATGTTTAATAGTTTATCATTTGCTTTGTAAATAGTGTGTACTAGTGTTTAGTTAGTATTTTTGATCATTTTGCTATCTAGATAACTGTTAACATTAGGTTGCTGTGGCTCTTTTTCACACTCTGTGCTTGAAAGAGCTGCCCAAAGTGACCGATGTACAACATATTGGGAAAGTGAGCATAACATGTTCACTGCTGTTTGTGTTAAATTACGAAATTATTCCCTACATTTGTCACCTGTTGTAAGGTTGGAGAGGGAGTGAGATGAGCTGACAATTTAATTTTTACAGTGCTGACACAGAGCTGTGTGCACTCAGGAAGAGAGAAATCCTCCCACAGATCATCACACAGGGCGTTGATCTTTTTAACTTAACTGTAGCAGAGGAAGCTATAAATCTGTGAGGTTATCAGCTCTCTGTGTGTGATTATAAACGAGCAGAATCAGCTGGTGACCGGTGTGCTGCTTTGTTATGTCACGCCTCTTTTGATTCCACGATGTCAGCTCGCTGTAAAGACACACGGGGGCGGCTTTATGTCACCGCTCAGTGTACAACACAAAGCCGACTAAAAGGGGAGTGCTCGTTGCGGCGATATTGTGAGATTTCTGTGTAAAAAGGGCTTCTGTAGAGCTGACCACACTCCTCATAAACTTCACTGTGGTTTTATTCATGTTAGCAGCCAGCTACGCTAGCTACCCTCGCTATTTAAAAACACCTATATGATTATCAAAATGATGAAAAATACTAACTAAATACTAATACACACTATATAAAGTGAACGGTAAAATATTAACAATATGTACAAATAAAAAGTGAAGAATTTTAAAACAGTAATTTTACCTCACAGAGCACAGGAGCTGCTGTACTACCACTGCTTCTGTTTGTTAGTTTGTTATTGTGTAACTTTGGTGTTTTAACATGTCAGTTTGGATTGGATCTCGTGTTCCGTCAGGTAAAATTACTGTTTTTATCAGAGAAGTCTGGAGCGTTATAGCAGCTTCAGTTCGCCGTTGGTGAGCTGGTTCAGACTCAAAGAGGCAGATTAAGCAGAGCAGAGAGGTTTTGTTGCACCAGTTTGAGTGGAACAACAGCATAACAAACCCCAGTTCAAACGCAATATCAGGAAAGTCAACAAAAACTTAAATTACAATATTTAGAATTCAGATTAAAACTATTTCTACTTTTCAGATGTGCACTAGTGTGTAAATAAGACCCTAAATTACACAATTAGAAGACTGGTGTGGATTTGGGTTTCCAGTGGTTTTAACATCCTTTCAGGTGAAGGCATCAGGTTGGTAAAAGTGGCACTTTAGAAATTAGTTTTAGCTTGTATTAGTTTTTGTCTTCTCAGTTATCTCAGTTGTCCTTCTGCTTCTGTGCAGTGCAGACTTACACTCAGCATCTCCCTTCTCTCCTTTGGGACCTGGTGGTCCTGGAGGACCTGTGGAGGACAAACATCAAATACATCTTAATGACATGAACTGATATGAACAGACTGAATATGTTACTGTCATTTTAACCAGAACCGTTAAACAGGGGTTTTTTGGTCTAAACTTGTCAAACTTGCAGGTTAAAAAAGTTTTAAAAGTTTACTTTTAGCTGCAGTTCAAATGCAGCAGAAGAAACATGATTCTAAATAAAGTTTCCTGTAACATTAATGCAGGCTCACCTTGAGTTCCATTCAAACCAGGAGGTCCAATTGCACCTGATGATAAGAGATGAGATCTCATTAGACCTTATGATGGACACTTGGACACCAAAGAATAAACATGAGTGGAGTAAATCCACACTTTAAAGCTGCCGTCATTTTTAGAGGCCAGGGGTCTCATTACAGAAACTTTTGGGATTATAGAAGCATAAGCTAGAACTGAACGGCCATCTTTTTGTGACCATTACAGAAAGACAGAAGTTTACAGCTCTAGTTAGAAGCAACGCCTAAACTCATGGCTGCATCCTATCTGTGTTTGGGTCTGATCTCGCTTGTATATGTAACAAATACACTGTATGATATATAATAAATACAATCCAGGGTTCATGATAGATGGTACGCAGTGTGCAGCTGACCTGGAGGTCCTGGTGGACCGATGGTCCCACTGTCTCCTTTAGGTCCTACAGTCCCGACTCCCGGAGGTCCTGCAATCAAATCACAGGCGATAACAGTCAGAAGTAAAACAATCAGCTCATTCAAGATGACCTGGCTTGGTAACATTTCCAGAACGTTCTGGAGAGGCTACTTGAATGTTTGAACATCCCCCCTTAATATTGCCTGTATGTTTAAATGGAAAGTTTTTCTGATGGAAAACCAAAATTATTGTTAAATTCCTAGAATATTCTGGGAATGTTGGTTGAATGTTCCAGAAAAGTTAAGTGAATGTTTCCCCATAAAGTCCAGATATTGAAATGGCAAATTTCCTGACAGAAAACCAATGTTATTGTTGTTTTGTGTATTGTTGCGTTCTTAGAAAGTTACTTGACTATTTCTCCTTAACATTTCCTTAAAGTTATAATCATAAGTTTGCCTTATGTAAAATGTAAAAATGTTTAGCTATTGGTATTGTCCAGAAAATGCTGGGAGGCTTACTTGAATGTTTCCCCTTCATGTTCTATCAATGTTTTTTTTTATTTAAAAGTAACGTGGTTATGTCCCCAAAATGCCAAAAAACATGACTTCATGTGAATGTTTTGGGAATGTTACATTGCACAAAAACATTTGCACAACTTCCCTAGAATAGAAACCAGTGAGGAACGTTCCAGGAATGAAATTGGAACATTATGTGTTAGCTGGGAAGGAAACTAGTCAATATAAGAAATGAAATAAGATTTCCAGGATGTTTTTGTTTCCACATGTGGTCAGGTCATATCCAAACCCTCACCTTGCACCCCGGGGTCTCCTTTCTCTCCCTTTGCACCTGGGCCTTGATTCCCTGGGGGCCCTGGGGGCCCAGGTGGACCACTGGCACCTGCACTCACACAAACACAATCAGAGTGTTAATACATATACATTCCTTAAATGCAAGCAGTGCCATTTGTTCCAATTATCACGTGAAACCGCAGCAGTGTGTCAGCAGAATTACAGTTGGCCAGAAGTTAAAGGAGGAAGAGAAACTGATAATTTCATAATAGCAAACCGCTGATACGGTTTTCCATCTGGAAGCTGAGTTACGAACATGATGTGAAACCAGGGAAGGTCATTTCAGATTTCCTCAAATATCATTTGGCATTACTGTGAGTCAGTATGTGAGTCACTACACACACAGTATGAGGAACATACTTTCAGGATTTTTGCCTGAACACACAAGCTCCCCTTCAGGACCACCCTGTTTATAGTATGTATATAAAACTATATAAAGAGCCCTTTTAAAAACAGTAATTTATGTATTTATCCTTCAAATATACAAATTTATGATAATTAAAAACTAGACTAATGGCCAGTGTGCACCTGGTCCATCCTGTCACAACTGCTCTGATCTTTTCCTCCCTCTGCTATCTTTACACTTGGGTCTGTTTTTAGTAGAGCTGCTCGCATCTCTGAATCATGAAATTCAGTCCGTTAATGTTCAGAAATGCCTGTATTTTATTGGAAATTCTTACTTGATATACGACTTCGGGTGCTCAGCAGTCCGTGGTCTCTGTTGTCAGATTTTGTGCCTCATAATGCACCACATATTTTCAATGGGAGACAGGTCTGGACTGCAGGCAGGTCAGTCTAGTACCTGAACTGTTTTACTATGAAGCTACGCTGTTGTAACACGTGCAGAATAGTCTTGGCATCGTCTTGCTGAAACAAGCAGGAACATCTCTGAAAAAGATGTCTGGATGGCAGCATATGTTGCTCCAAAACCTGCATGTACCTTTCAGCGTTTACCTGTGAAATGTTGTGGAATATTCCACAACTTTCACAGTCTTTTGTTTCCCCTGTCACAACTTCTTCTACTCATAATGAGTAAAATTAAATACAGTTTATAACTTGTCTGTCTTTGTACCGTTTTCAGTTGCATATAAGTTGAAAAGGATTTGCAAAGATTGCATTCTGTTTTTATGTATATTTTACACAATTGTTTTGGAAATGGGGTTACATAATAGTGAGTCCAGCTTTGTCTGTCACATTTGATTCAGTTTGTCAGCTCTGGAGTACAATGAGTTTTCCTGACAGGATCTCAGTTAGTCTGGATGGGACACTCGTTTCTGCTGCAGCCCCATTTTGTGATTAAGAGATCCAAATGTGTATTTAAAAAACAGACCATATCTAGGGGAGCTTTAAGAATAACAACAACAAATTCATAATTCCATAAATAATCAGAATGAAACCATCAATCTGACCAGCAGCTCCTGGCTCTCCGGGTCTCCCTTGATTCCCATGTCTCCCTTTGGTCCTGGAGGGCCGACAACACCACTGTCACCTGGAGGGAAGCAGGTATTAATATGATGAGAAGTACAGTCCAGTCCTGCTCTATATGGAACAATCAGACTGGAATAAATTATCTGCTTCACTAAGATCGATTTCTTCTCTTCAATACTTCAGACTTCTTTGCTTTGCTTTTTTTTTTTTTTATAAAACTGCAATACTTATACTATACTATACTGTGTACTATGTATGCTCACATGCACACAAACTCAAGCAATGGTTGCTATAGGTCATTAACATAAATTGTAAGCCTGATCTGGGCTTGTGGTTTGTCATTTTATTTTTTTGTGGGGGTGGTGGGGTCGGTGGGCGGGGGGGGGGGGGGGGGGGTGACCTATTGGAAAACATCTGCTTCAGCCTCTGTGTGAGTAAAAGTCCGGCCCTGATAGAGACATCATGCAGGAAATGTCAGCGTGCTGACTAAGTTGCGAGGGCCTGCGAAATAATGGCTGCAGCCGATCCATCAGCCGGTTTTCATCAGCCGCCTGACAGGAGATGACAGGTCATCAACGCCGGGATCATCGCCGGACCTGCAGCTGAAAGCTAATGTCTCCCGCCACACACATATGCACCTTCACTAAATCAGCGGTAATGAAATGAACTTTTAACACTGAGAAACTTTTATTCTGGTGATGCTTTCTGGGTCAGAGGTTGGAGCACGGCTCTGACACAGCCGGGGTTACAGATCTGAATCCTCTCTCTCTGGACCACTCTGATACCAGATTATTGAATTTAGTTATAGTTATGATGCTTTTGATAGAAATGTAGCTGCGTCCATTGTCTTGTTGTGCACCAGGAAATCTTTGGTTGCTAAAGCTGCCTGGTCTCAAAAACTAGCTTATGAATAAGACAGATGTCTTCAGTCATTTTGCATCTTATCAGATGTGTCATGTCATGCCATTTAGTCTTTACTGACTTATGCAGAGACAGCATGTTATTTTACATGCAAATGTCGAGAATAAAGGTCAAGTAATTTAATATAGCGGATTTTGTTCATATGCAACAAAGTCAGCATATGTAGGAGGTGGGGTGGATGAACGGGCGGGTCATACAAACACAGGACTTTTACTTTGCAACAGCGTGTCCCATGTAAAACCAAAATTCACCACTAACTTATTGTAACTTTAGTACATAAGTTAACTAAAGTAACCTAATCCTAATTGTTAATTGCCCAAACCCTACCAAAACACTTATTTAAACACAAACCATGACGTTTTCCTAATCCTAACCAAACTGTGTCCATTTCACAACATTAGTCACCACAAGATGATTTTTTTTTTGGTAAGGTCCCAGAGGAAATGAAAGTTCAAAATGAGATCTTGTTCTGTTTTATACTTGCAAAATTTGGCTCTTGAGAAATAGCCCTTGTCTTTGAGCCCAAGTTAAGATCTTTAAATGTTCTTTTTTTGTCTCACTGCACTGATCGTGAGTTTATTTTGTTTTTTAAGACTATAAAAGCTAAGAGCTTGTGAAAGTTGCAACGTCACTGCTCATGAATGAAAATAGTTGATTGAAGAGTCGCCTTCCCACGTCGTCAAATACAGACAATGCTTTGGGTTGGTTTATTATTGAGTCTAATAGACACTTTAACACTTTGACAACAGAAGTATGGTGGACAGCTTGTCAGTAGGACGCTGCAAACATGAACAGTTTTGATCATGTCCTCAGTCCAGTCAACACATTTAATAACTTGCAGCCATCGATGCCACCAACTGCTCTGAAACAGACGTGATTCTGTACAACCAGTGGAATACTGACTCTGACAACTGTACAAGCAACAACCAGACATTTGGTGATTTTGGTGCTGGTGAAACATCTGATTCAATGTTTGTAGCTTGATGACTCATCTGGAGGACTGGGGGAAACTGCTGCTTCCACTGCTGAAATGCACATGCGGCCCTTTTTGATGACGTCGGCTGTAAAAGGGTCTGTAGCCACCACCCAAAGCATCATTTAATGACTTGGGAAAGTCATTCAACAATCAACTCTTTCTTCTCCAGAATCACTTCCTGCGCTTTTAAAAATTATCATCCCCTGATGATCATGTCAGCTAACAAGACCACAGTGCTCATTTAATTTTACCTTCAACTTCTAACTTTATCTTTTAATTACTTAAGGAGACTCACCTTTGGGGCCCTTTCTCTCCTGGAATTCCCTTTTGCCCATCTCTGCCCGGAGAACCAGGAAGTCCTGAGGACACACACATGCAAAAGAACCGCTGGTGATGATAAACTCTGTCCTTAAAAACTTGTCCAGGTTGTTGCATTAGATTTTAAATACATTTCATCACGGTAACAACCAGAAAATTCTCTTTGCGATAGAAACGCACACAGGTGTGTATCGTACCTGGTTTGAGGCTGATGTCTGTCAGTTTGCTCTCCAGGTTGTGGGTGCTGGTGTTGAGCAGGTTCAGGTCAGACCTCAGCCTGACCAGCTGACCCTCCCTCCCACACAGGCTCTTGACCTGTTGTCATGGCAACCAACATGTGAAGTTAGAGCAGCGCTGTAAATCATGCTTACTTTAAATAAATGAAAATGACCTTTAATGAGAGATGAATTGTAGTTTTTGAATTAAAAAAAATTATGAAAATTTCCTGTTACAAATGAAAAGTTAAGTCAAATTTATAAGCAATAAAAACATCGATGCTCTGTTCAGTTTGCTCAGGGATGTTCTGCTGATGCAGTCTTACCAGTAGCTGACGTCACTACATTACTGACGTTAATATTAGCTGATGTTAACATTTTTTTAATGTATTTCTGTGGTATATTTCTTGTGAGTCACTTCATTTACTTGATGACTCTTCTCTACTTCTCTGCTCTTGTCTAGTCTCTTCTGGTCTCTACAGGAAGTGGTTTCTGATCCTCAAGAGCAAATAGAACTGATTCATCAAGTCAAAGAGAACTATAACTTTTTCACCTAATGCAGAACTTATTGTTTGAATCTTAATCTGTTTTAGTTGAGTTAAAGAAATCTGACTCCAGAAGCAACAATACTGCTTTTCAAGTATTTATAATGATCTAATGTATTTATGGTTATGATCCCTGGTATTACGGCTACTTATAAAGTAAAATACTCACAAAATTTAATCTATAGATTTGTGTATATGGATACAACTTTTCAATTTTTTCATGATGCTCAGGATGACTTTCAAACTAATGCATTATTCTCCGCTGTGCTCATATCACGGTCAATTTAACAATAATTCATAAAATCCAATTGCACTTTCAAAATAAAGGTCTTGGGAACGTTTAGGCACCAAAACTACTTGGTTAGATTTCAAAAAAATATCTTGTTTTGGATTGAAAATGGCATACCGATAGCCCATTATTTCTGAAACCCCAACTGTCCAAAAAACATCCCAATGGGCTGGAACATTTGCCTGAAACAAAAGCCAATCACTCTAAAGGCCCACTGCTCTGAACTTACGTATGTAACTTAACTAACATAACTGACATACTTATTTTAGCCCAAACCAAGTAGTTTTGGTGCCTAACCTACCAACTGCAAGATCACTGCATGCAGGTTGAATACACTAGATATTAAGTGCAAAAATATTTAATGTTTCGGCACAAAATTGATAGGTTGAAAGATCATGGTTTGGATTGAAAATGCCATGCTTTTGTTCCAACCGCCCATTGTTCCACAACCCCAGTAGTCGACCGAAAGCCCATTTGTCCAAAACAAATCCCAAATGCTCTGAACTTATGAACGAAACTTAACTGAGGCAACAAATATATTCCTTTTAACCCAAGCCATGATCTTTTCCATAACCTAACCAAGAACCTTTGGTGCTTATGTGATAGATTGAATTTTTTTCATTTTTTGGTTGTCAATTCTGTGAGTAAGTAAGCTCATTAGGCATTTAAAACTGTTATTTAAAATGTCATTAAAACAGACAGTGACACAGAAAAATTCATTAATAATAGTTCATAGCTATAAAGGTAAAAATGTCCTATAAAAACGAAGTCATGCGGAAAAAGAAGTGGAAATGGTTAAAAATGTAAAAATCCTGTAAGAGGGGTTAAAATGCTTAAAAACAGTTCATATGGATTTCAGAAACCTTTAAAAAGGTGTAAGTATACCTGCCTGATAGGATTAAATCCATGATCGACTTGTTGATCCTTTGAGATTAAAAATCTGTGATTGGTTAGTCATGTCTGCAAGGCCCAGAAGGGGGAGCTCTCGCCACGACGCCTCATTCTTCGTGTCTGAGCGTCATTATTAATATCTCCCCTTTTCAGGGTGTAACACTTAAACCTACCAAAATTGCAAAAGTCACCTAATGGACTTTGGAACAGTGGGATTTTGTTTTAGTGTGGTATGTTGGACAAATTATCTTGTTATCGTGAGAAATCTGGCGTTTGTTGTGTCCAGACGAAGAGATAAATTAACATGTTATTGTGAGGAAAAGGAGCTTTATTATCTTGAGATAACAAAATAATTGGCTCATGATTTTTCTAATAATCTTATTTATTTATGGCAGTTATCCGAGGGCCTTACCGCTATGTTTTGTTATTGATATAGGCCTACTGGATATTTAAAAAGTAAACAGAATCTGACCTGAAAGAAAACCAAACGTGACCAAAGCTGCATGCAATGTGTTCAGTAAAAAGTTAGATATAAACAGGAGGAGGACCTGGCTCTCCAGGGCCCATAAGTGGCCCCTCAGGCTCTTGGTTTCTTGAGTGTTGTTCTGGACGAGAACTTGGAGGTTGTCATCATCCTGGTCTCCGCCCAAAGAAGTGTGACTGGACGTCTGCTTCTGCGTCCTGGGGCTAGACAGTGAAGACTGCAACGAGAAAACTGAGACCGAGCAGAAAAAATAACATCAGTGACGTAATTTACTTCATATTTACAGAACATAATGACGCAGAAGAAGTCCATTATCCAAACTGTTGTTGAATATATTGCTTTCATAGTTAAATGTGTTATAATAAATAATACCGTGTGTGCAGTCGTACCTTTGTAAAGGAGAAAGGCATTAAGGATGGTCTGCAGGATGAGGTAAACAACAATCACATTAAAGCACCACTGTCTCCTGGACCTCGCCGGCTTCAGATCTGTAACACAAACCAGAGAGTCATGATCAGTGTCCTGCAGCAAACCTACAGCCTGGTCAGAAGTCATTTCAGGAGAGAAAAAGTCGCCCGGCTCATCCAGCTGATACAAGTGTTTTTATAAATGTGCAAAGCTCCGAGCATGAAACATTTGGACGACCAGCGGAAAATGTCAGCTGTCAGTCACAGAGAAAACCTGCGGGGAGATGGAGATGAGTTTCTTTTTGTTGGCAGAAAAGTCAAGAAAGTGACACCAGATCAAACTGGTTCTGACTGAGAGGTAAACTACTGTCCCCTCTGAAGGTTTCACAGCTGCATGTGTGAGGATGGGGAGCCGGCAGGAGCCCACAGCTTATGTAATATATAATAAAACATAAGTGGTCAATGAGGAGTGTTTTTTATTTGCAGGTTAATATTAGAATAGTAATTAGAGTAGATGAGATGTTTCTGTATTTTAAGATGCTGCAACAACATTATGTTAGTAACTTTAGGAGCTGTAGCAGTAGTAATAAGTGGTAGTAATAATGGCAGTAGTAAAAGTAATAATGGCAGTAAGAGTAGCTGCAGAAGTTGTACTTTTCACTGTCACAATAGTCAGAGATGGGCACAAATACATCAAAAAATATCTTGTTACAAATGAAAAATACTTGTTCATCAAATGTATTTAAATTAAATAATGAAAAACTGATATGGAAACTGTATTTAATTAAAATACAAGTAATTTTAAATTGGAAAATACAAGAATACATTCTCTATAAACTGACATGATCACATTTCAGGTAGAATAAATATGGGTCTGACCCATACTTGTCAACTTTGAGACAGCAGAAACTTGTCTCCTTCATAGAATGAAAATGACAAAGTAATAAATACACTGCAACAGCATTTTTATCTTAAATACTTTTAGTTCTCAGAAAAGAATATAGAATAATTCGCCCCTCTGGCATGAACTTGGCATAAACCAATATTCATCAGTTTTCTTTCATGCATTTATCTTTGGCCCTGCAAAAGATAAATAGGCGTGGCAGATACAAAATGCTTGTCCCTTTCCTTAAACTTTCCTTAAGAAATGGTTAATGAAATGGTGTTGTTCAGCTGGAAACCATGGACTTTTGTAGGGCTTATACAGGCTGTACAGTGCCAGAAACAGGTTTGTGATTACGAAAAAGACCAAAAGTCAAAGGTGACATCACTTATGAAACGTAACCTACTTATTTTACAACTAATTTATAAACGCAAACTACGTTTTGTGGATTTCTGTGAATTTAATTAATGTGATCTAGGATGGCGTATAAATAACACATAACTTTTGACATTATTTTAAGTGTCGTGTCTATGCATTTTAAACTTTTTGTGTCTCATTTAACACCATTTATTCTGACATATTTTATGAGTCCTGGACATGGTAACAACAATTCAGTGAGCTTCATCATCATGATGGCCTTTGACATGGTTAGCATGAAATGGTTGCAGTTTGGTTTGGTGTAAGGGACCAAAACAACTTTTTTAGGTTAAAATTAGGGTTAAATTTATGCATGCAAATTAATTTAGGTGACACACATTACATAAGTTAACATAAATCAGCACTGACCTTTGGTTTTACAAGGAACAAAACACTGGTCTGCTGAGTGAAAGTCCTGTGTCCCATCCATCCACTCCACCTCCTCCATATGTGTCGCTCTTTAAACTACGTCACCTGACATATTTTTTCTCCATGACATTCACGTGTAAAATGACACAACCTCCCTGGACTGTTAATACAGTCTAAATGGTGTGAAATGACACTAAAGGCACAAAATTTGTTGTGATAACAATCAAAATGTCTGCTGTAAAAAAGGCCATTTCATTACAAACTTCTTGGGGAATTTGCACCCACATAAATACACTGGAGCTGCTCTAATTAATCTAAATATTGAAGATGCATCCTCCAAAGTTTGTCAAAGCTCTTATAGACCTGTTGGCTCATTCATATACCAGAAAATGTGTTGTTAATATTCATATATATTTTGCCATGGCTGTGGTTGTAAGAATTAATTAATACACCTGTTTCACAGCAGCCATTTTGACGTGAAATTGGAGGGTAAACACACTAAACACTAATTAAGGATCAATTCCATTCAGGTCAAACAGAGTCAAGCTGTTGCTACTGGAAACGCTGAGCTGCACTGGAAGGGGAGCTTAATTAGTATGATTGGTACCACCTGTGTTTACCTGACTGTTTTATATCTATATGGCTGAAAAAGGTCTGTACATCTGAGCTGAAGTTTAACGATGTTTAGGATTTTATGTGTAATTTCTAAATATTTCATGAACACACCATAAGGACAGGGTTAAGTGTTTTCGTGTGTTTAAACCCTCTGTAGGCCTATAATATTTGTGTTATATTCCTCTTCTATTTTGTGTTATGATTTTGTATTATCTCACCTGTGCAGACGCAGCTGTGTTTTCTGTGCTACTTATAAAAAACTAAAACAGTCTTTCACTTCAACACGTTGTTGGAGTAACTTTGATTTCAGGAGACATTTGCAGCCTCGTGTTGCTGCTCTGTCTGTCTGACAGGAAGGATGAAACATTGCTACCACCTGCTGGTCACGGCCGCGGCTTCATTCACTCTCAGGCTCAGCAGCAACATGAGATTTTGTACAGCTGAACAGACGATTCTGCCTTTTACAGCTGATCTGAGAAATCTATTCAGTCACAATAACATTAATTACTTTTACGTTGCAGCTAATTTCCTCGTGTTCCTCCGGGGTGCCGTGTGAGAACATTTCCTGGATTACATGCACTTATTTTTAATTCCACTGCAGAATCTCTGCTCTTTTCCTCAGACAAGTTCTTTGTTTTGTGTTAATCAGCTTGAAAATTACTGTTTTCTTCTCACTGTCACTGCTGGAAATTACAGAAGGATTTGTGTTTACAACAGACCTCTGCACAGCGGCTGCACACTGCTGCACACCGGCTACTCACCAGTAACTGATGAACATTTAGCATTTAGCTGATCCAGAGCTAAAAGGAGAGTGAATACTGGACTTACATGAATGCTAATATTTCTCTGTGTCTGGTAAATGTTTCCTAAAATCTTTGCCATAACAATTTTGTAAGCTGAAATGTTAGTGTTTTGTCTACACTTTCTTCACTGCCTACCAAATCATCAGTTAATGCAGTTTTAATGTAATTAGTTAGTCTGTGTGTCAAAGTATCGTTTAAAAAAAGAACACTACAAAAACATCACTGACTTCTCTTTTACCAAAATAGAAGAAAGATGATGACACATTTCTGTTTTACTGCTGAAAATCTGACAGAAGAGTCGTACCAGAATACCAGAAATCTGTTTTTCATGACTTTTCTTGTGTCATCTGGTTGTAAGTAAAAACAACATTAAGAATTTAAACTCACTTTGTAATTTATTTTTCTTCTGTTTGGATGAAAATCAGTTTCTTGATGCTGAAAAAAGGAAACTTTTCTTCCTTCGACAGTCAATTATCTTTTCAAAAAGAAAAGTTTTTTGAAATGCGTGTTTGTGAGTTTTTTTTTTTCTTTTTTTCTCCACTGTTTTCAGTATATCAGTGTCTGCCATCACGATCACACACTGAAGCTTTATAACCACAAACATGCACAGCCTGACACTGTCAAAATAGAAAAGAGCAGAAGCTCTGACTGGCCAGAACTCCTCCAACATAAAGCAGCCGGCCAATCAGAGCTCCAGAGCTGTTCTGTGGCATCAAGGAGAGTGTAAAAATGGAAACACAAAACAGGAACTAGAAGGAAACAAATGAATTGTGAAACTGAATGTGATAGACAAATTAGTCCATAATTATTTGGTGATGCCCACCAGGCTTCATACTAACCAGCTGTTTTTCATTCTGTGATTAAATACATTTACTTTTTTTTATATTTATACTTTTTTAATTCAAATTTTGCTCAGTTGGATGGTGTTCCTCCTGTGGTTTTATAACTCAGCCACCCTTGTCATAGCTACTTTCCTGATTTAAGACCTATTAACAAGGGGATGGAATTTCTAAGGGACCTCATGTGATTTAAAAATTAACCCCCACATCTTTGGTGCAACGCATTTGCACAGAACAAGTGAAGTCTGTATTTCACTCAAATTTACTGACAGAGGCATAGGCAAAGGTGCAGAAAACAAAAAAAGTCTCGCAAAACAAATCCCAGAGATGCCAATTCACACAGGACTAACATTATCATATTAACGCTGGCAAAATATGGTGGTTATTTTATGGTGAAACTTTAACTTTACAAATGAATCACACGGGATTAAAGGGATAGTTCACTCAAAAATTTAAATTCAGTCTATTATCTAGTTTTTTTTTTAGTCCACAAACCACTGCTGGAGTTTCACAACTGTGTTGCAGAATCTCCCAAACAATGGAAGTTAATGGTGACCAGTTTTCAAATGGAAAAAAATAACCAACAAAAATGTAAAATGCCTCCTTACTGCTTGTCTGCAGTAATCCAAGTCTCTTAAAGCCCTGATATGCCACACACACTCAGCAAGGATCTACAGCAGCTTTTCTCAAACTTTTTACACCGTGTACCACCTCAGAAAATACTGAGCTCTCAAAGTACTGCCTTTGTTTTGCTTCGTTTGGTACCACCATGTGCTGTGGAGTAGCCACTAGCCACTCAGCATCTTAAGTAGCCACCAGCAGTTGTGTTTGGTTCACTGTTGTCCACTTTTAACACAACTGATTGAAAAAGTCTCCTCCTGATCAGCACATCTCTTTGTACAAGTTCCCAGTCGGAGCCATGATTGCAGCGTTTATGAGTGCAGTGTTTTTCCATTTTCAATCTTTTTTTTTTTTTTTTTTTTTTTACCTCTGCCCACTCTCTTGCCATCAGAGTTTGGCTTGTGACTACATAGCAAGCTGATATTAAAATAAAAATGTCAGGTAATACAGGAAAGACAAAACTTAGTTTAAATTACATTTCAGGCATGTCATATTTTATGTAGGCTAGTTTCATTTGAAATTTTGTGCTGTTTTGTTTGTATTATATGTTTTTAAATTAATTTATTTCTTTAAAAAAAATCTCAACATACCACTACAGACAGCTCGCGTACCACCAGTGGTACTTGTACCACAGTTTGAAAACCTGGGATCTACAGTGAAGATTTAGGCTAAAAACATGGTGTAAATGATGTCAGCTTGGCGTGTCAGGGCTTTAGGAGACTTGGATTACCCCAGTATGGAGGCGTTTTATGTCTTTTTTTCAGGTATTTTTCAGTTTTAAAACTCATCACCATTCATTTAAATTGTTTAGGAGATTAGCAGTGTTTTGTGGACTAAAAAAACTAAACCTGACCTTCAATCGGCATGAGGGTGAGTAGATTATGACTGAATTATCCCTTTAAGATTACAGATGACCTCGCAGTTGTTACAAATTAGGTAACACTAGTCCCACACAAAAAGGACTTTACACTTGTTTCGATCACAGTTGGTAATAATGTATCTTATTCTGCTGTTTTGAACTATGGAGTACCTCAGGATCTGTTCTCAGCCCCATCTTATTTCCATTGAAATGGTTTCATTGGGGGTCTTTTGATTATTTCTTTAAAATATATCTTTTTGTTTTTATGTGGATGACACTAAGCCGTACTATTTAAACAGCTGGATGCCCCAAAATATTCTATATTTGGAGTGTTAAATGAGATAAAAACAGAGAGGTTCTTATTATTAGCCCAGAGACTTTTAAAACCATGCAGACATTTAACCTCTTATACTGAAAACTTGTGCAATCATTTTACTTTCCAGTTAAGAAACGTTTCCAAAATTAGAAAGCTGTTGTCATATGAGAGTATTGACAAATTAATTAATGCTTTTGTGTCATTGCAAATACATTACTGTAACTCATGATGTTCATTTCAAGGAGCTGTAGCTGGTCTGCAGGTAGTTCCAAAGTTACAACCGATCAGGTACTACAGAGACTCTGTCTGATTGCTTTGAAAAGTTTCTTAATACTCACCTTCAGGCTGGAGACTGTAGAGGTCAGTCCTGCTGAGTGACATGTCAAACAGCGGGTTACTTTGGGTGTATGTCACTCGATTGCGATCGTCCACTGATGTCTCCATGCTCTACAGAGTCCAGAGAGTCCCCTCTTCTTTGTACTTCGGGAGCTCTTATAACACTTCAGAGGCTCATGTCGGGGTGTTTTCTCAGATTGCAACAGAGCATTTGCATGAAACATGGACCTGTGCTGAAGCAGAAGAAGGAACTGTATGTGATTTGTAGCTGATGTGGCCAAAATCCAGGAACGCACCCATGCAAAATGAAGAAGTTGTTTTTTTTAACCCAGGATGCAAGAATGCCTCATAAAAAAGAGATGAAGCTGAGTATTTGTATATGAAGCATAAATAACAATGATGGTGACGTTTTTATGGTCAGTTTGTTCTGTTGTTGCTTCACCATCAAGTCCACTGGTTTCACTTGTGCTGAAGCAAAAGGACAGGATCATGTTACAATGTACAGCAGAGGAAAAAAGGGGCGAGTTGAGACCTGGTCAGTCACTTACACAATGAGTCGTTTGACTGAGTATGTAGACGCACAATATAGAACAAAATACTTCAGTGCACGAGATGGATCAGGTCTGTCGAGATTCACATCATACAGGAATGTCCAACCTGGCAACCCGGTGGAGGATAAAACAATAAACGTGTTGTCCTATTTCATTAATTTTATTAATTTGTATTGACTAGACAACATCATGTAATGTCGTCTTTTCTATTTTCCCATTCTTATCTCTTTTACTGTCATTTTATTTTTTTTTACTATGTTTTAAAGTCTTTTGCTTGTGTTTTAGTTTTACTTCAGTTTTAGCTTATTTTTGTATTGTTTCTCTTTGGCCTCATTGTTTTGGCCTTCTGTTGTTATTATGTTGTGTTATCCTGCTCTTTTACTTTGTCTGTTGAAACCCTTTATTAACTCTGTTTTTGAAGGTGCTATAAAAATAAAGTTATTATTATTAAATTAGAATTATGTTACGCTACGTATGTGAAGGGTTAGGAAGGTTACTTTAAAAATGTATGCAATACATTTACTTATTACCTTGATTACTTTCCGTTACTTTTGGATTACCTCAATATAAAATATGGTGAAATTGTTAAACCTAATATAGCGTTTTTAGGGCTGATGCTTGAGTATTTTCTCAGTCGTCTATAAAATGTCAGAAAATGTTCATCAAAGCTCAAGATGAGTCCTCAAATGTCTTGTTTTGTCCACAACTCAAAAATATTCAGTTTACTATCAGAAAGGTGTAAAGAAACCAGAAGATATTCACATTTCAGAAGCTGAAATCAGAGAATTTGGACTTTTCTAATATTAAAAAATGACTCATGTCACAATCTTGTCAGTTGAAAAACAGGTCCGAACATGTGCAGCACACATACGTTCAAGTCTTTCCTGTAATGATTGTTTACAATTTGCACTGTGCATGGTAGTATATGGTTCTTTATTTTAAAAATGTAATCCCCCTAATAATCCCCCTTATTACTAAATATATCTGTAATCTGATTTAGTCATTTTTTAATCTGTAACTGTAATAGAATACAGTTACTTTTTTTGTATCCAGATCACATAATCTTGTTACATGTAACCCGTTACTCTCCAAGCCTGTCTAAAGACTTTTTTTTTCATCACTAAAACTCTCAAAATAAAAAGGATGAATGTAGTATGAGTGACAAAGTGTGTGTGGGTCAAACACAGGACTGTCAGACAGGAGACTGTGGTTTGTTTCCTGTCTGAAACAAATGGTTAATGTTAACTGTTTAAAGGAAGAAGTAAAAGATGTTACATAAGATGTTTGAATTAAAAACCTAATCTAAACTAATCATAAGTTATATGTTGTGTGTGTGTTTGTGTGTGTGTGTGTGTGTGTGTATGGTGTATATATGTATATTCACTAACAAAGACCACGCCAATGTGAATTTGCTTATTAACAGTTTATTGGTAAAGATGGAATGAGGAAACTTGAATGATGGAGTAGCGGTCTGGAAGGGACGGTGGGGTGAGGGAAATAGGATGCGGGATGAGGGGGGAGGGTCGAGGGTGAGGGATGAAGGGAGAGGGTCGAGGGTGAGGGATGCGGGATGAAGGGAAAGGGTTGAGGTGAGGGATGCGGGATGAAGGGAGAGGGTCGAGGGTGAGGGATGCGGGATGAAGGGAAAGGGTCGAGGTGAGGGATGCGGGATGAAGGAGAGGTCGAGGGTGAGGGATGCGGGATGAAGGGGAGAGGCCCGGAGGTGAGGGATGCGGGATGAAGGGAAAGGGTCGAGGGTGAGGGATGGAGGGAGAGGGATGGGGGTTGGAAGGGGATGTGAGGATGGGGAAGTGGTGGAGAGGATGCGGGGTTCAGGTCTTGATGGACGTGTTGGATTGGAGGAGACGGCTGGTGGATGAAGGCCGGATGGAACTGGTGGAGTTGAGACTCTGGGTGGGGGTACCGTCTCTCGAAGGCTCATGGCGTATGGAGCCCCCGGTTCCTGTATACAGACAAATGGAGAAAAGACAAGAGAGGGTCAGGGAGGGAGGGATGTGGAAACAGAGTCAAAGGGTGAGGAAACGGATGAGGTGTGCTTAAGTACTCGTATAACGGAAATGAATCTGCCTGAGGCGTGGTCTTTGTTCCCGAATCTTGTTATGAAACTTCATTATGTATGTATATGTATGATGATCATTACAAAATCAATTTGTATAGTTTTCTCATTTCTTAAGTTTAGGGAACAAAAACTTAGTTGTAGTTTTGGAAACATTGTGGTCATGACTGAAAAAACAAAACGAAACAATACTGACGTCTAAAACTGGAAACAGCAGGAAAAAAAGCTTTGTTGTCTGAAAGGAGAGAAATAAAAATGTTGATTCTTTCAGATGAAATGTGCTGTGAAACAATGTCTGGTTTCAGATTCATATTTTTGGGTTCCTGAAGTTGTGTCCTCCCTCTTTGGTGCCTCTACAGTAAATTTCCACTTGTCTCAGCTTTAATTTCTCGTTTTGTTTCTTCTTTCTTCATTTTCTGTAGTGAACCTTTCACCTCACCATCGTCTCTCGCCAGCGTAGGAATCGAAACAAACTCCACTGTGAATCAATGGTGTGAAAGTTGAAGATGATCCAGCGGAAACAGCTCTGAATCTTCTTCATTGTTCCCAGAATCTGGACACTATTCTGACCCAGTGCTAAGAAAAAAAAAAAAACAACAGAAACCTCCTCTGGTTTCCAGTTAAACACCAGTCATCACTTATTTTGCTGTGATCAGCATCAGATCAAGTTCCTCACAGGTGTTACGTGAAGCATTTTAACATGGGAGGATTTACTTGTTTCTTTATTTGAGTTTTACTTTTTAATGATTTTGTGATGTTAAACTGATAATGTCAGTGAATTTTTTTTCATGGTTCATTCTTTCAACATTGGTGAGATTTCACATTCACTCAGGCAGCAAACCTCCTGACATGGCAAACTGTGTTACTGTCAATTTTCAAATCAACGATGGTCACATGACAGACAGCTGATATTAATTTGTAAACGATGCACAGAAACAGCTTCCACGTACGATAACACCACGATAAAAAAAGTTAACTATCCAATATTCGTCCCATATTAAAAAACAGAGAAAAATTCTGTTCTTTTATAAATGTTTAATAACAAAAACAGACATAACTCACCAGCGACAAAAATAATAATAAACACAAAAAACACAACACCAGATTCACACTAAAAAACAAAACAAATACACAATCAAAACTAATAAACACATAACATATGTCATCACGACAAATTCATCAAAACAGGCCCAACAATCAAGGCAACAAAGTTCTTTTACCAGCTTTCAACTTATATAAACCTTTAGAAATTAATTTTCACAATATATACAAAATGAAGTGACGTTTAATAAGACTTCTAAAATGACTGATCTTCAAGTAATCCTCATCAGCAACTTTGAAAATAAATCTTTTCCCCTAACAGAATAACCAAATTTAAATAATCTAACCATGTGGCTCTGAAATATCCCCTAATGTCTCAGAGGAGATATTAAGGGATTGTTTTTGTCTTGTTGGACACGCAGCTTCATTGCATAACACATTTTCTGAAGTCCCCTCAAAAAGGCAGACAGCAAATCATCAAAATACATGTAGCTGACTCAGATTACATTAAACAATAATAACATTTATTCAACCAGGAAATACCCAGAATGCAAGTTTTATTTTTTCTCTTAATGAAACAATCATAAATAGCTTTTAAATGACAGATTGAATTAAAAACTTGCTCCCATTAGACAATCAAAAGTGTCTTGATGGATAAATACTATAAGCCAGGGGAAAAATATATATAATTTTTGGGGGGACTTGTCCTTTTAATTAGTATCATTGCAAAAATCTGTGTTTACTATTTCATGTCAAAATGGCTGCAGTGAAAAATGTGTATTACAAAACAAAAACAACGCAGCAGTCAGTTGTAGGCCTTTTATATGATGAAGTAAGAATAATAAAGTAAGATAATTAACCATGTAATACTGTGGTAGAAATAGTTACAGTCTAATGCAGTGTTGAGACAGTATTGCAATATTCAATATGTTGTTACATAACCAACAGATAAATATAGGTATATATTCTTCAGGTGAAGGGCTCATTGCATGGGTCAAACAGTGTCAGTAAAAAAAATCAAAAATGCAAGGCTCCTTCAAAAACTCACCAAGGCACACTGTAAGGTTTGTATAAAATTAAGATGCCTTTATTTTACAAAAAGAGTCAAAAGGAGTTTAAAAATGACCGGCGCGTATCGACCAACACAGGTCTTCATCAGGATCAGACAGGAGTTACTCCTGGAAATAGGAAATACCAAAAATTACAAATCGAGCAAAGACGATCAAAAGCCTTTTACTTAAAATCAAACCATTATCAGACCTTTATTCTGAAAGGGTTCTTTGGTAATGATAATGATCTGTATAATTTATATTAAACTGTAAATGTATTCACTCAGTGCTGTTCATCCATGTTGTATGTTCTTCTTCTACTTTTGCTGCTACGTTGCATCCTGTCTGCATCATGCATGGTGCACGGTATTACATCAAGTTTTGGACATTGCCAACAAATATTAGCTCACGGTTCAACACTTCTGACCGTTCTGTTATTAGAGATTGGGCCATTATTAGGACCTTATATCATTTAAGTCTGATCGATTTCTCATGTGGGCCCCCATGAAAAATAATTGCCCACTACTGCCCAAGACCCAAAGAACACAGATGAGAAATTTGAAACAGTGGAAATAATGAGTAAAAAACAAACAAACTAACTAAAAAAACTAAAGACACAATGAAACTTGACAAATAAATGAGAAACTTTGTGTGATACAGACAAAATGTAAATTGCTCTACAGATAAAAATAAGGAAGTCTTTAAATTGTTTGGCATGTTGCAGGTGCAAAATAAGACAAACTGGATTTTCTAAATTCAGTAAAAACAGCAGGTATCTGCAGGTAATCCTGTCACTCGACCAAGTTTGAAATAAATAACTAATGAAAATGCACAACTCTAATAATATTTACTTTGTTCAGCTGTAGGCTGTGTCATCCTGTAAAAGTTTTAGGGTTGGGGTGGGTGTTTTATTTTTACATGCGCTTCTCTCACTGACCACTAGATGTCGCTCTCATATCATTTTCTCTCACTGAGCTGTTTCAGTACAATTATGGTAAAAGTGATGATATAAAGTGATGATGAGTTCACAGATGTCACAGTTCCTGCTGTGGACATAATAAAACCTCTTCTGCTCTTTCTTACTTTGCCTCACAGCTTTTATTCTGTAATTATGAATCAGTCATTTTTTGGAAAAGTTTATAAATGTTTCTGACAGTTGCCCACATTTTATGCTCCCTTTTCCTGTTCAATTTTCAGCCGTTTTGTCACTGATTCAGCAGCAAAAGAGTCAATCAAAAAGAACAGATTCCACCAAAATGGCATGAAACCTACTTGTGATTGTTGTGGGTTTCAGTTTATATGACAAATATTAAAACGGGGGAGAGAGATAAGTCAGTTTTTGACTTCGGGTTGGTTCATTTTTAAACTTTATAAACTCTCAGTTATTCTCGCCTGCAGCTCCTTTTAAAGCTTTTTCTCTCCAGAGAGGATTCAGACTCTGCGACCTGCAGCTTCTTGAATCTCTCTGTTAAAACTGTGTCACTGTGGTGGAAACAGAAGCAGTTTAAAGTCTTAAAGCTCCTGTCGGGTCCACTGTCACAATTCACGAACTGTTCGTCCGTTCATTCAAAGGAGTTTAATCATAATTTTGACGTTTTGAAAAACTATGAGTTTCCTCTTTACTGGAAGAGCTGCGATCATATGTGAGGATATTCATTTTATTGTTATAAGACAATATAAAAATGTATATTAAATTAACCAGAGCTCATTCAGTGCAGATGCGTTTCTTTTAACCTGCAGCTGTAACATTCATTTTTTCATAATGAACGAAGCCTCTTTCTTTCTTTCTGTCTGTCTTTCTTTCTTTCTTTCTTTCTTTCGTTTGACACTATGTCCCACAATGCATCTGTCCTGAAGATAATATAATAAATGAAAATGAATTTATTTTAAGAGGTTACATGATTTTATTTTGAAATGTTTGTCTATTGGGTGTTTTGCAGCCCCAGATCCTTGTGTGTGTGTGTGTGTGTTGTTGTTGTTGTTGTTGTTGTTGTTGTTGTTGTTGTGTTTACGTGTGACAGTTACGTTACTAAAGATGAAACCAGCTGGAGGAGAACTTGTCTGACCGCCTGTATGTTTCATATTAAGTGCGTTATGATAATTATGATGTTGATAACGATTTTTAAAATTAAATTGAATGACTTTAAATGAGCTGGTAATTCCCCGCTCATTAGTTAATTTAGTTATGAACATGTGTTAACAGTTAATTAAGAGTTAACTAATGCGTCTTGTCATTTAATAATTCTGTTCATGTTTAAGGTATAATATACAACATTTTCTCTAAAAGAACACCAGTATAAAGACTCATAAAAACATGATCCCTTCCAATCATCACTTCTGACCCTCTGTCACTGTGCGCTGGTGTCCGTATCTGCAGAGAGGCTGCAGCCTTCTGCCTGCTGGTCTTTTTATCCTCATTATTCTGCTGCTCTGGACGCTTTGCCAACGAAAAACGTCAGTATTTGACGTACTGGAACAATCAACTATCTTTCTGGTGCGTTTAAGAACAGCTCGGACATCTCCTACTGATTCAAGCTCTAACTAAGGTGTTAATTTATACAGTGTTTAATGGATTTATAAGGACACCAGGAACATCACTGAAAATATGCACAGATTTATTGGACAAACATCAGTATGGGCTGACTACACTTGACCTATCTGCAAATAAGATGACAGTCACTGATGGTAGTGATCAATGACTGATCTGATATTAAATGTTTTGTTGGTTATTTGCAGTCGGACTGACAGCAGTAGCTAGCACACACAGCCGCCATGTTTTGTTTTTTTATGATTAAGATTTCTTTGTTTGGCACAAAAAGGGGAAATAAAAATAACAACAACAACAAAAGACCAAAAAACAAAATAAAGCAAAACAAAAACATATATTGGCCTAGAATTTGCAATTATGCGTCCCCGGTCAATTAACAGTTAACTAATGTGTCTAATAACCATTTACTAATGGTGTTTATGTTAACTAAGGTATAAATATATACAGTATTTAATAGTTTATAGAGATAACATTAGTTAACACAGTAATTAGCATTAACTAACAGTTTATTAATGCAATAAAAAGAATTAGATGACTGGCAACAAATGTGTCTTGTTAGTATTTATTAATAGTTCACATGTGAATGAAGATACTTAACTTTATTCCTTTATTAGTATTAGACAGCCGCAAAGGAGATAGAAAAATAGAAAAATCTTATAAACAATCAATATAAACAAGAGAAAATATAAGCAATAGAAACAATATAAAGACGAAATTACACAACACACAACAGCTGGATTAACAGCATTTCACATAGTAAATATTGATATTGGACAGTGAATTAATGAGGGATTATTGATATTGCATAGGTGATATAGATCAATATTTCAGTGAATTTGTCTCTTTTGGTGTGTTTGGTCTATTGGGAGTAAGTCGTTGTATCGCAGAAACAATATAATTCCCCACAAGATTCATACAACTGAGTCTATATCAGTTCATTATAAACACACCGGGACATATAAAGATAAACAATAAACAAAAACCTGCTACTTCTGTTGTGTAAAATACACTCAGCGGCCACTTTATTAGGTGTGTGCAGACTGTTTTTCACCATTTTTTAGTTTTACACGAAATATTTTAGGAATATTTGACCCGTTTTTTTTTTTTTTAATTCCAGTACGGGTCGGCCCAATTATTATTCTGAAAAATAACAGTGAATTTCTCTGTTCAGACTGTGACGACACATATGTTTGTCTGTTGTTGTTGTTGAGAGACGCGCTCGGGCCTGCAGCTTCACGCAAAAATAAAAGAACACATACAACAAAGGTCTCAGTGTGAATTAGGCCAATTAAGTTGTTTTCTCTGTGTTCCACTTTTCTATTCACACCGTGAAAACGCTCCTCTGCAGCGTCTCTCTGTCTCTCTGTCTGTCTGCTCTGTTGCATTTATTTCTTCTATCGGGCCTCTTTGCGCGCACCGTGATGAAGTGTTTGGCGCGCTGACGCTGACAGGAGGCTTTGAGGCGTTTTTCTGCCGCAGTCAGGTGATGAACGTCCGGCTGATCAGGCGGAATACCGAGTAATTAAAACCTATAAATTATCCGCCGGCAGCCTCTCTCTCTCTCACGGAGAGATAAGAGCGCGCGCTCCCAGAAAGAATAGCGGCTGACAATGGAGGCTGCACCTCAGAGAGGAGGAGAGGAAGGAGGGGGGAGGAGGAGGTGGAGGGAGGTGCGTCAAAGCTGGAGGTGCATGAAGATGTAGGAGGAGGTGAACAGTTTAGTTTGGATAAAGCAGAAGAAATAAGGAGACGGTGTGCGGAGCTGTGGGCCCCTTCTCCATCATGGCACTGTGTGTGTGTTGTGTGCGCGCACGTGTGTGTATGGGAGAAGCCCAAATTGCCCTGTAGGTGAGAGCGGGGCATCTTGTCACATGGGTAAGTTGTCACGCTGGTTATATCTCCAACACCAGAGGGCGCTATCTAAAGAAATCCAACAGCTGTAGGAGGAGCTCACTGTTCTGAAGAATAAAGCTGAAATGTCAAAAATTAAATCGAAATGTCCAGAATCAAGTCGAAATGAAAATTTTAAAAGTCGGAATATCAATAATAAAGTCAAAAGTCACAAGTCGAAATGTTGAGAATAATTTCGAAGTGTCAAAAATAAAATCAAAATGTCGAGAAGAAATGGAAACATTAAGAATAAAGTCCAAATGTTGATAATAAAATCGAAACATTTAGAAAAAAGTTGAAAAGTCGAGAATAAAATCAAAATGTCATTAATGAATTCAAAATGTCGGAACAATATTGAAATGTCAAGAATAAAATCGAAATGTCATTAATAAAGTAGAAGTGGCAATGATGAGGTCAAAATGTAAATACTAAAGTAGAAGCATCGAGAATAAAGTTGAAGTGTTGCATCCTGTCACGTGGGTAAGTTGTCATGCTTCTCTACCACCAGACGGCGCTATCTAAATAATCTAACAGTTGCATGTGAAATTCACTGTTCTGGAGTAATTTTGCTCTTGATAAGCAGAATATGTTGCTTTAATCAGAGTTGAAAACAATTTTCATGTTTAACAACCATAATGGTAAAAAAAAAAAAAACAACCTGACGTGCACTATTTACGTACTTTGGTAAATACGTTCGATCATTCTGATCCTGAATAGAACAGAAAAGGTGCATTTTGATACTTTGATCACAGTCCCGTACTAAAGCTAGCTTGTGGTACAGCGAGCAATAACAAGTTGCCTCAGTGTTTTCTGGGCAAACTGTCGAGACAGCTTTGATATTTCAACTTTATTGGCCACATTTCAGTTTTATTGTCAACATTTTGACTTTATTCTCGACATTTTGATTTTATTCACACAATTTTGACTTTATTATCAGTATTTCAACTTCATTATCATCACTTCAACTTTATTCTTAACATTTCAACTTCATCAACATTTCAACTTCATTATTGACATTTTTCACTTTATTCTCATCCTTTCAGCTTTATTAGCTTTATTTCGACTTTGTTACTGACATTTTGACTTTATTATCAACATTTTAGTGTTATTCTCCACATTGATGTTATAACAAACATAACATAACATAACATACAACCTAAACATTTGAACATTTTGATGATATTCTCAACATTTCGACTTCGTTCTTAAAATTTCAACTTCATTCTTGACATTCAGACTTTAGTATCGACATTTTGACTTTCTTCTCAACATTTCCACTTTATTATCAACATTTTGACTTATCAACATTTCAACAGTTTGCCCCAGTGTACAAAAAACAACATTATCCAGCTGCAGCTCAACAGAAACCAACATTGGTAGCTGCTAAAGTTGGTGGTTGCTATGCAACATGTAAACAACAGTGTGTGTGTTTGATATAATGCTTCATACAGTGTTAGTAATTAAATAGTAATAAATGGTGTTGTCACAAAATGGTTGAAATAGCCTACACTATGATGATGATGATGATGATGATGATAATAATAAAATAATAATAATAATAAAATAATAATAATAATAATAATAATAAAAATCTTATTGTAGGAATAAACAAATGGAGAAAAATAAGGAAGGAATAACAAAGGAAAGCCTGTTAAAATTGTCCAAAATTAAAAACAAAAGACCAACAATGGCAGCACTCCCCCTGACATAATGTTAAGAGCAGTGAGGCAGGTAAAACTTAATTATTGAAAAATATAATGTGGCAGTTTACCCGGTGATGGAGCAACTTGTCACAAGCGCACATTCAGTGCTTCACCATTTAGTGAAGTAAAAATCTAAAGATTAAACATTTCTGCACATGGATTTATTATAATTTTAAAATTGAAAATGAGCGACTGTGATGTACTGAGGGCAGGAAATTAACGTGAAATCAAAAAGTGTGACAAGATGCCCCGGTCTCCCCTACACCAAAGCACAAAAAGCACCATTCTGTAAGATTTTTGGACGCTTCAGTTGATGAAAGTCATTTCACAGGAAAATTTGTGAATAAACGTTTAAATTTTGTTGTTTTACGCACAAAAATCCGTCTGTCCCTCAGTGTCTGTCCAGTTCAAAGTCAACTATGTGGAGGTGAGCAGCTGAATTTCATCCTAAACCCACCAGCAGACAGCCTCTGTGACGGTGTGTGTGTGTGTGTGTGTGTGTGTGTGTGTGTGTGTGTGATTCGGTATAAGATGTAACAGATACACCGTATCCAGGCTGAAGGCGCGCTCGGAGCAGTGATAATCTCTTGTTTGGTTTCTCTGCTCGCTGCTCCACAGCTCCCCTTTTGGCTCAGAGACGCCTGACATTATTGGACATCGTCACCCCATGTCCAAAAGTGTCCCGGCCGCTGATTGGCCCGCTGCGCTTTGGATGTTATTCATGCGCCTCCGGTTGGCGTGTGTGCGCGAGTGAGAGTGTGTGAGTGTGTGATGTGAGGACTTTGTGAAGATCTGACTGTCATACAGCGGTGAGAAGCTCCGGGTGTGTGAGAGGAGCGCGCAGCAGCCACAGTCAGTCTGAGTCCGTCACCGACCATGACGCGCCGGAGCGCCTTTACGCAGGCAGGATGTCCACAGTTTGAGAGTAACCCCGCCGTCCAGCAGCACTCCGGAGACAAAGTCACCATGTTTTAGTGCTTCTGGTGTCACATTCTGGATACAAACACAGAGCCACAGAGTGGGAGTGGATCGAGAGCGCAGAGTTGTTCAGAGAAGCAGCAGCAGCGATGGAGGAGCAGCGGGATGTGAACAGCACGGACAGCAGCGAGCCAGAGAGTGTGTCCCCGGCTCCCAGCCTGCCCTCTCCGCCCATCCTGCCGCTGCAGGTGGCCCAGCAGGCCCACAGAACCACCAACTTCTTCATCGACAACATCCTGCGGCCAGACTTCGGCTGTAAGAAGGAGCTCGGCCTGGGCGCGCGGGAGAGGGCGCACACCTCCGGCCGGGAGCGCGTGCACCCGGCGGTGAGCAGGCCGAGCCTCCCCGGGACGCCGTGCCAGGACTCCAACTGCAGCACCGACAGCACGGCGTCCTCCGCCTCCTCGCCTCTTTGGCGAGTCCCAAAAAGAGCAACAACAGCGGCCGAGAAGGAGCCGCAGCGGCCGCCGTCTCCTCCGGGGCGGCGGGCGGAGTGAAAGCCGAGGAGAGGACAGGCGGCGGGGCCGCGGAAAACACCTCCTCCTCGCTGATGGTGCTGAACGGCACCGGGGCCGCTACACCGGAGAGCCAGCCGCTCCTCTGGCCCGCCTGGGTCTACTGCACCCGGTACTCGGACAGGCCCTCATCTGGTAAGGCAAAAGTTTAATGAAGAAAAACAACTAAAGGACGAATAATAATAGATGATAATAATAATAATAATAATAATAATAATAATAATAAATAATAATAAATAATAAAAACACCTTAAACTTACTTTATTTTTTACTAAATACATTTTAATCCCTGAAAATTTTCCCTGAAAATAAGAAATTATTTATTCAGCAAATCAAAGCGTTTTTTGAAGGAAGGAAAGCAGGAAATAGTATTTTTAGATTTTCAGATTTTATTATTTTTAGCAGGGCTGTATATCCTTAAAACCTAAATTAAATTTTCAAATTTATCTTCATTGTACAAGCATTTTTAGGATCTACTGATTTAAAGAAAATGTGTAGGCTAAATTAATATTTGTTTGTTTTCAAGTCAGAGTTAAACGTTTTGATTTTTTCTCATAATCGTTTCAGTATTTAAATTCCCAGCAGTCTGTCATCAAGCACAATATTATATTCATTACAAATCAAATATATCACACGCTCCATCATTTCCGTCAACGAGGATTTAAGGCAAACTAAACAATGAATTGTTTATATTTTACTTTTTATTTTATTTTATTTTCGTGTTGCATTTACTTATTAATGTGTCTCTTTATTTGTCGTCGAAGAAGATATTTCAATTTCAAGCGACTTCCTGTTAAAATAAAGGTTCATTATAATAAAAAAAAAAATGTTTTGATTCGACCAGACAATCAGAGCCCCCGAACATTTAACAAAATTCTTCTTTAATGATTAATAACAGTGACACAAAAATGTCACAATAAAAACAGCAACTTTTAAGTGTATTCCGCCTCTTTTTCTTTTTAACTGCAGCAGTGTGTTTGCAAAATACCAAAATAAATGAGGCGGATATAAAACCAAAAAAAAAAAAATTATACGTAGATTTTATTTATGTATTAAAAGTTGCATTTTTTTTTTTTTTAACTTTTTGCAGCTGCAGATATTTCTCTATTTTTGTTGTACATGGTTTGTAAAACCTGCAGGATGAATCAGACGCGTTTCCTTCGGTTTTATTTTTATTTATTTTACCAGGAAATAAGATGGATAGAACTTTACAACATTAATCCTGGAGGAAGTTCCCAGATGGATAAAAAAAAATCTCCCGTAAAAAGGAGACCCGGCGAGTGAAGGAGAAAAAAAAGCTCGATAAATAAACACAATGTACAAAAATCCACAATAAAACAACAGCAGCTCTTCACAACACACAATGTTTATGACTTTATGACGCTTTTAAATTCATCGGTGTGTATAAACGTGTTTAACTTTATGTCTCTTTGTTCGGTTGAATAACTTCCTTCTTCTTTTATGTCACAATATGTCTCACTGTTACATTTACATAAGCAGCCTATAGGATTATGATTGTACACATGACGGACAGCGTTACAAGCTGCTGGCGGTGTGTGTGTGTGTGTGTGTGTGTGTGTGTGAGACACGTGTTTTGGTTCAGTGGATCGACAGCAGACATTTTCTGTCGATATAAAGTCATTTTTCTGCTCCTCTGTGTGTGAATCAGTGTGTTTGAGGTGTAAATATGAGACCGCTGCTGCTGCTCTCAAACACAAACACAACACGGAATTAAAGGTAAATAATAATAAATAATAAATAATAATGAGCTTCAGCCCCCCCTGCTTCATGCATACAGGAGACATTTTGAATTCATTAACCGCCTGTTTGACTTCAAATCACTCTCACTTTCATCAAAACACAAACGTGTGAAATCACCTCCAGAACCTGAAGAATTTTCTCCCGATTTATCCCAAATGAACTCCTGAGCTCATGAGAAAATATTTGTTTATATTTTAGCAAAAATATTTTTGAAAGCTAGTCTACAAATAAACATACGTGTGTAATAATAAATAGCACACAGAGTTAAATTTTGAACTGATAACCTACATATTTTGTTACAAGATCAAGACATAATCTTATTTATTTATCATTTTATTTAACCAGAAGTATCAAATAGTTTAAGAATCGCCTTTTCATGTGAGCATCATGAATAAAAAAAAACATAATTACAGACAGGAAAACACAAACGGAGACTAAATACGACAAACACACAGCGGGAAGTCACATTTCAAACAGAGAAATGGTTAATAATCATATAAATCTGGGATGTATCAGCTCTGTTTGTGAGCTCACTGCGCTCTGTGTGAGTCTCTCTTCTTTATTTAGATCCACATTAGTGTTCGTTACTCTGAGCTCCAAACAAAAACAATAAGAAACATTTATTAAAAAAAAGCAGAATCGCACTTCAGCAATAAGACAAATAAAAAGACCAGAACACGTGAAATAACTCGTTAATTATGGATTTAACTGCGTCCAGCCTGACTGATGATTAACTTTTATTATTATCGTTATTTTTTATTTACTTGATTTTTTACCCTATTTATAAACCTGTTCCTGTGTGTGTGTGTGTTGTGTGTGTGTGTGTGTGTGTGTGTGTGTGTGTGTGCGCGTGTGGTGTGTTGTGTGTGTGTGTGTGTGTGTGTGTGTGTGTGTGTGTGTCAGACTGTTGCATCCATCCATGCAGCCACAACAAGGCGCGTGTTAACGGGCCGCTGCTCAGAGCATCACAGTGTGTACATTTATTATTATTATTATTATTATTATTATTATTATTATTGTCATTATTATTATCATTATTAGACTGTTTTACTGAGTTTTACTGCGGCTAAACAGGATGATACAGTTCATGTTGACCCATAACGAGAAGTACAATAGTGTTATTGTTATTAATATTATTGTAGTTATAACAATCATGATTATAATAATGATTTTATCCGTTTCTATAAAAATAATAATATTTATAATTATGATAATAATGTTGTAATTTCAAATGTGTGTTTGTTAAGTATAATTTTATTTTGAAATAATTAACCACTGAATGCGTCTTCCTCTCTCATTCACATCTTCAGTTCAGTCTTCAGTGTGTGTGTGTGTGTGTGTGTGGGTGTGGGGTGTGTGTGTGTGTCCACTGCATGTAAGCTGATGTTGGTCGATTTATTGATTAATTATCAGCTATTTTCCTTTTAAATCAATATTTATTTCCGTCATTTTGTCATAACATAAACAACCTCAGAGTTAAATGGTAAACAAATAACCGAAATATTTTAGTCTAAGCTCAAGACATTATTTATGTATTTATTATTTTATGTGTGTGTTATTATAAAGTTCCCAGTGAGATTTTTAAGTAAGACCTGACGAAGACAGTCAGCAAGATAAATAAAAAAAAATAAAAAAAACATTTTGTCATAACATGTAGATTATAATAAGACATTTCCATATTATGAACACACCCCCATCTACCTACCCCACCCCCGAGGGCGACAGAAATACAAAAACAAAAAGTATAAAAGAAGTAACCTCTGGGGCTCATAGAAGGAATCTCACCTCAGTGTCCAGTGTACGTGAGCAAATACAAAAGTCACGTGATTCATAAAGCCAACAAGCAACCAGAGGATCAAAGAGCGAATGTAAAGTCAGAAAAAAACACAACATAAATAAAATGTAAAATAAAAGTCCAAATATTTATTAAAGCATCAACACAAACTGTCTCAGGGGACTTTACAGTCTTCAGGACACCGTCTGTCAGAACCTCGAGTCAAGTCAGAAAAAACTAATCAGAAAGAAAAAAGACAGAAAGAAAATCGATTAATAATCATTATTTATCGGGATATTTATGTTGCTCTCTCGTGTCCTCTTCGCTCTACTGCAGCCCCAAGAAAACAAAGAAAAAAAAAAAAAGAAATGTATCGATTATTAATCAGGATATTTATAGCCTGTTGTAATAATAAGATAGAGTGGAGGAATATGTGTGTATTGAATGTGTTGAATATTGATGATTGATGATCACATCGCTCTCTGGTGACTTTTTGTGTTGAATGCACTGATTATCAATCATTCATGAGATTATTAATATTGATTATTGATAAGGATATGCACATTGCTCTGTGGTGTCTCCTCGCTCTCACTGCAGGCCCATGAAAAGATGAATGAATTGAATATATTTGTTATTGATCAGGATATTTAAATTGTTTTCTAGCGTCTTTTTGTATTGATAAGGATTTGAGCTCTGTGGTGTCTCTTTTCTTCTGTATTGATTATTGATTATCAGTGAGGATATTCACATCGCTCAGTGGTGTCTCTTCGCTCTCACTGCAGGTCCAGGAAAAGAAAGGAAAAAAGATGATTGATTATAGATTATTTATGAGGATTTTCATATTCTGTCTCCTGTCTCTTTGTATTGAATGTTTTGATTATTGGTTATCGATGGTGATGGTCACATTGCTGTGTGGCGCCTCTTTCTTACTGCAGGCCCAAGAAAAGGAAGAATTAAGAAGGAAATTGATTGATTATTAATGAGCATATTCATATTGCCACTCTAGTGTCTTTTTATATTAAATATATTGATTATTGATCAGGATATTCATACTGCTCTGTGATGTCTCTTCGCTCTTACTGCAGGCCCCAAAAAAGAAAGAAAAGAGACTAAACTATCAAATGTATTGATTATTTATGATGATATTCATATGTCTCTTTCTATTGAATGTATTGATTATTGATCAGGACATTTATGTTGCTCTCTGGTGTCTTTTTGTATTGATAATTGATAGGATATTCATATTGCTCTGTGGTGTCTCCTAGCTCTTACTGCAGACCCAAGAAAAGAAAGACAAGAGTAAAATGTATTGATTTTTGATCAGAATATTCATGTTGCTCTGCGGTGTCTCTTCTTTTGTAGTGCATTGATTATTTATTATCGATCAGGATATTTATATTGCTCTGTGGTGTCTCTTCGCTCTTACTGCAGGCCCAAGGACACGGAAACTGAAAAAGTCGAAAAGCGGCAAAGAGGACAAGCGGCCGCGCACCGCCTTCACGGCGGAGCAGCTGCAGAGACTGAAGACGGAGTTCCAGGTGAACCGCTACATCACCGAGCAGCGGAGACAGTCTCTGGCCCAGGAGCTCAACCTCAACGAGTCCCAGATCAAGATCTGGTTCCAGAACAAGCGCGCCAAGATCAAGAAGGCGAGCGGCTTCAAGAACGGGCTGGCGCTGCAGCTGATGGCGCAGGGACTGTACAACCATTCCACCACCACCATCCAGGAGGACAAGGAGGACAGCGACTGAGCTGGACAGGAGGACACACAGGACTCTGGACACTGTAAATATATTATATCTAATTTAATGATGAGGATGAGGAGGCCTTCTTCACCTCCTCCTCCTCCTCCTCTTCACGGCAGAACAGACTGCAGCAGCGGCTCCACCCCGCGAACCACCGCAAAACCAAAGATTTTATCGGAACACAGAGCCTGGACAGTCTCAGAGACAATAAAGAGAGAAAAAAGTCCCCACATTTAGCGTCTTTCTGTTTCTCCCCTGAGCTCAGAGTGAGATGGACCCCCCTCCCCCCTCCTCCTCTTCCTCTTTCCTCTTCCTCCTCCTCCTGCTCCTCCACCCGCAGCCATAATAAGCGCGCGCACACACCGCTCGGACGGTGCACAGCAGCATCAAACACCACCCAAACACCGCGAGATCAGCCCCTCACTAGACTTTTGTTTTATTGTTTTATTTCTGGACCAACTGAACTGTAATAATCCTGCAAAACACTTCACACAGACGCCACATTTAAAGTGCCAAAAACAATCAATACAGTGATGAGACGTTCAAGTCCCTTCAGGAGTATTTTAGAAACACTGTCATGTCTGAGCTACTATTGATAAATTTAGGATTTGA
Organism: Lutjanus argentimaculatus; assembly: GCA_034769285.1. Taxonomy (NCBI): domain Eukaryota; kingdom Metazoa; phylum Chordata; class Actinopteri; order Lutjaniformes; family Lutjanidae; genus Lutjanus; species Lutjanus argentimaculatus. The sequence continues at coordinate 471,148 of JAWZSL010000042.1, read as the reverse complement.
ACAATTTGAAACAACTTTTCATTGTACAATTAAAAACGTGCATTTGATCAGAACTGCATGTCTTGATTACAGGTGCAAAATGTTTCAATCTGACATTTTTTCACCATCAAATAAATTGATGTTCAGTAAATGTTCAGTTTAGTAAAATATACTTTCAGTTTACTGCAGCAGTATAGTCGTATACTACAAACTACTGTGGAATATACTAAAGGAGAATATTACATTCAGTTTACTATAGAAGTATACCAATATACTATTATAGTAACCTGAATGTTCAAATTGCTAAATTGAATGCTCACTTTGCTACAGGATAGTTAAGTTTAAAGGGAGTTTATACTTAAAACTGTTCATGAGATCAGAATTGATGCGAAAATTTCAATTTGACAATTTCTGGCCAACAAATAAGCAACATATAAAAAGGAAAAATTAAGGATTCTTGCACCAGAATCTCACTCTTAGTAATGTGGGGAAGTGTGGAAATAAAATTTGGGACCACACAGAAAATATAAATGAATAATTCAAATGTGAAGAATCCAAATATTTACAAAGAAAAATGTTGGACTTAAAGGCCTCACAGACACAATGTAAAGTCCTCATAATTAGTATAACAGGGACATTCATAATAAATTTAATGTTCAGTTCACTATATTAAACAGACTATAGTATTCTACTATAGTCTGTCAGTAAACTAAGTAAATTGAATGTTCAAGTTTAGTAAATTGAACATTAACCCTCTTAGTGTAACAATATACTACTATACTAAACTGACTATAGTATATTATGATAATACAGTAGTAAACTACTAAACCGTGAGAGTAAACTGAATATTGAATTTACTACAGTAAACTGACCAAATAATTCTACAGTGTAGTAAACTGAATAAATTGAATGTTTAAAATAATAAATTAAATATTCACTTTACACTCACTAGTAGTCATTAATAGTACAACACTAGTATACTATTATACTACAAGGGTAAATTGAACGTTCAGTTTACTATAATAAACTTGACTATAGTATTGTGCCGTATTGTTGAAAACTGAGTAAACTGAACATTAGATTTACTCTAGTGTTGTAATATACTACTTTGGTAAACTGACCATAGTATATGAAAATTCCCCCCTTGTGGGACTAATAAAGGAATATTTTATCTGAATATCTGATTTTATCATATATACAAAGAGAGTAAATTGAGCGTTCACTTTAGTCAACTGACTAGAATATTCTACTACAACTGAATATGATAGTTATAAATTGAGTGAACTGAACATTCAGTTCATTCTCATAGTATAGTAGCATCCCACTATAGTAATTAGGTTATTTATTCTATAGTAGCATATAAAATGTATAATGCTATAGCCAAATCACTACTAATTAATTAAGAGTTAATACTACAATAGTAGTATATAATTTGGTAAATTGAACATTCAATTTATGATAGTATAGTAGCATACTACCAGTAAACTGACTGTAGTATTCTGCTATGGTGTTGTAGTAAACAGATCTACAACCATAGTAAATTAAAGGCTCAGTTTAGTAAACTGAACCTTTAATTTACTCTAGTGTGGTGACATTTAACAGGATTTTACATTTAAATTAAAATGAACATGGTATCAGAATTGTACATGTTGATTCCAGATTTGACCATTTCTGGCCAACAAATAAATAAAATAAATAAAGGATTCTGTGGGATTGTCCCACCAGAATCTCACTCCTGATAGTGTGGAAAATGCTTGAAAATTAAAAAAAAAAAAAATCTGTACAAGACATAAATACAGAAAGGTAGTTCAAATCCTCCTAAATAAGATTAAAAGACATACATCCCTATAATCTCCTGTTTGTATGGAACTAAATTTATCTAATTTTCTTGTCATGTTTCCATTTGGACCTGGAGTGTGTTTGTACTGTGACTCTATAACATTTCTACAGTTTCACTGTGGTGTTTGTATCATCGTTATTATCTTTACTGCAGTTCTCACAGAGGACTTACAGTATATACTGTGTACACCAGACCTCTGATGGAGGATTTAGTCCCTCTGCTGTTGTTGCCTTTATTTTGTCCTGCAGTCACAAACAGCATCAGAATATCTGTGTGAGGAAGAGGAGCGAGGGAGGGGGAGGGAGGAGGAGGAGGAGGGGGGAGGTATATATTATGTACATTTAAACCATGTTTCCAAATAAACACTTTTTTATTGGAAAAAAAGAAAAAAAAATCCTCAGGAAACACACTGACCCATTTTTTTCTCTGGTGGGTGACACCGAATATTCAATTAATAAATGGAGGTGTGTTAATGTGTGTGTGTGTGTGTGTGTGTGTGTGTGTGTGTGTGTGTGTGTGTGTGTGTGTGTGTGTGTGAGGAGGAGGGGGGGTCGCAGCTCATTGGTTCAAGTGAGTGGGGACAACTGAATCCATATTCATAGGTCTTTGGGAAGGAGGTGAATTTACACTGCGAGACGCGCCGCTATCAGCGCTGTTCAAAGCGTTGCAGAGCATGAAATTGCCTCTCCGTCTCTGTGTTCACTCATTTCATCAGGAGCAGCCCTCCGCGGGCCCTCCGCGGGCCCCAAACACAAATACAGCGGTGTCGGAGCTGCAGGAGAGGGAATCTGCCTTTGTGTCTGCGTGTGTTTGTGAGACGTTCACGGACAGGAGGCGGCAGACAGGTCAAGGCCGAGTCCGCGGCCTGCTCACACCTGGTAGCAACATGCGTCTCGATCCGATCGGATTTTTACACAAAGGAAGACATAACTTAATACATAATATTCGCCGAGTTTACAAGAAGGCACAAATGATTAAGAATGTGTCGTAGAAGTCGTTTCAGAAAGTGTATTCGGTTTCTTCTGGCTCAAAAACACATAAATTGCACGATTTTTAAAGGGAGTCTGGGGGATTTCTTTCACAGGCTGCAATAAAGTAGCCAGTTTACTGTATTTGTAAAATTCGCCATGCTTACCGTCAACAAATCTCATATTCAACGTGACCTAAAATATATAATAATCTATTAAGATATGAGTAGCGTAAAAGTAGGCCTGAGTTTACCGTTTATTTAATATTTTAAACATCACAGACGAATATTAACACAAAAATCTTTTTCTATCTTGCAGGACATTCAGTTAAACGTTGACCCACCCTGTCGGATGACGCCAAATAATCTCTCAAAAATCATTGTGCATTAATCCACTAAACACAAATAATAATTCAAACCATCTTTCAACCAAGTCCTGTATTTGTTATTTAAAAGATTCACAATAAATCATGATTTCGAACATGTGTTTACTTGAAACATTTTAAATACACATTCACCAACAAAATACTCTGACATGAATTAACTTTTTTTTGTCATTTGGACAAATTAACAAGAAAGAATTAGTGAGTGATTTCATGTTTTACAAAAAGATACATTATGTATTTAACATTTAAATTGTTTATTTTAAAATGAAGCACTAGACGTTTGTGCAAAAACTGGCATGTAGCCTATTTATTTAAAAAAAAACAAAAAAACAACTAAAAATCAAAACTCCACCCAAATTAATCCCTCACTTTTTTGTTTTCACAGTTATCATCTGTTTTTGTTCAATACTGTATTGCAATGATTGAAAATTCATCATCTTTTAGACAATTGTTTACACCAGAGACTGTTCACATCTTGTTTTTTAACTTTTTATATCACTTAAATTAATAAATAACAGACAAAAACTATAAAACTCAATCAGACCAAAGAAAGAAATGATCAGAAAAATGGAGGAAACAGTGGGATTTGAGTATCTGTTTATTGCAAATGTTGGGCTAGAATTAAGGTTATTCTACGGAATCTGTGGAGAAAATCTTAATCCATTTTTTCAGTGTGTGTGATCTCTGATTGTGAATTTCTTAAATTTAAATTACCTGTTTTTAACCAGATGAATTTATTGCTCTCATTCTCTCACTCAGCTAAATTACAGGAGGAGGCTTCAGAACCTCACGTCTTTATACTTTTGAGCAGATAATTTATTTGCTGAGACTGTGTGTGTGTGTTGTGTGTGTGTGTGTGTGTGTGTGCGCGTGCATGAGAGAGAGAGAGAGAGAGAGAGTGAGCAGATGTGATCTTAAACTGCCAATAAAGGAAAAAAAGAGATGTGTGGAATAGAGAGATAAATGCCCTCCGGTTCCTTTGAGACATGAATGAATCATCACTTCCATTATTCCTCCAACTATTCCCCCCTTTAAGTTGATGTCATGCAACAGACTGTAAAAACTTTATTTGTATTTCTATCGTGACAATGAGCAAATTTTTGTGCAAGGAAAGTATAATTCTTCTGCAGAAAAAGCTGTTTAAAAATCAGTTTTTATCTTTGCACAGATAGATAGATAGATAGATAGATAGATAGATAGATAGATAGATAGAGACGCACAGAGACGTTATTATCTGTATCTGTCTCTGTTCAGCCAACAAAATTATCTGTCTCTGTCTCTGTGTTCAGATAGAAGACCAGGGGTGGGTGTGGTTCTTTATGGAAGTCAAGTTAAATCAAGCAAATGTTTAATTTTCAGATTTCCACATTTCCACATTCTCATACTGTACTTATATCCCTTTTATTTACTTTTTTTAAAAGCTAAATTACGTTTTATGAACTGTCTGAAACTCAACACCACGTCCCCTTTTAACTCTTAAAATCAGAAACAGAAGAAAAAAAAAGGTTTGCACTGGATGCAGAAACTTTACAAAAGATATACAAATATATAAAAACATAATAATCATTAGATCAGTGATTGATAAATGTAGATGCAGTCCCCATCACATTATTTGTGCTTTCCCAAAAAACGTGTTCGGATTCAGGTGCAGTAGGGTGGTGTTTATTTGTGTTGACCTCAAGCCTGAAAAACAACAGGAAGAAATACTGAAATAGAATTAATCAACTATCAATCAATTATTAAATTAATCGCCAACTATTAAGAAAAAAAAAAGGCAAAATTCTCTGATTTAAGCCTCTGAATCTGAATATCTTTGGGTTGTGGACAAAAACAAGACTTCTGAGGCCGTCATCTTTGGCTACGGAAAAACACTGATCAACATTTTTCTCCATTTTCTAACATTTTAAAGACCAAACAACGAATTAGTCAAGAAAATAAACAACAGATTAACGATTAAAATAATCATTCGTTGAAGCCCTAATGAAATATATGAATTATGTTTTTCTTTGAATATTTTCCGCCTAACCTGCTGTTAAAATACACTTAAAGGAATAATATGTAACATTTTCCTAAAAAAACAAAAACAAAAAAAACAAGTGTCTAAACTCATATAAACATATCTTTCAATAATCGTCAGTGAGTGTTGAGACTCTGCAGCTCTCTGCCTGTGTGTCCTTTTTTCTCTTTATGTTGCTGCTCAGGATGCTTTTCTAACCCAAAATGTCCTGGTTATGAGGCTCAACAAGAAACAGTCTTCCTGGTTTGTTTACGAACAGCTCGGACAAATCATACTGATTCTACCTTTAAGTTAGTTTGAAAACACCTGCAGGTTTCTATATTTTTGTATATTTACCTAAAATAAACTCAACCTACTGGTGCAGTTTAGGTTGATAATATCTATAAAAAACACAAACTTTACTGTCCCTCAGAGTGAAGACAAGGACCTTTACAACAGCCTCTTGTTTGGCACCACACTGTTAGGCCCAAATTTTAGCAGCTGAAAATAAGCTGAGAGTTTTTTAAAAACCGTGCTAGTGTCCCATGTGAAGCTGCTCAGAGTGAGAGCCGTGTTGCAGCAGCAGCAGCCGTCCGCTGTGTAATTATTCTGGACCAAATTACTTATCGAGTGAGCATCTTCCTGATGATGAAACCCGGCTATTTCCTCCCGCAGCCTGGAGGTCATCTGTCATCCTGAGCTTCATACTTCTTCCCCTTATAGGAAGAGTTTGTCTCTTCTATAATCACTCTGGAGCCTGTCCAAAGAAAGTATCCATCCCATCCCCATCCCCCTCCTCTCCTCTCCTCTCCTCTTAAAAAGAAAATAGAGGGTAACAGTAGGCTGAGATCAATTTGTCAAATTCAAAGGTAAATGTTGTGACAGGCTGACTGGATCTTTGCCTCTACCTGTTTTCTGCTGTTGGCCTCAGATTTGCAGGGAAGAAGAAGGAGGAGGCCTCTGTAATTATCCAATAGAAACACAGAGATGGGATAATATAATTTATTCACATGCTTCAGTCCTGCATAATTGCATAATAAAAGCTGTGTGTGTGCATGTGTGTGAAATCACAGAGTGTGATGCAAATTTCAAAACAATTAGACAAATTAACATTTCCCTACCAATTACACAGGGCTGTATATAGCCTATACGTGTGTGTGTGTGTGTGTGAGTGTGTGTGCAGCAGTGTACTGTGTGTTGCACATGTGAAGCAGAGGGACTGCAGAGTACAGACAGCGGACACGCAGCCGGCCCTGCGGCTACAAAGCAGCTTTAATTTACATGCAAATGAAGGTAATAAACAGAGAGAGTCACTGTGCTGCTGCTGCTGCTGCTGTCGTCCTCCTGCTGATGAAGAACTGTGTGGATGTACAGTATCAGAAACAACACCGAGTTATCCACCAAAAATAAAAACATGAAACAAGCTCTGTGCTCGCCCTGCGTGGGTCAGTGATTTTTAGGTTTACAGAGCAGGAAGGAGGATCCAACAACACATTTCCTACTTTTTTCTGGTGCTGACAAAACAGATAATTGACCCTTGAATGAACATGCACGTGCAAACATTTAAAAAAATTATTTAATCATTATTTTCTAATGTATCTTGGCTCAAATAACAAAATAGAATGATTTTTTTAAAATATAACATGTATGTTTCAAGTTACACTCTGTATTTCCTGACATACATGTATAACTCAAAACATTTCCCCATTTATTTTAAATAGTTAAAGCTACTACAAGGAGGTTTTAAGGGGTTATAGAGCAGTCTAAATTGAATACTGATACTGTTATATGGGCTAGATAAGCAAATGAGATGATCAATGTGATGATCGGCTATTTCTATACATTTATTCTTAATTTACTGCCACCTTGTCAGATTCTTTGTGAAATCAGATAAAAACAGCCTGTGTTTACATTTCCAGAGACAAAGTTAAAGTGAGTAATACATTAATCAGTTACAAAGAACCAGGGATGAATTTGCATTTGGTTATTTTTATTTTTGAAGTTATACTTTGTGATTATTCAGGGGGAAATACCACCAATTTTATCCAAAGTGGGCTCCAAAATCAACAAAATATTAAAGTTCTTCGTAGTAGCTTTAATGTGCAAACTTTTATAAACATTATTTCACTATGTTCTTTCATGCTTTGCATGTTTCAAGTTTTTAAAGAATGAAAAAGAACTTAACAATAGTTATTAACATGTTTTGAATGCTGGAAACAAATTCATCAATATTAATAAACAAAACATTTTATTCCTGTTTTTATACCATCTTCCCTGTGGTTCTCTTACACGAGCAACATCCTATTGGCAGTGGAAACTGAGAAAATGGCAAAATATTGTGAGCATTTTGCAGCGACCAAGCAAAAATATGCATACACTGGTGAATTAAACAGTATCTCACCTTTAAGAATAAAATAAACCTTCACTCTATTGATTATCTGTGGAGTGCAGGCATCAAAACAGAGAAGCATATCTCTGTTTTATCTCAGTGATTGGACATTTAATGCCTAATTATCAAAGCTGTGGAAAATGCAATTCATCATTTTTCAACAAGAACATATAAAAACTTCAAAAAACAATTTTCTAAAACAAAATCGCCTCAAAAAATAACAACACTTACATCATGGCCAGTGTCTTTGTCCCTGTACGCCGCCATTTTGGATTCCTGATACAGTGATGAGAATAATTTTGAATGTTGTCATGAAGTCACATGACCTGAATACTTGTCCCACCCTCCCCCATCAGTGTTTCTCATGATATAAAGACCACAGCCTGTCAAATTGTATCCCCCCGATAGGTTTTTTTTTTTTCTCCAAACCAGAAAAAGAAGCCCAATGTTTGTAAGTGAGCAAATGTAAATATAAAATACTAGATTTAACTTCAGAAAGTTCGGCCTTGCTTAAAATTTTAGGTTGACTTAATTTGAAAAGACAAAGTTGAGGCAGCTTTGAAATGATTCAAAACAAATAAACTTTTCCGGTCGAATAAACTTGATATTAATTCAGCTGTATTTGAGAAAACACGTTTGATTCTCTAATCTGAGAGGTCAAAGAACAAGGAGGATGAGAGTTTAGTTTTTTGTCATTTTAAAACTTACAACTTAATTTTATATGTAAATAAATCAAACTGAATCAAGGCAAGTTATACTGACCGAAAAAGTTTTGGCTGAAGACTTGTGCATAAAACTGCACAGACATATATACATGTAATGTTAGATTGTTCATAGTCTCAAACAAAAATTCTTACACACACTAGTGGTTATACCTCCATTTTTATATTTAGTCATCCTTCTTTTACTTAAATCTATTCAGTCTATTACACATTTTCATTTCATTTTCAAGACTTTTCCTCCGATGAACTCCTGTAACTGTTGTCTATCTTTGTCTTACATTTGTTCTAATGTTTGTTTAATGGCTCACTCTTATTTTAAACAACCTCTGGATACACATAAGATGAGGCAGAATCAAGAGAATTTGAAATGACTTGTGTAACGGATGGAGTGTCAGTGAACTGGAGTGATGAGTTCCCTGCGTCGAGTGTCAGTGAGGAGTCTTGCTGCTGCATTCAGCACCAACTGTGGTCGGGCACAGAGCACACAGGGAGGATCAGGCTCTGTTGACTTGTTTTGGGATTTGCTTTAAAATGGCCAGTATTTTTATGCTTAAATTAAAGAGAACATCTTGAAAATTGAAAATATTCCCAACAGAATCTCTTTCTTATTGGAGTTTTAAAAAAAAACAAGGTATACATTCATAAGAATCAGTTCAGGCTGCAGAACTGATCACTTACAGCAGCAATCTGATCAATCAAACTTCAGCAAACATTCAGTTTATACTTATAACAACAAGTATATCTGTAATGCATTATAAACATTCTTAATCTAATGTGTTTTAGTCAGCTCGAAGCATTGTGCAACTATAGTTATAAAGCAATATAAATATGTATTAGAGCTTATAGCTATGATTATACAGTGCTATAAGCAGATTATAATGCATAAGTATGTTTCTAATGCATTACAGTCACACTTTATATTGTAATAAAGAATTATGAATGTTTACGAGTACTTATAACTATAATTATACAGAGCTATAAGCAGATATAATGCATTATAAGTATGTTTATAATGAATAAGTATTTATTATTGTTGTAAAGCATTGTGATTAGTAGGGTCCTTATAACTATATTTGTACAGTGCTATAAGCAGGTTATAATGCATTATAAGTATGTTTATAATTCCTTATACACATTTTTGTTAATCTTATAAGGCATTATGAATATTTCTGAATACTTATATCTAAAATTAGGCATACATTGTCCATAAACAGATTATAACATATTGTAAGTATCTTTATTATCCATTATAGACATACCTGTGATTACTATTAAGCATTCTAAATATTTGAGTGCTTATAACTGTGACTATATAGTTCTATAAACAGATTCTAATGCAATGTACATATTATAAAATTTTTATAATGCATTATAGACATACTTAATATTATTGCCAATCATTCTAAATATTTGAGTGCTAACTAGAATTATACAGTGCTATAAGCAGATTATAATGCATATGTATGTTTATAAAGCATTATAGTCATGCGTAATATTGCTATAAAGGGTTATGAATATTTATGAGTGGTTATAATTATAATGATACTGTGCTATAAGTAGATTATAATGCATTATGACAATATTTATAATGCATTATAGAAATACCTGTAGAGAATAATTTTGTGCTAGAAGTTTTTACATTGAGATTAAAGAGATAATCTTACAAATTGAAAATAGAGAAAGGAAGAGCATGTGCACTGAGGAGCTAAACAACCAACAAGGAACACAGTCATGCAGACAACATGTGCAGCACTGATCACTTACAGCATGAAACTGATCAATCAAACTGCAGCACACAGTGTTTATCATATCATAAGAGGACGACACTGATCATCGACTCCATTTCTACTATTTCTGGACGGTTACGTCGAGAGAATCCGGACCAAGAAACAGAAACCCTCTCTGTTCACATCCTGCACCCAATAACTCATCTGTTGTTGCTCTTTTGATCCTCACACACACATGCACAACACACACACACCACACACCACACACACACACACACACACATGCACGGGGGAGACGGGCAACAAGACGATGGGGTACACAAACACACAAGCAGAGGCTTTACATGCATGCAGGCTTGTATACATGTGTTCCATATGCACACAGACACACACACACAGTGGCTGACAGTGGTGGTGGGTGGTGCAGACTAAAACTCCACATGCCTCCCTCTGTCTACCAGCCTGTCAACAAGTGAGCTGTGAGGGCCAGCAGAGCAGTTGTGGCACAAATGGCCGCCGTTGTTTTATCATGGGTGAGTAACAAAAGTGGCATTGAGATGTACAGGCCTCCCACACTGCTGCTAAACACTGTGTGGTGTGTGTGTGTGTGTGTGTGTGTGTGTGTGTGTCTGTGTGTGGTGTGTGTGTGTGTGTGTGTCACTAAGCTGTGTAAATCATACATGGATTAACTGGTAGATGGTTTGATATGTGTGTGTCCATCTGTCTGCCTGTCTGTTAGGCAGCATGTATTCGAGGAGGATTACACTGATATATCATTTATTAATGACCAGACATTTTTTATCCAGAAAACAAGCTGGAAAAACTGAAATTAAATGTTGTGTTTTAAAAAATCTATTAATTTAATTGCTCAGTACTGTTTTAAGTGAGTTAATAATGTCTCCAGTTTCACCTGTTGCTGAGTGTTGCCTCAGTCTGCTTTTTAGGAGCTGATAACAGTAAAAGAATTTTACTTTCACACCCATGCCTATAATGCATTATAAACATAGTTATAGTGTGCTATTATCTGCTTATAGCACTGCCTAATGTAGTTATAAGCACCCAAATATTCAGAATGCTTTATGATAATGAGTTGGACTACAATGCATTATAAACATAATGAGTTATAACCTGCTTATAGCACTGTATAATTACAGTTAGAAGCATTCATAAATATTCATAATGCTTTATAACAATATGTATTAAGATGCTTGTTGCACATAAGCAAATGTAAGCACATAATGCACCAGAAAATACAATGCACTATAATCTGCTTATAGCACTGTAACATTGTTGCATTGTAGTTATGCTCCATAACAAAAATATGTATGTCTATAATATTCATAATGCTTTATAACAAGAATAAAAGGTATTATAAACATAATTTTAATTTGTTATAATCTGCTTATAGAACTGTATAACATTCACAGCACATTATGCAGCAATGTACTGTATAATGACATAAGTTCAAGTATCATAAGACCTCTTCATCGCTGGTAACTCACTCGACTTTTTTGCAACACATAGTCTATTATAATTGTCATACATACAGTCACTGTTATAGTCACTGTTATAATGTGTTATAATGTGATTTAAGCTGCTAACAGTAGAATTTGGTAACTATCTATGACACTCATGTCTTTAATGCTCTATAAACATACTCACAATGCGTTATAATCTGCTGACAGCATTTTAAAATTATAAGTTATAAGCACTCTTAAATATAAATAATTCACCATTACAATAATCATAACGCATTATAAAGCATTTATAACCTATAAGGTCAAGTATGATAATATCTTATAATTGCTGGTCACTCACTGACTTTTTGTTTTTGTTGCCAGGATCAGTAGGTTTGTAATACTTATTATATCAGTTGTAAATCTGTTGTAATTCATTATAATCCCTGTTATAATGCATTATAATGTGATTATAAATTACTCTAAGTGAAGTCATGAGATCATCCCCAGTTTTCTCTGTTTCTGAGTGGCGGTTCAGTTTGTTTTTTAGCAGAGACGGTTTAGTTTCCTCTGATGATGTAAAAGCATCTTCAGACTTTAATTCAGGACAGAAACAAAGCAAATAAATGATCAGATATAAAGACGATAAAAGCAGCTTCATGCTGCAGATCTCACTAACTGTCTCAGTCTCCACAGAGTCACACTGGTTGAACCCCGCTGCAGAGACTACAGAGATCACCTCCTCTCAGCCCCCGTTTCCTCTCAGACGAACCATGCAAACAGGATTAGCTCATCCTCAGATGAGAGCGCTTCCAGAGGCCCGGCATTACGTGGGTCGATTCAACAGGACCGCCATTCAAAGGGCTGAGCTGGGCACCCCCGCTGAGGCGACGCCATTTTGATTCAAGGCAGCAGGTAGGTGAGCGTCAGCTAAAACCCTCCGTCTGCCGGATGTGCCTCTGATTCTGTTTTTGGATCATGTCACATGCAGAGGTGGACATAACTCACTACATTTACTCAATTATGATTTTACGCCTGAATCTGAATACGTTATTTGGGAAAACACAAATAATGTGATGGAAACAGAAATTTCCTCTATCCGAACTTGCTGGTTATTAAAAAAGTCAGTTCCATTATCACCTCAGCAGAGTTAAACCTTAATCAACCACCAATTGAATGCACCAATATATGGATATTTTTTATGTACTTGTATATCTTTACTGTAGAGTTTGTTTCAAATGCAAAACAGAATCTTTAGATTCATAAAACTTGCAAATGTTTCAGATTTTTCATCATCCCCCACTTAAAGGGGAGGCAGTGGCGGCTTCAGACCGCTCATAAAACTTAGTTTAATTAAAAATAAACAGAGAGAAAGATGAAAAGTACAGTATGAGGATGTGGAAATATATTTCATAATTAATTACATGCTTGTATTAAATCATTTTGATGCTTTGGATGAACAACAATTTAATTGGCAATAAATATTAGGTCAGAAAATAAAACATTTGTCCAGCTTAAACTTCGATACAAATACAGATACAGAGACGGATAATTCGAACAGATACAGATACAGATAATAACGTTTCTGTGCACCTTTAATATTGTTAAAGGTTGAGCAAGAATATAAAGTAAATAAAATATTTCCACCTTTACAAGCTGCAAACCTTATCCTGAAATAATGAGTACTTTTACTTTTGGTGCTTTAAGTATATTTTGATGCGAACACTTTTGTACTTTTATTTAAGTAAGAGTTTGAATGCAGGAGTATTTCTACACCGCGTGTGTCACAACTTTTATCGAAGTTAAAGATTTCAGCACTTCTTCCACCACCAGTCACGTGAGAGCTGTTTCAGAGTCTGTGGTGATTTTGACCGCAAATGATTTCACAAAGCTGTTGCATAAATGTTGACACACACAGATCTGCACACCCACCGTATCTTGTGTGGAGGATTTTTATTTGCTGAGACGTTTCGGGCATAAGGCTCCTCCTCAGACTTCTGGTAAATACAGTAAGTCACCATCTTAAATACCCATAATCCGTAATCATTTATAAAATAAATTCATTTCATATTAAATGTATACACAGATTTATATATCTTGACAATATAAGATACAAAAAGAAAATCACAGTATGTATATGTCATGAATTTAGCTGTTTGAGGCACCTCTGCCAAATTATTTATTATCGTGGGGAAAAAGTGACACCATAAGAACTCCAGGGAATGAAGAACACAACTTATAAAAGATGTCACTGTTACCTGCGTTCACATGAATTCAGGGAGACGACAGATGAACACGTTCTGGACAGCAAAACAAAACACGCAGGACATTTTTAAATGCTGAAACTGAGGGTGATATTTAGGATTAGATTACAGATTACATTATTCTAAAACCAAACTGCACAAATATTTTTCCAGAGAAGATGAGGGTTTGGTGTTGTTGTCTTTATTGAAAGGCTTTAAAATTCAATAAAAAGAAAAGCCAGTATTCTGACTTTATTCTCAGAACTTAAAACTCATAACTCAAATTAATTTTTCACGTGTGGCCCTTATCCTCTTCTGTAGGTGGGGGCCAAAGGGCCCAGACTGTGGGTAAATGTCACAACACAAACGTCCTTTCAGTGACTTTAAAGTTTTCCTTTAAGTTGATGTGAAACTGCTCCGAGTTTTGAGAACATTCTCGTGAAGTGTATCATTTACAAACCATTCTTGGAAACATAGATTACCAAAAAACAAAGACATACTGTAGTCGTAATTGTCAGTGTCAATGAGCTTTAAACACTTTGGTCTGTATGTTTTGTCACTGATGTTTCTGCGATCTTTAATTACACGAGGCTCCAGATTCACGACATCCCACCATCCAAAATACAGTCCCACTTCAATCCTGGAGACACAAAGAACACCAAAAACACACCAGCGTTTTATTTGTTTTCCGAGCAGCGCCGTAAAACTGTCTCTGCTGAGCGGTCCAGTATGAAAGGTTAAAGAAGTAATAAAAGTGACAGCGCTGGCATTTCCCCAAATCATCTGTTTGCAATCGCCTCCACCGAAAATTGTCAAATAAATGGCAGCAGAGCTCGCTGTGCTGTACGAGTGTCTGAAGCAAAATGGCTTTTTACTCAACTACAAATACGGCAGGAATTCATCTGATTTTATATTGTAATATGATAAAAAGAGATGGAAAACACAACGTACTGTAATAAAAGTAAATATGAGACGTTATCATATCAGAGCGCTGACACTTTAAATTAGACAACAGCAAAGGTCTTTTCTTGACTCCCTCTGCAGACACACATAGTAAAAATAACTAGTTTTGTAATGGACTTTGGTTAGAATCAATTACTAAATGTGTTTAATGGCTTACAATTATACAATTCTATTATACAGAAAAGTTTTATTATTATAATATAATCAAACAGCAAATATAAACATAATGTCTACATTTACAGGTGATTTGAGCAATAAAGGAAATGGTATCAATATTAGGTTAAATTACATTTAAATTTCTACAAGTTGTACAAGATTGAATTTGACTATACATATAAGCACTCAAATTCATGATGTTTTACAACAATATTAAGCTTATAATGCATTATAAAATACTTATAATTCATTATTATCTCTTTATAGCACTGTGTAATTATCGTTATAAGCACTTCTGTATTTATAATGGTTTGTAGCAATCATAAGAATGGCTACAGTGTCTCATAAAATACTTACAGTGCATCATAATCTGCTTATAGCACTGTGTGTAGTTGTAGTCATAAGCACTCATAAATATTTATAATGCTTTATAAGAATATTAAGAATATTAGGTATGTCTATAATGCATTACTGTATAATTGTAGTTATAAGCACTCAAAATGCATTATAAGAATCTTAAGTATGCCTATAAGGCATTAGAATTACTTATAATGCATTATAATCTCCTTATAGCACTGTATAATTATAATAGGTCCAATTATAGCTATAAGCACTAATAAATATTCATAATCATTTAAAATAATACTGAGTTTGTCTATAATATGTTATAAAATACTTACATTGCATTATAATCTGTTTATAGAACTATATAATCACAGTTACAAGCACTCAAATATTTATAATACTTAATAGCAATCATATGCATGTTTGTAATGCATTATAAACATACTTATAATGCATTACAAAAGTTAAATTACCTTCAGATTTAAGTTCTAGTGGCTTGAACTTGAGTACAAAAGTATTTCTCTGTGCGTTGCCTATTTTGTATATGTACATGAGGCTTAATGATTACATTTGTCTTCATACGGATCTTTTTTTTGTGTGTGTGTGAAAGCCCTGCTCTTCTGTATCATATGCTGCATAAATATGTATGAGTGACTGGGGGAGGTTTTCCTTCCATCGCCGCCGCCGCCGCAGAGCAGCAGACATTTATAGAGGTGTCAGAGACAGATAATCGAGGCGAGGGCTTCTCCGCATGAAATGAAAATAGTGTTGCAGGAGCCTGTGTGCACCTCCTCTGGGCAATAATAGACTCGCACCGTGTTGTGATATTGAATCTTATCATATTGTTGGCTGATAAAAGGTTACATAGTGTTTACAGTGCAGCAGAGACGGACAGTAGCTCCGCTGCAGCTGTTATTACTGAGCTACAGGACGCAGGGCTGCTATCAGCAGCATGTAAATAACAATGTTTTACACAAATACACACACACACACACACACAGCCACCACACACACACACACACACACACACAACGCAGTGGTAAAATGTTTCATTTAAGCCGAGAAAGAGAACATATTAATACACAGCATGGACTGTAGTATCACAGCACAGCAATCAGCTGATATTACAGGTTTGCAGATGTGTTTGTGTTTCAGGTTGTCTTCTTGGTTTTTTAATTTAAATTCTACGTTTAAATATCATGAATATGCTCAAGTTGTAACAGTTAAACTCAAGTAAGAAATGTTACCAGCATAAAATGTGTCACTAGTTTGGGGAATAAAACCCAGATTTGAATTTAGCTCAACGTACTGTACATGGATATTAATTGTATCAGGTGTTTATAATGGATCATAAACAATCTTCTGTCATGAATATGGAGGGATGTACAGTCATATACATGTTTTAATGATTAAATATATTTGACCGATGTGATCTCATGGGATGGCGTATAAATCACACACCACTGTTAGGACATTTTGTGTGTCATGTCTACGTATCTTAAGCTTTTCATGTATCATTTAATGCTGTTTAGTGTAGCGCAGACAGGTCAACAATGACAAAAGTGACCAATTCATGCATTTCACGCTATTTAGTCTGTATTGAGTTATATTGTGCAGAGACAGCGCGTCACGTTGACTTAATTTAACTTCAGTATGTAAGTTAACTTACTTGCATTACATATGTAACATATATGTATGACTTTGAATAGTGCATGCAGTGCATCGCCACAGTTCAATTTTGCATGCAGGTGATACACCAATCCTTCCCATTAACTTCTGTGGAGTCAGGTGACCTTTGTTGTCATGGTGACCTTCATGGTTAAAGTGAAGCGGTTGTAGTTTGGTTAGATTTAGGCACCAAAACTACAAGATATAAGAGATTTGTTTACAGTTATACAACAGGCTTTATAGCAAGATTTTGAGTTCCCTCTTTGCTACTCAAAAAAACAAACAAACAAACAAAAAAAAAACAACAAAAAAAAAAAACTTACACAGAGGAGTCCTGATGGCACTATGTATGGCAGCAGATACTTCTATATCTCTTGGCATCTTTATCTCCCGGCCTCTCTGTCTCTTGGGTTTAGGAAAAGATCATGATTGTTAAAATATTTTATATGATCTAAACACCGAAGGTGGGACCAAGTCCTTGTTTTGCAAGTTGCAAGTAAGTCTCAAGTCTTTGCAAAGTCCCAAGTTAATTTCCAAGTCAAGACTGCCAAGTCCCAAGTCTCAAAGTTTGAGGAGACCTAAATAAGTTATAATTTGTTCTTCACCAGATGTAATGCAATTTTACCAACAAAGCTTCGACTTATGCCTTGATTCCACGGGGACTGTCAAGTCCATCCTCCACATAGCTCTATGTGCAACCAGCAGCCAGATTTTTGCCCACCTGATTATGTTGACTTGCTCAGATTTAGTTGATTTAGTCTTTTTTATTTTTGTGCTTCTACCATGGGTAAGTAGGGTAGCAGTGTTGATAGCAAGTCTGCACGGGGTCTTTAATTTTGAAAATTGACTGGATTCTCAATGTTATTCCTGCGCCTCATTTCCTCTTGGCTCGATCTGCTCTGTGCAGTTTGGCGGGGCTTCTTGTGAAAAATAAAAATAGGTGCGTATTCTCCGCGGAGTAGAGCGGAGAGCGGCTTTTGGGATGCACTGCAGCGCTGCTGGTGGAATCACAAGCATTGCAGAGAATCACTGCGATCAGCTCCGGGTGCAGTCGTAACGTGGTGCCGATTGAAACAAGCCATTACTGTGCAACCTCAAATGTTGAACGAAGTTTGAAGTTGGTGTTTCATTCTGTAATTTTATACCTGCATATTTTTGTATACTGTAATTTGTTTTTTGTTGACCACTCATGGTTTTTGGATGTGAAAAAATGATCTGGAGCTCAGTTACATAACGTGAGTTCTTCCTGGTTCTCTGCTGTCTGATTGGTTCAAACAAAGTGGATCTGGTGAATTAAGTGTCGACTTGCTGGGAATAAATAGTGTTAATGTTAGTTGATTCAGGAGATGAATTGATTCATGAGTCATACTTTTTAAATGACAGGCTTTTTCTTTGGGCTTGGGGAAAGGTATCAAGTATTTTCAAGTCAAAAGGCTCAAGTCCAAAGTGAGGTCACAAGTCATTTATGTTAAAGTTCAAACAAAGCAGCAAGTCTTTTTTGATTTTTGTCAAGTCGAATCCAAATTCATCAAATTTGTGACTGTGATTTGTGATTTGTTCCACACCTCTGGCAAAAAATATTTTGGTTGGCTCATGATAATCTGACTGATTTACAATTTTTATTGCTCTTTTCTGTAGCATGAAAATTGGATTAGTGTTGGTTTTGTAAACGTTTCCACATAACTGCATACAGTCTGGAACTATGAGAGAACAATGGTGTGGTTTACAACAAATTTATGAAAATCCCATTCACACCTCTACTTTTCTTTTTAACGCTCTCCGTCCTGCACTGGAAGGGAATATTTACAGGTCATGTGATACAAAATTGTTCAAGTAAAAGGACAACCGGGCTGCTCCAACCTGTCCTGGGCCTGAGAGGGGCCCGAGGCTCCTGACAGGTGGTTTTCACAGCTCTACATGGCACTTGAGCGATAATCAATCAGGTTTAAGGTGAGGTGAGGTTTCTGAAATGAGCACGATGGTGTATGAAGAGCAGAGAGACTCACAGAGGTCCAGTGGTGGCTGTGCTCATCCCCATGTGTTCCTCAAAGAGTTCAAGTTACAACTGGGAGGCATTTTGGGAATGAGGCTCAGCTCAGACCGTGGCTAACAGCTTTAACACCAGCAAGCATCATGTGTGGTCCCTATGGAATTCTCTGTGTGTGTGTGTGTGTGTGTGTGTGTGTGTGTGTGTGTGTGGTGAGGAGAGAAATGAAATGCATGTGTGTCTGAACCTGTACCTGTGTGTTTAATCGAGTTTACAAGTTTTGTACAGTGAGCTCCCAAATCCAGATTAATTAAAACATTTTGCATTAAAAGTCAATTATTAGACTGCAGCTAATACACCGATGCTGACAGCATAGTTAGAGTTTAATACTCAGATAAAATGCAGTGAAGAAGCAGTTTTCCGTTTGCAGTGAACCAGCAGAGTTTTATTTCTTAGAGTCAGTGTTGTTGAAACGGTGCTGAGTGTCGGGCACAGTGTAGATCACAGCTTTCATTGCTGCTCATATGGACGTCATGATGTCATTGGGAATATTTTTGGACTCCAACACATACTGGCAGGCGTGAAGAAAGTGTGTGTGGATGTTGTGTGTGTGTGGTGTGTGTGTGTGTGTGTAGTAGAGCTAAAAGGCCAGGTGGTCCAGGTCAGGGTTTTCTCATTTTCATTGAAATGAGAAATGACAAAACATAATATATCATCTGCATACTGTAACATGTAAAACTGTCTGAAAAAAAACTTTCTTTTGGAGTCTTGATGTTGAGAACACTATGTCACCAAAGAGGAATAATAAATAATTCTCCTCAGATGCATTCAAGCTAAAGTAATGACCTTGTTTATGTGTAGA
The DNA here is from genome assembly GCA_034769285.1 of Lutjanus argentimaculatus. NCBI lineage: Eukaryota > Metazoa > Chordata > Actinopteri > Lutjaniformes > Lutjanidae > Lutjanus > Lutjanus argentimaculatus. The sequence continues at coordinate 451,461 of JAWZSL010000042.1, read as the reverse complement.
AAGTACATAAATTTGTGTTAAAATGTAGGGAGTATATGTAAAAAGTTGTCAGAAAAATAAATACTTACCTGAAAACTCTACTTAAGTACAGTAACAAGGTGTGTATTCGTTAGCATCTCTATAATTTTCACAGCCCCAGCTATTCAAAACAATGAAACAACACAATTCAACACAATACAGGACAAAGTTGTTCAATGCAGACCAACAGACGATAATTAGCTCCCAGGTTGACACCTCTGTCTCCTAATATGTTCAATAAAGGAATGGGGTGGGCAGTAAGCAGAGTATACTGAATTTCTTTAAGGACAACAATCCATGTCTGTTGGCGCAACCCCACTGCCTTTTTTTGTTGAAACCTACAACTTAAAACAAGAGCAGCTTGCTCCCATCATTAGCTGAACTGTTATTGTGCTCCTACATAAACTCACAGATCCTTACCTTTCATTTTCTGGATAATTTACTAGTTAGTAGCTACTTACCTCAACTTGTAAATAAACATTGAATTAAAATATGGACAAGTGGAGGGAGGGCACTGAGGGTTCAGGCTCTGATCTGATGAGGCTGCTAAAAAAGCACTTTGTCTGATCAGGGGCTCAAACCATATTAACTACTGCAACATATGTGTGACCTTCCACGTGAGGGAGACCTGCTTCATAGAACTTTGTAAAGAGGAGGATCCTGTATTGCACTTTTATGAAACTGGACAATAGACAGATTTTTAAATTATTGAACCAGCAAATCTGAGACAACCAGACCCATAGTCTCTAGTATGGATCCTAAAATTTTCAATAACTAATGGCCAATAGACAAGTTAGACAAGTTTCCAGCTAATTTTTTTTATGGATAAATGATCACCATGGATATTAAACATGTCCAAAACTAAGAGCTACGAGTTTATTTGGTGTTTTTGTCAATTATATTAGGTTTGTCTTTGTTTCCTTGGTTTTTGTTTCCAATCTAAATGTCTCTTTTCCCTGAAATTTATATTTACATTTAAATGTATAGATGAGAACTCAGAGATGTTATTTACTCACTAAATGCTGGAATGTGTGAACTGTATGGCACAAATAAAAAGTTCAAAATAAATAATTACATTTCCCATAACATACCCCAAATTTTCACGGCTTTCTGCTATAAATTAGTTGTCTTTGATTGCTAGTTAAGATAAAAATAATGACATTACTACGATATCATCAGGGTTATTTTCGCCAGAACCACAGAAGAGAGTTAACTGAACTAAACGTGTAAAATTCATGCACCTAGTTTTAAATTTTTTGCGAAGTATCTCTTGATATATCAACTCCTTTCCGACCGTGTGTGTGAAAAACACAGGTATTGTCCTTTAAGAGAATGTAGCTCATCACTTGCTGTGATATAATTGAGGCAGCGCTGCCTTAATTAACTGGGCAGTGTGTGTGTAATCAGCTGAGGGCGGTGTCGAGAAATAAAAACGGCTAATTAATTACCTATAGCTGCCGCTGCAACACGTCACAGAGGCGCAGATTAGCTACAGGACACGCCGCAATTAATGACAAGAATTAGATGCAATGACCTTGATGTATGAATCTGCTAAAACGCCAGATTTATTAGAGAAGATGCTACAAAAAAAAATCCAGGTTCAGGCTTAAATTCAGGTCAGGTCCAATGTGAGGCGAGCAGCAGTGAATCTGGCGTCTACGTGGGCGACTGTGCTGTAGGCGGAGAGTGAGGAATACATAAAATTGTGGGGCATAATTCTCGCTCATCGCTCATCCACAAGCAATTGGTTATATGCTTTTTAGCGAGGCTGAATGGCCGCCTTTGTTGGATCCCAATTTATCATCTGCCCCGATTCCAGCGTGAGGGGAAATGTGCTGCTTTTCCAGGGGACCCTCCGGAGCGCAGGACTGCACAGCTGGTCTGTATAAGCTGCCCGAGACACTGACTGATTAACTTACTGCAGGTGCATTTGCCAGCCTGCGCGAGCTGCGATTCAGCAGCAGTTGCTCTTCATCACCGGCGTGTCTGAGAGCCTCTTAAAAGTGTTAACCACCAAGTTTATTGTCTGGAATGTGATAAGTGGGGATGTCAGAGCCATTTGGTGCAGACTCGTCTAATTATTTTATGTGTTTTTGATTCTCTGTGCATCTTTGTCTGTTGGTGTGTTCAAGTTCATATGTGACTTACTAATTCCAGTCATGTCCTCTCTCCCTTTGCTGCCAAATCATAATCTCCCAAGAAGCTGGAGTTTACCAGCCCATAAAAGCTCCATCATTGTCCCACGATCCCCACTTGTTCCCGGCGCTGAACTCTGCAAACCGCTGCATGTGCACCTCAAAGCTTCATGGACTCTCTTAGCGGTAGACTCTGAGCCGAGGACGAACATGTGGAGCCCATTACACAGTTGCAAGAAACAGATTTGCTTTCAGCTCCCCGTTTGGTGCGGAGGCGAGAGGGAACGGAGGGAGAGGTCAATCACGTGTTTGCGTGTAAACAGAGAAACCGCACGGCAAATTAGTGCATTGAAGTGTTTTTTTTTTGTTGTTGTTGTTTTTTATTGTGGAGTGCACCTTCTCCTGGAGGCTTCACGGTGGCGTGTGCAGATGAGGGTGATGTGTACCGTTTAGTAAATGGAAGCAGTGACCCTGCAGAGGTCACGATGAGCCTCTGTGTGGTCTCTTTCCAACACCTTACATCTGGATCGTATGAGACACTTTTTATACACAAACTAAAAATACCACACAGGCTCCTTTTGAGAACATTAAACACTCCGTCTGACTTCATTTAATATTAAGGTAAAGATTTACAGTATAGATAAAAGTTCACTTTGCTCTTTTACATCTTTCCTGGTTGTATATTTTACTTTGTAGGACACTACCGCAGCTGCGAAATGTATCTCTGTCTAAGGTAAATAGTGACAGGTGTAGCAGCATACCTGAGACAGGGGCATTAACTGTATACTTACCCAAAAATATATAGACGGTATGAAAATTTCATATTGCAATTATAGTGACTGAAATTATCACGCTTATAAGAATTATTGCTAAAATGTGCTGAAAATGTTCAAAACTGATACACACACTGAAATCCTGTCATCAAGTTTTATACCGTGTTCATACAGAAAGTGAATTTTTACCTCACATTACTTGCACCCGTAACACCAGATCATTTTGGGAACATTTAGTTATTTGTGTAACTCGCATGAGTGTGCTTACCGTGCTTAAAAAGGAAGGAGAAAGTCGTAAGATAATGAGCAACTAGCTTCCTCCAGCTCTGTCCCCTCGTTACACACAGTCCTCCCCACACAACGCTCGGCAGAAGCCCTGCGATACCACAAATTTGTGATCTACTCGCACAAATAATTTGCTTCACTTTCTATCTGAACACACCATTATACTGAAAACATCTCAGCGACTTGGAATGGCATCATATCAGTGTTTCCACCGACAGAAAACAAACCCACACTACATGCTGTGCCTGCGTCCTGGAGACTATTGCTAACTTTGGTTGATGCTGGACAGTATTTACTGTGAGTTTTGTCAAAGTGTAGTGATCAAAATACATTAGTGATAAAATTCAAAACTAACTGTCAGGATATTTTTTAATATAATACCAGTAATCATTTCATCCCTAATAGATCAGAGTCCATGTCGCAGAGTAAAGGGCCGTCCACACTGAGAGCTGTAACTATAACTATAAATTTATCATTTTTAAAGTAACTACAAAGTTGCAGTCAGATGAAAGCAATATTTAAAATGATAAATTTATAGTTATAATTCTTGGTGTGAATGGCCCTTAAAGGTGGTAATATCCTTGGAAAAAAAAGAGGGATAATTTAGCAAATTTTGACATAAAGTCCAACTTCCTGTGTGCTTGTAGATTTTTCCCACAGCGCTCTTTAGAGTCGTAGATCAGTGGCAACTTCCTGATGAGAGTGAGACCCACACGAGTGCAAACACATGAATTGTTTCAGCAGTGTGCATACAGCTACAGAGGAGATGGCACGGTGCCACGGCATTGTTCTGATGGCTCATTATTCTGAAATGATAGTCAGAAAAGAGTCCCATTGGACTCAGAGTCCATTGTTTGACAGCCTGCTGTCCTGTAAACAAAAGCCCATTGCTCTAAACTTATGTACGTAATTTAAGTTATGTAACTGACATACTTACTTTAACCAAAACCATGATCTTTTCTTACCAAACTGTGACTGTTTCACAGCGTTAACCATGTGTTTATTATTGTTACCATGATAATGATGGTCATCTGGTGTTTGCATGTCAAAATACACTATTCAGAGAAAAAAAAAACTCCAGGGAAGGTGTGTATTTTTGTAACAACAGGCCTTCAGAGCAGTGGGCTTTTTGTCTTTGGGACAACAGGCTGTTGGGAAAATGGGTCTTCAGTCTAATAGGGAAATCTTTGGTACGATTGGGCTGTTGGAATGATGGGTACAAAGTTTGTAATCCTTCATGTTTCATGGTGTAATTTGCACAAAGGGCACTTTTGTTCCCTGATAAAGCCTTTTATGCCTCCTCCTACGCAGAATCACCAAAAAACCCGAGGAGAATCACTGTCTTAAACAATAAGTCTTAATCTTTAAAAGTAGAAATAAACAAACACTTCTAGCTCTACTGCTGTTTTTGGAAAGAAATTGACTCCAGCATGAAAAGTGTAAAAAAAAAAAGTTGAGCTCTTCACAGGTGATGTTCTGTTAATTCTCTCAAGACGAATGTTTATCACCCTGCCAGTTGCTGTAAGGTATATCAGCCGTATGGTATCTGCCAAAAACACAGAGGGCCATATGTGCTGCCATGCTGTTAGCGACAGAGCTGCTGTTACAACCTGGTGGAAACATGCAGCCGAGAGCTCTCAATTCCCACCGGGAAACCTCTGATACTTTGTCTGCTCTGAGCGCGACTCTTGTGATCATTATTGTGCTTTTTCACACAAACAAAAGGTTGTTGTTGTCGTCTTCAGAGTGCGATCCAGCCCGTCTTTAGCTCTCCAGCAGCGCAGTGAGTGTCGGGTTTATTGTGCAGGCGCACAAAGAAAGAAAGCGCAGGCTTCACAGCACTTCACACCTCAACCTTAACAATCGACCTTAACCTTCTGCTGCGTTGTGATAGTGGCAAAGGTCACGCAGAGATGGAATGAGTTTTAGGCTTTAGAACCAGGGCACGTCTGACCGTGTCTAATATCGTTCAAGCCAGCGGTAATGGCCTTTACCTGTCTGCCCGGCCGGCCAGCGCTGCGGCGCGCAGACAGAAGATGAGACGCTGTCCTCTTCTTCCTCACCTTGAACACCAGCAGACACCACACACACACACACCACACACACACACACTGCACAGTATCTTCTTACATTCTCTCACATATGTACTAAAAACACACACCAACTCTTACATTCATATTTATGCACAAAAGCAAACACAGTGTGTCTGTTTATTCACAAAGACGCACCTGCCACTCCTACACACAGACACACACGGACATGCACATACACATTCATGAACAATATGTATTATACATAAAACAAGTATTTTGTGCACATTCAAGCACTCAGAAAATACTGCAGCTTACACAACCACACAACACACACACACACACACACACGTACACTTGTAATTTACACGGTTTGGAAATTTCTACACATTCAAATGTAGAAATACAAATATAAAGACACATACAAGACAGTATAACACACACACATACACACACACAAGCATGCACACATATTCAAAATATTCACACATACACACATGCATGTACACTTAAAGCTGCCAGCTCACATCGTCAGTTACTGTAATAAAACCATAGACAGCTGCTCTCACGCAAGCTCACACGGGCTAATTATGTGCTATCAGCCCAGTTTGTACTGGTGAAGAAAATTTATCAGTGACTGGAAAATAAAGTAAAATATTTCACTGACCCAAAAGACCAAGATATTTTTTATCAGGCGTCTACGGACACAATAAAAGAAAAAATATTTATCAGTCAGTTTCAAACAAACACGATGAGGAAGACGAGCCCCACTGGTCATGGTGTCGTGTTTGTACTGTCTAAGTTGATTTTGGTAGATTTCTGTCCCTGCATTTCCTACGGCAAAATTTTAAATCATGAATTAATCATTTTAAAAATGTTAATGTAAATGTAATATTTTGTCCCTGCTTCTACCAAGGCTTCTGAGCCAAAAGTGTAATGTCAGTATCTTGTAGTGTTGCCAGCGACAGTGGGGAAAACCTGTAAAAATGGTTGAGTTTCACAGTGAGCGCTCAGCTTCATTTTGGTACCAAACCCAAGTTACAAACCTCACAAGGAGAATCAGACCAGGATGAACATAGGTTCAGATTTTGCCCACTGGAATCAGCTGAAGGAGTTTCGAGAGCTGAAAAGCTAAACTGAAGTGGCTACTTCTTCTTCTTGACCAATAAGCTTGTTCATGTTAATTAACTATAATGTTAAATGTCAGGAAATGTTTATTTTGTGCATCTATGTTGTGCACATTGATCTGATGAGACAGTTATACATGTGTTATATTCCATGTCTGACATCTGACGCTCCCTACTGCAAAGCTAACGTTAGCTAACGTTAGCTAATGATAAAGTATATTTTAATATTACTCGTTTAGCTGGTTGTTTAGTCATTGTTAATAAAATTACAGCCTACATGACAGGGACAGCTCAGGTGAAATATTTTCCTCTTTGTCTATATATCTCATGGCTTTCCAAGGTGATCTCATGGGGTGGTGTATGAATAGCCCACTCTTGTTTAGTGCGGTGCATTTTATGAGTGTTGGATATGCAGGAAACATAAATAACAATAGTAAAATGACTTTTGTATTCAGTTGACCCTCGTTGGTTAGGTTTAGGAAAAGAACCTGATTTGATTTCAAGATAAATAACATAAGTTAAGCTGTTTTACGTACACGCTTTAAGTATGTGATGTATGTGACATAAATATGTGACGTACGTGATATATCTTAACTAACTTATGTACTCAAGTTAGAATAAATCAGTGTTGATTTTTGATTTAACACTTTTTACCAAAAGCAAAAAATGCATTGTGAAAAAAAAATCACTTAAGACATTAGCATACACTTTGGTGATATCAGCCTGGGCCTTCATCTGCAAATAGATTATATAAGTTACATTATAACTACTGAGTCATCTCCAAATTAATAAAGCTAGTAAGTAGTCGAAAATACTGTTTCTGTACTTACCAACCCCAGATTTTCTCAGGATGCTCCTGTTTTTCATTGTCTTCTCCCAATTTATGACAACTATTCACACCTGTTTTTCTTTTCATTATCACAACTGACACTGCACAGTGAGCAAGCAAAGTCTCTTAAACTCAGATTTCTATGGGGAAGAACCCCCGGATCCCCCTGCTTTGGTTTTCAGATCCCTCCTCTTTTCTGAGGTCTTTACAAGTATGACTGTTTCTAAGGGTGATCTTAAGGCTGAAAGACACTAGTTTAACCATTTCTTTTAGTTTTGATTTTGTTAGTTTTTTCCTATAATGTGACCAGCAGCTCATTTGCTCATTTATATGCATTTTTCTCTGAATTTTCTACCAGCAGAAGCATTTTACTGTAAACTGTTGTAGAATTTCATTGGGAACAAAACATCCAGCTGAAAATATCTGCTCCCTTCAAAAAAAATCAACAAAAAATGTAATAAAACTTTACACACATATATTCTAGGACATGCAATATTTTCCTTTAACCCACGCACATTCTCAACATGCATCAACATGTAAATAATACACACAAAAACACTGCGACTTGAACAACATACCCACACGCAGCATGCACCGACACGCTGGCTAACAGCACTGCAGCCGCTTATCTGCAGCTGGTGACGGGGATCCTGCCCAGGTTGAGCTCTGACTTCACCTGAAGGGATTGAACATTCCTGTACCATCAGTCAGAGCGAGGCAGGACCTCAGATACCTGTATGTCTCAATCCAACCGTTCTGACAAACCACATCACAACCCTCACCCTCTCATAATTGATCACACACGTAAAGTGGATGCTCGAGGCGACGACCAGGCAGTAACAGATGAGTAAGAACTGTTCACAAAGATAACATCTGGAAACACATCTCTCTCTTTGTGTCTATTTATATCAGATGTGCACTTAAAATATTCATAAACACAAACTATTATCCATGGGCCTCTGGGAATGGCTCTGATATCCAATGCTAACCCATGTTAGCATTTTAGCTCGTCCAACAGGCCTGTTCAATCAGCCTGGTCTCACTAAACGCTGTTTAAATAACATGACACTATCTTACGTCATTTCACGTGCTGTCACAACACCTTTTTAGCTTTTGGAATGTCATTTCATGGCATTTAATCTGTACTGACTTGTATTGTGCAGAGACTGTGTCATTTTATGCACAAATGTCATGGAGGAAAAAATATCCAAGGTTCAAGGCCTTGCCAAACATGATTTTCCAAGAATACTCTTGTTTTTCATTGCACCCAACCGGTTTCCTGCCGAGCTCACAATTATCCCGTACTTCTTTTGATTAATGACACTGTTTTTTTTTCTTTTTTCTCATCACAACTTGTTTCTCCCACTGTACAGAGTGTGTAAGCCCTACAACCTGAGGCGCCGGAACGTGTTTTGAAGTTTGGGGACATGCAGCTTTTGATGAGGTTGCATTAATATGTCAGAAGTGCTTTTGACATATTTACTGATTACTGATGACTACGAAGACAATTCATCTTCTGACATCCTGGCAGCTAAGTTAAACTATTAACCAAAGGTGCTGTCTGATAATTACGAGCTAAGATAAACAGCAATGCGGATGATGGTTTCATCATTTGATTTTAAAATCATTCTAAAATAGTGCTCACCTCCAGGGGAAAGTTCTGGTAAGTTATAAATAAGCTATTTGGAGAGGATAGACAATAAATACTCTAGAAGAAAAGATGATCTTTTACAATTTTTTTCTTGGTTCTAAGGGTCACCTGGTGTGGTTGTTGTGTCACTTGTAGCTATTTTCCACAGGAAGTACATATTTGGTTCAAACTATACTATGGATTGTTCACTTTGTATAAGGACACAAAATGTTGAAGACATTTAGATAAAAAATATATAAATGATGAGTGAACAACAACGAAAAACAAAAGATTGTTGGCATGGCGTAAAGTAATGTCTGCATGAAACAATTTCATTCTAAATTTTATCAACTCATTTCATGTATCTGAACATTGAGACCAAAGTTGTGAGACATGAACAAATGTGAAGTTTGGACTCATAAAACGCTTCATAAATGTTATTAAATCACATTTTATGTTTGTTATTTTTGTTTGATAGCACTGTGTATATATTTATCAAGAATCATTTGAGAAATTTTAACATAAATCCAAAATTACACTGCTGGGACTTGTAGTTGCCCGTAGTTAGAGAGACACCCTCATGCAGCCTATGTTTAAAGGGACAGTTCACCCAAAAATGGAAATTCAGTCATTATCTAGTCACCCTCATGCCGATTAAAGGTCAAGTTTAGTTTTTTAGTCCACAAAACACTGCTGGAGTTTCACAGAAAAATTGTGTTGCAGAATGTCCCAAACAATGGAAGTGAATGGTGACCAGTTTTTAAATGCAAAACAACAACAGCTCGTCTGGTGTAATCCAAGTCTCCTAAAGCCCCAACATGCCAAGTTGACCAAAGAAATGTCATTTACACCATGTTTTCAGCCTGAATCTTCACTGTAGATTCTTGGCCTGGAGTCACATGCACGTGCACACTGTCTGAACTGGGTGTGTGTGCTGTGATGGTGTGCAAATGGCATGTCGGGACTTTAGGAGACTTGGATTACACCAGGCGAGCAGTATGGAGGCATTTTATGGTTTCTTTCCAGTTGTTTTTTTCCATTTGAAAACTGGTCACCATTCACTTACATTATTTGGGAGATTCCGCAACACTGTTTCCCCGTGAAACTCCAGCAGTGTTTTGTGGATTAAAAAACTAAACCCGACCCTCAGTCGGCATGATGGTGAGTAAATAATGACTGATTTTTCATTTTCTGGTGAACTATCCTCTTTGAGACACTGGTGTATTATTCATACACTGTTTGGAAAGACCAGGCTGGATCTCATCTTTGACCAGAAAAAAGTCGACCGTATAAAACCACTAAAATGTTCCAACAGAGTTCTTATTTCATGTCAGTGAGTCATAAGTGATCAGCTTTGATGTGAAGAATGTTTCAGACTGGAGGTCGGCATCTTTCAAATGCTGGATATTTCATTTGAGAATGAATTGTGTTCTTAGCTGTAACAGAAAATACCCATATGGATGGACAGTGTGTGTGTGTGTGTGTGTGTGTGTGTGTGTGTGTGTGTGTGTGTGTGTGTCTGCGGGTCCTTCCGCTCAGCTCGGGCCTGACCCGTTGGAGGCCGTCAGAGGCGGAGGTTCAGCCAGAGTTCACCGGGCTACTGCCACCACAAACACCCAGGGAGCCTCGTTTCCATGTGTCACTCTAATGTGGCGGAGAGATGAAGAGCTGCTCGCGTCCAACCTTCTGTCTGCTGGGGCCAGACGCCGCCGCTGACAGAGACTGAAGGCCTCAGTGTGTGTCTGCATGCTGTGTGTGTGTGTGTGTGTGTGTAGTGTCTTAGGTGATGTTTACTTCACATCTGGAAGCATCCCAATTTAAATATTTTGTCCCCTGTGAAACAGATGTGATGTTTTTCAATCACTGCAAGAACATTAAAAACTGGTTGTGGATAAACTTAGATCCTGTGCAGATCAGAATATTTTTGTGAAATCTGTCTTGCCCCCAGGACGAAGACTGTTTCACATTTAAGCAAACAACTCAGCATTAGTACGACATACATTATGTCAGATTAATTACAAATGAGTAGCAGCATAAAATCAGTTTAATCGCTCAATTTTACATTCAGACAGTGGTGGACTGTCTGAGAGTCAAAAAAAAAAAAAAACGGCACCAGCTGCATGAGGTGAGGTCCTACATCATGTTTTCTCCAGGAAATCCAGCAGTGTAATGAGAGCTTAGCTCAGCAGACTGTATAAAACAAGGGTTTGTAGCCACCATGACGTCATCGTTGGTTTGCGGACGACGTTTCAAAGCCTCAAGTCTGGCATTTTGGCTGCCGTGATCTTGATTTCTCAAGCCAGAGGTGACCATAAAAAGATAGTAGTTGCACACATCCAAATAGCGTTTGAGGCAGGTGCTGGACTAAGAAAAAGTAGGAAGGAAGACGAAAAAGACAGAAATGAAAAAAATAAGGTCTGCAGACTGTGGCTCCCTTCAGTGTAATTTATTTAGTAGATTCATAAGTGATGTTTTCAACGCATGTTCTTCAGATTTAGATGTACGTACAGAATCACCATCTTTAAATTCATGTGCTCCAGTCACTGATCAGGAGAGGTGCTTAAAAACATGCTTAACACAAAATATACTTACTGGAAAAAATGAACAGCCAACTCCCTGAGAGTTTCTTTTTGCAAAACTGAACACAACATTTTTAGGTGATCAAAATGTTACAGTTAACTTTGATGAACTGAAACCAGTGTGACAGGGTCAAAGAGGACAACACAGACTACACCCAAAAACAAGTTCACAGCTATTTAAATGTACACAGTGCCATGGATGCGCATTACTATGACTCCATCCTGATTCGACCGTCATGTTCGCCACTTATTAATCACAAGAAGACTTGAAACTAGTGATTGAGACCACAAACTCATTTGGAATCTGTTTACTGAGGTCATTAATCATGTGAGAAGTCGACTCATTTTCTTGTGAATGGTGCGTAAATCGCATCATTCTTGTCGCTTTGCATTACCTGTGATGTAATCACACACTGCACAAAAAATTTATTTCGCATTTGGTTTGAACACACCATTAATATATATATCAAACTAAGATAGTGAAACTTTGTACCTGCTAAACATCTGCACCGTCAGCATAGCTGTCAACACTTCATTTTAGGAGGATAATTCTGGTTTATAAAATCTTGGATTGTATTTTCGTAGCTTTGCTCACTGTTTTATTTGTCCGACAGCCTGTTATCCCAAAAACAAGCACCCATTGCTCCAAAGGCCCATTGTTCTGAAAATACATGCTCTCCTTGCAGTTCTTAGGGTTAGTGTTAGTGTGTTACCGGACAAATTGGCTTCTGGTCCAAACTATTGGGATTTTGGAATAATGGGCTGTCAGAACAATGGCGTGGAACCCTGAGAACACAGCACAATCGCGAGGGAGTCAACGAAGAAACCACAAGCAGTCAGGTGATCAGACAGATTGTAAACAAGCCAACTGTTTGTTTTTTGGTAATCTAATTGTCTTTATTTTGAGGTAGAAGTGAAGATGAGCATAGCTGAAAAGTTGGTAGTAATGGCGCACAACAACAAAAGTGGGTCCATTCACCTTTATTTTCTCTTTTAAATGCGCTTATGGTGCACAGTTTGTTGAACAGATCCTTGTACTGGGGACCGTGTGAGCTGGAATGTGGTCCACAATTAAAATATTAAATCAGGCTACAAGTAACTGCAAGTCACAAGCTAGGTCTGATATGGCTTTTTTAAAAATGACATAATGCTCTATAATGGCACGCAGGTTGTGCAGTGTGAATACCGCAGTGATGTGAATTTATCATCATCAATTTAATTACATCTCAAACTTCAGCTGAGACAGAAAACTACCCTGAAGTAATAGTTTTAGGTGTGTGTTCCATCTGTAATACTCCCCAAGAGCAGTTAAATATATTATATCATACCAAAACTTGCCAAAAATATTAATGGCAAACTGTTTTTATTAAAGAAGGTCAGTTGTATGAGATTATAATTTAATAAATACATTATTTTAAAGCTCCACGGCACTCCTTCAATTATTAAATAGTTGGAAGGAAACAAAAAGATTATAAAAGATGTAAAAAATCTTCCATCAGGTCATGAGGCCTGATCCAGAAAGTGATGAGGTGTCATAAGTTTGCTAAACTTATTTTAAAATGTACCCAGTGAGCATTTTTCAGTTCACAGACGTTTAAAAAACGACTATGGTCACCGTTGAAAGGACATTCAAGAACAGGTTCAAAAGTTCTTTCACCGACTAACCGACAAACGTTTGCATTTAATCCATATTTCACCAGGATTTGCAAAAGTGACTTTTTGCATCCTTTACAATGTGCAAATAATAGTCTATTGTTACTTTGGAGCCTCACCAACAAACTACATCCCAAATTTTTCAGTTGAAAGCCAAAAGAAAAACACATTTGCCTCACAACCCCAACCCCAGTCATCTAGCACGTCGTCCCACCAAATGGACTTTTGACTAACTTCTTCCAGTGGCCTTCCACAAAACCCAACGCAGAGAGAAGCAAAGTCCTGGTGCACCATCATGGGACCTTACTTTGGAAACAATATAGTCAGTGGTGAGAGACAAATTATTTTTTGACTGTTTGAATTGTCCCATGAATTAGACATGACTGAAAGTCTCAGTTTGTTGAAAAACTGTTGAAGTATCAGACTGTGAGAATGCATCATTTGAAAGATTACACATTGAAGCTGCAGAAGTAACGTCATAACTTTGTCTCTCTAAAAGCGTTAGCTGCTAAAGCTACGTGAGCAACATGTCTTGCTCGTGTTTTTCAGATCCTGGCTGGGTTACTAGATAAAAAGCTTCAGGTAAGATAAAATTATAAGGGATGTTGGTGTTGATGATGTAAACTGTGCAAAACTAGAGATGTAGTTCACTGAGAGCTTTCACACAAAACTGAACCAAACTACGACAGTGACTTTATTTACCTGTAAAATTATTTTTTAAATTGACAGACATTATAAATGTAATTTTGATACAATTCAAAATATTATTTGTCTCTCACCATCAACTACCGTCCATATTTTTTCTTAAGTAAGATCTCATGGTGGTCCTACCTTTGGAATAGTCGAGGTTGTAATATGATAAAGTACTTACACATGCATTTAGGCTAAAACAGTAAGTGCAATTTCTTATTTTACATTAATGTACAAAACTTCTCATATTATGATGTTCTTGAAGCTGCAGCACACAGCCTATAAAGTCCCATATTTATAACATTTTATGTGAAACAAATGCTTTGAAAGTATGTCACCTACCAGTGACACATGACTTTGAAGAAATACCTTCACACCAATCAATATCATCTCTCTTTCAACCTACAACTGAACAAACTATCAAAACAAATTTGTGTTTTGTGGGCACAAAGAAGTCTTGGACATTCACACTGAATATCACCCATATTTGCTGCACGCCTTCTTCTTGCAGCTGTAGGCTAGATTGATTTCAGATAAAGCCTGATGGATCCATTATCGGGACGTTTTCCTTTTTCAGATCTCCAGCATCACAGGGTGACTATCTTTAAACACAAACATTCCACAGCTAAAAATGTGAGTTCCTGTGTTACTGTGGTCTGCCAGTTGGGCCATCACACCACACCTCATTGCTCAATCTCAGAGGCTGTGTTCCATTTTCTCCAAAATCAAATGCACACAGTTTTTCTGAGGAGGAAAAAAGAGAGACATATCAAAGAAGAGAAGAAAGTTCATAAGAAAGTCCTAACAGTACACAGGGAGTATGCAGAAAAAGACTTGACAGTTGATGTGATGCGTTCAAAGTGTTTAGTTTATCTGAGTACATTTAATCACACACAAGCGACAAGGACGACTCAAAGAAAGAGAGTCCAGGATTTATTCCACAGATAGAGAAATTAAAGGTGCAGGCAGGGCGACGTGTTACCAACTAATAAACCAAAGCAAGACCACTTTACTGATATAAGGCAGTATGACAGAGACAACTCAGCATAAACTTAGATCCACCAGGCAAAAGAAAACCCAGAACACCAAAAAACTTCTGTGCAATTCATGTGCATGTTAATAATATTTATTAAACTTTTTCCCTTGGTTTCACTTCCTACATTCACACATCTGACCAATCAAACCGCATTTGGTTGACAACCTAACCTATCCAAAAAGATCCAACATGGCAGATTGCTTCACAGAACTCTGCTTTATATGATAGAAGGGGAAAAACCTCAAAAAACACACCTTCATGTGCTGTCTTTCCTGGTTGTGCTTGGTGCATTCTATGATTGCATGTATTACTATTTGTCTGATTGACAGTGTTGACCTAAAAACTGAAACTGTTTACAGATCTTATATAATATATAATACATCTTACCTACGAATCAGTCGGCTCTCTGAAATAACTCCTCTGCTTCTTCTTTTTTGGGGCCAGCTGTTGCAGCAGTGCTGGAAATACGTCGTGAAGCGTCTGTGGTAAATTTCAGCTCCTGAACAAAGCGGTGAACCAAGAACCAAGTCGTCCTCTCTTTCTCAACATTAGCTTTACCCAGGTGGGTCATGTTATCTTCTATTCATTCTGATGTTGATTCTTTTTTGCGTGGGGCAATTTTTTTTTTAGAAGCTTAATAATTAATTTGCAAAATCATGACGTGCTTCATGTGAAAAGCCTTCTCTGACCAATGCTGTGTTGAAATTTAACTCAAAATTATTCACAATTTCTTGCAGTTTATTCACATAACCCTTGGCGTGCAAAGGCCTTTACTATCTAAAACAGAGAGGGTTCCTTGCACAAGAACTTGGATATATGGATGGATGACAGGCTTTCATTTAACGTGGAAGCTTGAAGTGAAGATTGGCTTTTATTTTAGAAATAAATTTTGTGTTACTTTCAGTGCTAAGAAAAAACTTGTAGAAGCTACTTTTCTGTCCTGTGATTGATTACAGTGACATATTGTATTACACGTGCAGCTTCCTCCATTTTACTTAGCTTTGATTCATTGTACCGTGCATCTCTACGTTTTATTACAAATGCAAAGTCCCTCACTCACCTCTGCATTCTTTATCATTTGGGTTGGACGTCATCATTCACTCACAGACAGCAACAATACTGGGCAAACTTCTAGCCTACCTCTGGACCCTCAACTAGCAACTCTGAGGTAATCCATTGCTTTTATTATTTTACTGGTATTGTCTCTTTAAGTGACATGTACCTTCTTCCTCAGGTTTCCATCATTAAACATCTCCACCATTGCGATGGACTGCAGGCTCTTGTTAGACTTTGTAATGACACTGTACAAACTCCGAGCTTCAGACAGTCGGTTGTGAAAATAACTATGGAAATGTTTTCCAAGCATTTTAAAATTAATTCACACACTGGCCTTACTTATTTGGGATAGCCATTTGATAGATGAAGTGCTGGTTTGGCAACCTGTAGCGAGGCTGCAAATGATCAATTAAGTTTCCAAAACCCACACTGTCAACATCAGAAAGAGGTTGGTTATCTAGCACAATGAATACAGCGACCTCCTCACACTTCTTAATTGTTTCCAGCAATGTTTGTTGTTGCGGCACGCTTCCATAATGCTTCTGTAAGTGTTTAATTAAGTTTGTGGTGTTGAAGCTTCCGACAATGATGGAAACCCTTGCAACACTCACATTGCATAAACTGAACAAGGCTTCCATCCGTGCATTTTCTTCTGTTTATCCAGGGTCGGGTCACGGTGGCAGCAGGCTAAGAAAGGTATTCCAAGTGCCCTTCTCCCCAACAAGACTTTCCAGCTCCTGACGGGGATCCTGAGATGTTCGCTGGCCAGATGAGATGTGCAATCCCACGCTCATGCTCTATCTTACCATCACTGATGAACAAGACCCTGAGATACTTCAACTCCTTCACTTGGGGCAGCAACTCACTCCCCATCTGAAGTTAGAAATCCACTGGTCTGTAACAGAGAACCATGGCCTCAGACTTGCTGAATCTCACCCTGGCCACTTCACACTCAGCTGCAAATCGCCCCGGTGTGTGCTGAAGGTCATGGTCTGATGAAGGAAATAGAACCGCATCATCTGCAAAAAGTAAAGACGCAGTTCTGAGGTTCCCAAACTGGACACTCACCTCACCCCGGCTGCACCTTGAGATCCTGTCCATGAACATCACAAACGGAATCGGAAATGAGAGGCAGTCCTGGTGGACACCCAAACCTTTTGTCGAGGATATGGACACAGCTCACACTATATGTTATATGAGGTAGGGATGGGCATTTTATTCGATGCGCAATCAGTGCATCGATGTGAGGGTCTATGGTAAATTGCATTGGTTGGAGTGGTGTGCATCGGATTAGAAACTGGACTGAAACCACGATGCATCGCCTTGTAAAAGCTTTGCATCGGTAAAATCCGATCTCATGTTATTATATATATATATTTTAAATTATTATTTTCAGTCAATTCACTTCCATAATTATCTCTCAGCCGTTAAATTCTCACGAGTGGACTGTTTATTGCGGAACGACAACACAGCGTCTGAGCGAGTATTTAGCACAGCAGGGGACATAGTCACAGGCCAGCGCAGTTTACTTGCCCCTGAACATGTAGATCAGTTGGTATTCATGAAGAAAAACCTTTAAAAAAGACATTTGTCTTTAAGTTTTCTGTTATGATAATGGTGAGGCTGGTGTTGTTTATGTAGGTCTAATCTTTATTTCTTTTTTTAGTTATGACAGACCTGTTTGTGACAGGAAAGACTGTTTTATGTGTAACAAATAATCCACTGGCTCCACTGCTGGGCAGTGATGGGAATAACGGCGTTAAAATAAACGGCATTACTAACGGCGTTATTTTTTTCAGTAACAGGTAATCTAACTAATTACTATTTCCATCGTTACAACGCCATTACTGTTACCGACAATTAAATGTGGCGCGTTATAAACTAAAGCTATTCATTGAAACTCTCCGACTGGCTCTCACCACAGGCGCTGCACAGCTGTTTATGTTTTTTCTTTGGTGAGGGAGGAGGGAGGGGCAGGACAACCGCATAAGTGATGATGATTGGCTAAGGTAGCGTAAGCTTTCACAGTAAGCCAATCAGAGGCAGTGTTCAGTTTACACACAAACCACACGCACACAGCAGCCCCACACACCCAAACTAGCAGAGGTAAGCTGCCGCAATGGTGAGTCTGGAGGCGTTTTCAAAGTGGAAGTACAGACACTACTTTATTCTCCTTGAGGTAAAAGGCAAGAACGGACATGTGAAGTGTATTATGTCACGTCCACGTGTTAAGCAACTCTAATCAATAAATATTAAAAGTTCTGTGTAAGTACCTGTCTATGCAGTTCTACTCTGTGCAACTGGCTTGTGAAACCTGCTTAGAAAAAAATCCAATTTCTTAGACATATTTAAACTAAAAAAAAAAAAAAAAAAAAAGAGTAACGCAATAGTTACTTTCCCTGGTAACTAGTTACTTTTATAGTGGAGTAATGCAGTTACTAACTCAGTTACTTTTTGGGAGAAGTAACTAGTAACTATAACTAGGCCTACTTTTTTATGTTGACAAACACACCTCCTCACTGCTTAAGTAGCCTACTGTAAGTGATCTGTCTTCATTTGTTACAAGCTTCTTAATGATAAGTATGATACGCTTATGTCCTTGAAGGAACAATAAAGTTGAGTTGAATTTGGACAGATTTGCATTGTTATTGCATCGTGATTGCATCGTGATTGCATCGTGGTAGGAAGATAAATCGTATGGTCCTGAATTGGTAGATGCTTCATGTGAATCGTTAGTGTATCATACCGTAGCCTACATATAGAGATGCATATCGTATCGTCCTGGGGATGGAGATTTCCATCCCTAATATGAGGATCAATGGCCCCAGTACTCCATACTCCTGTAGTACACCCCACTGGGTTAATCAAGTTTGTGATGTTTAAGTTGCCAACTATGCTGTCACTACTACACACAGCTGACATAATGACGTTGCTGCTGACAGGTCTCACTCACATTCTGGCAACTGTTCATGTGACACATCTCTCTTTAGGACATGTTGCTCAAACATTAGTAAAGCATTTACGTGATAGTTTAGCTTAATGTTAGACTGTTTAGACCCATGAGAAGAGTCTTTGTTGACCAAGTTTTTATTTATCAGTTAGTCTCAAAAAAAACTCATAGTTAGCTCACTTAGTGCTCCTGCTGAGGCCAATGTAGACCAGTTTGATGACAGGAACACAGTAACTTACCAAAGTGATTTACGTGGCTCCGACCAGGACTCTTGACTCCGGGGATGATGAAGACATGGCAGGTTTAGGTGGGGAATGGAGGCGTGAAGTCATTGTGCAGCAAGTCTGACTGGATACATCATCCATAATGTTTATAAGTCCATGAGTTTTTGTTTTTGTGAAGTTGTTAGTTGTTTATTCCTGTTTTTTGAACAAAGTTATACTGTGTTGAAATAAATTAACAAAATGTTCAGTCTCCTGCTGGTTATTCTACACATTCTGAGCACTACATTTAACAGGCGGCTGGCTTCGAGACCCAAAAATATATATTTAAATAAATTAATTGATATTATTAATGTACAATGACTAGTTGACTAGTAGTTTAAACTAACAACTACCAAATGACTACAAAAATCTTTTTTTTTCTCCAAAATCCTATTCAGTCATTTTAGCCAGTATCAGACAGATACCATTACTGAATGTTGGATCGTGTAGCCCTAAACTTCAGCATAAATCTCCGCAACAAAATAACGTCAAAACTCTACATTTTTTTGAATGTTTTAAACTAAAGTTCTTACATATTGCACCTGTAAAGGTTAACTATGGTATAATGGATATATTTAAAATGATTACTACATTATCAGAAGTTGTCTTTACTAACTACAGTAGCTCTTGCACTAGTCCTCTGATCATGGGAAGTTTTACAGTATCAGCTCTGTAGAATGAGCGAGCTTTGGAAAAATTCAGCATGTTTCCTCTTCAGACGTAGCAGAGGCCTGAATTCCTCAGCCTGGCTGGTTCTCATAGAGACTGTTCAAAGTTATTTGGCACCATGATGGCCTGTCATGTACTACACAGAGGCTCAGGCACCAACATATGGTACCGCAACGCATTCTTTGACTAATGCTGTGTCAAAGTTACACAGCCTTTTTGGATGCTCAGACCTCATTGACAAACTAATCCATCACTAGAGTTGAGTGTTTTGCCCCGTCAGAGATGAATGAAAAAAGTTCAGAGCGATGATTGGAACTATTTTTATTGAGACTGGGAGCCTTGACCAAGGTTTTCATATGTGGGGAACAGATTGCGTACAAACCCTTAACTCTGGAACCAC
Organism: Lutjanus argentimaculatus; assembly: GCA_034769285.1. Lineage (NCBI taxonomy): Eukaryota > Metazoa > Chordata > Actinopteri > Lutjaniformes > Lutjanidae > Lutjanus > Lutjanus argentimaculatus. The sequence goes on along the minus strand of JAWZSL010000042.1, from coordinate 431,338 downwards.
ATTACAGCTCTGCTGGCATGAAACTCAGCCCGGCTCAGGTCAACTCTGCTCTCGATCCAAAGCTTTACTGCATCTTTATCCACCGCCCTGATGAAGACTGAAGGAGCTGCGAGACTGGACGGCTCCCACTGGGACATCCTATATTCTGATTCCTGCTCTAGGGCTGAAACAACATGCGACATGGATAGATTTCCATTTCACCTCTCTATGATGTTGTTGAAGTTTTGAAGCTCTTGAACTTGTGAAATTAATAAGAAAAAAAAATCCTGTATAGGTCCCAAATAAATCTGATTCTCATTCTCTGATAACATCACTGTGTGAGGGGTTAAGTCTCAGACTTAACGAAGCTCCTCCAGAGCCACAGAGGAACATATGACAACCTTTGATGGGCAACTCCATCATCGTTCTTTTCTGGGTTTTTAAGATGTGGAACTCCCACTCAGCCGTTGGAAAAGCCTCACGCAGCTCTTTAGCACGACTCCAGTGGCACCCTGTGACTTTGGCATTGAATAACGGTTATTTCTTTAACATTTTAATTCTCAAAGGCAACACACTGTAATAGATTTTTGAGTTCTGAGCCCAACTCAAAATCTCCTGTTTTGAAAAAGTTTTACCAGCTGCTGATCTTTTGTTGAGATGCTTTCCTTTTCCTTTATAGATAAAAGTTTCTAAACCCAAAGATTCAAGTCTATCTAAGGAAGAATAATAAATTATCTCAACTAAAGATTATAGATCAGCAGAACTTTAAAGTTTATTTCAAAACATAAACTTTTCAAAACTCAACTCTATTTGAGGTAGGTCGGGTTAGAGGCTGGAATCCAAGTTTCCCGGGATCCCGGGATGTGCACGTGTCATTTCTCGCCCAGGAAATGCCAGCGGGACCCGTCCTCCCGAAGGCTGATTTTTTTTTTTTTTTTTGCTAAATATTACACGGGAATGAGATAAAAAAAAAAAAATAATAAAGATGCAAAATCTGTGTAAAATGTTTCATTTTTTCTCCAATACATGTTGTTACTTGTTGAATACATTTTACATATAGGCCTATATTTCCGCGCATATAGAAAAAAATATTTTAATATAGTAGGCCGGCAAGCGGAGGGATTTGGCACTAATTAACCAACACGCGCAGTTATTACATTAACGTTAGCCCACTCTGCAACCATGGCGTCAGTTGTTTAACCCTCTGGAATCAACAGCATCGCCCGCGATGCCTGAGGATATCTTTTACTTAATCGCCGCATATTTCTGGAATGCCGATAGATAGAAACTCACTTTTTTCTTTGGCGAAAAGGGGACATCTCAGCCTTTCAAACGGCACCTCCGCTGTGTCTGTGTTATGCTTCCTCGATTTTCAGTGTCCAATAGGAAAACCGTGCGCCGTCACATGGTGTGCCAGTGTCCAATAGGAGACACGTGTGCTGCACAAAGATCCTCTATTCACGGTAAGATGGCTCCTCCGTTGACTTATATGATCGCTACAGCAGCTGAATCGCAGCCGTGAATGTAATAATTGCTACGTAAAAGACCATTTAAACGACCATTTAAATGACCATTTAAATGTCCATTTACACATTTGGATAGTACGTCATACCACGGTTATATCGTTGCTATTTTCCTTGTAAATGTTTTATTTGACTTCGTAAACAATGGTTTATATGATAAATTATCATTATTCAGTTGAAATTACTTATCTACATACCATAAATGCATTTTATTAAGGACTTCCGGTTTCACGGGAATTCCCGGGAATCCCGGGAAATGTATCAAAAATTCCCGGAATTTAAAATGGGCTAAATTTGGGAAAAATCTGAAACACTAATTTGCGGTATGTTGCTTGAAATTTTGAGTCATCTTAGCTAGTTTTTTACAGTTTGAAGTGATTCTTACACTTTGCAACTGTAAAAATATGTAGCCTATACACCAAATTAAAGTAAACATTTTATAATTTTGTTAACTAAAATGTGCATACATCTGTGGCTCTTTTCATTGTAGAAGTTGCAGACTCCTGACCTAGGAGGTTTATATGTAGGACTTGGGAAAACAGCATTTTCGACCTTAAAACTTGAGCACTTTGACCAAAATTGAATTGAAAGTTTGGATTTGAATGCATAAGGAGCGCTACTGGGAAACTACAGAATGCTATAACCTCCCCACCCCTCTTGAAAAATAGTGGACCCACCCTGTACAAGTATAAGTGGTAGAGTTGATGTGAGTAAATGGCTCTAAGAAAACTTGACCTGGCTTGGTCACGCCGATGTAAATCTTGGAAATAAAGGGAGGGTTGTTGTTTACTTTCTAAGTCAAATTAAGGTTGAGGCTAAATCACTGCTCCGCATCTATAACCTCCTTATCTCTGCATTATTTGAATTTTCTGGCTCAATCTTTGGGTTGACTACAACACACAATATCTCCAAGGCACAATTTTGGTTTGGACGGCAGCATGTTGGGGTCTGGGTGGTGCCAGTGGTCTTGAGGTCAATGACTCCAGCTCAAAAATCAGGAGAGAGCGAGACTGTAACCTGATACCACCAATCAGTGTGATGTAGACAAATACAAAGGGAAAGGAGACATTCAGCTGAACAAGAAGTTCCTTAATATAGGACATAATGTCACTGTAGGGCGTGGAGGTGATGACAAGTCAATGTTTGCACAAATGCCAAATATATTGTAGTGTTATCTACAATCTGTGCAGGGTCTGTCAGTGATTTCATTTTAGCTTTACATTCTGCGAGTTCCTCAGAAATGCTTTCAAAGTGTGGTTTTCTTCAGCCCCAGAATCCGGGCCAGAGTGGCAGAATTTCTCAATCACATCTACATTTCACGTAATGAAAAACTGCAGCGCCTGTGTTAGTTCATATGTGCTCAATGTGAAGAGAGGCAGGGGCTCTGGAGGACCGTGCTCAGGATCAATAAACGCTCTGGCATAGGATTCCCGTGCCCCTGGCTCATGCAGAGAGAAAATATATGAAAAACAAAAAAAGGCTTGCCAGCGAGCCTTCAGGGACCCCGTGTGTGTATTTAGTCTAGCTCCCGATGTCCTTCAGTGGTTTCGGTTCAAAGCGCGCGGAGCCTGAGCCAAAAGCAACTGTGAAACCAGCCCCTTGATCACAGTGGCGTTGCCTTTGATTGAATTTAGCATTCAGTGGTGGGTCGAGATCCCAGCAAGAAGGTGTGTGAGGTAAAACAGGCAGAGGTCGGAGTAGTCATGTCCAATTTCCCACTCGTGTGAGGCTCAGTTTGGACTGAGAGAGGCAGAGAGGGAAAATGTTTAGGAGACACAACAAAGAGAAAGGCAGACACAAAACGATCACGTGGTCAGTACCTGCAGAGACGCTGCTGGATGGAGGAGCGGGGAGGTGCACTGATGAGCTGGAGGATGTAAACACAGGCATGGTGCTTCATTAAAAGAGGAAACACAAAAACAGACGTGCATGATTACACATTCAGACAGATCAGTTCTGTAGTCCAAATAGTGAGTTGGAACCACATACTGTATATTAAATAGGTTGAAATCCTATTTGATATACAATCTATAGTTGAAACGAGTTGGTTCCCCCTGCCGCCTCCCCCTCCCCAGACTCAGGGAAGCTCTGCAGGCTACAGGAACACTGCAGGAGTGCGAGACAAGCACAAAATCGTAAACCGACAACAAGCAAAGATGAGTCCTCCACTGTAAGTTGATGAACAGTTTATAACTCGGTCAGTTTGTTTGTGAATGTAAAGTTAAACCTGTTATCCACTGCACTGAAAATTCACAATCCGTTAACATTTTGCTGTCATTATATAGGGGACGCATCTTCAAAAGCCTTCTTTGGCGTCTAACCTCTCTGCACGATGTTCTAACTTTTTATTATTCTATAATTACTGAAAATTAATGGGCTGGCCCCGATGACCTGTAAGCAGGTTGAGAGGTTTAAGACTGGACCTGTAAACCCCTCACATTACCAAATATTTGGGCTGAACATCGGTACCAACCAGAACCCGGACAAGATTTCTCCTCTGATTGTTGGGAGGAGTGAATTTGAGGTTTAAGAGTTCAAAACTTATGTTGATCGCTCCTTCACATGGCTTCATACCCCGTCATCAGTGTTTCAGAAGCAGTGTTTTGCCCACCTGATTCTGTTTACTTGCTCATTTTTTGTTGATTTGCTCATTTTTCCTTAATTTTTGTGCTTCATGTAGTCAAATTATTTTCATTTTTGTCTGTTTTTATCATTAAGACTCCGCACAAGGTCTTTAAAATTGAAAATTGGCTGCATTTTCTGTCTCCCTATGTCTGATTCATGAACACTGCTCTGCAAAACTCGGTGCAGCATCCATCAAATATTGATTGATTGGCATGTAGAAGCAGAGAGCTGCTTCTGCTAGCATTGTGTAGAATGGCTGCAGTCGGGACTGGGGGCCACGGCACAACTGTGCCCAGTGGAATCAAGCTGTTATTACACCCTCTTCTTCTGTAGTGGATTGATCTTGATCTGCTGATCTTCATGCAGCCAATTCCAACTGTAACTATCAAACAACAGCGGTGGATGGAAATGTACATTAATTAGCATTTTCTGGAAATTTGGTTAAAATTTGCTTTACATTTGGATGAGTTTCTTAGTGAAAGCATAACAGGCATTCAGAGAGAGACATTTGAATAGTCTGCAACTGTCTGAGCTGATAATTACAAAGAAATTGAATAATATTGCTAATAATATTAGATTATAACACAAGTTCAATAAAATGCAATAAAACTCTACGTTATGTAAGAACTGGTATTATAAACCAGCTAGTATTACTGACTAGTCCAACAGCAAGAAGACCAGCTCGCTGTCTGTGTGTCAACTTTTTATTTCACAAAGCTTTCGCCAACCACTAAACGCCACCCCCTCATGTATTCTTGTCTGGAAAATAATCAATAATTTTCCTCAAATGCATTAAAAGTAAAAGAACAAGCCTATTTTGAAAATGTAAGGAGTAGAGAGTACAGATATTTGTTTTTAAATGCAAAAAATAAAAGTAAAAAGTTTTCAGAAATTAAATAAAATAAATAAGTAAAGTGAAAAATCTACTTAAATACAGTAACAAAGTATTTATACTCAGGAACTGTGATGACTGATACTTATTGAGATCAATCATGAAAGAGTCATGTTAAAGAAAAGTACATCACGACATCTTGTTACATAACAATTAGATGATATGAACTGAGCATCACGACACAGTGAACAACACAATGAGATGATGAGGTGGCACTCGCTGTAATAAACGCTCCTCAGGTACGGAGACAAGAGACTCTTGAGCTCTCTAATGTCTCCCCCTCTGTCTCCCTCTCTCACCTGACTAATGACTAATTATCCTCAGGAAGCCTCATCAGGATCGAGGTGGGGGAGAGGACGGGCGACGGAGCATTCAGACATAGAGAAGAGGCAGACGGTGGGTGTCTGTCTCCTCCCTGGGCGTGAATGAGGCACCGCCGCCTCGCTGCTCACGGCACACTCGCCAGCCAGAGAGGAGGCGCTCACAAGGCAGGCGTCAGGAGCCATTGGATGGTATGATTACAGTGTTCCCCCCCTGCCATTCTCCATGTTGGCCTGCTTGTCTTGCATCACTTCCCTTACGCGACATATACATCTGTCGCTGCTGAGTGTGAATCACTGTCGCTGTTTGAGCCACTGATGCAAAGCTCGAGTTTACTCCCCGAGTTGAGAAACGGCGCATGATTACAGACGCTTAGGAGCAGAAATACCCAACAAATATAACTTAAACTTAATTTTATCAAAGGTCCTTTTTGTTTGGGTTGATTTTCCATGAGTGTAACTTTTTCATACTTCTGAAAACAAATTCTTCATCCTCTTTCCACACCTTTAAAATGAGTCTAAAACACCTATCCAAGACATACCCAAAGAAAATGTAAAAAGAACTCCTAAACATTGTAGTGCGTTTTACCTTTTCTGAAACTAAACTTTCTTCATTAAAGGTGTCAAAACAAGTGTGTGGGAAAAGCAGTTAAAGAAAGCAACAAACTATCTGAATTCACATAATTTTCCTGTTCTAATTTATGTGGGAGAGAGGCAGCCACTTCCTTTCAACTCAGATTCTCATTGGCTATTGTGTGCCATGGACAGGACAATGTTAGCTCCTATTGGCTCAAGTGAGGTGTCAATCAAAAGGTCAGAGTGCAGCGGCCATCTTGGGACAGATCATTTCTAAAAGCATGCAAACTCCAGACAGATGTAATTGTGTGTTTTGAACTAAACATGTACCTGATCGGATTGACTGGACCTTTGCCGATGAAGCAGGACTGTTTTTGTTGGAATATTAACCAGCGGATTAAAAGAAGTCTTCAGTGGTGAGTTGCTTCAGGTTTGTAATTGTTTGTTTGCTGGTTTGTGGTGCTGATTGTATGTGCTGTTGTGATTTTATCTGGAATTGGTTGGCATTGATCTAAACACAAGAATCTCAGCTTTCTGAAAGTATGTTGCATAATTACACATATTTACATGGTAGTTGTGTACTTTTACAGATATAAGCAGGAGAGTAAAGGTCTGCTGGCTGGTTTGTGCAGTTTGTGGATATTTATTGATGTAATTGCTTGGTTTTGATTCAGTATGTTACCGGATTGGATCAACTGGACCTTTGTCAGTGTAACAGGACCGTTTTTATTAGAATATTATTGGTTGTTGGGTTACTATGAGTCTTAAAATGTGAATTATCTGAATTTTGCAATTGTGCGTGTTTGTGTGGCCCTGATTTTATCTGCTGCTGTGACTGTATCTGGAAATGGTTGGCATTGATTGAAACACAAGAATCTCAGCTTTCTAATGGGATGTTGTATGAGCTCCATCAGAACCCAGGGTGGAGGGGACCTTCAGGGGTTAAGGACTGCACTAACCGGCAAGAGACAAAGTCAGAACTGCAGAGGCTGAGATAACCAGACTTTTAGTCCACTGTATAGGTCAAGCTCCAAATACGCTGAATCCTACATTTCCCATAATGCAACCAACAGCATCTTTTTTTAGATCCAAACACTTGATTGTTGCACAGACTTTCTGTTGAAGAAACTGTAGTTTCATCAGGGTTATTTTCCCAAATTTGACAAAGCTCCTCCAGAGTTCCTGAAAACATGATACTGATACATGATACGAGTGTTTCAGTTAGATTTTCGTGTATACAATTAGTGGAGTGCCCCCTTTGACGGTACTATATGTAAGAATTTTAGTTTAAAACATTAAAATTTAAGTGAAATTATCAACCAAGTAAATAACAGATTTGATGTTATGTCAAAGACATTTAGACTATGTGTTTTGTTGTAGAGATCTGTTGTAGAGCGGGTTAGCTACTGAAGTTAGGTAACCAACTAGTTTTGTCCCATCCAATCTCATAATACCACTTTGTACCTCATGAGGTGATAGAGAGTCACTGTGGCGTCCAGCCTGCACTCAGTCCAACAACACCGAGGTGGTTGTCTTGCTGGGTTTGGCTGTTGGCACCCCGGGGATGACCCCCTAGCTCTTCTCTTGCTTCACGCCTCTCCTGTCCCCACCTGAACCCACCGTGTCTTCATCGTCTGAACTCAAGAGTCCTGATCAGAAAATCACCTAAGTGGGGTAAAGACCTACAATCCCTCGGTGCTCCAGAGTCTAAGCTACATTTAGCAGCAGATAGCAGTTACTCTTGTGATATGCTGCCCTCTATTTGATTGGAGTACAAATTAAACAGGTGGCAAATTCTTATAGAGTGCTGCAGAGATCTCCATAGGCCAACCTGGAAGTTAGCATCATTCTGGTTCCCTCCACAAAAAACCAATGGGATTTTCAGCACTCACCATTTTTAAGACACATAAAAGCATTCAATAAACCCACCTCTGGGTTGTGGGGCTCATTCCTGCAGCCAATCTATTGCATTTTTAACAAACAAAAGCTACATTTTAAAAACATTATCACTGTCCATGACTGCTACACTGACATTTAACTGTAAAAACAGGTGGAGCTGCCCTTTACCTGTCTTTGCTGATTGTCCACATATTAATAATCATGCATGACTTCCAAAATAATTGCCAAAAAATGACCAGAAAATAATAAAGTGTGTTAATTCATGTTCATTAATTCATTCACTAGTCTCATTTCTTTTGCTACTAGAAATAAAAACACTACACTTGAAGTACCTACAAAAAGTTCTGGAGAGTACATCTGTAAACTGCCAAACATAATATCCATAATACCATGAAAAACAGTCTCCCTTATAAAGTTAAACTTCACAGCTCTGATTTTCTGCGGCTGAAATTCATTTTAAATTGTTATATATTTCAAATTTAAATTCATTCTATTCTGAGAGAATCCAGATTCATTAAGTTCACAAAGCCTTTCCAACAAAAATCCCTCTTTACAGAACATTACTTCCCATTCCAACAATCATTGTCAACTGCAGACACCATGGATGCCCTGTACACCAGCTTGTGATGTTAAAGACACAATACCAAACAAATGGATGAACAAACATACCTCGACGTGCTGCAGTCTGGTCCCAGAGGAATCCTGAGGAAAAAATCACGAACTGAGAAGAAAAATGCAGCAGGTCAGAGAAGACATTCGTTTTCCTGCCGAGGTTTCCAGGGACAGAGCGGTGATCCTTCATCTCTTATCTGAACAGTATCTGTGTAGGTCACTGAGGTGGGGTAATGTCTTCCTGGTACCTGGCTAATGACAGGCCTTCCACTCCTCCTCCTTAAAGGTCATGACTAATTCCCTCCATCAGCCACCTTGACACTGTGCAGGCAGGAAGAGGCCATAAAGCAGCAGAATGTGAAACTCCAAAACTTTATGAGGATGGGATGTAGGGTGCACGCTGGTTTTAAATGGATTATTGCAAAGCAGCAGCCAAAAAATGACACGCCTAATTAAAGAAAGACCTTCCAGTGCTCTTCTCCAAAGGTCACGACTAACAGCCTCCTCCAGACCGGCTCAGTGCCTCACAGGTGGATGCTCAGGTATTTCACATCTTAGCAGAAGCAAGTAGAGAAACCAGCGCGTTGGCAAATATCTCCCTGCTGAGGTGTCAGCCTGGTCTCAACAAATAACGTATGAACAACATGCCAATGTCTGAAGTTATTCTGCGTCATTTTTGGTTTTCGTGTGTCATAATTATGTTCTAGTGCTGCATATAATCATTATTTTCATTGTCGATTAATATTGCAGATTATTTTCACATTAAATCGATTAATCAGTAGTCTATAAAATGTCACAAAATTGTGAAAAATGCTCATCAGAATTTCCCAAAGCTCAAACTGACATCTTCATATTGCTTCTGTTGTCCAACCAACAGTCCAAAACCCAAAGAATCTTCATTTACTGCCATATATGGCAAATAAAAGCAGCAAATCCTCATATTTAAGAAGCTGGAACAAGCTTCATGCTTTCGAAATGACTTATTTATTTAATCGAACCGCGTTGTTGCAGCACATATAACCTAAGCAACATACTATTTTCAACCCAAACCACATAATTTTTCTAACACTGAACAAACTGCAAGCATTTCAAAAGGTTAACCTCGACGAAGGACACAGTGATGACAAAGGTCATCTGACAAATGTCGCTTTACTTCGTTGTTTCCTGCGTGTCCAAAACTCATAAAATGCATCCAACAAAAGGTGTCAAATGACACATGAAAAGCTTAAAATTGTGGACATGACACGTGAGATTTCCTGAAAAAATAAAAATAAAATTAAAAATGATGGAATTTAGTGGCGATGAGCTTGCAGATTGCAGACACCTAAACTCACCCTCCTCTTCCAATGCATAGGAGAACATACAGTAACTATGAAACATGAAAGGCCGTATCGAGAGCCAGTGTTTGGTTTGTCCGTTTTGGGCTACTGTAGAAACAGCAAGCAGCATAGCTGAGCAATTTTTGCCATATTCGGCTAAGAGTGAGATGCTATTTATGTCATCCAATGAGAAAACGCTGGAAGTGTCTATGATAACAGTAGAGTTTCTATCAGCTCAAAAACTGATGAAGACACAAGGTTTGGGAATGTTCCTGGCACATGAAGGAGTTACTTTATTTTTCAACATGGCCATGGAAAATGTCTTATATCTCCTCTTCTCCACAGAGAATATAATGACAGATGGTTTATAAAAAAAAGTCAGTTCATATAAAAAGACCAAAACCAACAAGTATTCTTCTTCTGTGCACATGAAAGGCGTATTTCTCTCAAACTTTGTTCAAATCCGTGTCAGTGAGCACAAGATAATCCATCCTCTTGACAGGTGTGGCCTATAAACATGCTGATAAAACCGTAGGATTATGGCACAGGTGAGGCTTAGACTGCTCACAATAAAAGGATAGAAAGAGACGTTTATTGTGTAAGTGAGTATTTTTACATTCGATACTTAAAGTACATTTTGCTACTAATAATGCTGTACTTTAGCTTATGATGGAGTATTTTACTTTGTGGTATTGATACTTTAATTTCAGTAAAGTTTCAGAGTACTTCTCGGTCTTCTGATGTCAGAATTCAGTCATTGTCGACATCATTTAGCTCAAAGCGCCACTAGAAATATATGAAAAGACAATAATTTCAAGGCACAATCCTGTCAATCAACACAGAAAACACTGACCAGTCTTCCATGTCCTCACCAGTACAGGAAGAGCATCTTAAGGCGGTTCTGTTTAGGCCTGAGGGACACACCTAACCAGTTATCAGACAGGCAGACAGACGGGGGGATATTAAAGGACGGCACGCCAAGCGGTCACAGCGGGGCTCTGCGGCCTCCTCTTCCCGTCCAGACGGCAGCAGACGCCTGTTGCTGTCTGCAGGCAGGCGACGCCACATCCTCTGTTTCCCATAAATCACGGCGCGAAGACCCGCTCTGTCAGGACGCTGATTCTATCAGCCGGCCGACTTCTGTACAGGTGATGACGTGACGCTAAGTACGCGTGATGACCCCAGTTTATGACAGCGGTCCACAATTAGACACACCCGTTCAACACTGAGACAGGGAGTGATGGAATAATAGCCGTGACTGTCATCATAATTTATTGCATTATAATGCTGCTGCCAATATAATGTATGTATGTAGAGACGGCTGTCCAGTCAGCTGCATCAGGACGATACCGCTCTGATCTGTTCTTATCTGCACCGTGAACGGAGTATTTATTTAAAGAGGCCTCTCTGCCCCTGATTCATTACAGCCTTCCGTCTTCATGTAGCAGTGCGCCACTTATCTGATACACCGCAGCCAAGCTGATTTACAATGACACTATCTTCAGTCTGTCAATACTGGGCCCGGCAGTGGCAGGCAGGCTGCGACAACAGCCCCAGGCTGCTTTCATTTTCTCCCTGTTGAGGCTGAACAGACGTTCTTACAGTCGCATGTTGTCAGAGAGAAAAAACAGTGAACAGATGTCAGCCAGAGAGGACGACAGGATTCAAAGGCTGTGTCTGGTCCTTTAACCGTTTTAACCACAACCTCAATATCTGAGTAACCACACGCTGAGAAATAAAGGTGCTAACCAGAACCGTAAAGGGTTCTTCGGCTTGTCACCGTAGGATAACCCTTTTTGGTCCCTGGTACAACATTTCTTAAAGGTTCCACCTGAAACCCTGTCAGAGTTCTACCTTAAACCCAACATAGACGGTTTGTAAGTCAAACCATCTGTGAGAGGTCTCACCTAGAACCCCTGATGAGAGGTTCTACAGAAAACACTTCAGTGGTGTAACGGTTCCACCCAGAACCCTCTCTGGGGGTTGTATCCAGACCTTTTCCACCTCTTAAGGTGCTAATATGAACCTGCCCAGGGATTTGACTAGGAACTTTTTTGTAGTCCAAGGGTTTTGTCTAGAACCCAGCAGGTTTATCTAGAACCTACCCAGGGGGTTCTACTGAGAATCCCCTTATAGTCCAAGGATTTTAGTTAGAAACCCAACCAGGCAGCTCTACCAAGAACCTTTTTATTTTGCAAGGCTTTTACCTAGAAACCCATCCGGGGGGTTCTACCAAGAACCTTTTTATATTATGGTAGAAAGAATGCATAATGAAAAACTTCTTCAAGGATTTAAACAACATGAATGATATTCCAAGGTTTTATCTAGAACCTCTAGAACCTTACCACCTTCTAAAGGTGGTAACAAGAACCTGTCCAGGGGATTCGACTGAGAACCTTTTTATAGTCCAACAGTTTTGTCTAGAACCCACCACATTTTATCTTGAACCCATAATGGGGATTTTACCGAGAACCTTTTTGTATTCCAAGGGCTTTATTTAGAAACCCACCCAGGGGGTTCTACCAAAACTCTTTTATATTCTAAGGGTTTTACCTAGAACCCATCCAGGGGGTTCTACACTTGTATATTCCAAAGAAATTTTATCTAGAACCCATCCAGGGGGTTCCATCAAGAACCCCTTTATATTCCAAAGGTTTTAACTAGAACCCACTCAGGGGGGTTCTATCAAGAACCTTTTATATTATGGTACAAAGAACCCTTGACAAAACAATCTTTTAAGAAATCTTTCTTTGAAAGGGGGGGTCTTTGGATGAAAAGGGTTCTAAATAGAACCCTTGATGTACCCTTACTCCAAAAAATGTCCTTCAAATGGTTAATCCCTTCAGGAAGAACCCTTTTGGAACCCTTTTTCCAAAGAGTGCACAGGAACTAGACGCTACAGGAGGGTAAACTGGTAGCAGACAACAAAAAGGTCACAGGTTCAATCCCATCAACAACAACGTCTCAGACGCTTCACACCCGTATCATCGGCCACTGTGGATAAAAGCTAAATATCAACACATGTGCCACACATGCTTATCTGCTCTGGCTGCTATAATCAGGAAACTATTTCTCTGAGTGATGTTCAGTTCATCTCATCTGTCAAGTTAAATACTGATACCAGCCTACTGTAAATAAATACCACCTAACTGTTCTGGCAAGAGAACAGAAGAACAGATTCTCAGTTCTTCAAGCTTCAGGAATCAAGGTCATTTATTACAACACAGGGTTTTACAATGAAATCAGAGTTGTAGTTCCTTAATGCTATACACAAAATGCAACATACAGATAAAAATACAATTGAGATTGGAATATGATATCATATAAAACAATACATTCACTTATTTACATATATACGGAAAATAATTCTGTGGTGTGTTTTTAAAAATTTGCCTCAGGTTGAATGTAAACAGCAGCAACAAGATTATGATGATGATAATATTGTTGACATTTTCACATTAAAAGTTCTGGGAAACATTGTCCATCAACTGTGTGGACCATGAAGCTTCACTGATGTAAACACAGACTCCCACGTCCCTCGTCCTGCTGGAGACTTGCATGCTGCGTATTCATCCTGGCAGCTCAGAGTGTGATCCACACGTCAAGTGCAACACCTTGATCTCATGATGCTGCAGTCTGTGTAGGATGAGACACAATGGTCTCTTATATCCTGGTGTTTGGGCCATTTTGTCCATTTCATTTTCCTGACTGACCATCATCCAGGAGTAGCCTAGAGTCCCAGCTGTAGCATGGCTCTTGTCCCCGCTCTCCTCCTCTCCTCCACGGGTGGTCCACAGAGGTGTGTCCAACTGATCTGCCTAAATTATCGATCATCTTAAGGTCCACTGCTCTTCTATCCAAGTGTGACAGTCTGTTCAATTGCATTTTCTGTGTTCTTTTTACATTCTTTCACATTTTGGCCACAAGACATGTACATGGACCACTAAATTTAACGTCCAAATTAACCCAAAATTCAATGAATACTGCTTTAATTACTGTAATCTATATGTTAAAGTGCTCAAATGTTTGCCTTGTTTCTTTACAATAAGATCTGTGTGTTTAAATCTTTTAGTTTCCAGAATATTATCTAGTTTTTCTCCCCACTTCTGGCACTCATTCATGTGGCATCTTGGCACAGTACTTACAGGGATACTCTGCAATCAAATAATATGCATCACATTTGTTTCTGTGTTTTTTGTTTTATTTATTTGGAAATGCCAAACAAATACTTTGCATTCTCCTTAGAAAGCAACCAGACAAGTGTTTTAGACCACTAAATGGAAGATAAAGATTAGTCAGACAAAGTTTAGTCAGAATTTCTTCTACTGTTTGAAATGTGTTACTATTAACTAAAATAAATAATAATATTCATCATCTTTATCATCATCACACACCAGCCTTTACCTTGCTTCTCAATCTGGCTGCTTAAATTATATGTATAATTATTATATTTAATCATATGAAGTGAACAGCATGTTCATACCTGCGATATACAGTGACAGTGCTGTATGACAGTCAGGCTGATTAAAACATTGAACTGCTCCTTTAAACCTGGATTTGTTTGTTTGTGTTGGTTGTACTGGTGCCATCAGAGGTAACAGTATGGAACCAACATGTTGTAAAATACCCCGCTGGACTAATTAGAACATCAAATGTGTCATCTAACCTCCATCACGTCAACGAGGTGGTTTTAATTGGCCGACATGTTGTCTCGTCTCACCTCAACAACAACGACGAGTGTACTGAGAAACAAAAACACATTTTACACAATTAATGTGTGTAGACTGAACAACACAGACCGGTCTGACTCTTCTGTTAATAAGAAAACATGTTAACATACCTATAGTGACATAAAGGTATGTTTACAGTGTAGACATGAATGTGTTAAAGTCATATAGGTTTGTCAAACTCATATAAGGTTACATGCAGGTATACCTTACACACACAGGGCTGGGAGGGTTCCTTTAAAAATTTATTCCAATACAATCACTAATTACCTGTCAAAAATGTAGTTAGTAACCTAATTCAAGTATCACAATACTGAAGTAATGTAACTTGATTACTTCCCGTTTCTTCTGGATTACCTCAATACAAAATATGGTGAAACTGTAATATAATTTTCTGTATTTGTCGTGACATTTATTTTTTGTTCGTCCAGACATTCCTTCAGTTGTTTTGTGTGAATGCACATTTACATTGATAGCGGTAAATATGCATATTTAAACGTACTGTGATACAATCGTTATCTACTCACCTTCATGCCGATTGAAGGTCAGGTTTAGTTTTTCAGTCCACAAAACACTGCTGGATTTTCACAGGAAAACAGTGTTGCAGAATCTCTCAAACAGAAAAAAAAAAACAACTGGGAAGAAAAACATAAAATGTCTGCATACTGCTCATCTGGTGTAATCCAAGTCTCCTAAAGTCCTGACATGCGGTTTGCACACCATCACACCACACACATCCAGTTCAGACAGTGTGCATGTGCACGTGAACGTGGCTCCCAAGCTGAAGTGAAGATTCAGGCTAAAAACATGGTGTAAATAACATGTTTTTAGTCAACTTCTGGGGCTTTAGGAGACTTGGATTACACCAGACGAGCAGTAAGGAGATATTTTGTTTTTATTCTGTTGTTTTTTTTTACTTCCATTGTTTGGGAGATTCTGCAACACTGTTCTCCTGTGAAACTCCAGCAGTGTTTTGTGGACTAAAAAAAAACTAAACCTGACCTTCATTTGGCATGAGAATGAGTAGAACCATAAGAATTTCTCTCATACAAGCACCTCCACTCAGCACCAGCCACTTCTGAGAAAACCACAAAACTGCTGTAATTACTCATCCTGATGGATGAAAAATTACTTTGGCAGAATTAAGGTTAAAGTTGGCTTTGATTTTGAAATTGACATCACGTTAGTCTCACACACACACACACACACACACACACACACACACACCATCCCAGTCATCAGCATCATCACCTATAATCCCAAAATATTTTTCAGTAGTACTAATAGTATTGACAGGTTAGCTAGCTAACTGGATTTCTGTGTGGCTAACTTCAGTGGTTGTTCTTTGTATCTAACATTAACGATTGGACCGTGTAGTTAATGTTAGCAGTTAGTCTGTGTAGCTAACACTAGCAATTGGGCTGTGTAAATAATATTAGCAGTTGGTCTGTGTAGCTAATCTTAGCGACTGGTTTGTGTAGCTAATGTTAGCAATTGCTTTGTGTAGTTAACGTAAGCTCTTGGGCTGTGTGGATAACATTAGTGGTTGTTCTGTGTAGCTAACATCATCAGTTGGTCTGTAAAGCTAATGCAAGTGGTTGGTCTGTGTAACCATATAGCTATCGTTAGCGGTTGGTCTGTATACGCTATTCTACTTGTATTTCTATTTATCAGTCAATTTTCTTTTCTACCTGCACTTTTCTATCCTTGAGCTGCTGTAACAAGTGAATTTCCCCGCTGTGGGATCAATGCAGTATATCTTATCTTATCTGTTGAGCAAGAGTTTGCAGCAGCAGTGAGTCCTGCAACCACTTCACAAAGCTGACAGTAGCAACTGATCCACTGTGTCAAATTGTGTAATTGGTACTATGTTGTGTTTCCTCTTACGTGTTTGGTATTTGTAGTCTGCAGTCAAATCTTTCTCAAGTCAAACAGACCTAAGTTTGATATAGGTTCAGTTTGTTTGAGAATCTGATGTGTGGCCGTGATGTACAGCTGTCCACTCCCCTCCAGGCTGTGAGCAGGCAGGAAGATGCTATCAGCCAGCAGGACAAGCAGACGTGTGATTCAGCCTCGTTCAGGTCGACACTTACAGGCTGCTGTTCAACAAAGTCTGCAGAAAGAGAGCGTGTGCAGCTCACCTGGGCCTGTTTTGTCGCTCCGTGTTCTGTGTCACCTTGTACAAATGTTTTGATTCAGAATTGATTTCTTTCTTGCTGAGGCCGTGCACATTTTGTGTGCGAGACAGACGGAGAGAGATGGAAGCAGACACGGAGGAGAGAAAGAGGAGTACCTTTTTACGAGCTAACTCCACGCTCTAATGAATACAAATGGGCCCTCATCTGCTCCACTTTGCATGGCTGGTGGAGGGCAGTGTGTGACACCAGCAGGCCCGGCTCCGCGGACACTAAAGGAGCTAATCATTACCCTTTCAGAGCCTATCTATCACCAGGCTGGCCCTACTAATCTGCCTGTGTCTGCACATGATGGATGTTTTGCTACCTCTAATGCCAGCTCGCTCGTGCATGCAGACAGATAATCAGAAAGGGAAGTGAAAGCATATTCTATAATTACGATTATGATCCATACCTACGAATTACTACCGAGGGGTTTTGGCGCTCTGCAACTCGCTCTCTGATGACATTCATAATCATTGATCACTGTGGAGACCCCGGCGGTGATAATAAATGAGTTATGGCAGAGGGCTGAAAGACGGATGGGAGGTGTCCGACTGGATATGGAAATGGGAGGATATATGGGTTAAACTGGGGCTGTTGTGGGAGCACAGGTCTCCCCGAAGATCATCCTCATCCTGCTGTGAGCCAACAGATTCACACAGGCCATCTCAGTGCTGATGTGTTTTCGGGGAATCAGGCTTGGACGTGCATTCACCATATTCAGATGGCGGCCATTTTCCTCTGACGTCACACTCCGACTAGGAAGCTCAAATGTGAGCTATGACCCCATTATTAAATCAATCGCCAACTATTTTGATACTCCAGTTAATCAGTTTGAGGAATATTTTCTTCGATTTCAGCTTCTTGAAAGTGAATATTTTCTGGTTTCCTTATTTAGTTGCAGTCCTGCTCAAATGTCAACGTCAACGTAGAGAATCTGACAAACTGTTATAATTTCACCACCTTCTGATTGATCAGCAACTGAAAAGACAATGGATAGTGAAAATCTGGAGGGACGTCGCACCATATTTCACGCTAAAACAACTTATTTGATACCCCATTAGCTACAGTGAGACAACAGCTAATGTTAGCATTCGACCACTTCCTGGCTAACATTACCGTTTGATAGTGTTATACAATACAATAGGACAGGCGTAAATTAATTCTAAAATATCAGTGCACATCTTGAATGATCAGGACAAAGTTGAAAAATATAAAAATATCTATGAAAAGTTAGCCAGATATAACATTAGCTAGGAAGCAGTTCAATGCTAATGTTAGCTGTTGTGTCACGTTAGCTCATATGGGTTATCAAATATGTTGTTTTAGCTTGGATATGGCTCCATGTCCTTCTAGATTTTTACTGTCCTTTTTCTGTTCAGTTGTTGATCAATCAGGAAGTGGTGAAATAATAACGATTTGTCAGATTCTTTACGTTTATACAACTTGCAACCTAGCAACACAGTGCGTGACGGCGGAGGCCGGGGATGATGATGTTTGTGTACCCTATTCTAACCTAAACTTGGATTTTCAGACGCTCTTCCGCAGTCTAAGCCTTCAAAGTGAAAACAAAATCCTCCAGAACAGCTGAAACGTTTTCATCCAGCACAGAGGGAGCGTTAGGAGGAGGGAGGGCAGGGTAAACAAGCCAAACAAACCCCTTCCTGAGGCTGAGCCACAGTGCCAGCTTGCTAATTTCCGCCTCCTGGTCAGGCGTTGTTGATTCCAGAGACTCTCTCTCCCTCTCTCTCTCTAAGTGAGCGTCTGGAGGGGTGGGGTGGCGGCGAGGAGGGGTGGTGGGAGCGTAATCCTTGGCCTTTTCATTGGCCTGTAATGATTCCGGAGCTGTGCGGCTAATAGGGCATTATCGGGGCCCCCGCCTGGCCGGACAGCTGATTAATGTCGGAGGAGAAGACACGGGGCCCGGCCGGGGCCTGATAAAAGGGCGCAGGGATTGGAGGGAGCAGGATGATGAATGAGCTACAGAGCCCACGCCCGTGTCTCATTAGCGCGCCCCTGCTCTTTGGCGTTGAGCTAATGTAGCGCGTCGGCGCTGCGGCCGGCGTGGCCAGCTCGGGAGGAGAGCTGAGGAGGCTGTGAGGAGCGAGGCGAGCCGGGGGTGATAGTGACCTGTCTGTGAACAGGAGCTAATTGAGAATAGTTCTCTCTCACACCCGTACCTCCACCATCACCATGCCAACCACAAACACACATTCTTCCATGATAACAGTGAATTATGTAACACTGCTGTAGCCCACAAATATTGCACAGCATTATTTTTGTTGTTTTGTTTCACTAATATGCTCTTCAAAGTATAACCTCAGACAAACTGTGGATGTTGTTCAGTGGTTCGTTTACTCAGATCACCAACCTATCTCCAGGGGTTTGGGTTATTATGGTGACTAAGCTGTGTAATGGATAAAAATGGTAAAAAAAATACTTATATAAATTCACGGGTGCAGGCATGGATAAAAATGAACTGATTGCAGGCAGGCAACAGGTGAGAACAATGATGTAACACATACAGGTACTATAATATGTTGTTTTTTTCTTATAAATCATAAATAAAAATGATTGTGCAGTATTTTTAACATTTATATCCGCTAATACAGTAATATCAAGCCTAACCAGCCTTCAGGGTTTTATTGTGAAAGTCTACGACACAACCTTTGACCCCACATCCTGCCAAACAATGACACATCAGTATTTGATCTGACAGCGATGAAGGCTCGCTGACAGATAAAACTGATGACATGATACAAAATTATAGACAATACATCATCAAAGGCAAAGTCAGACATTTGAGGGAGAATTTTGATCCACTCACTGACTGAGAATAATGTTTACTGGCTTTGCTGCTTGTTAAAAGTTTCAAAAGGTGTTAGCTGCAAGCTAGGTTCATTGTCACTATGGAAACACATGGACATCTGCAGGAGCACAGGAGCTGCACTCACATGTGAGTGACTGTGTACGTGTGTATGTTATGTTAAACAGATGTCACAAAGTCGGATTCCATGTTCAGCTCAGTTTATTTTTAATCAAAAATGTAGTCACTGTATTTTTGCTTTTTGCTTTGCTTGGACCAAAACTAACAAGCAAAACAAATATGAGACTGTCAGTGTTTATGTGATCAAACAACCTTGATTAGATCTTTTTTAAATGTTTATAATGTTTAATGAATTTCCCCTTGGGATCAAATAGGTATTTCGTATTCGTATTCGTATTCGTATTCGTATAAGACTGTGTTAGACACTATGAAAGGTGTGTGTAGAGGAGTTTGAGCGTGTGTGCACGTCACGTGTGTGTCTGCGGGCCATGCTAAACATTTATGAGGATGTATCCTGTCTCATTTACTGCCACCAGCTGTACGCCCACTGCCTCTCACCCCCACCCCCCAAACACACCCGCCCATAAAAAGCCAATTACGTCCAGGGCTACGGAGCTCATTGATACCTAATTAGATTATTGTTAAGGGTGCTGTTGCCCTCGTGGCTGAGGGGGTAATGTGACATCATCTGAGTGACACCAGAAGTGATAGGGGGCGTTGTCCCGGGCTGAACCCCTGACCCCGGCCCGCATCGGAGGGGTCACGGAGCCGCGCAGGACAGTTTGACAACACGCTGCTGCGCCGGGGGAGATAGGCAACCTAAAGACCCCAAAGAATACTTTCACATTCAAATGAGGAGGAGCACCCCGTCTGCTGCTGGTCCTATAGTGCAACACACACCTCCTCCCCTCCTAACCCCTCCCCCCACACCAACCTCAACAACACAAACACCCACACACACATTTTATATAGACACATTTTAACTTTACACTATTTTCCACTGCAAACTGATAGAAACTCAGGTTTTAATAACTTTAGAGGTGGAAAAATAAAATCCATTTACTACTTCACCTCATTTCAGAAATACTGGACTCTTTTAATTGTCTTCACCAGGGGTTTCAGTTTGTACAGCTGACAAGAAAGGTTTCAAAATCAAAAATGTATATTTACTTTAAAATTAAATGACAGTACTTTGCCAGGTGGTTACGATTAACGTTATGCTACAACCACTTGGCTGGAAACGACTATATACTACTAGAGATGCTAACTAGCATACTGACATCTAGCAGACACCTTCAGTGCCCGGATAACGAAATTGGGATTGTCGGGACAGTAATTCAGTTCATGGATAATGTACTCCCATAATACAGTTTAGAATTGTATTTGCGCAAATTATATTCTTTGCAACTGTTCAACCTGGATCTAAATGGTTAAGCAGTAAGTGCACATCTGTATACTCGGTCAGTCAAAAAACTAAACAAAAAAAAGACATCCTTGTTGAATTTACTCACCATGATGTCAAAAATCCAGACACATCACGCTTGCTGTTTTCTCAATAATTAAAATAACAAACAAATAAAGTTCCTGTCAGACAGGAACCCAGACAGCGTCTCTCTCTGCTTGAACAGAAAGAAATATCTCGCAACACTACAAATTTAATCAAACTCAGTCACCCTGAGGTGGGTTACTGCACAGGGACGCCCGTATGCAAAACATCTTATCATTTTATTATCAAAGATTAAATTACTCAACATAATTCAAATGAAATTAAAACATTTACTTGTACTTTAAAGGTGCAGTATGTCTGTATAGATAGACCAGCTGTGGAATTCATACTCCAGACAAACAGGGGGCAGCAGATCACCAGAGTAACTGCTAACTGTAGCTGCCGTTAGCTGGTTAGCTCAGTTAGTTGGGCAGCTTGTGGTCCCAGCTTGTGGGTGGACTGAGCAGGAGCTAGGTCAGGTATTAGCAGTGGAGAAAAACAGCATGTAGAGGGTTTATTTTGACCAAACCAAATCCAGTGATTGTTGGAACAGTAGACAGACAAACCAATACAGTTCTGGTGGCTTTTATTTTGTTTTTGTCCAGTTTGAAGTGTGTAAAACTTGAATTCAGAAGGTGTATGGTTGTGTGTATATTTAATAAGGGAAATAAGTGTAAGATTATTTCCTTTCTTGACATTTTGTGACTTTATTTTGTTAATTTATTAGACTAATAAAGTCAAGAAAGCTTGTGGAATGTAGCAAACTCATTGCTCGCACACATCTCCCAGGTGAAACTACAGGGGAGGCCTGAGCTGGCAGTTAGCATGCTAACTTTAGTAGATATCTCTGCAACACAATGCATAGACACGTTTACACAACATCAAAACTGCATTCTGCTGATAATTTTAGTTATTTTTTTGAGATTTTTTTGTACTGAAACTGTTGCACATATAGTGAAAAGACATCAGCTTAAAATCTAAAACACTTAGTTAGCCAAGCATAGCTAACATTAATGCCATGCTATGGTGATGTTAGCCCAGCTAACGCTGCACAAAAATGAGGGTTTAGCTTTGGGGTATAGAGCTTTGTATGATATATTTAGCAATATTTATTATGTTTTAATAGAAAAATGATACGTGGAGGTCAAATCTTTATGGCTGTGTCCCTTATATTCATATAAGGCAAGGAAAGTTTATTTATATAGCACATTTCAACAACAAGGCAATTCAAAGTGCTTTACATAAAACTTAACATGCATCAAGAGCATCAAGACAAAATGTAAAAGGAACATAAAGCAATAAAAAAGACATTTCAATACAATTAAAAGAGCTGAATAGGATTTTTTTTTTTTTTTTTTTAAAGGATAAAATAGGAAAATAAAGGTTACAGTACATTTTCAGTGTTTTGAGCTAAAATATGTAACTATTCAGACTAGATGCATAATTTTATAATCGAATGGACGATTTTACTAATTACAAGAAACAATGCCATGTTATTTGTACTCAGTAACAGAATACATTTCAAATTAATCTGACGCAATTTAACTAACATGGTTTTTGTATGGTGATGTGTGATACTGATGTTACTTATAAGCAAATCTTTGCAGATTAGCAGCACCGCTGTTCTGATGTCTCACTATGGATGAGTGAAAATACATTTGTGCATCGACAGAATAACACATTAATGAAATGACAGTTACCACGGTGACATTCACAGCACCAGCTAAACCTCTTAAAAAGACATCACGATCAAGTAATTGTGTACAGAATAATAATGAGCCAAAGATTGAGCCCTGTGGGGCTCCACCAGGGAGTTCACGTTCTAAAAATATGAATAATTAGATTAGTCAGTGAATAAAGGAAACAGTCAAAAACAGGCTGTTAGAAAAGGAGAGCGTGATAGTCCTCTGAACACACAGTCTGGTGTTATGAGGTGTGCTTGAAGGGTAAATGTGTACAGTGCGGTGTCGTTTAAGACCCACCCCCCCCCCACCCCCAGCAGCCAGTCACTGTGGGTGGCAGGGCGGCACAGTTGTTTAGGGATATATGACCCCATGGGAGGGGGGTCAAAGGTTTATTAAAGAGCCAGTAAGTACTTGTTCAAAATAGAGCCCTGACCCATTACCCTCTCTCCCCACCCCCCACCTGCTCTGCACACACACACACACACACACCACACACAGACACACAGACACAACACCAACACACACACGCACACACACACACACACACACAACCTGCACACACATATACACAGCACACACTCACATGGTCACAGTGCACCTGTTCAGGAAATGGTAGTAGATGAGTTCTGGGTTCAGAATAAACACTGCAGCCATGAAGACACACTGTATGATGATAAAATCAGAAGAGAATTATATCCCACTAATACTTCTACTATTACTTATTATATAAAATATTAATTGTGATTGTAACAGTAATATTAACCATAATTTTGGCACAGGATTCACAAGGTTTCTCGTATCGTGTATTATCAATTTGGCCACTATGAGGGCCTCATATCATTTGTGTCTAGTCCACGGCAGTCTGATCAATTCCTCATGTGGCCCCCCATGAAAAAATAATTGCCCACTCCTTCTATATACAGTATATTGCTTTCTTTATTTTTGTTTTATATTTTCATCCTATTCTATTCTATTTAATTAATGAGTAGCAGGAAGGACCTACAACTCATTTCGTTGTGCAACCCTGTGTTGTATGTAAGATATAATCTACAGTGAGCAGGTCATTATTGTGAAATAAACCCTGACAGGATGATGCAGGGGTTTATTCCATAATAATGACCTGCTCACTGTACTTTAACCTGCTTATTACATGATTACTTACAAAAGAAAAAAAAAATTTGACACACATTTATATGACACAAAATAATTAATTTTAAAATTATTTTATGGTTTATTTTACAATAGTGACCTGTTTGCTGTACTGTACCCTGCTTGTTACATGGCTATGCACCAAAAAAAATCAATAATTTGACTAGGGCTGAACAATTAATTGAAATTTTATCGAAATCACAATATGGCCTATGGCAATTTTCAAATCCCAGGAGGCACAATATGTGCTGAATGTAGAAAGTGTCAAACTGTCTTTTTAAATTAAATGTCATTGTGCTGCAGAAATGTCCTGGCCTACACATCATATTTTTTACAGAAGAAAACAAATGAAACTTCATTTAGTTCAGATCCTTGCAAAATTCAAGATATTTTAATTTTAAGATGATTTTAGTCATTTCACAATGATTTTATTGTTCCTCCAGAGTCTATGATCAGAACTGTGCCCATAGCAACGGTCTGTTCTTCATAGCAACGGTCTGTTATACATAGAAAAGGTCTGCTATACAGAAATAACAGACCTTAGAATGATGTAACTGACCAATCGGAATCAAGTATTCAACATAGCCATGTAATAAAATGATAATAAATTACCTTAATGATACACTGATGTAAGAAGTGCAGTGTGGAAAACAACATTTACAGTTAAAAATGGTCAGTGTAGTCAAAGGTAAGCCCTTACATTCAAAGACACTTAAACTTAAAATCCCTTCACATACAAATAGTTTTTCAGATCCTGGTTGAAACTTGTCTGAAATGTAAACATTTCGAGCGTCCACACAAAACGTAAACAGCTCTCAGCGACATCGATCCAGTGAAGATCCTAACAGACGTGCGTGGGCGCTGCGACATGCAAACCCTGATACTGACTGTTGTCACCAGATCTCTGACATCAAGTCGTATCAGCAAGGTCAAGCTCGAGTTCTGCAGCGGATCATTGACTCTGACCTCCCCCCTCCTCCTCCTCCTCCTCCCCCCACCTCCCCCTGGAGCACAGACCAGCCTCCCTTTCCCATCCCTAACAAGACTTTCTCAAAGTCACATTAAAAGAGGCTCAATCTCTGCGGTGAGGCATTGATGTCTAGACGGCTCCTCCGCCATGAAAGGCTCGGAGGCCTCGTCCCTCACGCTCATCCTCTCCTCCCTTTGTCTCCTCCCTGTGTCCCTCCATCTTCCCCGCTGGCACAGGACAATTACCAGCCAGCGCTACTTCCTAAACGTGTCGTCGGGGGCCGAGCGGTTCCCCGTCGGGGCCCCGGCAGCCAGGGTCCGAGGGCGGGACCCCCGTGACGGCCATGCAGAGCCGCGACACAAGAGAACGGCTGGCTGCTCTCCAAGGCCGGGCGGATGCAGGTGTCAATCATGGCAGCAGAGGAGGACAGTGGGAAAAAATGATGACAGTAGGCTGAATATTTATCTGGTGGTTGTGATATTACAGCCAGTCTGAAAGGTGAAATAATACGATTTGATCTTGATTAGAAATCGTTCTTCATGTACACTCTTAGAAATAAAGATGAAGACCTAGAACCATAAAGGGAGGTGAGTGTGCTGGGCAACCAAAGGATTTCCATTATAAAAACAAAATCAGGAAACAAGCTGTTTATTGATTCCCATTTAGAAATTGGGGAATAAAAAGGAAAACGACTGTTTCTCATTTTTTGTTTTAAATAAAGCAGTGAATAAAGAAATGAACAAACTACCTTCACATGTCATTGATGTTTGTTCCCATAAAATAAAATACGAAAAACGACCTTCTTTCTATCTGTTTTTTATGTTGTTTTTTTTATGTCAAAACAAAAGACAGGAAACAGGTTGATTACTGTTGTCCTTTTTTTTTTCCTATTTTCCATTTTTTATCGTCTAACCAAAAAACAAGAATTCTATTTCTAAATAGGAATCAATTAACATCTTGTTTCACAATTTTGTTTTTCTTATTTTAAAACAAAAAAAATGTCCACCAAGCACACCGACCCTTTAGCTAGGAGAACCCTTTTTGGTTTATGGTAGAACCTTTCACGAAGGTTGCACTAAGAACCCTTTTAGAAAGTTCCACCTAAAACCCAACATAAAGGGTTACACCTAGAACCATCTGTGAAAGGCTTTTGCCAAAAACTCCTATGAGAGGTTCTACAGAGAACTCTTCAATGGAGCAATGATGCCACCCAGAACCCTCACTGTGGGTTCTATCCAGAACCTTTCCACCTTCTATCCATGCTAACAATAACCCATCTAAGGGGTTCTATCAGTAACCTTTTTCAAGGGTTTTATCTAGAACCCACCCGGGGGTTCTACTGAGAACCTTTTAATAGTCAAAGACTAGGTTGCACCAACAAAGATCAATTTAATCTAATCAGAGTTTAGCAAAACTAAGTTTAAAATGAGTTCATCCTGATTTAAAAATTAAGCAGAGTTCAACAAATCGATTTAAATTCAGTTTTACAGCAATGAACTTGGATTTATGGGATTTTAATCAATATGGAGATGCTTGCTCACCCAAATTACAAAAAAACAAAACCTTGCAATGTTTGCTAGCTGCCTAAAAGTTGAAAACAAAAACAAAAAAAGTTTTTAAGTAGTTTAAACATGTGGTGCAACATATTTCCAAGTTAAATCATGTTTAAATATTAATCCTTGTTGGGGCAACCCAGCCTAAGGGTTTTATCTGAAACACATTCAGGGGGTTCTACTGATAACCTTTTTCTATTCCAGGGATTCTATCTAGAAAACGCTCTGAGGGTTGTTCAAAGAACCAATTTATTTTCCAAGGGTTTCATATAGATTCCACCCAGGGGGTTCTACCAGGAACCTTTTTCTATTGCAGGGGTTTTATCTAGGACACACTCTGAAGGTTTTACAGAGAATCATTTTATATTCCAAGGGTTTTATCTAGAACCCACCCATGGGGTTCTATACCGAGAACCTCTTTATATTCCAAGGGTTTTATATAGAACACAGTCAGGGTGTTCTACTAAGAACCGTTTTATATTATGGTACAAAAAACCCTTGATGAAAGAGTTCTGAAAGGATTTCAACAATCGTTGGGGAGCTCTTTCTTCCAAAAAAGGTTCCTTTGCTGAAAAGGGTTCTTAATGGAGCCCTTAGTCTTACAAAGAACCTTTGACAAACTCTTTCTTCAGAAGGTTTTTCAGAGGCAAATGGTTCTGGGTAGCCCTTCATGAAGAGCTCTTTTGGAACCCATGTTTCTCAGAGTGTAGGTTTACAGCGTCTTTTTTCCTCTCAGATTGGATGCTGTGCGCTCTATCTCTGAGCGCCGCCTCCCCGGGCTTATCACGAGCTAATGACTACATCGGCACACCAGCGAGGGGGAGGTCCAACAGTGTGTCTCGGTCTTTTCATGCCAGAGGGGCCTCCGGCACAAAAGGCCGTCCACAAAAGAACCCTCTTATTCTCTCATTATTGACACCCTTAATTGTTTGTGCTGTCTGATAATGGCCCTCAAAGCCTCGCCGTATCAGCAATAACCTTCTGTCTCGGCTGTATGGCGTGGAGTGAGTGTGTGTGTGCAGGGGTGTGCGTGTGTGTATGGGGTTGGGGGGATACTGTAGCTGCGACCCACTGCTGGGGGACTGAAATAAATGTTCAACTATCAACAGGGGTTTTCTCTCTGCCACTTTCACAAGGTTGAAGCGCTCTGTATTCATAACCGCCGCCCGGATTTTGCGTGCGGATCCTCAAACCCTGCGGAGGTCATCAGGGAATCCTATTTCCATATTGTTTATTAGCAGCTTTGTGTGTTTGCCAGCGACTGCAATTCGGAACCACGGGCGCTCTGCGATATTGTTGTCTTATTAATTACGTGCGGGGGTGTAAGTACAAATCTCTTGATACGTCAGGCACGCTCTTCAAACGCGCTGCTTTATTATGAGAGGAAACGTTAGCCTTAATTAAACGACACACTTTTATTAGCGCGGCGTGTAATGGCGGGCGGCTTCCTTTCCCTGTCAGCGGTGAACGCCTGACGCTGGTGGTTATGCCAGTCAATGGCCTTTAAGAAATAAGAACTGTCTAATCCCATTTCAACTGGTGTAATTAGAGGGAATGCTCTTGTCATTAGTCAGGCACAAATTGCCCACTTACCCTGCCTTATAAATATTTGAGAGACACTTCTTATAAATTGTCGGGGTATTGAGAGGAATTTGCCTGAAAGCAAATTAATAAGTTATTTATGAGGAGTGTTAATCAGTTATCTTTTTGCATTCATAGCTGCAGCACGGCGTTTATTTGAGCAGGTCGAGTCGCTGAGACAATAACAGGCGTCTGTAGTCAACTTCGGCTGCCGAAACTTTTAGTCACACAAAGTAATTGGTCACACAAAACACAAACACACTGGCGCTAATAATGCACGCTCAAACACTCACTCAGAGCACATTACTCCATCAAGTCTGGGAGAGACAGCATCTATTGAGGCCCACAGCTTTAGTGTAACAGTGTTTAGAGCAGCTGATTGGGTCTCTAATGCTGGATCCACTCTGGAGGATAATTGGGCAGACTTTGGTTTCCATTTGTGCCTCCCAACATTTGGGGAGCTGTTCCCGATTCAAGACAGATTAGCTGCCCAAATGATCCTGTAGTGTGAGGCGTTTAAAGACATGATCGTAAATGAGAAATCTGTGATATATCTGCTGTAATACATCATAAAATTACCTTCATATTCTCGCTGCGGCCGCAGTGTCGTCCTTTGAAATTTCTGTTCCGGGCCTTAATAACTGTTTATGTTTGCCTGTTTCATATTAACTAGAATTCAAATGAATGCAGAATGTTCTCTGAATGAGCAAGTGTGTGTTTATAAGTCGTAACAAATCATGAATAATCTTTTAGAAGGAGTAGATGTTTATAATAATGCTAAATTGAGCAATATGTTAATAAAGTCTGTCAGGCAGCTCGAACTGCAGACCATGGGGGTCTATAGTTAAAAATTGGGTGCAACGGCGGGATTTCGTTTAGTGATATTGCGGCTTTTTCAGAGGTTGATTTTATGAAGTTTCACTTCTGACATGAACACATGACCAATCAAACTGCGTGTCGTTGACAATGTTATATCCAAAACACTGAACATGGTGGACTGCCTGTTTCACATAAGTCTGTTTTATATGATAAAAGGGGGAAAAACTACAGATACAACAATTTGAAAGGTGGAGAGGAACAGACAGAGAGGTTCAGAATAAACGTCTGTTTAAATTTGCACCTGGGCGACTCCACTCTTGTCGGAGTATTAATGAACCATAAGGAACTATTAACAAATCATTTAATACATCTTGCACACAAAGTTCAGCTCCTGAACCAAGTGAATGAAACTCACCAAGTTCTCCTCTCTTTCTCTGTATTGGCTATACCGGGAATGTTGTTATTTTTTCTTTTTTTTTTAAGTAAATGTAGCCTCAGGTCATGTTCACTTGAATCTTTTTTGCCCAAATGTAATTTTTTTAGGGCTTCATACTAAAATATTTGTGCCATTTATAGGTCTTACTGTTGGTGTGTAAAGGCCTTTAAGTAACATACGTAATGTTCAGGGCTCTCTGATGCTCTCTAATGGTCTTGTATTTTTGGGAATCACTGGAATCAACTTATTCTGTCATTTAGGTCTGAAGACGTGAATTTCCACCATCTGTAGCTACATGCTGCACCAATCCTCTACAGGTCTTTATGTCAGTTGCTATATATTTAGTGATTATTTACACTCAGCTGACAGTATATGACAGCAGACATTGTTAGCAGCAGAACCACGGAGCGTCTATGTGGCCACAGTGATAACAAAACTGTTCCAGTGTGGCTGTTGTCACTGTAAATATTGTCGGTCACACTACGGCAGCAGGGGTGATGATAGGCACTGAGCAGGCAGAGAGGCTGCTGAGGTGACAGTGAGGAAACTGAACAGGTCTATTTGTAGTGGCTGCACTGCAGAGGGGCTTTTCAACACTCCCAAAGAGTGAGGATCATCTGGGGGCAACATGAGTCCCTCCTCTGTCTAGACGAGATGTGGCTGTAAGTGACTCTGCTGCTGCAGGAGGGACTGACGGACGAACTTCACAGAAAGTTTGGTTTGCAGTGTGGGCACCAAATATAATATGAACAATAAAAACATTAAAAAAGAGATATATAATGGTATGCACGCACACGCTGCGGTACACAATGCTGCTCAGCGCCATCCTGCAATCCATATAATGTGCAAAAGTTCACTTCCCCCCAGTTTGATGGCTGATAGGGTGAGACAGGGTCCTCAAAGTTTTGATCACTGCGGGCCCAAACCACCGAATGCGACAACTGACTCCTATGGGGCACTACAGGCAAAAAAACTGAAATGCCAATACAAGAACCAGCATGATTTTGGTTGCTATTTATACGTATTTGTTTATTTGTTTTGTATTATTATATTATTATTAATTTATTTATTTCATTAAATATTATCCTCTTGGCAGAAAAAGTCATCATCTGTATGCTATTGTATGTTAAAGTATTGAGTTGGAATTTAAAATATAATGCATGCATTTCATGTCATGTTCAGAGATCACACACTGTTTCTGAGGGCCCCACTCTGGGGACCCCTGTGATAAAGGAATATTTGGCTTTATCTTTGCTGCTGGCAGCCTGAATGTGAAACTCACTGTGGTGATATGTGCCTGTTATTTTGTTGATATGATGCAAAAACTTTTAGATAGATATATTTAGTAGTTCTTTCAGAAAGTCATTGTGTGCCATACAGAAAAACAACGTGAAAAATAATTTAAAAGACAAATGTTGCTACAGAGTGACGTCGCGGAAATTTGCAATCTAGACCTCCATTTGTAGTTTAGACCTTTCAAGTATGACACATTTACGTCAAACACTGACCCTACTGTGCCTCGAGTACTGCAGAGATCTGTGATTTTATCGTGAACTGCCCAATGTTCTGAATGCCCATTCTTCCAAAACCCCAACAGTCCCAGAAATGACCCATTTGACTGGAAGCCCAGAAAATACACACTCACTCTGCAGCTGGAAAAAGCCTTGATTCCAACAGGTTTGGCTCTATGATGTTTTGGTCCATCCTCCACACATCGGATCATTTTGTCTGCCAGATTTTGTTGTTTTGCTATTTTGTTTGGTTTTCTCCGTGATTGTCTGGTAATCTATACAGTTAAATGGTTTTTTTTTTCTTCTTTTACAATCGGGAGAGATGTGGCTACTCTCAGAAATAGTCCTGGCATGTATGGGGTGGCACGGTGGCGCAGTGGTTAACACTTTCGCCTCATAGTAAGAAGGTCATGGGTTTGAAGACAAAGCCTCTCTGTGTGGAGTTTGCATGTTCTCCCTGTGCTTGTGTGGGTTTCTTTCAGGTGCTCTGGTCAATTGTCAGCTCCCCTGACCAAAAGGTGCTGCACCACTGCTCCCAATACCAGGATGGGTTAAATGCAGAGACTGAATAATTGTACTTTGTATGGTTGTATATGTCATAGTAAAGTTGACCTTTACCTTTATTTTCCACAGCACAGAGCAGAGACGCTTCAGTGAGGTGCTGCATCACTTCGGTGGAATCACAGGGTTGTCTAATGGCCTCAATCAGCTCTGCTGGGTGTGTCGAAGCTGGACCTGCAGAATCAACATGTCGACACATTGAGGGCGAACGCTAACCCTAATGACTCAAGTGATGGGGGTGCACACTGGAAATTTGTCTGAGACTTCTTAAGAAGTTGTTTGATTAAGGTCAAACCCCTGCTGATTCAGCACCATGGACAGGGCTACAAAGTGTGTATTTTCGGAGCAATGGGTGTTTGTTTTCAGGATAACAGGCTGTCGGACAACTGGACTTTCAGAGCGGTGGGCTGTCCGAACAATGACATGGCATAGAGTTAAATTGGTGTACTCTTGTTCGTAGTGCAGCTGTGAACAGTGTCAATAGTGGAACATATCGAGCAGGTTCTCCTGCAGTAAACGTGCCTCTCAGGGTTGGAGAGGAGTCGTCACCCTGCAGCCCACCCACATTTACAGAATGTGAGCTCACCGGCCAAGTCCCTGACCCTCTCTGCATTCTTCACTCTCTCTGTTACGACTCCTCTCCATCACACACAATCGCACACACACAGGCCTTCACTGCTCCTGACTCTGCTTTTTCATGTGAGGGTGTGTGTAGTGACAGACTATGTGTGGGCAGTGTGAGTGGGTCTCATCGTGTTGTGCAGGGCTTTAATTTGCATGTTTCCATCACTGACAGCTCTCAAAGCACATACAGTGCAACACACACTGTATTTTGTGAGTGTCGGCAGCAGTCAGTGAACCTGTCAGTGGTATCTGAGTACAGCATGTAAACCTATAACTGTCCTGATACACATGAACTTTCTCTGTACATCTGACGGCACTTCAAACCAGCTCCCTTCAGACCGGCTGGATCCTCTTACAGGTCCTGTTGGTCTGTAACTCATTCAGGGCGTCGACGGTGATGAAACCAGCTCCTTTTCCCTGACCTGAACCCCTGCTGCCATTTCTGCCAGCCAAGAGAACACACACACACACACACACACACACACACACACACACACACACACACACACACACACACACACACACACACACACACACACACGCACGCAGCACGCACGCACACACACTCACACACACACACTCTCCACCCATCTAAGTTCTCAGAGCAGAGACAGCTGGCAAACTGCTGGACGGCTTCTTCTTACCGTAGCAGCCTCAACATCAATAATGACTGCAGAGAGTCTTACTCTGTGAAATTATTTATTCTTCTGATATCCTGATGAGCAGCACGACCAACATCACTTCTAGCGCTTTGCAAACAAAACAAAAAAAGAAAAACAAAAACAAAAAAACAAAAAACAAAAACAGCTGCTTATTACAGTAAACGTTTCACTTAACACAGGGTGACTCAAGCCGAGTGGTTAGGGTGTACTGTATACCATATGCACTGTAAAAATGAAAAAGTTGAGAAAACTCAAAATTTCAAGGCAACAGACTGCAATTGATTTTTGAGTTTTGAGCCCAACTCAGATTCTTAAGTTTTGGAAAAGTTTTACCAACTACTGATCTTTTGTTGAGATAATTTACTTTTCTTTGTTAGATAAACTTAAAGCTTTGAATTTGAGAAACTCAAAACATTGTATTTGAAAAAACATTGAGTAAATTCATTAAAGTGAAAGTAAATGTTAAAATTTTAATATTTTCAAATAGAGCTTTTTTTTTTTTCAGGCATTAAAAAAGACAAATCAGGTTGGCAGCTCAGTGTGACTAATTTTTGGAATTTTATTTCTTTGTAAAATTCAGATTTGAAGATTGGCCGTCAGTCCTCTCTCTTTCTCCAATATCAAATGAAGGCATGAAATACCCAAAAAATAATCTTAAGAAAACAACAACTTTTCACTTAACACAAGGTTGTAAACAAATCTTCTAATAATTTTAACAGTGTAACATTTGCATTCATACATCTATACGAATTAATGTATCTATACAGTTTCAGACACAAAAAAATATTTTTCTAGCTTCATTTGTTCTTTTTTATAAGCACTAAGCAATGTTGATTGGTTGCATCAATGTTATTTGTTGCATAGTGGCTAACATAAGCTGTGTGTGTCCCGGCTGCGGTGCGAGACCCAGGGGCTGCGGTGTGAGCAGCCTCGCTGTGTCCTGGCTGCTGTGCAGGTCTGGAGACTGCAGCGTGAGCAGCCTCGCTCTGTCGCTCTGTGCCCAGGTTGTGGTGCTCTCTGTCCAGCAAATGTGCAGCTGAGCACCAGTTTTTTCATGCTACATAACATCATCTTTTTCTTCTGCTGCTGCTGAATTCTGGTGGACCTCTTCCTCTTTGAGTGACAAATTTTTGTCAGATGATCCGTCACACCGCCCCCTACCGCCTGGTAGTGAGAACAGCAATTGACAGAATATCTCACAATTAGCTGGGAGGCGTTGTGTCTTAAATGACAGAAAATCTTGTCAGTTGCAGGGAAAGAGTTACCCATGGTGCAACACTTTCTACCGTCGTCATCTTTACAACCAATTACCTCAACCTCTGCTGTGTCACAAAGGTCAACATTGTTTGTCTCTCCCTGTCCTGTTACAGCAGGACCAAAGATATCATCCTTTTTATCAGTTAAGCACTGCAAGGAAGTGTTTCGTCATTTGGATTCTGAATATTTGGCACGTGTGATTTGCTGCATTGTTGTGCAAAATCCTCAAGGATTCTTATAACTCTAGGTTATGGGATCATTAAGTTCCTGTGGTGGAAAAGGCCTAAATGTGACAGTGAATGAGGATTTTTTTTTTTTTTTTTTTTTCACTTCAGCTCTCATTCATCAGTCTGTTTGGAAAAGAAAGCCCTCCTTGAACCTGAAACTTGGACCTCATTACTTTTGCCTGTCTGTAATATTGCAGATTATTTTGCCTCTGTTGCTGTCACCGTCCATTCACATGGGACTAATTACCTGCAGAGGTTCAGTGATCTCTCATATCAGTAATTTGTAAAGTATTAATTTCAGGAAAAATTACACATGTATTCTGGTGAATGCAGACCCTTCTTGATAACCGAACCTTCATTCAGAGCTTCACTTTTGTGTATTTTCTTCATCATCTTCTACAATTATGAATGATTCATTACTTTGTATTTGTTGCCATTTGTAAGCAGCCTCACAAACAGTTGACACAAAAATCTTGATGGTGTTTTCCATATTGAAAGACTCCAGTTTAATAATGTTGAGGCTTGTGTATGAAATCACCCTCACTTGTCAGACTGCCACATTTGAATGTGGACACATGATAAGAGAAACGCTCTGCAATGCAGGAAATTGGTCTTGTTGACAGGTGTGTAGGAGAATGAAGGCAGGCCACAACAAAAAGATGAAAATGATTTCAAGTGTGGATGAATGGAAGCAGCGCAGATGTGCCAACCAATTTGTGCCTGCCAACTGCCCAAAATCTTTCGGTTGAAATCCAAAGCACACAGTCATTAGAATAAACCAGAACAGAAGTCATTTATGCATACGTAAATTAGGGCAACAAATGAAAAGTTCTAAAGCTAACAAAGAGACAAACAGGTGGGGTTATCAGTGAGTGGAGCAGAGAGGACGGAGGGATAGCGGAGAAGAAGGAGAGGAGGAAAGACAAACAGGAAGGAAAACTAAACTTTTTTGTGGGGGAGGGGGGTGGGTGTGAGGAGGGGGAGTTCACAGAGAAGGGTGCCTAATTTAAGACAGGCCAGAGGCCAGGTGTCCAGCTGGTGTTGCGATGGTGTGGCCTGGCAGCGAAGAGTAAACACACATTCCTGCCATAGGAATGCATGCATGTGTCCATATATACTGTGTATGCGTGTGTGTGTGTGTATTTCATAAACAGGTTTCTGTGTGACAAAGAGTGTGAGTGTGAAACTATATGCATATAAAATAAATACAAGATATACAAGAATCCACACACATACAATCCACCAATGTGCTGTAATAAACAGAACAGACGTGGATGGATTAAGAGTCAATGGGCCCCTGGACACAGACATCTAAGCACCCCCCACCCCCTTCCTCCTACATAGTTAATCGGTGTGTGCATGAATAAGCGTCAAAAACTTTGGATTAAAGCGGCATATAAATTAAGCCGTTGATGTTAATCTCTTTGTTGTTATTTTGAGTCTGTTTGTTGCTGTTTTGTGTCTTTTGGTAGTCAATTTGTGTCTCTATGTGGACAGTTTACATGCCTTTGTGATTGTTGATCTCTTTATAGCTATTTTGAGTTTGTTTGTTTGTTGTTGTGTCTCTTTGTGTCATTGTCATTTTGGTGGTCGTTTTTTGTCTTTTAGTGGTTGTTGATCTCATTAAAGTAATTCTGAGTCTCTTTGTAGTCGTTTGGTTCTCTTTGTAGTGATTTTGTGTCTCTTTGTAGTTGCTGTCAACAAGGCTGCTGCTGGCCATTTGGATGTCCCAAGTGTAATTGCTTTGTGGCTTTTGCCCCAGGTCTCCCCTATCTCAAAACACTGACTCAGTATCTCAAAATAATGAATTGTACATAAGACATTTTGAAAAAGTTTCTCAACCTAAGATACTATGTTACATTTTTCCATCATATTTGGGGGAATGGGCGTCCATATATACAAAATTTTCATGGATGAAGGATGAGCATGTAACGCTGATCTATTCGTGTGTGACTCCAGTCTGCAGTGTAGTTCACACACCTCACTGACACACCACAGGATCATGGAGAAACATGAGGCTTCGTGATCAAAGAAAGTTTTTATATCATGTCGACACTTTTGTCCATCTTAACTCTCTCGTCCTGAACTCTCTCTTTCTGTCTTATGCGCATGCTGCTGCAAATTAATCAACTGAGAGTGT
Source organism: Lutjanus argentimaculatus (assembly GCA_034769285.1). Taxonomy (NCBI): domain Eukaryota; kingdom Metazoa; phylum Chordata; class Actinopteri; order Lutjaniformes; family Lutjanidae; genus Lutjanus; species Lutjanus argentimaculatus. The sequence continues at coordinate 395,201 of JAWZSL010000042.1, read as the reverse complement.
TTATAATACTTCCTGCATCCATGAAGTTGTTTTGGTGCCCCCTCCAGCACTTGGTACGCTACGCACAGCAAATGATGTTCTTATATGTAGGTGGCTGTTGACGTCCTTATAGTCAACTTTGTAGTTGTTTGGGTCTATTTGTGTTCATTTGACTGACTTTCCAACAAGAAATATGAACATAATAAGAAAGGTACACACAACACAATACCCATTGGTATGGATGCTGGATCCCAAAGTATCTTTTGTACTCAGTGGTCCAATTCAGTGACCATCCATGATTACAGGCTACATACACACAGACTACACAAACACAGGTGCATACAGCAGCAGTGGGGTAAGGTGCAGGCTCTGCCCTTCCTTTCTATAATACACACACACATGCTGGACATGTCCTGCTGGACATTCCACACATATCCTCCCACCAGCCTGAAAAGTGTCCGGAGAGCTGCTGACCGCTCCTCCTGACCCTAACTCCGGACGCTGTGCAAACCTCCCACAGGCAGGACAGGTGGCAGGGGAGGGAGCTCAGGGGAGCGGACCGTTTAAAACAGACTATGTGGCCCCTCTCACCCCTCTGCTTCAGACCCTTGACCCCCTCCGACCTCCGAGGCACCTGCGCAAGCTGCTCCGCGATATGTGGACAACCTGTTGCCATGCACCATCGAGCCTGATGTGTATACTGTACATGTACGTACTGCAAATTAAAGTTTAGGTTGTACAAACAGAGACCAACAGGGACGCTGTGCAGGCAGCTGTGATTGGTTGTATTTGATAGATGGTCTTTCTTGTCCCAGGGGAAGGATGTTTCCACAGCCTGCACATGAGGAAACAAACCTACGTACATATGGAACACATGGTCCCATATATGATTATTCATCAACTATTTAATTAATCACCAATTTCTGATAATCTATTTATCGGTTTGAGTTGTTTTTTTAAAAAACTGACTTTATAGACCAATCGCCAATGAAAATAATCACCCTAAAGTTAACCTTTGAGAGTAGCACCAATATGATCCATAAAAATGTTTATATACATCTGTACTCAGTGTTCAACTGGGAGTTTTATTTGGAGCTGCTGTGACAGGCTCTCAACCATTCTCTAGTCTCGAATGTGCAACCAGACAGAGGTAACGTTAACAGCGGATTGAGGGGATGATCAGCGTTATTTGTCTCTTTGAAGGCTGATGGTGTTAATTTGAACTTACCTGATGTGATGCAAAGTTTTAAAGGTCACTAGCGAATCACTTTGTGAGGCACTGTGGGATTCTATGTGATGCAGTACTGAGCGGCAACATGAAAAGTTGAAGAATTTTAACTTAATGTAAATCAAGTTGAAATTTGCCTGGGGGTTCCACACACTGACATTGACAAAATAAAGCAGTAGTTGTCAGAAAGTTTAGTCTTTGCCTCCCAGCTTTGTCTATATAAATGACGTATGTGTATGCAAATGTCATTTTGCATCTAACCACAATGTCTTTTTGACTTTTCATGTGTCATTTCATGCTATTTAGTCTGTAATGATTGTGCAGCTGGAGCTGATCGCGGCCGTTCTACACAATTCTTTTGATTCCATCGGCATCTCTCCACTCTGCTCCGCTTCAAATACGTGCCAAGTCTATTTTTGACGGATGCCCCGTCAATCTGCGCGGAGCAGATCGAGTGGGCAGGAAGTCTAACAGAAAAAAATGGAAAGGATTCCAGTCAATTTTCAAAATAAAATACCCGGTGCAGATTTGCAATCGCAAAGACAGACAGAAAAGTAACCAACTACGCAGTGTCCTTATTCATGGTAGAAGCACAAAGAGCAAGGAAAGAGGACCAAATCATCAAAATCTGAGCAAGTGAACATAATCAGGTGGGCAAAACGCTCCGCTGCTGAAATGATTCTGAAACACTGCTGGTAGTGGCGTGTGGAGGACGGATCAGAACTGTGGTGCAGACATGCCGTGCCTCGTGGAATCAGCCAATAAGAATATCAGGATAATGAGAGGCAGAGTAGGGTGGGTCCTAACATTGCCATCCAGACACAACACACACACACACACACCACACACACACACACCAAAAAAAAATGCATACTGGTACTGCTGAAGCTGCTTCATACAAATATTTCAAGATGTTTCATGATCCAATCAGTTCAAATTCCAATGGAAAAAAACAAGTCTGAACATCAGCCACATCAAGAACAAATTTGAAACAAGACATCAAGCTGAAGCACCGGACCAGTCTTGAGAAACATCTGCGATTGAACAGTGATCACAAGAAATCATTAACAAAGGGAAAGGAAACGAGCCAACTGCATCAAAGTTCCTCCTCCAAAGTGAAACTAACAGCGTTCCATCTTTGTTTCCCAACAAGTAGACTACATTATAGGAGAAAAGAGAGGAAAGGAATGGGAATTTGTTCATTATAATCTTTGTGAACTGAACTTTGAGCTAGCTCAAAGTGTGAACCTGCACAACATTGTTGTCATTAGACGTGATTATCATCCATGATATGAAAATGTGAGATTTCGGCACTGATAAAAATGCTTCCTGGTCATGGTTCAGCGCTGAAATCCCAGTGCACCATGCAGCGACTCTCCTGTGTGGCTCCTGATAGCAGCTGTGAATCGAAGCATTGATCACACTGGACTGTAGTAGAGGCATCCTGAAAGGACTGAGTGTGAGAAACAAGTGAAAATGTGATTTAAAAAATGAAATACTGGCAAAGAATGAGCCCCCTCAGCACACTGGAGAAGTGAAGATTGTGCTGTTAGAGCAGCAGTTGGTGTGCAGTGTGTAGCTTTACAGTTTATTGATTTTTATTTACCTCGAGTAACTCTGTCTGATCTGCAGTCGTATAATCAGCTGCTCTTTTGCATTTATACCAGATTTACTCCTCACTTCTGAGCAGCAGCAACAGAGGACCCTTATTAATATGAATAACACAAGGTAATAATCAATTTTAATCTACTAATTTAGAAACATCTGTGTAATCCAGAATAAAAAATGGGAAAAAATTGAAATTAATGAGTCTCTTCCATCATTTGTATTTATATTTTGAATCTTTTCTTTCCCATCTGTCTGGTGTGCGATCTCAGCAGTCAGGTCATGTTCTGTCACCACAGCAGCAGCTCTGTTTGTGACGACTGTTTCTCAAACTGAAGCGTAAATCTGAACCAGTGTGTATTTTCCCAGCGGTCTGGACACCAGAGCTCTCTGGGAAGCAGGAGATGGGCAAAGGGCAGGTCACAGAGCCACAACACTGACTCTCTTTAAAGAGTCCACCTGCAGCCTGCTGCTCTGCTGTTTACTGCCTGTCACTGCTCTGTTGGTGCAGCAACACCGAAAGTTTTCACACTGCGGAGGAGAAACTGGGAACGTGTTTGTCTTCAGGAGTAAAGTTTCGCTGGAGAAGGAATACCGAAGAACCGTTGGGAAGAACAGTCCCAGATGCACTGAGCATGGATCACATTATCCAGATTAGAACATTGTGGATTAATGGGTTCTTTGAAGCTGGTTTAATATTGTTCTGGAACTTTTGCAACAAATCCTTGAGCTCAAGACGGCAAAAGCTGAGCTTATTGGCAGTTAGCTGGATCATGACCAAGATATTTTACTGTGAACCAAAACCATGAATGAATTTTCGATGTTATTTTGTTTTCTTAGATTCTGAATGAAAATGCAATTTCCTGAAACATAAGATTCGTAAATGCTTCAAGAGGAAATGCATTCAGCATGTTTGTTAGACTTCAAAATACGCACAATAAACAAAACTATTTTGTTTTAGCTCTGCAACCAGGCCCTCGGGGAAATATCTGGCCCTTTAGCTCCTCAGTGTTCACCAGCTCATCTCTAACTGCGTCTGCCTGCCGTGTTGTGCTGAGCAGGTAGTGTCCAGTGGCTTTTTACAGCTTCTCTCTGAAAAACATCTGCCTGTTGGAAACAAGGCCGATAAAACAGTAAAGTTGGCAAGTTAAATTATGCTAATAAGCTCCATATTGCGAAAGGAAATGTTGGTAGTTCTTGGTGTGTGTGTGTCACTATGAGCAAAACCTTAAACATAAATTATAGTAATCTAATAATATGAAAATATAGATCAGTGCAGCTTTAAAGGTTCTGTGTCGAACTTTAGGAAGATCTTTGTTATGTTGACACCAATAAACCGAACTACGGTCAGCATCCTGAACATCAGCCAAAACAGTGACCTGACAAACACAAAACTCAACACTGAAAAGTGGAAAATAATTATGTTCTGTAATGTACATTTTATTTGGCTCCATGATACTAACTAATTTATAGTTTGCACCAGCTAACAAAGCAACAAACACCAGATTCATTCAGTGGAGCTAAGACACAGCTAGCTGGCTAACCTTATCTTAGCCTGGGTTACAGTTACCTAGTTGGCCGGCCCTGACTTCATTGCTTTTTGCTAGTAGAAAGCGATTGTGAGTTATGTACCTTTGCTTTGTACCGTTACATAATTTATTGTTGGCTAAAATCAACATTTTTTTAAATTTATAAGTTAGTATCATGGGTCATGTTAGCTGGTGAAAAGATTTAGCAAGGTAGCTGACTAAGATATCTACCCAAATGGTACTTTGCTGCTGATAATGCTAGCAAGCAAACAAGCCAGAGTTAGCCAGCCAGCTGCAACTCCGTCACTCTGCTTAGACATATAGTAGAACTAAACAGTGCATTGCTGCTCAGCCTTGCCACCAATTTTTCCCAGTGGCCACTCGCGGTATTGCTCAAAAAGTATTTTCCCCCCATAGGCCACCATTATAAAAGAACATCTGTAAACCTGTTGACACTTAAAAGTGCAAACAAGGTCAGTTTTAACAATGGAAGTTTGATATTTGCAAAACTCATGTCATGTTTTTTCTGTCATGTCCATGGGCTGAGTTGGACTTCACGGGCCGGGGGCAAGATGGGAAACACTACTGTGCATATTCTATACAACCAGGAAGTAAATACAGAAGCTAAAAAACTTTTTTGGCTTGTGAACCAGGCGAGCAACTCTCACTGAACTAAATGGGCGCCATCTTTGCATTTACTGTCGAGTTCATTATAATGCATCTATGATCCGGTGCTGGCCAGTATTTTTGTGCAGCATTTTGCTACTTTAGCATGCTAGCAAGTTGTCCGTGTTAGCCAGTAACCTAAGCGGAAACCACAATATTTGCTAAACCATTAGTTAAGCTAGCGGAAACCACAATATCACATTATATTTCACATGTTTTGCAATAACATTAGCTTTGACTTTGGATTTTCTGTTGGAAGGTATATTTTTTTAGGTTATGTTACAATCTGTTCACACATTAGTGATACAATGTGATTAATACGTGTGATGTGCTTCCGGTTCTTATGTATTGCACCTTTAATGAGGCATTTGTTGATATGCATGTAAATGTTGGGTTTCTCCATGATTAGAAGTGCTATTCTATCTAAACAGACAATATGCAGATGTGTTGCAGACATGCAAACTGTGCAGAAACACAAAAGGTTCCTTTTAAAAAAATTCAAGGTCAAGCAAAACACCATCTATTGTCTTAGAAAAGCGGGTTTTGTAAACTCATTCAGATGTGATGAGACACCAAACTGGAGACACTGCAGCATGACAAATCTAAAAATTACCCCGCGGGCCCTTCCCTTTGTTTTGACTCCAACTTACAGTCATGTGTTTTTTGAATATCAACTTCCACATCTACAATGCATAAATTCATTGCACATTCAACAGAGAGGCGGCGATTCCATGCAGAGAAATGGGGCCTTGGATTTCGGGAGGCCATCAGGACCCCTGCTGTGTTTCTCATCCAAACTCATTTGGATGTGTGACTGGGAACGAATCAAGGAGAATTACTTCTACTCAGCCGAAAAGCTATCTCACATGCACAAACAGTACACACACACACACACATCCACAAACATAAGTACACTGCGTGCTGCAAGAGTGCTTTTTTGCATCATCTTTCATGGATTTTTAGGATCTTCTTTCAGGTAAAAAAAAAAAAAAAAGCTCAGCGTTGTAACTTTTCTGCTCTCATTTCATTTTTAAATGCTCTGCGGCTCATCTGAAAGCACCTTTTGAACTCTTCCGACTGTTTTTAAGATAATGTAACCCAAACCATGTGCCGGGGAGTCTTTAGCCTTCATCTTGGCCATGACTATCAAAATAATTAGCTCTTGTGGGATGGTTTGCAATTTAGCATCAGAGGGTGCGAATAATTTATCATAGCTGGAAGCTTTTATTGGATTGAACTCTGAAATCGACCACAGAGGTGCAGGTTCGGTGGATACGAGCTGTGAGGAGGATCGAGAATATTTGGTTGATGCCAAAACTAAAGGTCATGAACTTTAGTGACCTTTGGAGTCCAAATAAACTTAGAAATGTCAGACTGTGGAGGTAAACCGAGGGAGTCGTAGGACTTCCTTCATGAATAGGAGCAATTTTTACACTCACATAATATCAGCGTCCATTGTAGTCTCAATTTAAACACGAGCACCAACCGCATGACGCAAGGGATTATTTTGCTTCTTCGCATTTTTGAGGGGTTAGAGGCAGTCCCTCCGGGAAGCTGTGATTACAGAAATCAATAAATTCAACCAATACCTGTGGATTCCGCACAACCTTGCAATTTTGTCCAATCACCACAACTTTTCTGCAAATTTGACCAGCCATCGTAGCTTCCTGCAAGCAATTTTTTGTCACAGGCACTAAAAAGAAAACAAGGGATAAAAACAATTTTAAAAACCATTTTTAGAACAACATTACTTCAAATTAAAAGCACAGAAAGAGCTTGCCATTCCAAGTCTGTCTCAACTCTCAGCACTTTGGTGAAAGATAGCGGTCTTGTTTATAAGTTTAAAAAGTAAATTTTTGTCTCTTGATTCAGTCCATTTTTAATACTAGTCAATAGTGATAAAAGCATTAAACACCGCAATCTTTCCTTCACTTTAACCTTGTGCTGTGAGAGTCTAAACAGAACCATATAAAACAGTAATCATGCTTTAGTTGGCGGGAAAAACAGATGAAATGTTTCCTTGTGATGTTTATAAGAAATATTATTTAGGTGACATGACATGTCTCACTAAATTATATATGCAGATATAAACTGGATGCAGGATGTGCTTAGCATAGCTTTATCTTAGCATAAAGTCTGGAGGCAGGGGAGAACAGCTAGCATGGTTCTATCTAAAGTAAGCCCACCAAAACTGCTAAAGCTAACTAATGCTGCATTCTCCGAAAGAAAATAAATGAAAAAAAAAAATCACCAAAAATGTTGAACTATTCCTTTAACAGTTAGTGAAATTAAGTGGCATTAAGTGATTTATATAGCTGTATTTATGAGTAATTTAAACTGATTTGGGAGAGCACAGGCCTTGGACTTGTACTGAGGACATGCAAATCAATAAAACTGATCAATTAAACAACTGAATGAATCAGTTAACAGCCTGTTGGTCTCCAGTGCAGCCGTATCCTGCAGCCTCACAGCTCACAGTTGAGGTTTTAGCTTTGAAAATCAGCAGCAGCTCGCTGCTTTCACACACACGCGAGGTAAAGTGATCGTCTAGGTTTCTGTGTGTTGTGTGTGTGTTGTGTGTGTGTGTGTGTGTATGTGTGTGTGTGTATACGTGTGTGTGTCAGGCTCACGCTGGGCTAGAAGCTGTGGGTCGGCTGCAGTTTCCATATATCCTCCTCCTGGTTCTCTTGTCTTCAGGATCTCCCAGCAGCCCCTGCAGCTCTTTGATGTCAGCCTGCGTTTCATATGAAGTTCAGCGTGTTCGGTAAAATAGGAGCGAGCAGAGGCCGCTGCGCCGGACCACCTGCACTCTCTCCTCCATGCTCCATCATTTAAGAGCTCCACGACAGCTGCCTCTCAAACACAGGAGGACCAGAAATAGATTTGTGTGAAGTGTTTGGTGCAGAAGTGATACTTTGGCTGTGAGAAAACTACTGGAGTTCACTTTTACAAGAACTGTCTGATGGCCAAAAGAAAACGTTTGATGCCAATTTTACTTTACAGCGTTATAAAATATTAAATAATGGTAAAGTAGGATACTGGTTTATTACAACTTGTGTCTCACTTTTGTACCCACTCTGATGGGTAATGATAAAATAGTCCTCATCGAGATAAACTCAACCAAAATATAAACACAACACTTTTATTTTTGCTCCCATTTTTCATGAGCCTAAGTAAAAAATCTTCTGTGCACAGAAAAGGTTTATTTCTCTCAAATTGTGTTAAATTTGTTGAGGACTTCTTAACCAAGACAGTTCATCCACCTGACAGGTGTGGCGTACAGAGATGCTGATAAAACAGCAGGAGGATTGTTGCTGCTGTTGTCGTCATTGTTGCTGTTGTTGTTGTTGTCATTACTACAAATTTTATTTTTATATTATATTGAAATCAGCGCATTGATCTGTTAATACATCTGTGGATCAGTGCTGTCACACACAACTCATGAACACAGCCTTTAATTGGTTGACAGACTCAACACAAGGCATCTTGGGGTTGCCTGTGGGCGGCTAACAACATGCAACAACTGTTTTCAACATGGAAAAATGTACAAATAGCTGCAGAAGAATTTGGTGTTGGATTTATCATCATGGCTTTATTTTACCGCATCTCCAAGAAGACACAAAGCTTCTGAAAGGGATATAGTTGTAAAGATACAACAGCATTAGCATTAGCTTAACATTAGCCTTTCCTGCTCAGCTTACCTTGGAGCTAAAACGGTCACTGTTTCAGCAGCGAGGAAACAACAGACGAGACTTTTCTTGGTCTTAAGAAGCTGCAGCGTTTATTAACTGACACACTGTAACCTGAACTGTACATTTACTGCCACACAACCAGTGTTAAGTTTAAGTTTCTGTTCCGCTATGAGCAGCATCGTCACTCGCCTCCTGCGTGCTCTCCGCTCACACTTGCATACAGCCCTATTCCTTGAAGGAGCTATGCTACGCTAATGACAGTATGCAATAAAGTCCAATAAATCATAATTATTAAGACCCTAGTGTTCACAATAAAAGGACACTAAATTGTGAAATTTGATCTTGAAATAAAGACATCAACTCTGAACTGTGGATATTTCACACAGGGATACAGATACCACCTTTTTTCCCCAGAGCAAAGGGCAAAGTCATGACCTGCCTCTGACTGGTGTATCTTGATATTCTTACCCTAATCCTAACCACTGTGATCTAATGTATAATTTTTTAGGAAAGATGATTTCGTAATGTTGATCCAAGATAAAAAACAGTTGTCTGAGGATGCAATTTCTGGTTTAAACACATAATAAAACACCAACAGATATGCAGGAGATCAGAAAAGATTTTTTTTAAATGATTAACCGGATATGAGGCAGCAGCAGGTGACTCACCTCCATTGGTGCACTGTGTTCTCCTGATGCTGCCTGTTCCTCTCCCAGTGACTGACAAAGTGCAGTCAGCCGTAGAAACTATGCATGAAGGGCCTCTGGGATGAGAGGGCGTGAATTCCCACTTTTTTTTTTTTCTTAGACCAGAATTACACACCTTGTGTTTAAAGTGGAGGCTCTTGTATCCTGCTCCACACTGGAGTTTCGCCGGCGGCGATGCTGCAGGCTCAATTTAGCAATGTGTGAATTCTTCAGGCCTCATCCGGCTCCAGGTGTCACTGCCGCGGCCACAAGCTCGGGCAGGACACGCCCTTCCAGAGGCCTGTGGACACAGCCATGTTGTCACGCTCTCATTTCGGTGTCACGCCACATGTCAGTCACTCAGCACCGAGCTGAGAGGCCAGCACTTACCTGCCTCTCACACACCTGCCACAAACAGCACTGAGGAGGCAGAGCTCCAGGCAGTCACTGCTGATGAAGTTGAAAAATACAAACTCAGTGGAGGGACAGTGAACTTCTCACCGACCTATCGGGTATCAAGACTGAAGATACGTTAATACTTATGCGTTCAGGGTTTACGTCATACCTTTGGTGGCCACGTACACAGGCTCTGTTGCTATGTGCACCTCCTCAAAAATGTAACATGTTGGAGCTTTAGCAACTGTGGAGATACCACATGGAGACAAGGAGAGCTGTGATTGGTTAGCTTGGACTGCTTGTCTCCCAAAATCAAATCAAATCCATTTATTTTCATTTTTACCATACTTTGCTGCAAGGCATAATGAAAAAATGTTTCTCTGGGGGTCAAAGTGCAATGTGACATACTTAAAACTAAACACAGTGCTAACTTGCTAATAGCAGCTACAGCACAGTTAGCAGCAGTGTGCCAGAAAAAAAGGTCCATGTTGCAACGATCCCCCGCTGGTGGACTGAGACTCTCGGGACCAACTAACGGTTTAGCCGACTATTAGGGGGCAGCCCCCCAAAAAAGGTGTGAGAATAGATTCTTTCTTAACATTTTGTGTGTTTATTTTACTTATCAGGCTAAAAAAAAGCTACAAGAGTTTGTGAAACAAAGCAAACTCGCTGTGCACACACATCCTCCATCTGAAACTGCAGGGGTGGGGCCTGAACTATACTATCAGACAATCATCCCTTGAGGTACAAAGTTGTCTTTTGAGACTAGACGGGCTGGTCCCAGCTGGTTAGCATGCCAACTTCACTAGATGGCTCTGCAACACAATACATAGAAGTTGTTGACATAACTTCAAAACTGTTATTTCGATAATTGTCTGTCGATAATTTTAGTAAATTAAAAAAGTAACTGGTCTGAAAAGTTGATAAATCTGTTAGCAACACTGGTTGCGCTGTGTGGAAAAGCACTGCTTTCTGCTCCCAGTTGTGTACACATCTCTGTGATGACGTTGCACTGAAACCCATCTACAGGACTGCTAACTTGGCTAACTTGGCTAATCGCAGCTACAGCACAGTTAGCAGCAGTGTGCCAGAAAAAGGGTCAATGTTGTAACAATGCCCGGTGGTTGACTAAGACACTTGGGACCAACTAACACTTTAGCTGACTATTAGGTGGCAGCCCTAGAAAAAACATTTTGTGTGTTTATTTTATTTATCGTACTAAAAAAAGCTGCGAGAGTTTGTGAAACAAAGCAAACTCACTGCTCAAACACATCTTCCGTCTGAAACTGCAGAAGAGGGGCTTGAACTACACTATCGGATAATCATCCCTTGAGGTACAAAGTGGTATTATGAGACAAAACGGGTTGGTCCTAGCTGGTTAGCATGCTAACTTCAGTAGATATCTCTGCAGCACAATAGAGGAAGTCATTGACATAATTTCAAAACTGTTTTCTCTTCACATTCTGTCAATAATTTTAGTAAATTTAAAGAATAAACTAATATTCTTGCATACTGCACCTTTAATCTCTCTCGGACCTTGTTTGTTTATACTAAAAACTGGCCCTAATGTTTCTCTACCAGATTAATCAAAGAACCTTGACTAGTTCCAACGTCTCACCCTACCATCTACTATGTGATCAAACTGATCTGCATAAATTGTTTGTCTACCTTGAGATCCACCAAAACACGACCGCAATGATGAGAACACACTGTTGCACGGGCGTCAATAAAACCACGACTGCAAGTTTGTACGAGAAACAACATCCATTGACCCTCGACTTCTCCTCCACTCCCCAGCTCATTAAGGCTGCGGCTGAGTGCGGTGGGCTAATTGAGTGAATTGTCTAACAGTGGACAGTATGTGTGTGTATGTGTTAGTGAGGCTGTGTGTGTGTGTGTGTGTGTGTGTGTGTGTGCTCCAACACGTTCCCCTGGATTGTTGTTAGAGCCCGGCTCCTGACAAAACCAGCCTGGGCCCTCAGTGCCTAGATAACGAGCTGTATGCCTGACAGGTGTGTCGAGATTAGGGGCGGGCTGTTCCCTTACACCCCCTCTACACACACACACATGCTCACACACACACACACACACCCATCACCCCACCATCATCCCGTCCTCTTACAGTAAACATCCCCATCAGCCTGCCTGCCCACTCTGGGGAGCAAAAAGGAGAGAGCATGTTTGACATAATTAATTGGCTCTTTCTATAAAGTGAGTCAAAAGAGATGAAAAGGGTTATCGGGCTGAAATAATTAATTTGGAACTAAATTCGCTGACAGTTGGGTTCTCTCAACAATTCACCTTTTTTTTTTTCTCCTCTCATCAGTGCCTCTTGAATGACGAAGGGCCTGATACTGCTGCCCTGAAAATGAGAGCGTTTTTAATGAAATATGGCTAAAAAGGAATTTAATTAATTTGAACCTGCAGAGAAGGTCTTGCTCTTATACATTTTTTCGTAGATTATTGCCTTTCATTATGAGGCTAATGTAGCAAGCATTTTATTCCAATTAATTTGAAATGAAAGAGGAAATTATGTGGATTAATAATGGCGGGGGTGGTTACACACATCTCTTCAATTACCATCCGTATAGTGCCCTATCCATATCTTACCATCACAGTAATTAACGGGTTTCAGGAGGACTATTATAGCAGTCATTGAAAAGAGTTTGCTATCGCTGCCCGGACAGAGAAGCATTGCTGGGATCATTCAGAGACTGAATGAAAGGCCGTGACTGGGATCAGTTAGGTTGCTGATTCTAATCACAGAGCTTCATTTAGGCAACCTCTCGCGCCGAGAAGACAGGCAACGTCTGCAAATTGAATTGATGAAAGCTAATTTGCCCAAATATTGGCCTGCTCGCTGTTGAAATGACCCTTTTGTTCCTTCTGGCTGCTGGATGTTGAACCGCAGGACGGACGTTTAACAACTGTCGAGAGTTTATTGTGTGTTTGTGAGCCGCTGCTTCGTAATGTGTCGGATGTGATGTGTGTGTGTGTGTGTGTGTGTGGAGGCGCAGAGGAGGGAGGAGGTGCTGAGTTTGTGGCTGCTGCTGCTGCTATCACCATTAGTGCTAATTATGTTCTTTGTTGAATGGACAAAGGAGGAGTAATTGAATCCATCACCACTCTCTCCTCTTTCTTGGAGACTCTACTTAACCTGCACGGTCCAATAATGCCAGAAGTCTCTCCTCCACTCATTTACTGCACTCACATATATATATATGTACTTTAAAAACTTAGAAAACACTATTATATATGTAACTTTGCTAAAAAAGGATGCTGGTTCGACTAAACTATATAACTAAAATCAATGGTGATCAGACTGATCAGCCCAGTATAACAGCTGTTCAGGAAAAAATCTGAAAATATGATTTATAAATGTCAATATTTTTCGTGACAGTCAGCATGACTTTCAAGTAGGGCTGCACAATTAATCACAGTTGCAATAAAATCGCTGACAGGCTCAGTGTGATATCCAAATCACAGAACCAGGTTGCAATTTTTTTTAAAAAGGAAACATGCATAAGAAAACAACAAATCCTGACCCGTTTGTTTGGTGCAGACCTCATAAATATCACATTGTCGTGATTTTAGAAGGGTTTTCCTTTCGGAGAACATGAAAATTGTAATGCAAAACCGATCATTTCCACTAATTGTATCACATATTGCAATTTCAGTCCAAATAATTGCAATATGACTTTTTTTTTTTTACCAAATTGTGCAGCCCTACTTTCAAGTAATAAAGATAAATGTAGTATAAAGAGTGACAGTGTTTGCGTTCAGAAGATGTAGGGGTGGGTGGATGGTCCAAACTCAGGATTCTGAGGTTCAGTTCAGTTCAGCCTCTTATTGACCTAAGTTCTAATGATGGTGAATAGTGCTAATTTCACTTCAGACGTGGTTGCATGGCAGTCCAATATAACGGCAGTTTGTCGAATAGTCACAAAATTCAATCTACAGCTTTGTGTACGTGGACACGAGTTGTCAATTTATGTCTTGATGGTCAGTGCAACTGTCAAAGTAATGAGGACAAATGTGGTGTAAAAAGGGACAAAGTCTGCACAGGAGACCAGGGATCAGTTTCTCTTTGAAACCAATAGTCCATGATTGTTTAAAGCAGCGTTTTACCAACTCTTGTTCAATGAAGTGGCTAAAAGTCGCTAAAAGTCGCCAGAAGACGTAATTTGCGTGTAGAGCATAAAAGCTTAGTGCAGTGAGGGAGAGATCACCTAAATTTAAGCCAAATAAAAGGCAGATAATAGAAATAAAAAAAAAAAAATAGAAATATTTAGTTAGAAAGTTTCTTTTTAAGTTAAAAAAAAATCTACAAAGAAAATTTGTCCATGTACATGAATTTATAGATTAAATTTCATGTCTATTTCACAGACTGGTGTGAGACTTTGTTCTTCATCAGTTTGAGTTGGAAAAAAAAAAACGTTGCGATTATTTTGACTGAAATTGTGCTTGCAATGTGCAATACAATTAATGATAATTTTTGCATTAGAAAAAAATATTAATTATCTATTAATTATCATGCTGTGATATTTGTTGGGATCTTGTTCTCCGTATGCAAACATATCTGCATATGAAGAACAAGATGTTTATACCAGGGCATCTCTGCAGCACTACAGTCCTTCATTATGATGCTGTTTTCTCACACACTTTTACTTTTTAAAAAAAATTGCAATTTGGTTCTGGTTCTGTGATTTGGCAACTGCACTTTGCCATATCGCAGTTTGGAATTGTCTTTGCTCATGGCCATGAATAATTATTTTCTAAAGTTCCCATAGATTTAATTTATTTTTGCGGAAAATTTAGAGATTTTTCCTTTCCTGTCATTGTTTTATGCCCTGGCTTGGATTTAAAACAATTTGGCATAAAGTATGTTTGCTACTTACTGGCAGTGTCCCATTTCAGGGCTAATAAATGAGGTAATATTGGATCAGTGCATAGACTTGTGTATTTGCCAGTTTCAGATCAGAACAACCCTGCAATATATATATTTTTTCAATTTAACGAAGCTTTAAAATTGTTGCCTTTTTTATTTCCCAGAGCTGTAATGCTCCTAGTCGCTGGTCAATGTTGCACATTTCTGAGTTTCCCTGAAATTTTCCTTGAGGTTTGCCTAATAAATAAAAAAAATACAACAGTAAGCCATACTTATATTAAATTAATTAAAACAAATAGTAACATAAGTGAAACCAAATAACAAACTCAGATCATCCAGACAACCCCAGAAATGGACTATTAAAATAATTCACCACAAACATGATGCTCCCTGTCAATATAAAGGAATCCAAGAAACTTTTTATGCTAATTTTCTAACTTTGTAAAGTTCTTTGAGACTGTAATTTGAAACATGCTAAACAAACGTGAAGTTAGTTGCATTAATAGTAATAGTAGAATCTTCATCTATCAACCAGACTGATAAATTCTGCGTCACTATAAAACTCTAAACTGCTGTGTGATAAAATGCTTCAACATCACGCCACCAGCAGCCTGATAAACAATTTATCATGTGAATGAGCCTCCGTGAGCTCTCCCCAGAGAGCAGCTCCAGCCATCTTTTGTAGTAATCTCACCCCAGCCTGCTGCTCCTCCTCAATGAAGTTGGCGGGGGTGGGAGAGCCCCAGTGCTCTCAGGGGGGCCCCTGGGAGGATCTGGGGCCAGTGAAGCAGCACTCCACGGGGGACCCACCCGAACATCCTGCACCTCTCCCTCTGGAGCGCACATATAATTGTCACTGGATGCTCGTTAAAGGATGCAATTAATCAGAATGGATTGGCCATTACAGGTCAGCAGACAGGGCACCTAAAACAGTTGGCCTTTAGTTCATCTCATACGTGTCTCTAAATGAAGACTCGCTGTACCATGACTCCATAATGTCCCCTTGATGTGCCATTAACATTTATTACACCAGAGAAGATATAGGGGCACCGCAGAACGCATGTAAAGCATCGATATGGGTGCAGGACCTACACTCCTGCACTCCCGCAACACTATGAATGCTTTACGGCTCCGATTTCACTTAAATACTTTATTATGAATATTATATGACTCAGCTCTTGTTTGAATTTTTTGTGAATGCTCATTTTGTAGCTCTTTTACAAAATAACACATTCTTGATTCTGTAAACTCCAAATTTTGGCCCTGATTTTGATTCAGTCTTTTTTTCCAAAAATAGCTTCAAGCATAGTTTAAAAATCAAATGATAATGCTTTTCTAATCCTTTTAGATAACATTCCCCATCACACTGTGCACCTGTTTAACAATATATGGCCCCAGAAAATTTCACAAAACATCCATTTGTTTGTATTCTTGTATTAAAATTCAATCATCTGCCTGTGAAATAAAATATGACGTGTGATAACGAAGGCTTGACCCAACCAATGTCAACCAGTAATATCATGACACCCACTCCTCAATCAGTCTTAAACTTTTAGTGGCACAGAGCTAAGATAGTTTTTAACATTCAAAGCAGTTCCTCGCAATTTATGACCTGTCTGCTTATCCTTTTAAAGGTATCTGTCAAGATATGTAAGCTAGAGACCCTCAAAAAGGTGTTTCGATGCCACCAATCCTTCCGTAGAACACCTACAGGAAGATTTAGATGGCTGACAGCCACTATTAATGCTGCACTTCTTCTGAACAACAACCTGTGACTGCACTCATGATAATTCTATGTTAATGTGAGCTTACATTTTTGTAAATAATTTTTTTGCTGCTTCTTGTCAGTCTAAACATGGCCCCAGACTTCGGAATAATTGGGCAGATATTGCATCTGATCTCACTTTGCGAGGCAGGTGGATTTGTGAGATCACGTTTGTGTCTGCAGCCAATCAGCGCCCTAGGACACTAGCACACTGGCAGCTACAGGCGTGGTTTTAGCTGTGATGACAGCAAGAAAGCGTCCATGGAAGACACTTGATTAAGAGATTAGCGTAAATACTACGACAGCATCAGTTATATCAGAAATGGAGAGTATTTCTTCATTGGAAGAAGATCAAAAAATGGCATTGAAGGCTTCTCTTGATGGAAAAGATGTTTTTTGTTGATGGGTTGGCTTTAGCCTTGCTGTTAGACGTGATAGACAGATGGTTCATCCAGTCACCTTCCGAGTGATTTTTGACAGTGCCTGCCCTTTTGGTCTGATTTGCCTCTCCCAGGAATCGCAGGAGCGTTCTCGATTCAAGGCTGGTCTGACCAGATTATCTCTCCAAATGATCCTGTAGTGTGAGACGTTTACAGACATGATCTTAATGTTACCAGCTGAACCAGATTCTCTGTAATTCTGAATTGTAAAATCACGTACAATCTGGATGATTACATCAGTATGGAAGTGAAAAGGAGTTGCCAAGGATCGGTAAACTTTAGCCCTTGTGGCTAACGTTAACGTGCATACTTCTGTTGACAGATATTAAAACTGTTAAAATCTCACCTCCAGTTCTCACTGAAGAATAGACAGCCCGCGTTGATGCGTCTCCTCAAACATTTTCTCATCCTGACTTGTTTAAACCTCTGCTTTTATTATTTCTTTCAGCAAGGCATTAATGTTACTACAGCGAGTTGTTCTGCTACGTCCGTCTCTAATGTTTACATCTGCTTCACCATGAGATCACATGGGTTCCCGTTCTTCATTAAATTATGTGGGTGTTTGAGATTAGAGAGAAGAAAATCTGTGTAGCTTCTCCTGATGTGTGTGATGCAACCAGATTTCAAAATGTGTTAGGATTTTAAAACTTCTGTAGCTTTATTTTCAGTGGGCTTGTGGATGCACTTTGTCCATAAATGTCTTACTTTCCTTTAAAGAACTGGTACAGTTAGCCAACATTACTAGCAGACAGGTAAAGCACTTAAACCAACTCCTGAGGAGGATATATGGTTGTTAGAAAATACAGTTTTACTAACCAGAAGAAACGTGTGATTCTTCAGACCTGATTATACTCGCAATCTGACACATACGCAGACAAAGTTAACCAGACGTCCTGAAAAATTCAGGAAGTTGTACTGAATCCTGTCCTGTTTGTCCCGAAAATAAACCTCTATATTAACAGATGATAGGAGCAAACTAAAATGAAAACTGTTTGAGCAGACCTGAGCAGACCTGAGTTTGTGACACCACTTGGTGAAAAATGCTGCACTGAACGTATTGTGTATTTTGGAGCGCTGTGTAATTGTCATGCATAATTAACAACATACTGGAAACGTGTAACAAGTTGGTGTTGTAATTAAGACTCTTCAAGGGAAAGTATTATTCATGTGTTTTCACTTGTCTGTTGCACTAATTAGGCTATCGTAAATAATGGATTGTTGATGTCATTCGATCTGTTTTAATCCAGATGGCGCAAAGTGCAGCCGCCCCTGCGGAGGGAAATTTGTGATAAAATATCTAAAAAATGTTTTTGTAAGCTCCTATAACTTAATGTCAATCTTACCTGCTTAAAGGATGAGTTACAGTTTGAAGTTACTCTAAATTATTCTATACATATTAATCTGTTTGGGTGAAAGTTTCGGAACATTTGATGAGGCTTTTTTGTATTAAAACACAGAAGAAAGTCCTCAGATATGTGTGCTGTAGATACTTGAAGTTGTCATAAAAATTGGCACTGAAAATATTCTTCGTAACGTTGAGATCTGGAGTTTTTTGTCAGCTGTTAGTAAGCTGGACCTTCCCGGCTCTCACTGATAGAGATTGGAACGAAGAGTAGGTAGGGACGACTGACCGCATCATGACTTTTCCACGAATAAATAAAGCAGTTTTTCTCAAATAAGTTGCTAAAAACATGACCTACAACACCATTAAGGGAAAACAAAGGAGATTGTGAGGTTTTTTTTTTATCACAATCACATCATATAATCACCATCAGAAAACAATATGACCCGTTCAGCTCTCACTGTCGGATCTGGAGGCTGTTTTCCTGGGAGGAAGTGCAACAAAGAGTTAGTAGGGAGGACTGACTGGCTGCAAAATTTCCATTTCCATAAAAATTAGGTGATTTCTCTCATAAGTTGCCAAAAACACGACCTACTGCCACGTTACTGTTGTTTGTTCTTACAATATATTTGTGTGGAGTAAAGTGTGGGACATTTCTTTTACTTTGAAAGCCCAGAGTTATCAAGTGAAGGATCGGTTGTTGTCAGACCCTGAATGTTGACTGCCTATTACGTTTATTTGCTCAGATTTTGTTGATTTGGTCCTCTTTCCTTGCTCTTTGTGCTTCTACCATGGATAACTACACTACTATGTAGTTAAATAGTTTCTTTTCTGTCTGTCTTTATGGTTGCAAGTCTGCACGAGGTCTTTTATTTTGAAAACTGACCAGATTCTCTCTACTTATTCTGTGTCTGACTTCCTGTCCGCTTGATCTGCTCTGTGCTAACTGACGCGGAATCCGTCAAGAATAGACCCGGCGCGTATTTTAAGTGGAGCAGACGTGCCGAGGTGCTGCTGGTGGAATCACAAGCATTGTGTAGACTGGCCACGATCAGCTCCAGCCGCCACGTCGCAGCCGTAACAAAACATGCCCGGTGGAATTCAGCCGTTGTTGTTGTGTTGTGTTGTTTTAAGGTGTTTCTAGGTGTTTGAGGTGCCACATATTTGGTATCAAATTAAAGGGAAAGTTGCATTTTTTGAAAAGAAAACAACTTGAGGTTGTCAGTTTCTCTTTGATTTTGAGACAGAGCTGTTTGTTTGGATTGAGTAGGAAAATGCTCATTTAAGCGAGGATTCTCAGCAACATGCTAAAAATCTACTGTTGTCTCAAGTATTAAAAAATAACCAAAAGGATCCCCTGTCTAAATGGCTCATAACAGAACCAAAAGTAATTTGTCGAACCTGTAGAACCTTGACTTTAAAGAATCACATAATGCATTATAACAGAGGACCCACGTCTCATTATACCTCCCAGTCTTTGTCTGGTACAATAGGCAGGAAAGAGCGGTTCAAGGTGTTTGGCCTGTAGAAGTGGTCTGTCTCCCTTTGACTCTGCAGCAGTGATTTAGGCTCGTTGTTCACTGGGAGCTCTTTGATAGCTGCTACTGCGAAGCAGATGCTCGGGAGGAATCGCTGGTCACAGCTTTTGTTGTTGCTCAGTGACGAGCACGCACCTATTTCGAGCCCTTTTTGTTGAGATATTTTAAACTTCTTTTGATGAAATTATAGTCGCAGCGAAAGATCCCGTGTCTACTGGCTTGTACCTGCATAAAATGCACCTCTGGAAACCGACGCGTACTGACCTCCAAGACGTCTGTGAAAGCCAGAAACAGACGATCTGAACTCAAAGGGGAATAAGGAGAAGCTTGTACTGTGAGCAGAGGCTCCCAGCGGACACATTACCGCTCTTCCTGTGTGTTCGTCGACCACACGGGGAAGGAGACTCTGGGGACCGTGTGCACCGCTGGTGGTACAGACTTCTTCTTAGTCGTCCTCTTCACACTTTTAAATCACATTCTCTCTGCCTGCTCTGCAAAATTAGAAGCAGAACTTTGTCTGAGTCTGGAGGAGAGGTGGAGAGAGAGAGAGACAGATGGGGATATGAAAGAAAGACGGAGGGATGGAGTGCAGAGGCTGAGGGGTTGTGTAAGATGGATGATAAGCTGCTGAAGAGCACTTTCTAGTGGCACGACGGAGGACTAGCATGTCAAGTCAGGCTGAACCCCACACACCTCTGCTGGATTTCAGTACAAATAGATCCTCCCCAGAGGTTCAAACACTTTGTGGGACTTGAGGGTAATTATTTTTATAGAGATTTAGAGATTTTACCTGAGAAACCCAACAAAGAATCAGGTTACCTTAAAACAAATCTCCTCAAACAGGATGAGCAGTTCCCCTCCCATACGTCCTCCAACTTTTGTAATTTGTTTTTTCACAGTTGTTTACACTTACATCAGCTTAAGTTTGCATTTACTGCAGTTTTTAACTATTTATTTTGTTATTGTTATCACTATTTATTTGTTTGTTTTTATCAGTCTAGCACAATCTTGTGTTGTTTTAGGCCTGGTGTGTGACACAACACAGAACCAAATGGAACCAACCAAATAAACAATTTTTTTAAGTAACTGTTTTTAGTTCTGTGTACATTTATGTATGTTTATGTAGTCTTGTGAATGTTATGTAATGTTGTGTAGGCTTATGTATCTTTAGTCTTTTATAGGTTTATGTATATTTATGTAGTCTTGTGTAGTTTTATGTATTTTTTTGTCTTGTGCAGGTTTATGTATCTGTAGTCTTGTGTAAATTTATGTCTTTATTTAGTCTTGTATAGGTTCATGTATGTTTATGTGCTTTTGTGCAGGTTCATGCATCTGTAGTCATCGTAGGTTTTTATGTTTATATAGTCTTTGTAGGTTTATGCATGTTTGTGTAGTCTTGTATAGTTGTATGTATCTGGGTATCTAGGCTTATGTGTTTTTAGTCTTGTATTAAGTTCATGTATCTTTAGTCTTGTGTGCGTTTATGTATTTTCAGGTAGTGTTTTGTAGAGTTATATGTGTTTATGCAGTCTTGTGTAGCTTTATGTATTTTTAGGTAGCGTTGTGTAGGCTTATGCATCTTTATATATGTTTATTTAGTCTTTTAATTAACTTTAGTCTTGTATACGTTTATTTATGTTTATGTACTCTTGTGTAGGTTTATTGTAGTCATAGTTTGTTGTGTGTGGTCTCTTGTGTTGTTCTATCTAGTGGCTGTATATGGTTAAAATGGCAATGAAGACAGTGTACAGGACTCTCACTCTGTTTAATCTTGTGTTTCCATGTGTGAGACATTAACACTGATGTGTAGAATTATTGAGAACACACCCTGCTTTAAAGTGAATTAAGTCAACATTTTGTTGTTCAGTTCAGACTGAGTGGATGTGGTCCAGCCTCCATTTTCATCATCCTTTCATCCATTTAATTGTTTAAATATACATTATACAGCATACAATAGGCCTATAGTGTTACACGAAACGCTGTGATGGTGGCTTCTCTTTCAAACAATCAGTAACATCAATCCTGATCCGTAATGCATCGGTTTCTCGTATCACAGTGGAGCAACTGTGCGCCGCTGCTGTCTTAGGAGCCAGGAGGTGCAGAGAGAAGATAAATTATCAATCCCACAGTTGCTATTGTGCTTTTAGCACAGCGAGAGGCCACATAGCGCACCGGCTATGTCATCCTCACCAGCTCTGGCTGTGAAATCCTCTATTTGGGGCGCCAGTGTACGGATAATATGTATGTAACCGATGTCCTGGTGATGAGTGGCTCGGTCTCCTGCTCCAAGAATAGAGCTATGTCACAGTGTCGCATTTTAAAGACAGAAGGTTTCTTATGTAGGATTATATATCAGCCCAAACTGCATTCCAGGGCAGTAGGACTGGACCGTTCACGTGTCATCTATAAAGATAAAAAACAGAGAAGAAAGAAAAAACATGTCAAAAGATAGTTTTGAATTGCATTGCAGAAGAGCCTCTGAAACACTATTTATATCATGGGAAACTAAAATCCTCTTCTGAAACTTTGTGGAAATGAGCCTTTGAACGAAGAATTTTCTCATGAAAGATTTAACTGATTGTTTGTTCTGGTGATTTAAGTTCAATATCAGCCCCAAACATCAATCTAATCCTTATGATATCATTATTTTCATATTATTTTGTAAATAAAACAGAAAAAAAACTCTTTATATTGTGTATGTTCTCTTTTAATACATCCGAGACAAGACGACAACTTTTTAAATATTCATTTGTAAACTATGTCATTTTCATTTTTTCCTCCCAGTGTCAGGAGTAGGGTTGCAGTATGATATTCACGGTTCAGTAACCGTCTCAGAAATACGCTATTATATTAGCAGGGATGCAACAGCACAGAAAACTCAGTGTACAGTACTGTAATACCACGATACAGAGTCCATGATACAATGTTTATTGTGATACTAAAGAAAAAGAAAAAATACATATTTTTAATACATTTTTGTTCATATAAAATTTGTTGTAACTTTCAACTCGTGCTTCTGCTTTCTGTCTTTCCTAAGATAAAATGAACATGAATGAACACGTGCAAAACTTGACGTGAACTGTCTTTGGCAATGAACATTTGAATTATGTTTGTGCAACTGCAAAATTAAATTAATGCAGCAGTCAGTAGCAGTCCTTTTATAAACCGAAATAAAAATAATTAAACATGTAATATCGTTGTAGATATTGTCAGACTGCTGTACAGTATTGAGACAGTTTTGTAATGTGACACCGCGATATTCAACATATTGTTACATCCCAGTGATTTATTATTATACTGGGGCGCCCCTGTAGCTGGTTCGATTCCTGCCTGCATCCTTTTGCTGTTTCATTCTCCGTCCTGTCTGCTCTTCAGCTGTCCCTATCAGAGATTCTCTCGGCACCTCCTTGCTGCCGCAGCCGCTGTTTCCTTGGCGAGCCCGAACAGGATTACTGCTTCACCACTCGAGTTCCGCATTCAAGTTTTGTTCGTTAAAAAGTCTTTCTGGTGTAGGTAATAAACTAAAAAATATAACGATACAAGGGGAGATGCTCAACGCCACCCTGGCCCTACCAGCATCTTCCGGATCTTCTCACACAGGTGTTTTCAGTTCACCCACACAAACCCCACCCCCTCATCCAGTCCAGCCAATGAACGAGCAGCATGTGAGACAGCGTGAGCGAGGGCTGTGTACTAACAGGAGGCAATGCTTAAACATAACGATACACTTTATTATAATTTCACAAAATTTAATGTCCTGACTTAATTTACTTTCACACTTAACTTTTTACTGTTCAGTTTGTACATATTGTTAATATTTTATTGTTCACAGGTTTTTAAATTACGAGGGTAGCCAGTTAGTTATATAGCGTACACGTCACACTATATTGTGCAGGAGGAGAAAACTGCTGCAACCCGCTGTGTCAAGGATGATGATGTCATTAATATATAAATAAGTAGATTTGATCATTGGAGTGTCACATTTCTCTTTATTTTACAGTCAGCCCTGAAAATGGTTCACATTATTTTGGGGGGTTTTCCCTTTTTTAACCTTAACATGAATCAGTTTTAAGCGAGGATAAATGGTGAACTGTTGTTGCCCTGTAAAGAAAGCCCGCCAAACCGCAATAAACAGGATAATAAAGATCCTTCCGAGTTCCCAGAAATGACTAATTCAACAAGGCTGTCCGCAGTAAATTTAGCATTTGGAATCAAACGGCTTGTAATTCACAGAGCACAATTGAAATAAGTCTTGACAGACAGTACAGATGAACTTTGTTCCCAGAGGACTGCGAGTTCAGCTGAGTGAGTCAAGACTTTTGGCCCAACGTCTCCTCTGACAGACAGACAACTTTTCAGCTGCCGGGACACTAAGAGCCAAGACTGCAAACCCGTGGACATGTGTTGATTCTGTATGCTACTTCTGTTCAGCTCATTAACACGGCCGTGTCAAATAACCTTATACCAGCGGCAACAAATCAATCAGCGCAGATCAATGTGGCGTCAATGTCACATTGTCAAATGCTGACAGAAGAGAAGAGATAAACTGTTTTTAAAAAGCCAGAAAAGGAAATTCATTGCGTGAGAAAATCTGATGTAACGTGATTCCTAATTTAAATTCTGTATTTTTTCATTTATCATCACATGACTTTTACATTTCCAGTTACTTTTATGAGTAATATAAATAAATATTTGCAGGATTCATGGCGTTTAGGTGTTGCTCATCTGAATAAAGAGACACCACACTGAGAGAGGACTCATCTTTCATTAGGATGAGAGATTCTCCAACATCTTCATGGCTTCTTTTGCTTGATGAACAATGCTAATTATCTGTCAGGAGCTCAAGCAGGTTGGCTAAATATTGTCTCCATTATGTCAACACCATCGTACCCACAGAGAGAAGAGGGGAAAAGAGAAGGGAGATCTTTGCTGCACATAAATTTAATTACTCTAAAATTAGCATAATCATACATAAACATACAACTGATTTGATACAGTCACAATTTTATAATTGGGTTAGAGACAATACAAAATTTAATATCTAACTTTTTAGTTTATTTTTTTAATTTAAAAATTTAATCTTACTTTCTTTTAATCATTAATATTCATTCATTAGTAGCCTAATGAAGTCTGACATTGCAGAAATTAAAGTTCTCTAATCAATATTTTTTATATTAATAATGAATGAAATAATTATTTGTAATGTGAAAAGAGTCACTTGTGATGACAAACCCAACAGCCCAGTATCATGACTGTCCTGTGCAATAATCCATTCATAAAGCAATATTATTTATATTTTTTATCCTAATACAGTGTTACACACCATGTGTGTATTTACAACATGTGTGCATTTATCCTGCACAGTTACCCACATATACACAAACATCTGTCCATATAGCCATATATTTTTTTCATATATCTATAAGTAACAGGTGTATATAGTGTATATAATCTGTGTATAGGTTTTTCAAATCTAGAGTCTATATTTTATTGTATTTTTTAACTTGACTTTACTGTACTTTTTGAGCTGCTGTTATCTTTAATGGTCAGGAAATCCGGTCTATAGATGAATGTACATGGACACGAATCTCCAATTTCTTTCATGACAGTCGGTGCAAGTTTCTAACTAATAAGTTTTATATAGAGCAACAAAGTCCTCATAAGTCAGGCTTGTACATGGGAGACTGGGGTTTGTTACCCGTTAGTTAACTGTGAAACCAACAGTAAATGTTGACAGTTTTAGGAGTGCGGTTATTTTAATTTGAACCACGATCATTTCCTGAATCTAACCAAGTAGTTTTGGTGTCTAAACGTGGCTTTGAAACTGTAACCAGACTTTATTATTGCTAACTTGACAATGAAATGAAAGTAACAGTGGATACTACATTAGTTTGAGAGTCGTGCTTAGTGTCACAAAAAAATGGAAAAATCTATAGATAATAACTGCTGTGAGGCTGTGGAACAGTGGACAGATCAGATCTACAGAGCCTTTTAGCTCTTTGTTTTGGTTTTCAGGCCACAAACCCCACTTGTATCAACCTTTTCTGGCTGCAGCAGGCAGCTGTTTTCAATGAGAAAACCCTCTATAAAACGAATGACCCTCACGTTCACATTCATGAATTACAAACTGATCCATTCACAAAAATATGAGTATGTTCAATGAATGCTATTCTTAGAGACTAGAGTAGACTTTTCTTCATTAGATGGACACAAATGTGACTCTATTTCTATGCCCGTTTTGGAGTACTGCATTAGCAAAGTTTGATGGAAACAGCAAAATTCAAATCAAATTTTAAAAATTGACTCACTTTAGCAAAAAAGTTTTCATACTCACTGTTTTTAAAAACTTTTTTGAAAAAGAGTTAATGCTCTTAATGGAAGATGGAAACACTTATTCTGAATACATTCTGATGTAGTGAACTTTGAAGTCACATGACCACAGTTTCCACTGATCCATGATGGCTCCGCACAGATCTGATGGAAACTTCCTTACATTAATACATTAAAACTAACAGAAATGTCTGATTTACATTCTGTTCTCTGTGCCCTCTTCAAAGACTCCTTTGACAAAAACAGTCATTTTACCTCAATTGCCACAGATCGAGGCAGCGGTCGAGCTTATCTGTGAGATAAAAATACTTGGGCTGCAACTGACGATTATTTTCATTATCGATTAATCTGTCTATTATTTTCTGGATTAAACTGATTTGTTTTCTGGTCTCTAAAATTTCAAAAAATTAGTGAAAAATATTGATCAAATGTATTGTTTTGTGCAAAAGCCAAATAATGCATGTAGACGTAAATTAGTTTACAATTAATTTAATAATCGATTAATAAAATATTAATCAGTGCAGTTCTAAAAATGACAGTTTTTTCAAAGGAGTCTGGTGGCTCTGAAGGAACCAAAGAAGGCAGCTTCAGTTCTCCATCTGAAAGGGCTGCCTGACAGCCAAGTAAAGCAGTGAAAATATCTAAATATAACATACTCTGAAATGAATATTGAT
Organism: Lutjanus argentimaculatus; assembly: GCA_034769285.1. Taxonomy (NCBI): domain Eukaryota; kingdom Metazoa; phylum Chordata; class Actinopteri; order Lutjaniformes; family Lutjanidae; genus Lutjanus; species Lutjanus argentimaculatus. The sequence continues at coordinate 368,443 of JAWZSL010000042.1, read as the reverse complement.
TTCTGTGAGGTAAAATGACCTTACCATCATAACTTGAGGAGTAATTTTATTTGTGTTTGACTGCGAGTGGGCACAAATTGTGTTGAAATATTCCAAAGACAATGCTTGATGATGCATAATTTCTTTATGTCTCATCCTAATCTGACAGTGCGAGTGTGAGAGGTGTGGATGGAGGTCAACAGCTCTCCTTTAGGATATTTTCATAGACTTAACTTAATTTCAGGCATTAAACCAGGTGGGAAGACATGCCGAGGCTGAAACCGGAGGAGTCTGAGGGAGAAGGTGTGTGAAGATAATTACCTCGCCTAGTCTCAAATCTTTTCACCCCGAAAGGAAGCCATTTTTGTTTTTTTACAGCCCAGGATATCACTGATGTAACAATTAGAATTCAAGCGTCTCTTTCATGTCACCTCTAAATTGAAAGCTGGGTTCTCTTGTCAAACATGTGCAGGGAAATTCCTCCTCCTCCTCCTCCTCCTCCTCCTCCTCCTCCTTCTCCTGCAGGTATAGGGCACAGGGCTGCATGGAGGCATCATGGCCGCCTCCTCTGGCGTTTTTTTCACAGGGGGCCTTTGAGATGAAGCAGCGCCGGCTGTCAGGCTGTACACCCTGTTCCTCCTCAGGTGCTCATGTAAACAACCTCTACTGCAGGCCCTGTAACAAGAGAGCTCACTTTCCACCTCACAGCACCACACGTTGTTCCTGTTAGAGATGCATTCTCTCCACGCAGGTTTCCCTTCTAATCGGGGGTGTCAAAGACAGAAGAGGGAGAGAGACGGAGAAGAGGAGGAGGAGGAGGAGGGGGAGGAGGAGGGAGAGAGCGGGAGCATTTCACAGGAGACGCCTGCGTTCACGGCTCTAAACTCTACATACGAGCAGCCGAGTGTCGCAGAGACGAGCTAACTGTCAATCACGAGGCACCCGCCTGTGCCGGGCTCACATGGTAGGCTGGTGCAGGAAAAGACAATGTGCTCCCAGATCATTTACACACCCGAGTGGGAGAGAGTCGTACGTCTGCAACTGGAACAGATTGTTATATGTGTGTTTTGAGGGGTGCGAATTATTCGCTATACGAATGAATACATGTCTGTTATTTATGCAGCTGTGAGAGCTGCGCTGCCGAGCTACAGGCCATGAAGGCACAGACTCTTTCTGGGCCATAACACACATCCGCGCCTCTGCAAGGAGCGCCGGATCACTGCAGTCGTGCTTGGACGGTAGTGACCCTTTAAAACCGGGCACACACCGCAGTTCATTTCAGTCATAATAAACCAGAAACTGCAGGAAAATAGAGAAGTGAGGGAGAAGAAAGCTGTATTTTATGTCACTAAAGCTTCTGTGCTGAATGTGCAAAACATGAGGAACGCTTGCTTTTCTCATTAAGTTTTTTAATGCTTAATTTAGAGTTTAAGACCCCCACCATGAACCCTACCGTCCACCATCTATAAGAATCACTTAAGATACACAAAAGTTCTTAGGAATTATGTCCACATTGGATGTTTCCACGCTTCACCATTAATATCCAGTGCCAGTGTGCCAATAGACCCTTTTTGGGCCGATGTCATGATTACGTATTAGCTGGAGGCAAAACAAAGGGAAAAACTGGAGCCCAACACAGAGTAGTAGACCACAAAACCAAGCTTAAAATGGCATCTTGCTGTGAATTTAAGCACTAACGGCTCAAAAATTAAGTTATATCTCATAACAGCTGCTACTGCCACTCAAAAAATACAAAAACTGAAGATAACTATGTTTAAACACGATAAAATGAAAGATAGGATGTGTGCAAGCTGTGACAATGTGAACAAAATGAACTCACAAAATGTGAAGAAAAAAAATATTCTCACACCTGTTTTCCTTATTAAATAGAAAAAATACAGCTGGTCCCTTTCTGAATTAAAGTTTTTCTTTCAAAGAACAAAGATGAGCTTTAATCGCTTCGTTTACTCTGTAAAACACACTTCATTTAAACTTGACAGACAAAAACAAAATAAAACTCACTAAAACCATCTGGGTCAGTCTTTCCACTGTTAAAACAATCGCCAACTCTGGTTTGGTGGAAATAAATCCTTAGTTCACTGTATTAGATGTGAAAACAGGCTGTTTTCCTCTCACTTGTCCTCTGGCTCAGTGTACCATCCTCTGGCCAACAGCAGCATCAGTCACTCTGATTATCATTAAGTTAGCAAAATAAAATGACAAAAATCACCCCCCAAAAAATAAACAAACATAAAAAAAAACCACCCAGACACAGATCAGAGTAACCCATCAGGTGCTTTGCTCATGCATCATACTTCCGCCCCTAATTTAATTCAGGTCTTTGCCAGTTTAAAGGCATAAAATAAGAAAAATGCATCTCTTTTGAGCTATTAATCCTCTTTCAGGTGGACAATTATGCTTTGCCAATCAACGATCAGCATCATTAGTAGAAAAAATTAACAAAATGATGAGCGTCTGCTTTCATCAAAGTGGAAGAGCGACGCCACCAATTGGCCGGAGTTGGTATAGAGTGCCTAAGTCACGCCCCTTCAGTGGTCCACCATGAGACCAAACTGCAGAAAAAATATGAACTGTAGTCACAAGCACGAGACAAATTATTTTTTGGTCGCGTTTGAATTGTGTCACAAATTACACATATGATGTTTGGCAAATGAAAAGATAATTTTACAAGTCAAAGTAAGTGTCAGACTGAAGAAACATAATTAGAAAAGACTACACATCCAGAAGTCGCACAAGTGATGGCCTGACTTTTACCCTCCAAAAGCCAACGTTAGCCGCCGAAGTTACGATGCCTGTGTGCTTTCGTACCGGGATGTAGTCACACAACAGCGGGTCTTAATCATTCTTTCTCTTCCTGGCTGATAAAAGCACCAGGAGTCGCTAATAAAACACTTCAGGTAAGATAACGGTACGAGGGGCAGCAAGATCGGTGTTGGTGACATATATTGGGCGTTACGTGAGATGTAGTTCCCTGAGCAGTTTCACACAAAACTAAACTAAACTATAACAAACCGACCACAAACTTAGACTTTCTTGACTTGTGAAATAATGTTTTAAATTGACATAAAACGTGTGTAATTTGTGGCACAGTTCAAATGGGATCAAAAAATTTGCCTCACGCCATAGATTCTACGAATCTTTTACAACTTTGGTCCACACTGGAAGGGGCATTTTTTGAGGCATTGAATCTCCAGATGATGTATTTCTGACATATGTCAGTGGCATTATGGTAAATTAATTATGTTGCCACTGTGTTGGTAATTATGTTGGGACTTAAACAGTGCTTGTTTTAATCCAAAATGCAGCCTGGTCATTGATATTTTCATCCAGTCATCCAGCTCAGCTGTAGCATGGCTCTTATCCGCTCACCTCCTTTCCTCCTGAGGCGGTGCATCCGGCTAACCTACTGCAAGTTTGAGCAATGCCAACTCCATTTGTTGATTGTCTCAGGGTCTGCTGCTCTTTAATCTAAAACCCCACACCTACGAGTGCATTTCTGCCATAAGTGATGTGTGTTCCAGGAATAAAGCTGAAAAAAAAAGTAATATAATAATAACAGATTAAAAGAGAAAAGTAGCAAAGTTTGAAGGAGCATCTACATGAAAATGCACCATGAATCTTTACTTTTTATTAACCTTAACCACAATCTTTCACTAACCTTAAAGCAGCTATAATTAATATTATTGTGATAACAATGAATTAAATTATTACGTGTAATGTAAAGGGGGTTGCTCATAGCCTGACTCTGTGTGGTGCAGACAGAGTTTTATCTTTCTTATCTTGTTTTTTTTTTCCAGACCACATCTTTATTGTTTGAATTCAGTCTCACCACTGTCATGGCATCATTTTCAACCACAGCTGCCAGTGGTTTTCAGCAGAAGAAACAACTCTGATAAGCACATACGCTTTGGGCTCAGCACCACACGGCAGACAGACAAAGTTAGCAATGAGCTGGTGAACATAGTGGAGCATTTAGCAGCTAAAGAGCCAGATATTTTTCTCAGGAGTCACTGGGAGTTGAAAGCAGCTCTGAAGAAAAAATCTGAAATCTTACAAGTTTATGGCAGTCACGCTGAGCAACATGGACGACAAACAGACATTTCGACTTGCACTGGCAGGATTTATTGGTGCTTCAGGGAGTCAGAGAAAGCTTGTTCATGATGGATGGTCATAGTTAATAACAGACATTACCTCTTTCAAATTACTAAGTTTTATGAAGTCTAGTCAAGTTTTTTAATGTCCACAAAGAAAGAAACATTTCATTTGTAAAAATCCACTCCCAAATGTACCGTTTCTTTTCCTTCTCTTTCTTTTCTTTTTTTCAGATTGTCTAGTGCCGGGATCTGTTGAGTTTGTTTTGTTCATTATTTTTCTTTGACTCACTGTAATGTGCTGTATTATGCTGCATTACATTGTTTCTAAAATGGATGAATTGGAAAAAACTTGGGTACAACGTCAAGTTTGTGTCTATAGACTGAACGATGATCACACCGACTGAATCATAATCTGTGGCGTAAGTTAGATGCATCAGTGTGCATCATCCATCGGCACCACTGTAGTGGTAAACAATGAAGCTGGAGGTAAGTATTTGTTGCATGCTAAAATAGCATACAAACGTATGTGCATTCCTATTGGTTGGTTTATTGGACATAGGTTGTAGCAGCAGTGAGATGTGACTTTGTGAGATGGTTAACCTAAACTCTGACGCTGTCAGACTGTTGTTCCAGGCTATCTTTGGTTGCAACACCATGTGAAAGGCCATCTATTTTACTTTTTTAATTGTATTTAACCAGGCAAATCATTAAAAGCAAATTCTTACAAACAAAAAGGAAAAGCAACAAATAGCAAAAATAAACAAAAATGCAAAGCAACAAATAAAAACAGAAAAAAAAAACCTGACAGACAAAGCAACAACAGCAGAGACAGGCAGGCAGAGTAATAACAGTAGCAGCAAGAGAACAAGAAACATGCGTGGGCCAACAGAAAGCAGCCGGCAGACAAAAGTTTGGAAATGTTAGTGAGTCGGGAAACAGCTGCATGTATGAGTGAGTTTGTCCATAATAGAGTCTTTGAAAACTGACTTGGGAATGAATTTGTCCAGTTTTAGTGTTTTTTGCAGGTCCTTCCAGTCCTTGTGTGAAATTACTTAAAAATATTAAATAATGAAGATGCAAAGTGTTTACTGAACTCTGAGGAGGCATAAAATGTGCTGGACTGAAGTTTGCTGCAACAGTTGGAATCTCTGACAAATCTCCAAGTCAGAGTCCAAAGAGTGCAAGAACACTGGACTCATATTTTAGCCAAAACACGTCCGGGTGAAATACTGGCGGGGATAGCAGCATGTGATGGATTTATCTTCAACAGTTGGCTGTGGCGAAATGCACCTCTCACTGAAGTAAGACACCAAAATCTCCTGAAGAATCCATCTGAAATGTCACACAAAGTGAGTGAGAGCTCTTTCAAAGCAACTTAAATAGAGCAGGGCATTCAAGGAAGTGGGGGGGGGGGGGGGGGCACAAGGTAAGTTCTCTGATTGTAATCCTTTGGGAGCAGTGCCATTAGATGGAGACTCCCAATATAACATAATCTTTATGTTAGCAGCCCAGTAAGGAACCTGAAAATTAGGAACAGATAGTTCCTAGTGTGTTAACGGTGCTGTCATAACATGCCACACTGTATCTGAGGGTTTTTCCTATCACAAATAAATCCAGATCAGATCGTAAATCCAGGACAAAAAAAAAAGAGTGATAACACAGTAATGCACAGAAATACATACAAAAAGTTTCATTTTAATTGTATTGATTCTTCCTCCTAATGATAAAGGTAGTAAAAGTTCCACTTTAAAGTCATGTGTGACCCAAATTCCTAGTATTCCAAGTATTTAAACTTCTGTGTACTTACTTTAAGTGGAATAAATCATATTTAACTTGCTTAGCTGCAATATTCACTGGCATGATCTCACTTTCATAAATTAATTCTATATCCTGAAGTGATAAAAACTTTTTTCTCTTTTTTTTGGTCTGAAAGGTGGATTTTTTGATGCAATCAACCATCATTCAAGAACTTATTAAAAAAGAATGAATGAAGCTAGAACAAAACATTTTTTGTGTCTGAAACCAGAAGATTTTTTCTTTCTTTTGATATATTCCGTGTTAACATGTTTGTAGAACTGAATTTTCTGTGGGTGTTAAGAAATCAGTGAATTTTGTCAAAAATGCTGGCACTGGTTGGCAAGTTTATTAAAAAATGCTGCTGGGGAAAGAGTTAAAGAGTCCGATAGGTATAAAAGCAGGTCATCAGCATGAAGGGATACTTTATTCTCTGAACCATTTCTCTGTATTCCCTTATTATCGGCTTCACCATGCAGCTCGATTGTCGGCGATTCGCCTGCAAAAGCGAATAAAAGTGATGACGGGGGCGGCCCTGTCTAGTGCCGCGAATAGAGCGTCCTTATCCAAGAGACTAATCTCTGACCAAAACCAAATTGTTTGAGGGTATAAAAAAGATAATCCTGCTCCCACCCAATCAAAACCCCTCTCAGTGATATTAATATTTCCAGAATATTGGGTGAAGTGGGAAAAGAATGGCAGCCTTTAATGAAGCATGTTTGGTCACCAGATACAATTTGAGGCAACCCTTGCAAGAGTTAAGCTGCAGTTGCCATGTGCATTTATTGCAGAAAGCAACAACTGAAGCATTGGGCTAAAAAATGTCGGGTTTGGATGTGTTGTGGAGAGTTCAGCTGATCTGGATGACTTGTGAATTGTGCTAAAGATGCACCATATCCACATCATGTTCCAAACTTAAATTGGACTTTCACAGCGCGGCCGTGTAACTGACTGACTACATGTATGTACGGTGTCATCAGGTCTTCTTGGTAGTTTGATCCACCTCCACTTTACCAGCCCTCATTGGAGGAGACTCCTGACTACATTAAGCTACAGATCATGCTCTCCTAGATCTGCTCCGGGGCTCCATATCCGCACTTATCTCTGGCAGATGATTGACAGGTCGGGGTTTATTTCCCCTGAGACCGCCCTCTAACCCCCCTTCTCCCCTCTCATTGGATGATCTCCCTCCTCGCTCTCATTACACCCCTTATCTCTGTGCCCTGCTCATAAGGTTTATCTTTTTAATTATGTCGCCGCTAACCTGCTGAAGAGGCTTCATGAGTGCCTATCAGTGGCCGGGGTCTCCTGTGTTCCAGACCTTTTCTGCTGTCTGGTCTCACACACACACACACACACACACTCGTGTTGGTCCCACATGGGGCAGCCTTCCTCTGTTTCCTCACATACAAAGCCGAACCTTTGTGTTCAGGGTCTACTGACGAGAGATAACCCGTTCATGCACCAGCTCAATTATACATTCTGTTTCTCTTCCTCTGTCTCTGTCCTCCTCACCTGCTCACCCTTCTGTTTATCCTGATTGTTCACCGTCTCGCTCTCATTTCCTCGCCTGGAAGAGCTTTCAAAGAGGCTTTTTTTGGGGGGGTTGGCACAGTTCACAGTTCAAGGTCAACAAGGTTTCATTTCAACACTTTTACAGCCAATGCGATGGTGCCTTCCTGGTGCGCCGGGGATCTAGACTCGGCTCTGGAGGGGATTAGAGGTCTGACTCCGATACAGAAAGTGTCAGACATCAGGATGCTTCTTAACCCTCCAACAAACAGGTTCTTACAAAGACACTGGGTGGTTATTTTTGGCCCGGCGCGGTCGTTTTCTTATGATTTGTGAGCGCTGGAGGTGTACAGGTGGAGTCGATCCAGGCTCAGCGTATTACTGCCCTCCCAAACAGCCTCCTTGAAACAGTGGATGACATCAGCCGTGAACGAGGGTTTCAAGGGGGCAGCCGAGGTCAAGTGCCACGGCAGCAGGGGAACATTTAAAACCCGTCACCCCTCTCACCCCTCTTTAGGCCGGGTCCGTGTAGGCCCGCAGGCTCCCCAGGGTTTAACATCCAGGCTGTGAGCACACAGCAGCAGCAGGGGGTTCCTGAATAACACAAATCATTGTCTCATAACCGCGGTGGTAACGACGAGGTCAGAGGTGATATCACTCCCAATTCAGGAAGTAGATTTTCCATTCATGTGCAGTCAGTGCTGCCAGAACAGTGACAAAAACACAACTTATTATGTGAAATGATTCTCAAATTCACTCTGTTAATGAAAAGTCAAAAATAAAGGTTGGTAACAGTTTTTATGATACTCATGTCTATAATGCATTATACACATACATATAGTGCATAATAATTAGCTTATGGCATTGTATAATTACAGTTATAAGCACACATCAAAATCATAATGCTTTGTAACAGTAATAAGCATCTCTATAATGCATTATAAACATACTTTGTGTGACTTATGTGTTCTAATCTGCTTATCACACTGAATACTTATAGTTATATGCACTCAAACATCCACAATGTTTTATAACAATAATAACTGTCTATAATACCTTATAAACATACGTATAATGTGCTTTAATCTGCTTATAGTAGTATATAAGCACTCATAAATATCCATAATGATTTATATCATAAATATGTCTATAATGCATTATATACATTCTTATACTGTATTATAACCTGCTTATAATGTGTTATAATTACATTTATAAGCACTCATAAATTCATAATTCTTTATAACAATAAGTATGTATATAATCTTAAAATCTGTTAAAATCTGCTTATAGCATTGTGTAAAAAAATAGTTATATGCACCCATAAATATCATTAATGCTTTATAACAATAAAGGATATGTCTATAATGCATTATAAACATACTTACTCTGTTATAGTCCCCTTATGGCATTGTGTAATTATAGTTATAAGCACTCAAATATTCATAAAGCTTTATAACAATAATCATCACACATTACACACAGCATTTTATGCCTGACTCATAAGGTCCAGTATTGTAGTATTTCAGAATTGCTGGTCACTAACTACCATGATCATGGTGTATTATGATTCTCACTGTAATAATACACTATAGGAATTTTCTAATGCATTATAATCACTGTTATAATACATACAGTACAAGTTATTCTGAGTAGTCATTAGGTACTGTGAGGAATGTAATGAAATTCCCTAATGAAATAACCCTGACCCTTTATATTTAGAAATGACATGTAATCAATTTACATTACGTTCGTAAATGAACTCCTGCTATTAATCTTTTGTTTTCATTAAGCCGTTCTTTAAGGGTTTGGCTTAGTGTGTTATAACACACTGTGATCCTTATAAAAAAAATTATGGGGTATTATGATATTTAACCTTATAAGTCATTATAAAATGCTTTATGTGTTAAGATTATTGTTATAAGCCTTATGGAGTGAAACTATGATTATGCAGTGCTATAAGGAGATTATAATGCATTGTAAGTATGTTTATAATGCATTATAGACATGGGACATAGACGGAGAGGGTGCTTTTATAAATAAACATTTTTTCACATGCAGGAAATAACAGTTTTAATGTTTAAACTTTAGTCAAGCGTGTGTCTTTATATGTTTTTCTTGAAACAATCTGAATGTGGATGAATCAGCTGCAGCAAACCGGGGAGGAATATTTCTATCCCGAACGACGGGATGAGCCACCTTGTGAAATCCACACTTCGCAATCCCAATCACAACCTCTTTTCAAACACTCCCCTGCCTTTGCCATCTATGCTTGTTGACAATGAAGTGTGCAGCCTGTCTGGCACGATATCAGAGGTGAATGTGGAGGGGAGGGAGGGGGGGGAATAATTGATTTGACTTTGGAGGCAACGAATCCCTGCGAGGTTTGAGGGCGAACGGAGGAGGAGCAGCCACGGAGTGTGTAATCACTGGGTATCCATGACACCACAGACAATAAGCCCTCTTAATAAGCCTAATCTCCATCATTGGGATAGAGGAAGAAGCAAGAGAGGCGAGAAGGCGAGGGAGAGGAGAGGCGGCCCTTTTATGGCAGCTAAATTGGTTTTTCTGGGGACTTGTAGCAGGGATTAAGCGCAGTGTTAAACCCTTTAAGTGCCCCTGAATACCTTGATATTCATGAAAGCTGGTCACATAGCTGAGCCAGTCGCACCGAGGACGTGAACATGCACACATGTGCTCACGCTGCATGGGAGCCACCTATTGTTGTATGTTTTTGTTGAGGAATAAACCAACAGGAAAACGTGATTTGGATGTTCTTGCTCAGATTCACAAGTTAGGAGTTGTTGCTTTCTTCATATTGTTAGTTTGCAAATGTTATTGTGGAATTTATCCAAACTGTTGTTTTATGAATGTGTATGGGTTAACTTGGATCTTTGGTTTTCTGTTCCACAAGTTAGAAAACCTTGTTTAAAATCATTTTGTGTAAAAATGCAAATTACTAAGGTTCCAGCCTTGGAACATAAACAGTTTGTTGTGCAACAGTATCTGGTGCGGTTGACTCCATATATCTAGAAAAGGTTGGAAAAAATATAAAAACAATCTTTTTTTGTTTGTAACCCTTTAATACAAAGCAGTGTTTACGTTCAGAGTGCATATCTATCAGTTACACTTTCTTTTTTCAGGCTGAGGCCACCAGCTGGAGGGTACCAGCAACAGGAATTCATTGTCATGTGGTTAACATTGTGAAATGGTTGCAGTTTAATTATGTTTTAGCCACCAAAACTGGTTAGGTTTAGGAAAACGCAAGTTAAAGCTACTAAAGCTAAAGCTAAGAACTTTCATGTTTTGTTGGTTTTGGAGCCCCCTGTGGAAAGAAGCAGTGGTGTTTCCACTGCCATAACCAAAAAAATCTAAATAAAACTCCTTGTTTCATCTTATTTAAGAAGACTCTGACCCAGTGGTAGGCATTGAAGTCCATGTAAAGGAAAAAGTTTCAACATATTTGCTTAAAACATTTGAAAACACTGTAATCTATATAGTACTGAATTGTGTAGTTAGACAATTAAACTATTGTTGCTATTTGTAAGCTCACCACTAGATGCCAGTGGTGAGACAGTGCCATGTGTGTGAGACACATGGACGTGCATTTGTGAGCTCCCAAAGTGAAACGCTTTTATTCTGATCATTTATCTTCTATTAATGTTACCATAGTAACCGACTACTTTTCCCACCGGTGCATGGCAAGCCTCAGACGTAAAAAGCATCACAAACAGGCTGGTTACAGTGATACAAAACCCCAACAGCCAAAAAGCTAACCCCGCTAGCATGGCAGACGGGCAAGAAGCACATGACGGCTTATTGAAAGCTATGCGCGAGATCAAAGAAGACCTGCTTAAACACATCAACAAGAAGACAGTGGACATACAAACATCGCTGGCCAAGATTTAAACAACTCGCTCTACATTATCTGAACAAGTCCAAATGCTGGAGACACGTGTGCATGCCAGAAAAGACAACATTAACGGATACTGCAGCCGTATGGAGAAATTACTTCCTCCTTTGCTCCTGTCATAAACGGCCACTAGAGGTCGCTGCCTGACAATATGCATAAATATGGTTTGCAATAAGCTGCTTACAAAGACAACCAGGCTGGAAAATGTTCAATATAATATTTCCCCTCAAAAAAGAGCACATTAGAGAAAAATGTGAAAAATAAATAAATACATTTTAAAAATTATGTAGCAGTTCTTCTTTCCTACCCTCGTAATCATCTGCCACCCCCTTCTATTCGTCTTGCAAATACTGTCTTATTTAATAAGAAAACAAACACCATTTCCCACAAGCCCCAAATCGTGTTTTAAAAGGTACATAGAAGACGGATAAAGAAGGCTGTGAGACAGGTCAAGAGCTCTGCGGGTAATATCAACATTTTGTCTCTCTGTGGCTTTAAATGTATCATTCCAGTTGTTGAAATAACACAAAAAAGTCAGATTTTTACATTTAAAGGCACCAAACATTTCACATTAATGTCAGTTTAATCATGAGGCTAAAACCTTACAATGAATGAGATCAGATGAAAAAGGTCAGACAACAGGGACAGATTTTAGCTTTAGCATTAGCTACTCTGGCATCTGCTAGCTGCTAGCTTAACTCCTCGGCCCTGTCATGACCTGCAGCCCATGTACAGCTTAAAAAGCTGCTATGTTACAGTTTGTTATGCTATTTTGGACCACACACACACCCCATCTTTGTCTCTCTCGCTCTCTCTCTGTCCGTCTCTCTCTCTCTCACACACACACACACACAGCTAAGTGGATTACACACTGATGATTTGTGTTTGACCAAAAGCATTTAGTCACGGAGCGCACAGCAATTCAAACCAAGGATTAGGACCCTAGCATGTCATCCGTTTGGTCAGCGAGCATGTCTAATGGCGTCAGTGATTTAGCATGTCATATGTGTCTGTCAGCATACAAGCTAACAGGGCCGGGGTGGAGGCCGTGAGCCGAGCGCAGCTACAAGAGGAGAGCAACTGGATAAACAGCAGCGGATGAACAGAGAGTTGAGTTACTGCTTTAGTTCACACTGACCCCAAATGTAGCGAAACACCAAATCAGGTCTTCTATTATTGTCAGACACCGACCAGACACGTTTTCTATGGTCGGTATCATAGACGATCCTCACTGAGACAGAACGACAAGCTGACTTGCGTATTTATGAGTTTAACTGTTGTTAAATGTTTAAAAGGTATGGGTGCGGTGGATCTGCTGCTTTCAGGGAAAGTCTGGGTTTTAGTGTCCAGATTTTCACAGGACATTGAGACAGACAGGAAGTGAGGTTGAGAGAGGCGAGAGGACACGCAGCAAAGGGCCACAGGTGGTAATCAAACTCATGGCCGCTGCTGAGGACTGATAGCCTCCCAACATGGGGTGTACACTGTACCAGTTGAGCTATGGGGGCATGTGTATATGTTCATATTTTACATTAAATCTTAAAGGGTCTGTGGGTGGAAAAACTGACAACCTCGGTATGAAACAAGCGAAGTCTCTCCCCTACTGGTGGACCTCATTTCTAAAAAAAAAATAAGTAGCCTGCAGTAGTTAACGATGAGGAACAAGTCCTGTTTGAATTGTGCTACACATGATGTAAATACAAATATGATATTTCTCAATGTAAAAGATTATTTTGCAAATTCAAGAAAGTCACTGTTTGTTGTGAAATTAAAGACATACATAAAGATACATGGCTAGAAAGACTACATGTACACATACGTGATGTCATAACCTTTTAGATCTGGTCCTGCATGCTAGCTCTTAGAACCTGAGGATCTTCCCAGACGGTGGCCACACGGACAAGCTGCCATGGTCACAACATATTGGGAACTATGTGCAACCTCTTTGGTTACACCCCCTGATGATGCAATTTTTGCGTATGTGGAAGTTAAAATTTTGGCTTTACAGTACAGATTTATTCTTACAACAAGCTCTTACTCGGATATCTGCAGCTCTCAACATGAGCAGGTTTGTGGTGATTTTCACCTCTCTTAATGCTTATTCCTTCATTCTGGAAGAAATGAAATGACATGTACCAAGGTGACGGCCATCTTGGCGTTGGTGACATATACTATACAAGGTGTAGATCACTGAGTGGTTTCACACAAAACTAAACTTTATTAAGGGGAGCTTTTTATGATGATAGGAAATGACAAAAAAGTGTCTCACCATTGACTACTGCTCATATTCTTTCCCATGGCAGACACCAGAGGGGGAGGGACTTTACCTCACTATAGTTTAGTCCCATTGTGATTTTCAGATCAAAAGCCATCTAGTCGTCAAGGTTAAAATTACCAGGGCGGTGGCAGGGATTTTAGATATTCTGAGGACGAGTCTCTGCCCCTTAATGCACTAACCCTCATTCTATAAAAAGTTTGACCTGACAGAAAATGTTTTATTCATTAGGATTTGTTATATTTTATTCATTCAGTTAAGTGTTCAGTGCATTTTATCTGCAGAAGTTTCACAGGAAAACAGTGCCGCAGAATCTCGCAAACAATTGAAGTGAATGGTGACCAGTTTTCAAACTGAAAAAAGCCTCCATGCTGCTAATCTGGTGTAATCCAAGTCTTCTAAAGCCCCGGCATGACTTTAAAGTTGTCATTTAAACCACGTTTTAGCCTAAATCTTCACTGTAGATCATCAGCTTGGAGCCACATTCATGTGCGCATGCACACTGTCTGAACTGGGTGTGTGCGGCGTGACGGTGTGCATGTGCAAGTGAACAGCATGTTGGGGCTTTAGGAGACTTGGATTACACCAGACGAGCAGTATGGAGGCATTTTGTGGTTTTATTTTTTGGTTGTTTTTTACGTTTGAAAACTGGGAGTTGTTTGGAAGATTCTCCAACACTGTGTGAAACTCCAGCAGTGTTTTGTGGACTAAAAAAATTAAAGCCGACCTTCAAATGGCATGAGGGTGAGTAGATGACTGAATTTTCATTTTCTGGTGAACTATCCCTTTATCCCATCTAATCTAACAAAATGACAAAATGTGGTTGAAAATGGTATTTATAAACTATTGTTTCTACAACTCATTTTTTTTTGCAATGAAATTGTGGGAGCAAATGAAAATCACAAAACAAAGTCTCAGGATTACAACAATTCTAACAAAATATGCTTTATTTGTAAATGAAGAAGTGGAGCTTAAACCCCCAAAACAGCACAAAATTATGTTCTATTCAGTACTCATGAAAACATACAGAAAATAAAAATACAAAAAAATAAATAATAAAACACTGAGTCAGTTCATTGAGACGTAAATGTGTGACGTTTGCACGGGGACCTGCTACGATTGGTGGAACTAACTGTGACTGAACAAAAGTGCAGGTTTGTGCAGAATTCACAGAGTTAAGTTGAATTTGCGTGAATTGTTGTGACCGCAACACCACAACAAATGACTATATTGTATAATACATCATAATAACATGTTGTTTCTTTTTTTTTAACACACTGGCATCGGATCCGGTCCCGGTATCAGCCGATATGCACAGTTCAGGTGTCCGAATCGGTATTAGGAAGGAAAAAATGGTACTGGAACAGCTGTACATGTAACAGAGTATTTCTATACTGTCGTATTACTACTTTTACTCAAGTAAAATATCTGAGTGCTACTACCACTGCCTGAAAATCACCAAATAAGTTTGTTAAAAACAGTACTTAAGTGCATGAAATGAAACAGCCTACCTATGAGAGTTGTGCTGCAACGTCAGAAACACGGAATGATTTTCAAAAACCGTCTGAGTAAAATGTTTGAAATGAACCTCTGGGAGGAAAACAATGCTACAAGGAGACGTCAAAAACAAGAGGCGCTGAAGAAAGCCGAGGCGTGACTCAGTGTCTCATGTGAAAATCCGAGGACACCCACGCAGTCCCCAAAAATGTTGACCTTTGGGCCCGCAAACCTCTCCTCAAACCACCGCTCCACACACATCCCAACAGTGACGAACTTCATCTTCACTTGAAATTTAGCTTTGTACCTTCCCAGCAGAGGGTGGAGGGAGGACGGGTGGGCGAATGAGGAGGGGGTGGGGGGCAAGTCGAAATCACAGAGGGGACCGTGACAGTGCCTTTGTATCTTCAGACCCTCTCTGAGAAAATTCGGTTTGACCCCCATGACCGAGTGGCTGTGGAGTTTGTGTCAGGGCAGGAAATCACTGTATGATGACAATGCCATATGTGATTAGACACAAACTGACTTTGTGCCTGAGGAGGAGCACAGGCTGCCTTTGTGCTCCGACGCCGCGGAGGGTTTCTTCGTGGCTGCGGTGACGAGCGTCTTGATGAAAGACCTTCGCTGCTCCCCTGACACGATTTGGAAAGTGTTAAGAAATGATTTAGCTCTTGTCTTCTCTCGGGACTTTCTGTTAAACTACAGTTGTTTGGATATCAAAAACGTCTCAGAGGTAGCAGCGCTTTCACCCCGCAGATCTTTTAATCCATCTCATATTGTTGTCAGGGCACGATGTCTCCTCATAGGCGGGCTTGGGGAGTAACAGATTACAACAATGTATTCCATTACAGTTACAGTTAAAAAAGATGGAATCAGATTACAGATAGATTGAGTAAAAATGGGGATTACTAGTAGGATTATAATTTTAAAAGAAAGAACGACATACTATCATGCACAGTGCACACAGCTGCCAATTTATCATGATGGCCTGTAGTGAAAAAATGTTTCATTGTGTGGAAATTTCAGCATTTTTTTTGTCTTTAAATCGATCAATCAATCAATAAACAAAGCACACAACAAAGGAAGGAGCAGATGGACAAACTAATAAACCTAAAAATGAACATAAAACACTTAGAGCTGCAACGATTATTTGACTAATAAATCAATCTGAATATATTTTCATCATCAATTAATCATTTTGACTTTTTTTTTTTTTTTACTTTTTTAACAAATCAAATAAATAAACCTCTCTGATTTCAGCTTCTTAAATGTGAATATTTTCTGGTTTCTTTTCTCCTCTCTGACAGTAAACAGTATTTTTGAGCTGTGGACAAAAACATTTGAGGACGTCATCTTGGACTTTAGGAAGCACTGATCAACATTTTTCACCATTTTCTTGACATTTTATGGACCAAATAACTAACTGATTAGTGGAGAAAATGGTTGACAGATTAATCGATTAATGAAAACAATCATTACAGGAGAGACTTGAAAAATAGGTCCAAACATGTGGCGCACACGGACGAACATAAAGTGATGAGATCAATTAATCGATTAGTCATTTTGAGTCATTTTCTTATTTAAAAATAGTAGAAATTCTCTGATTTCAGCTTCTGAAATGTGAATATTTTCTGGTTTCTTTACTCCTCTCTGACAGTGAACTGAATATTTTTGAGTTGTGGACAAAACAAGACATTTGAGGACGCCATCTTGAGCTTTGATCAACATTTTTCACCATTTTCTGACATTTTATGCACCGATCGACAGATTAATCAATGATGAAAATAGTCGTTAGTTCCAGCGCTAAAAAAAACACTATATTGAGCTAAACAGTTTCACCATATTTGGTACTGAAGTAATCCAAAAGTAATGGAAAGTAATGAAGTTACTTTACTTTAATATACTTGGATTAAGTTACTGGCTACATGTTTTAACAGGTAATTAGTAACTGTATCAGACTACATGTTTAAAGTTACAGGTCACAGGTCACAGGTGACTGTTGTGTGTTTTTACCACAGTGAGTCTGTCTCTGTGTCTGTTGACTTTGGTCTTGACCTGTCTTTGCAGCGGTGCCCCAGTCTGTTGGATCCCCACTGGCTGGACGTCTTTGGAGACTCAGGGACTTGAACGTTCGCCACAAAACGCGGCCCTTCATGTGTGACCACGCCATTGTTCCCGCTCACACAAAGTCCTCACTTTGATGTGGTGTGTGTGTGTGTGTGTGTGTGTGAGAGACTCTCTCCGTCTGCGGATGTGGCCGCCCTAAATACAAGCTGCTGGTGTGGTTTTTT
This sequence comes from Lutjanus argentimaculatus, assembly GCA_034769285.1. Taxonomy (NCBI): domain Eukaryota; kingdom Metazoa; phylum Chordata; class Actinopteri; order Lutjaniformes; family Lutjanidae; genus Lutjanus; species Lutjanus argentimaculatus. Next base: position 351,067 of record JAWZSL010000042.1, on the reverse strand, counting down.
CCCAAAAGAAACCTTGTTGTTAAAGACATACCACAACGACATCAGGTTAAAACCTCTTTAATATTTTCCTACGAGGATGTAGCCTTCGATTTGTGTTGTATTTTATGTTCACAAGAAGAGTCCATATGAACGCCTCCCTCTTACGGTATTCACAACCTCGTAAATATTCTGAAAGCTCCAAGTTCACGAGTCGTGTACACGAGTTCCCATGTTGTAACTACTAAGTACTACTGTCGAGTTTACGAGTTCCATTTGAATGCAGCATTAGATAGCTGTCTGCAAAATAATTAACATTGATTAGAGCTGCATGATATGGTAAAAAAAAATCACACTGGGATTATTTTGACAGATATTGCAATATGATTCATGATTAGCAGGAAAGATCATTTTTGCATTATGATATTTTCATTTTCACTGAAAAAAAAGCTGCTAAAATGATGATGATTTGACATTTTTTGGGATCTCCCCACCCTCTGCTTGCATTTCTCAACACGCAATTTCAATTTAACAAATGCACCACTACGTATTCTCAACAAAAACCTATTTATCTTAATGGGCAAAAAATATGCAGTATAAGAAAACATAAAATAATATTTTATTGATTCCCCAGAGGGGAAATTTAGGTGTTACAACAGCTCAAAAACCAGAAATAATTATAGATAAATACAGAAATTTAAAGGGACAGTTCACCCCAAAATCAAAACTACATACTTTTCCTTTGGCCTGTAATGATATTTAACCGTTTAGATAGTTTTGGTGTGAGTTGCAGCGTTTTGTAGATATCCGTCATAAAGATGTCTGCCTTCTCTCCAGTGTGATGGAACTAAATGGCTCAAAGCACCAAAAGATACATTTTTAAAAGTGTCTTTTTTTCAAAAATCATGACTGATTACTGGAGATATTCCACAGACTTTGTTGTGTGTAGTTTAATGTCCCGTAGATTCTAAAGTAATTCCAGTAGATTCATACTGCAGAAAGAAAGTAGTTCCTGCATGAAACTGCTCACAGGTCTGTGAATTACCTTGCGAAACCAGGTCTTGATTTCTGGAAAGAGACGCTGGTTTTGAATTGAATTTGAACCATATGTATTTTTTTGGTGCCTCGAGCGCCACAAGCCGAGTGCCATTTAGTCTCATTATAATGGAGAGATGGCAGACATCTCTACAGCCGATATCTCTAAAACTCTGCAACTCACACCAAAGGTATCTAGATGGATAAAGAGCACTACATGCGAGAGGAGAAATCTGTATTTTTGATTTTGGGGTGAACTATCCCTTTAACATCAATTAGGGCTGCACAGTGTGGTAAAAAAAAAATCATATTGAGATTATTTTGATAGATATTGTGACATGATTCACGATTATGCGAATTATCTTTTTTTTTTATCATGATTTTCATTTTTAAAAACTGAACCAAACAAACACTGGTACAGTTGAAAAAATATTTTGACAGGGAAAAAATAAGCACAGATAAGATAATAATTTATTGATCAATGAGAGGGGAAATTCAGGTGTTGCAACAGCTAGAAAACAGAATAATTACAGACAAATATAGAAACTTGAAGAAAATAAATGATAAATAAAGTAGGGTTGTTCCAATACCAATACTAGTCTTGAAATTGCCTCCAATACGGCCTAAAATGCTGTACTGGGCATCACCAGTATGCAAATCTATGCACCGATGCAATTCCATGTAATTATCCTGACAGATATGGCAATCGCAATATGATTCCTGAGTAGTGGGAATGATCATTTTTGCATCAGAATTTGGGTTTTAACTAAAAAAAAAAAAAAGAGATTATGATGAGGTGGCCTTTGTTGGAGTCTGTACCAGAAAAACGTTAAAAGTTCTCAACAACCTTCTAATTAAAATTCTTAACATACAACTGATATTTATCAAATTAAACAAACTATGCAATTTTTCTGAAAAACCAGTTATTTTCACCGTGGGAAAATACGCAAGATATAATGATTTATTGATCTCCCAAAGGGAAAATTTGGGTGTTAACAACAGCACAAGAAGAAAATAAATACTTAAAAGTATGGTTGTAATTATTATGACAGATATTGCAATTATGATGTGATTCACACTTTGTAGGAGTTATAATTTTTTGCGTCACAATTTTCATTTTCATTGAAAAAAAGCTGTTAAAATCATGATGATGTGACATTTGTTGGGGTCTGTACCAAACAAACATGAGGAGAACAAGATTTATAAGACAGGACATCTCTGCAGCACTACAGTACTTCATTATGACAATGTTTGTCACATTTTTCCTTTAATTCAATCAATAAACAATGATACAGTGTAAATGACACATGAATGTTTTGTTGCCCTGCACCAGCATCAAAGGACAAATGTTAAATCCTCTTGTTTGGAAGGAAGATACCTTTCCGGGGCCCCTGGTGTATTTGGGTTTCTGGGGAGTGTGTGTGGGTCGGGGGCCCCTGTCTAGCCACATTTGCTCTGAAGCTACCAGGTTGCCATGGGAACATGGTGCCACATGCAGACACCCGGCTTTGATTGACATACATGTTCCACGCAGACAGCCCGAAGACGACGAAACAATACGAGGCGGAAGTCAGCCATTAGTCTGCTTACAAGTCTTTAACCTCCACTTGATCCCTCTTGGGAAACTGTGTGTGCGTGTGTGTGTGTGTGTGCGTGTGTGAGTGTGCGTGTGTGTGTGTGTGTGTGCACGAACATCCCATCAGTCGGCGTACAAAGCACCGATCACATCAAACACTAGCTACATTTTATTAGATATAGACAAGAAAACTAGATAATTGGCGATAAAATGATATTTACATTTACAACAGAAATTCCTCTTTACAATCAAATATTTTATCTGCTGTAAGTCCTCAGAACGAACAGCCGCGTAGGCCGTAACGTTGTGTTTACCCTTGTGTTTATTATTCAGCCTGGTCAGAATCACTTCATCCATTACAGTCAGGCTGTTGACTGTGTTGGAGGGGTTGACACCTCAGTGAGGCTGGTGGAGGAGAAGTGTAGTATTCTGCCCCCTTCTGGTCATCCACACTATGTGTCCACATATCTGAGGATCACAGCAGTTCAGCACAAACTGCAATTAAAATAACAAACATGAACTCACCGATGGATGTTTCAGATATTAATATATTAGGTAGATAGGAAGCTCTTTATTTATTCCCATCTCACAACAGCAGAGATACAAGGTCACAGGAAAAAAAGGGGGAAAAGAAAAACAAAAACTAGGTAATACAATAAAAATAAAGATTTTAATAATGCTAATACTATTGAGAGAACATGGTCCATAATATGCATAGTATAGTGGTATAAAAAGTGCAAAAAGTAAAGTGTAGATCAGTGCAAACAGTGTAATAGATAGCAGGCGTAAATAAAACAGAACATATGAAATGTGCAAGACTGTGCGATTTAAAAAAGCAGTACAAACAAAGTCAACATGGATAGTTATTATCATAAAATGTAAAATATATGTGTATATATATATATATATATATATATATATATATAAACACTGCAGATCTGTGGCATGTGTGGTTATGAGATGTATAAGAAGCATGGCTACAAAAACAGAGACCACGTATATGGTTTGAAATGAGATGTATATCACCCATTCTTGACAACTGGGATAAATCACGTTCTAAGAAAAGGAAATTTTAAAATGATTACACCAATCTATTCTTTAAGCATGTATATACATATAAAATATATGTAATTTATGAAATGTTCTTGTTTGTTTTATTTATTTTTTTAATTTCTAGTTTCTAGTTTCTAGTTTTATTTATTTATTTTTTTTAATTTAACTTGTCCCAGGTAAGGATTCACAACTTCACACAATTAAACAAAGTGTTAAAAACCTTCAAAAACTAAAACTAACAATACCTACTGATCATATAGGTGTAAAAATGTGCTTTTATAGTGATTAAAAATGTTGGTCTTTTAATATTGTGTCCCAGATTTCCATCAACTCAATACCTTAAGGACCTCTGTTTCACTTCCTGGTTTAAAAAGAGCACTAGTAACTTTCTATTTTTAGACAAATTCATTAAATAATGTTGCTGTCAGATGCATCTCAGTCATTACATGTCAACTATGTAGCCCTAAAAAATAAAATGGCTACTCACAACAATTATGCTGTGAAATGAAAATAAAACAAAATAAAATAAACATTTTGTCAACTCTATAAGACAGTGCAGCACAGAGAATATCTACTATTGTAAGTTAGGATGCATATTATCATATTAGTTATAGAAACTGATGTATTGGTGGTGAGTGTACAGTGAACGCTGCCATCCTGTAGCACACAAACAGATCTTTTAAGTGGCATATTTGGCCATATTGGTGGCCTTCAAAACAGGAACATAGTTGCATTTGCACGTTTGCAACATGTGACGCTGAAGCAATCTACAAACGTGAAATTCCATAATGTTGCTGTCAGTAGGTTATTTGAAATGTCACCGATATGTTGCTAACGTTTCCACCACTTTTTGAAGATGTTGCAGCAGCTTCATTATATAAAGTCGGGCAAACGTCATGCGGAGGATGTTCAACAGGTGCTGCAAATATACTATAGAATATCTGTTGTGTTGTAACGTTTCAGAAACGTAGCAGAAATGTAACTAATAGTAACACTGTAACTGTAATGGTGCAGTAACGTTTTTACAAATGATGCGTCACAATTGCAATGTTGCAGGGACGTACTGTGTTTGTAGGGAAACTTAATACAAACTGGGACTTTCTTGACTTGGAAAATTATCTTTTAAATTAACAAACATATGTGTGATTCACGACAGAGCTCAAACAGGATTAAAAAGTAAAAAGTAAAAAGTCTTACCATAGACTACCACTTATATTTTTTCCAGTGTAAGGTGGCATACGGCCAGGGGAAGGACTCAGCTTCTCTATTGTCAGTCGTCAAACTAGCTTCTGTCAGTCTCTGAGGCTGTATCCTCGTCTAACAGGGCCGCTAACTGAGCTAACTGAGCTAACTAGCTAACGGCAGCAGTGCACTGATGACCTTAGAAGAGCAAAGGTCCATATTCCAACGAACCCCTGCGCCTAATGGCAAGTTGTAGCTCTCAAATAGTGATGGATATAGTGAATTTTTTTTAACTAGATTGAAAATAGACCTTTTCTAAGTGGATTATTCATAGATTTTGAACCGATAGACTATGCAAAGGCATTTAAAAGGCTGCTTTCTTATATATCAGTACTGTTCAGTGTATTCTGATGCAACCAGTTAATAGGGGCAGGTTAAAGAAGAAGTATAGCTTGTCAGCATATATCACCCCAAGCATGGACTATATGTTCTTCAGTTATTGCGCATATTGAAAAACATATATGCTGATACTTATATATGTGTGATAGGCTCAAATCAGGCCCATATCGGCTGATAATAGGGCAACCAATATATGGATCGGACTCTGCTTGGTCGTATGTAATGCAACTTAAAACTTTCATTCATAAAATGTAATTTAAATGTCCTGAAACATGTTAAACACACACGTAGACTTACATCTTCGACCACGCTCATTTCTTCGTTCATTCACTCATCCTTTGTCTGCAGCCTGTGCTCTGTGGATGTAACAGTAGACTGAACAGAGTGTAATGAAAAACCAATTAGCTGCTTTTGGCACCAAACACCCAACACACTCATCCCACCTGAGACCGGCTCCGCATTAATTCTGCTCTCCCCCAGCGGCCCAAGGCCTCGTCCAGCCTTTAACTGCTCCTCATGGCCGTTTTGTGGCTCTCTTATTAAAAGACATGCTGACATGGCAAAGCATCTATTGCTTTGGCTGGAAATATGACTCCTGGACGAGCTGCTGCTGCTGCTGCTGCTGCTGCTGCTGCTTGCTGCTGCTGCAGCGGCTTCAGCCACAAAACTCCATTATTACCTCTATTCCAGCTCCCTCTTACAGAGCCGAGGAGAGCGGAGACACTGGTGGAATAGGAGGCTGATTGTGATTGATGGCTTCCCATTAGCAAGTCTGTTATCGCTCCGGCTGGGGGGAACGACCACTGAGTTGTAACACAACACATTACCTGAGTCTCTCTCCCCAGCCCCAGCCGAGAGCCTCTTAAATAAAATATAGACCCTCTCTCCGAGATCCTCATTCCCTGCTCAAGGCACTCCGACTGTTATCCCGTCAGCTGTGATTTGCTGAGCATTCCCACTCAATAAACACATCATTAGTATTCATATTAACTGGAGCCAGTGTCGGAGATATCTGCACGGCTCTGTCTCTCTCAGGCCTGTACGTCCTGATTGTGGATGTATCTGCTGAAGCTTCACCAGCTCCGTTTTTTTTTCTTCTCTTCCTTTTCTCTTTGGTGCTTCCTGTCAAAATGATTGATTGGGACCAGGGCACAGAGTGTCCTGCATTACCCCAACAAATGATCTGGCCCTTGCTGGCAGACCTTGGCCAGAAAGAAATCAATATTTCACCATTAAAATCTATCAGAGGAGAGTTAGGGCAGCGGCTGTCAGAGGCGACGCTATCAAGCCGCCGCAACATTAAACCTGACACCTGCAGCACATGAGTAATCAATATCTAGTGGCTCACAGATCATTTGTGGTCACCTTTTAAGCAGTGATGGATGTCTCCCGGGGCAGTGATTCATGTTGTGACACCGTTTAACAGGGTTTTATTCCAGTTTAGACGGTCATCCCTCAGAGACGAGCTGGAGATGGAGCGCCGTGGTTCCCCGCTAAGACCTATTTCATTGTGTTCGGCCTGTCCTCAGCGATTACTGTGTGCCTTTTATAGGTTTTGTGCCCTGCTATGTGTGAAAAACACGTAAGTGAGTGCAAGGTCAAACTTTATGAGTTCCAGCAGCAGTGGCGGACCGAGCAAGTTTTACACAAGGTGTCAAAAAGGTGGCAGGAGGTGTTGGCATCACGGGCTGCTGGAGCCTATATAAAGAATTACATGTAAATCAGTGTATTATGTTAAATCTGGTTCTGCTGATTCCACATGCAGCTGCACACAGGTGTGAAGCAGTTGTAGGATTAAATCCAGTTTTATTGTAGAGGTACCTGATTAATGAGCATTGTAAACTAGTGCTATTGTGGAGCAGACCAGTGTTTTGTTCATCTTAACACCTCTGAACGGTGGTTTGTATTTAAATATAGGTGAAAATTTAAGGTCTGGAGCGTCCACATGCATCAGGACTTTCATCTTATGGGGGCTGCCCATTGTTTCAAAATCCCAATAGTCCAAAAAATGTCCCATTGGACCAAAAGTCCATTTGTCCAACAGCCTGTTCCCAAAACCAAACACCCATTGCTCTGAAAATACACACTCTCCCTGCAGCTGGCCCTGTCCATGGTGCTGAATCGGTGGTGATTTTGCCCGTAAAATCTCTGGAAACCCAAATCCACAATAACCTTCTAACTATGTCATGTAGGATCTTCCGTAACACAATAGTAGGCATCATGAGGAGCAGAGTCACCGGCCTACCGCTTCCTCGATCCGTGGCAAGGCAAGACATCTCAAAGTCTGGACCTCAGTTTTATATGGAACATTATTTTACAACTCTAGAAATGTATCACAGGATCATTTTATGTTTGAGAGGTTTAATTGGTGAATGAATTGTCTGGCAGGATAAAGTTCAGCTGCATTACATTTGAGCTGGTTAACCCAACATTTCTTACCAGCCCTCTGAGTTGGCACCTCGGTTGAAGTGAATGGTTGCGATTCACAACATTTTCTAGAATTTCATCACTATTGAGTTGGTGTATACTTGTCCCAAAAAGCCAGTATATCAACTTCACAGCTAGCTAAGCTAGTTAGCAATGGGCACACTGACCATGTCGGTGGGAGTGTGTGTGTGTGTGTGTGTGTGTGTGTGTGTGTGTGTGTGTTCAGCCTCTGACTGAACTCAAAACTCACCAGAAATTCTTAAATTCTCTACATTAGTTATACTTCCTCTCAATCTGATCATCTATGAAACAGGTTTGTATTCCCACTGCCACTGAAAATTTTCATGGCTGTCCAAGTCATTTATCAGCATTAACCCTGAAGACATCTTTTAGTGCCTCGATTCTCAAACTGTGGTACGTGTATCACAGCAAGCTCCCTCTGGTGGTACATGGAAGACCAAATTAAAAATGAAACAAATCAATTTAAAACATATTATACTATCAGACTACTAAAAAAATTCTAATGAGAATAAAAAAAAATATCAGGATAATGAAATCATTTGATATCAGTCTGCTATGATCCATCTGGTATTTACATTATAAACTGTGATATCAAGATGATAATTGGAGGTAAAATGAAGAGACTGAAAATAAATCCTTCAAAAACACAGCAATTGTGGTTCCTAACTGGAACTATTATGAAGGAAAATGAAGATCAGGAGAATATTTTGAGCAGCCATGTTGACAGTGGATGACAGTGAGCCGTGCCAAGTGCTAGTGACAGTGAAGTGTTCAGTGAACCTGCTAGCACCAAACAGACAAAACAGTAAGGTGATACTTGGAGAGCTCAATATTTTCTGATGTGGCACACATTGTAAAAAGTTTGAGAAACACTGTTTTAGTGATTTTAGTGAATGCACTGGTGCAGCAACAAGTCTGGGACAAAATCAGTTTGTAATATAAAGCTTCAAACTGTTTCAGCAGACTTTGATCACAACATGAATCTTCACTGGGACGCTTGTCTCAGCCAACCATCACCCAGACGCTACCACAAGCACAACCACCCTGTCCTGCCCATATTGTTTCCACATTACATAATGCTAGTAAAATGCTAACCTAACCAGGAAAGTTATCAGAGTGAACAGCCCCGTTATCTCCAACAACAACTTATCCAGTGAGCCAGTTAATCACCTGAAGATGTCAGTGAAGTTGTCGATGCCTCACTTCAAATTTTGCTGTTTAGACGCTGATTGCAGGCATGCTAATGTTGGCTGTAGCTGCTGTTGGGGGATTTAATTTTCATGCCATGAGAAACAGTGCACTCTTTAGCCTTTAGTTGCACTGTATTCTGACTTTGTTAGACGTTTCGCCCTCGCCAGCTTTGCTTTTCACGTTACGTACACCGCAGCAAGTTTTGTCTGTGTTGAGTTTTGAAAAGTTTAACCACAGTTGTTACCGCTTTCGGTTCGCTCTGACTCACTCACTCTGCTCTGTGACTGAACAAGCTGATTGATTTAACGTTAATTTGCACTCTGTAGGACCAATGAAATTCAGTCTGTACCATTAAAAGTACAGGGTGTCGTGTTCGGGTGGCTTCTGAAATTTATATGCCAACACAAAAACCTACACAAATTTGGCTCTTGGCAGGTGTTAATATCGGACCTGAAAACCCTGGAGATCCACTCCTGCCCACGACAAAAGGTGGAGACTAATCTATAGAACTCATTACTACATTAGATTAAGGTATAGACCAGCACCTGAATCACCATACGATCAAAGTGTTGACCAAAACAAAAAAATAAGTACAGACCAGGTGTATGTGGGCAGCAGCGACTGGCTCGGTTTTAATGTTTCCTCCTCAGCAAATACGCGAGAGCTCTCAACCTTGCCTCCTGACCCTCATTCTGCGAGAGGAGATAATTGCTTGTCAGGAATAAATAGAGAGATTAATGAATTCATTAGCGGTGGGGAGTTTAGCTCTTCGGAGCAGCACTTACTGCTATGACACATCACGCCTATTGTTTTACTAGCTAGTTAGCCTTGAACAATAACATTCACACAGCAAATTGCCTCATACACTCATGTAAACCACAGAGAAACTGGCTCCTTATCCTGGAATTTAGCAATAATGCAAACAAAGGCTCTTTAAATCCCGATTATTCATCTTAATTACTTTTGTCTATAAGAGCCCGTGTCTGTGGGAGCTGCTACAAGACAGGACACATTAATCCACATTAGCACTGAACACTGTACCAGTTGATGTGTGCAATTTTGCTGTGGCACCACAGTTTGTGTTCCAGCATTTGTGCCAGATATGTACTATCTCCACTTAATTAGCCAGAGCTTTAAATAGGCTTAGACTTTTAAATGCAAGGCACACCCCCCCCACAACTAAGCTCTTCTGAAATATCCCACACCTTACCTTTAACTTCTGTTTCCATTTCAAAAATACATATGAGTTGAAAAAAATGAACATTTATTTAGTTGATTTTTTGTGATCATACAAATTGATGACTTGTGTCGGTTTTCTTTCCAAACCCAAAGAGTAGGCCGAATTAGTAGAGCTCAGCAGAGCGCAGATCTCCATCAGGCAACAGATGACGAAGCACCTACTGCAATGCCTCCACAACTGTCAGATGCAACAAGACTTGAATAAATATTTGTTTTGTATTGTATAGTTTACAGTTTTACCATTTACAGTTTCATTTAGCAGATGCTTTTATCCAGCGACGTACATCTTAAAGCTGAAATGACACAAGCAAAGATCTAGTCAAGAGAGAACAACATGAGTAATTGTCATAAAGCAAAGTTCAAGTCTGATAGGATGTAGGTGCCTACAGGTAGTGCAAGAGGCAATGCATAGAGTGCTCTCTTATTCAGAGAAATGGAGAAATGTTCATCAGTCGTATTTCTTCATATAGTTTTATACATCACAGAACGTTTTGTCTCCTCATAGACACTTGACGTTTAGTCGATACACAGTTATTAGCAAATTAACTTTATTTAATATTCCTAAAAGAAGAAAAAACACATTTTAAAGGCAACATTGTGTTTCATCTTTTCATCCATGTAATGTTTCAATATAGTGTCTGATTTCTGTTTTGGATTGTTGTGAGTGTGGTGTCTTTTTAGTCTATTTGCATTTAGTAATGTAGTATTTCCCATAAAAGAGATTCAAAATAAACAGTATTTTAAAATCAATTTAATTCTCATAGAAAATATGCCTGTTTTTTCTAAATGAACATTTGAACCAGTCATTGTCTTAAAGAAATATTCAATATCTAACCAAAATCATTTTAGACATAGGCATTCATAAAATAAAAGACAGATCAGACTTCAGTTTCATTATTGCAAACTCACAATTTCTATCAGCATTGTATCAGAATAGGCGAAAAGTTTAGCCCATGACCACTTTGAATGACAGCCTCCTCATTTCCACATTAGGGTGAAGAAAACACAAAGAAATGTAAAAGACAAATACAGAAATAAATAAGTTATTAAAGGGAAATTCAAGAGGAAAAACAGTATACAAATAAAAAATAAAAACATAAATACATTCACAAATAAATAAATTGCTAAAAATACATAAATTAATAAATAAACTGGAAAATTAAATTCCAGATTATTCCAAATTATTTATTGAGTAATTTATTTATTTATTAATTTATTTATTTATTTTAATTTGGGCTCTTTCGGTCCTCCAAATAAACCATCTAACATAAGATTAGATTTAATGAATCAGAAATTGAAATTTTCTTTCAATAAATTCAAAAGACCAGAAGGTATCACATCTAAAACGACTGCAGACTGTTTACCAGTGACCGGAATTCTATATTTCTGGAGAAATTTCGTATAAAAAAAGTCTGTTTTCATTTAAGTAATAGTGTTATATCAGTTTAAAGGAATTCTTTTTTTTTTTTTGGGTTAATCCTGTGCGCGATGACGTCAGCTTTGTGTAACGCGGTTACGTCACGGCTTTGGACGCCGATTGGCCGTTCATTCAGCTTAGACTGCAGGAAGTGGAGACAGAGGAGGCTAATCATGTCGGTCTGGTGTTAAACGCTGCTCAGTTATTTTAAATGTCATATATATGTAAAGCAGTATGGGTGGAAGGTCTCTGTCAACATGAGGTAAGAGTTATAATTCACCTCAGCTCAGCTCCGACGGTTAGCTGTGAATGTTTAGCTTAGCTGGTGAGCTAACACACGTAATCAGGCTAACGTCGAGCTAACGTAGCGCGCCGTGACATAGGTAATTTCAACATGATAAGGTTATAATTACCCAGTCAGCTCCGAGCGTCTTTTCGAATTTTACTTCAGCAACTTTAACGCAGCTGAAAGACGCGCTTTTAACAGCCGGTTGAGCTAACGTTAAGTTCATCAGGTTAATATAGTAAAATAAAAGTTAAAAACGAAACTGAAATGATTGTGAAGCTGTGGTTTATGCATTACTAAATTAAAAGCGGTTACATCATGTAGATAAGTTACTACATAACTCAAAGGGACGACTATAGAGTTACATACATGCCTCTTATTATAATAAACAATACAAATGAATTCATAATCAATAGCAGTAATATCCATTTCAGCCTCTGGCTTAAACATGAGGGAAAATTAAAGTGAGAAAAAAGGAACAGATCTGATCAACTTAAAATGCACTCCCCACACATGTGCGTGGAGAAAGGACAGAAGTACACACTAAACCCATGCCACTGAACTATGTCAAAATGGTCTTTGATTTGTTTCCCTTAGCAGAAAAGCTACAGTTCATATTCTTGTTCAGCTCATGTTTATGTGGGAAGCAGCAGGTGGATTGATGAACTCGTATCTCCTCACAGCAGAATGAGTAAACATTGCATGCCCAAGTCTGTTTAAGCCAGTGCAACCCAAAACAGCTTATTGAGGGGGAAAATTGGCATTTGGCAACACTGATATATGTGTAAATCAAATCTTCAACTGGAAAAATACTAATGGTACCACTTTACAATAAGATTACCCTTATAAATGATTAATAAATTGTTTATAATTAGGTTATGATTGAGGTTGTAAACATTTCATTAATACGCAGTTACAACACATTGGAGGGCAACAGTGACCTGTTGCTTGCCAAATAGTGAGCCAACATTTATCTGTACCTTTAAGCCTCAGATCTCATTGCTTACTTAACTTGTTTTGTCTTCTCCATCAGCAGCATTTATACCTGTCAGCTTCACTTATTGTTAATAAGCTGACAGCAGTGACTGATAGCAGTGTTCTAAAAGCATTTCAGGAATTTAATTAATTAATCATTGCAGCTCTACTTGAGTTGCATAAATAAAAATGCAATGAAAATTAATAAAATGTCACAGGAATATACTCACTAATGTCAAAACAGCAGTTCAGCTGCCACACAGCATCATTTTCTCATGCCATTTTACATCCCAGTAAGACAGATACCTAATTTATTATATATATCAATATCAATCTAGCATGTACTAAGATGCCAAGTGGCTCATGCCACCGCAGCAACCATGACGATGGATCTCCATCTTTGATTGGTCACTTGCCTTAGTTCAGACTTCATGTCTGAATTAGTCAGGTTATTCCTCAAGTCATTGTGGTGCAGACAACTTTCGTGGCTGATGTAGTTACAAAGGTCTGGTGCAATCCAGTGACCACACAGAGTCACATGAATGAACTCTCCCCAGTGTGTACCTCTCATGTATTATCACTGCCTGAGAGGCACAGACACACGGAGGATAAAGGTGAGCGCAGCAGTCCAACAGAAGCCAGCTGAATGCAGGTAGTTATCTAACGCTACCTCATCACTAATTTAACTAGAAAGGTACAAACTGTCTCCTGTTGATGGAGAACTGGTTCAACTTTGTAGTAGCAGTTTCACCAGTTAGTACCACAATATTAACCAATGTTACATGTGACACATTGAGGTGGTGTGCACAATAAGGCACAGGCCAGAATATAAATTACATGTTATTTCTTTCAGACACTTGTTCAGTGTCTGTCTCAGGTTAGAACCAAACCCACAGATAGTAACCATGTTATCATTTAGAGACAAGTTCTGGAGCTGCTCTGGAATAACGTCTGAACTGTATTTGCTGCTGGTGAGATACTGATATGTCAGGGTTACTGAAGCCTGATTTACAAATCAAATTGATAATGTGGCAAACTAAAAATATCACAGTTTACACAGTGCCAAGAATAAATGTACATAAAGATACACACAGACATTTAAGATGTAAAAAACAACAGAGAATGAGGACAGCAAGAGACAGGAAGGAAGGAAACAAACACTTACTTTCAAAACAATATTTTAAGATAAAAGTCTCTGAAAACAAATGTCTGAATGTGAAGAATTCACAACAAAAATGTTTCTCTCAAGAGGGGAACAGATGTGCTTAATTGTAATTAACCAACCTTAAACTCGTCTAAAGAAGCCATTAAGTCAGTCATTGCTTCATTTTCATCAACAGCAGCAGCTCCACTGGTGTTCTGCTTCTCAGCCAGAGAGAAAGATGTATTTGTATGTTGTGTTTCCGTGTTTCTTGATCCCCTACCTCTCCTTGTTTTTCAGCGTGGTCTGGGATGTCAGGAGAGGACACTGAACTCACCGGCGGATATAGGCGTCACACACCGTTCTATATTTTCCTGACTTAGGCTTACGAATGTCCCTGACACTGACAGCCATGAGCGACAGCGCAGCGACCAGCGGCCAGCAGCAGTGGTCGGGGTCCGGGCAGGCGCCACGGTCTTCCCGGGGCCCCTACATCTCAGTCATCACCAACAGGTAAGCTCTGCCTCTTCTCCATGTTGGCTCACGTTAAGTCACTCACTTAAGTTTTGTCGCTCATAGAGGAATAATTCACTATCAAACACAGTACCCTCTTCAGCTCTACCCTCTTCTTTTAGATATATTTAGTGTTTTCACCAGGTCTTGCCCTCTCCAGCTTTGCATTTTATATTAGAAACATTACAGTGAGTCTTGTCTGCAACAGACTTTTAAAAGTTTAACCACATTTGTGACCGCTTTCAACTTGTCACTGTCCTGACTCAATGTGACTTAAACAAGCTGCAGGGGTGACATAGTTTCGCTCTCTCTCTTTTTATTCCTATATTCTGTTACTCTTCCACCAGATGCACTCTCAGGTACCAAAGTTTGGCACCGATTGATTTAATATTGATGCTATTGGTATTGTTAAAAGTACCAAATTTGGGACAGAACCCTTATTTTATGTCTCTCCAAAGCCACAGGAGTTGCTGGTTAATGAACAAGGCAACAGTAGATCAGTGGCTCCTGTGTTCTGTGAGGTAAAATTACTATTCTTGTCAAAGGAGTCTGGTGGCTTTAAAGGGGTGAAAATATTCTATATGTAGTGTGCACTTTTTTTAGATGTCCAAAATGCATTTTGCAGCTGCCCTTATCTGAGCAGTACATTGCTTAGCTTCCTGCATAAGTACCCCTGCTGCTTCTCCAAACTGGGGAGTGTACCTGACTATGGATAAATGCCTTATACAACCCCAAGTAAAAAAAACAAACTATCTCTGTAACGCTGGAGGCACTTTTCCATTTTCCAAGTCTCCTGATCTGACTCCTCATGCTCTCCATTAAAGGACTACCAACCTGGTGATCCGAGGGGCCATGCTGTTCTCTGTGGGCGTCTTCTTGGCCCTGGTGCTGAACTTACTTCAGGTGCAGAGAAACGTCACCCTCTTCCCCCCTGATGTCATCAGCAGTATCTTCTCCTCGGCCTGGTGGGTGCCGCCCTGCTGCGGTACAGCCTCAGGTATGTGAACACGTGTGAAAAGTCTGGTCTGGTTTCAGCCCTCATAAGACGTTTCCACCCAAATTAGCTGGATCATTTAGTCCCAGGAACAGGTCTGTGTTTCCACCATGAGCTGAGAAGGTTAGGCATATTAGTCCACTGATGTATGAAAGCAATGGCTGTTTTCACATGTTATTTTTGCATGCCAAGTATGCAACGATGATGCTCAATAAGGTCTGGACTTTGTTGTCGCTCCGTCTGTTGTATGTTTTCTAGGTTTTCTTCTGTAGCCCCCTGTTGATTTTTTTGAAGCACAAAGAAAAAAACCCAAACTGATTTTTAAAAATGGTGGCTGAAATAAAATGCTGCAAGTACTCAACCAATCAGAAACGTTCAGCACTGCACTGCCCCAAAGTACTTCTGGAAAGTACTCCCCCGAGCTAGGATCCACAGAGTTTAATTTAGACCCTGGTCCCTGTGTCGCTGTCCCCTGTCCCCCCAAAGGTTTGTTGTCACTGGGGGAAGTTCCTGCAGTATAAATGCAACAGCATTTTGGTAAACAGTGTAGCACACAGTGCACTTGTGTTGTCAAAAATGATTGATGATTTTTCAATACATATCAGTTCTAAATATTTGAAATGAATCCTCAGTATCAATACACCAGGACCAGCTGTGTCTCTCTTCTCTCCAACAGCAGCAGAAGAGATTTTGCGGGGGGAGTGTTGGAAAGGTAGCTGATAGTAGCGTTCTAAAAGCATTTCAGGACTGCGGCTGTATGAAAACTAAACATCAACTGCTGCAGGAACCATTATTGTTTAAATATCACACTGACACTAAGTTAACTGTCTGTTCACAGTAATACAGGACAAGGTAGTTGGGCTAGCCAGTTAGCATAACTTTTAACGAGGCTAATGAAACAAATCTTTGCTGACATCACAGCGGTACAACGAACAAAATGTAAAATTGATTATACCATGCAGCATCATGAATGATTGAGAGAAAGTGCAACATGAACCTTATAACTGTGATACAGTTTCCATCGACAGCGACTTGTGCACCAACAGTCTTCAGTGTGACAGCTCATACAGGTTATGAGGGGAAAGAGGAGAAAGCTGAAACAAACCTGTAATTTCAAGATAAAATTTCAAAATGAATGTTTCAAAGTAAAAGTCTGAACATGACAAAGTCACAACATAACATAAATAAAATATTTTGTTCTTAGCTTTAGGGGAAACACTGAATTTTTATTTTTTCTTTTAATAAAAATTTTAGGGTTTGGGTTGTGTCAGTTATTTCCCCCTGCATCATCAAATGGTATTGAATTATAATATTTTTTTAAGATATTGTGTTGAGGTTAGAAATTCCACTGTTATGACAGCACTACAGTGCGCTAGACTACAAGCCAGAAAATAGTAACTTCTTTGCTATTTGTTAAATCAAGTATCAGTTCTGAATTGAGAATCAAAATCACATTGAAAGATTCTCTCACCCCTGTCATATGTCTCATTACAAATAGGTGTAACCATAACTTACAACAAGCTAAAATCCTAATAATTATTGGATACTGAGACTGCAGATCTGTATTAATTAACTTTATCTGTATTACTTTACTTTAATCAAAATAAAATGAGATATTTTTTTATTTTACTGAGCTGAACACAAAGCCTTTTGATTGCAGAAATTAAAATAGTTCTATGCAGTTACATAAGAACACACACGGCTCATGGCATTTAAAAAAAGGCAATATATGGACCATGCAGGAGTACAACCGCACACACACAGACACACAGCCTTACATATGAATGCACCACATGCCCACCAGGCTCGAATCTCAGCTTTATTGAAATGTCGTCCCCTGGGTGTGAGGCTATGGATGGAAACGCAGCTCAGAGCTGCTGTGTTCTCCCACGAGGCTCCGCACAAAGCACAACAGCCTGAGGCGCTCTTTCTCCCCAGACGCGCCGCGCCTCCTGCAGGAGCCTGTCGCTTTCACTTGTTGCTAACACACACACACAGTACACTTCACGTCCCTGGGGACAGCTACTGCATTTTGTTGACAGTGCAAAAATTAATTTGTTTTGAAGCCACATTAGTTATGTCAGAGGTTATCTGGATGTGAGCTGCGATGCAGATCACTGCAGTTCATTCTTATTTTCAGGACACCAACTGGCTGAATGAGCTTTTTGACTCTCTGATCAGCTGGGAAATAAAAGAGTCTGCGTTTGATACTGATGTTCTGTAGAATCTGTGCTGTGTGAAGCGTTTTCAAGAGTTAAAGAGCACATTCATATTTGTCATACTCCATTTATTCATTCACACAAAACATTTGAAACTAACCGTGTGGGCAAAAACAAGTTGATCTTAAGTAGTGACTCTCAGCTTTATGTAGAGCATCATAACCAGGGTGACTTAAGTTACTTATTTTAACAGAGACCATGATCTTTTCCCAACCCGAACCAAGTGGTTTTTGTACCTCAGTCGTTTCAAAACATTAACTACGTAACGTACTTCATTTCCATCACATATGTAAGCTCCAGGGGTGCCTGGGTAGCTCAGTTGGTAGAGTGTGCGCACCATGTATGGAGGCTGTGAGTCCTCTGCAGCAGCCGTGGGTTCAACTCCCACCTGCGCCCCTATGCTGCGTGTCATTCCCTCATTCTCTCTCCCCATTTCCTGTCATATCTGTTTCCAGGCAAGGACACATCTTGTAAGGATTCAGTGCTTAATTTCAGACTGTTGATTCAACAATGTCAGCATCAACCTGCCTAGGGACAAAGGATGGAAATTAGCTGCTCGCTACAATCCTACATATTTACATGAAAGTGTCTATTAATATGTATTGTCCCTGATTTCTTTATCAAATCAAATAAAAAAGTAAAAAGTAACACATAAAGTAGTGTACAAACAATCTATAAAAGTAGTTCTGTGAGTATTAAGAGACAGTGGGCCCCTGGGCACAAACATTAGTCCTTCAACCCTTTGCATAGGAGCCAGACACCCAGAGGCGCAATCTGGGGTTACTTGTGTGGCACGGCCGAGTCGTTTGTAGTTATTTTAGGCCATTTTGTGTCACGTTATAGTTTTTTGATTGATTTTCCAACAAGAAATATTAACAGTAATGTCAAACAGAGGCTCTGTCCCAGGGGCCCCCTGACTGTTCGGGCCCCTGTGCCTGTGCGCAGTCGGCCCGCTCAGTAATCCTTCCATGTCTGTGTGAGTGTGCCATCAGAATGGCATGGATGCTGTCTAAATGCCTGTTCTCAGCAAAACAACGCCATGTGTGACATGTTGTGTTGATGTTTATCTCGTGTCTCTTTGTCTCCTCGCAGCGATGATCGGACTGTTGTACCCCTGCATCGACAGCCGTCTGGGTGAACCACACAGGTTCAAGAGGGAATGGTCCAGTGTGATGCGCTGCGTGGCTGTGTTTGTGGGCATCAATCACGCCAGTGCTGTATCCTTTAATGTCTGTTCAGTGTTTTCAGTAAAACAACCAGTCTGTCTTTTAAAAGCTGAAATATTTCTCCTCTGTGAATGTAGGCAGCGACGTGTGTGTTTTTAAGTGCCTTTATTCTTATGATTTGATTACTAACTAGATCAAAGGTAGAGCTGTACGTGTATCCCAGCTCTGTAAATACAGTTTGGAGCTGTCAGCCACTGACTGTCTGGTCCTTGACCCTCCCTCTGCCAGAAAGTGGACTTTGCCAACAACGTCCAGCTGTCTCTGACTCTGGCGGCGCTCTCCATCGGTCTATGGTGGACGTTTGACCGTTCCCGCAGCGGCTTCGGCCTGGGAGTCAGCATCGCTCTGCTGGCAACGCTGGCCACCCAACTCCTGGTTTACAATGGAGTCTTTCAGTAAGTTCCCTCACAGATAGTTTATATACTGATGCAGAACAGAGGAGAACATTCAGGGAGGTAGAAGAGGACAGAGGTGATGTGAGAGAGAGACAAATTCAAAATGACAACTGAGGCAAAAGTGAATTTAATATCACAAGCTGAACAACAACAGGAAACATCATTTACAGTCATTTTCTGTGTGTAGACTCTTTTACACACAGGTATTTATCGGCTCCGGGTCTGATCTTCAGTGATATAAACAAGCCACTTTTAACTGCACCTGAGTGGTAAATAAGCATTTTCTTTCCTATAAATTCTTTACAATAAAAGTCCCCTGTTATCTAAAAACTTTGATTCTGAAGCAGCAACACTAGTAAATGTTGGGTTTTCATCAGCAGTAACTTCACACCACTCCTGTCAGCTGAAAGCAAATATGAGGCAGTAAAATAAAGCAGATACCAGAAAGTACAAACAGCGACACAGATGAGAAACTAAACTTCAAAGCACAGAGATTCAGTTAGAAGCTACAAAAGTCCTGAGAGGTGAACAGAGACACTTTAAAAAACATTTTCCTCTCTGCTGTCCTGAACAGATATGAGTTGAGTCTCAGCTTTCACGGTAACATAAAAAAAACTGCAAACTCTCCCACTGGCAATGGAAAAAGGGTGAATTGGGTAAATTGTAAATTATATTCTGTTTCTGCCAGGAGATGACCCTAAATCTGACACACCGGACCTTTTAAAAGTCGGTCAAACCATGATAGGCAGCAAATCATAGTAATTATAAATTGTTGTATTAAAGAATTACAAGTTCTGGAATGTGTCTTCTTATCTGCAGGTATACTTCTCCAGACTTCCTGTATATCCGCTCCTGGTTACCGTGCATCTTCTTTGCGGGGGTGATAACGATGGGAAACATAGGACGGCAACTAGCCTTGGTAAGAAATTGGAATCATTTCAGTAAATCTGCTTGGCCAAAACTCTGTTGAATCAGAATCAGATGCATGCTGGTTTCTTAAGATGGACTGTAAATTTAAGAGCGTCAGAGTTGCATCAGTGTCCTCCAGAGTTGTTCATTTAATGAAAACCAGCCTTGAAAGTGGATCCTGTGTCTGATGTTTTTGTCTGCTCCTTTGTTTTGTTTTGTTTTCTTCAGTATGAATATAAATTCATCCAGGAGAAGACACATCAGGATTGAGGGGATCTCTGGGCTCCGTCAGGCCTCTGCTCACAGTGACTTTGCACCGACCTGAAGCCAGAGGCAGGTTATCAGAGAACATCTGCATGCAGTGAACACCAGGACTGGCTGGCCCAGTCAGGCATGTCCAATGAGTCCTGATTGGCTCCTGATTGGCTGCCTGGTGCTTTCCACTGGACACAAACAGTATTTTTGATTGGCTCTCATCAGGTTAAGTTCTAACCTGAGCTGAGGTGAACAATGAAAGCAGAGTTTGTTGTGTTTTTTTTTTTTTTATCTCTACTTACCTGGAGGGATTAGTGGCGGAGCGTCTATCGTTCTTCAGATCAGCTCGAATGTTTGAAACCTTTGGCTTCATTGTGCCAAACGCAGTCACACAGGGGATCAGTTTGAAAGTCTGCTCTTATCTGCTGATTCTTTCACATCCTTCACATATCAGTGGAGAACACACAGCCTAGTTAACTTAAATCTAGACAGATATGCATCTATATACCCAACGTTTTTATTATTGTATGTAATTAGCTTATATCTACATTTTAAGTTTTTTTTTTTTTTGATAAAGAATGATGATGTGACTGTGAGGACACGCAGTGTTCAGTGTTCACCTGCAGTCACATCTGCCCTGTTTGTCACCAACGTGTACAGTATCATCAGATCCAAAGAATGAGAGGCGAGAGACTCCTTACTGACTGTGCAAAGCTTTAAAGGACCAGTGTGAAGAATTTAGCGTCATCTAGTGGTGAACTGAATACTGCTAGCATCACTCTCACTTTCTAAGCGTGCAGGAGAATCTATGGTGACTGCAAAAAATGTGAAATCCCTCGCTCGAGCCAGTGTTTGGTTTGTCTGTTCTGGGTATCTGTAGAAACATGGAGGTTCAACATAGCAGTCTCAGTGGAGGTGGAGCTGCTCCCTCTGTAGATATAAAAAGCTCAAAGTGGTTTTTATTTTCAGATGTTCCTGCAGACAGTTTTTGTTTATAGGACTCATGAGTGCAGACATCAACCAATCCAGATGATCTCAAAATGCCAGATACTCGATCGGCCAACTCATCACTTATTTTGTGCAACATGAG
Organism: Lutjanus argentimaculatus; assembly: GCA_034769285.1. Lineage (NCBI taxonomy): Eukaryota > Metazoa > Chordata > Actinopteri > Lutjaniformes > Lutjanidae > Lutjanus > Lutjanus argentimaculatus. The sequence continues at coordinate 329,548 of JAWZSL010000042.1, read as the reverse complement.
AGATCTGATTCACTGAGCAGTTTGAAACAGAAGTAAATGGCACTTGACTATTTTTACACATTTTTTATGCAACTACTGTAAGTGTTTTTTTCTAAAATAAGGTTTGATGGACACTGGAAAGGGAGGGACTTCTCCTCTCTACATTATATTTTGTTTCTGCCGTGTTCTGCCAATAGATTCCTCTAAATTTGACACACTGCACCTTTAAGGGCGTTGTTATACAGTATGTCTGGTGTAAGTGAATGGGACATTTGAAAATTACACCGGCTTCGGAGATTAATTTCATACACCAGCACATTAGGACATTTTCTTTTAAATTCCCTTATTGTAGGATCATTTATGTTTTTAAATATTTTCGTCATTTCAGGGAGCAACATAAGTCCAAATATACACATCTGTAGCCTTCTCAGCCTCCTGGTTAAAAAGAAAAACAGCAGGAATGCCAAATTTGCCCACTTCTTGTCTTCATACTAAAACTTGATGTTTGTCCTTTATGAACCAGGTGTTGAAAACCTAAAATACAGGACAGTAGATAATTGAGATAGGTAGATAAAATTGAAGGTAGGATCAAATAATCTATCTTTGGTGCATGTAAAGATCATATCCATGATCCTATATAACTAACTGTTTAATATTAACAGATTTAACAGACACATTTAGCATAGAAAAACACAATAAACTGATCATTATGTTTCCACTGGGTCGTAAAGGACATTTATGGTGTTATGAGTGTGAGGAGTCTCCGGACGTATGTTCGAGCTCATTGGATCTACAGTACTATGACATTTATATTCCTTTGTTCTGAGGTTGGTTGGAGAATTCACTACAGGAGCTGTTTCTTCTGATTTTAATGCAGCTACATTACTAAATATACAGTGTTTAGCAGTGTTAAAGTCTGTTAAAAAAACCTAAGAAATAAAAAAACAAAGAAGAAAAACATGCAGAATAAAAACAGGGAGCACTTGTGTATCTGGAAGAGATGACTGGATCATTTAGGGACATTTTTTATAAAACAAAATGTGATAAAACATGATTGGTATAATTAGAGTTACAGCATTTAAGGCGACATCTATGACAACAGTGTTTTTGTAATATTCCAAGATATACAGTAGATTAGAAAAAAAAAACATGATGGAGAAACCTTTTGGAGGCATATTTTGGGGTTAGCATGTTTTTATCAGCACTGTAGCAGCTGTGAATTTGTCAAAATATGAGAAATTGTTATACTTCCTTAAATTGTATAGTGGTTAAACGGGGATTAATAGTTTAATTCACTAAATCAACCTCTGAAAACTGAACATGTGCAATTTGTTTTGGTGTAATAAAGACCATGGCCTTTTGGTAACTGCCTCTGATTTCTCTCTTTAACTGACACATGTCAAACCTGCAGATAGTCACGTGGGATATGATAGAAGATGTGAGCTTTGTGAGGTCAAAACTGTAGAGAAAATATACCGTAAGTGTTGTAAGTAGTGGATTTTCTTCTCTGGAGCAAGACCCGCTGTTTTTAATATTAACAGGAAATCCCCATTGAAAAAAAAAAACTTTTTCAAGAGTGCTGGACAAGATAGCAGCAATAAAAGAGCTAAAGACCAGACAAGACAGATAATACACACAAAATATGCAACAAAATCAGAATTTAACAAACTGCTTTAACTGTGCTTAATTCTCCACAAGTCACAATCTGCTCACCTTGCTCTTCACCACACACTCACACCTCTGGTCTCATCAGGGACTCACTCCATTTCTCTCTCCCTGTCTGTGTCTGATCTGTTGACTTTCTTCAACAGCAGGATGTTTTATAAAGTCACCCAAAAACACAACTCGCATTCTGGGTTTTTTCCACAGATATATTCACCCGCAATTTTGTTCTCACAGCAGCAGAGAGCTGCATGTGGAGGAAGTTTGTTGTTAAAGGCCGTGTAAAGGAAAAAGGGAGTTTTTCATCTAAAATAGTTGCTGAAAACATGTTAAAACACTGAGAACTACGTAGTACTCATTTGTAGACTTAGACGGGGAAACAGTTGTTCACTATTTCTGTGTTCAGGATATTTTGGGCAGACCTGAAACATGTCTCAGTGATGAGGAGACATGGTCCCACAACACTATATAAGCCCCACGAGCCGCCGCGCGAAACACCGCCTCCCCGTCCCCTCACCCTCCCTCTCTAACGGTCAGTTACGGACATACCTTCAGTGACTCTCTCAGTCCAAATCAGCTCATTTCAGTTCCAACAACCCAACACAGAAGAAAAGAAAAATACCATCCTGTCACCATCCTCCTGCAGCTCAAACATGTATATGTCCAATAAAGCTGCTAGAGAGAGCGTCCATGTTTAGGGTTGTTTTCAGGTGGTAGTGGTGTTAAACACAGAGACAGTGGAGCAGATCTGCCCCAGCGATTCAGAGCAGAGAAAACTGCTTTTTTTTTCAGGATTTTGAGACCTAATTTTATATACTTAGTGATTTTACCTCATTCAGATTTGGCCTGGTGATTCGTAACACATGTTTCTGTGGTGAGCCAAACTCAGAGCGCACATTTATTGTTGGTTTACACGACCTGTAATGACAGAGTGCTGAATGACATCGACACCAACCAGCTGCACTCACAAGATTATACAACTGTATAAGCAGGCCTATACATAAAACAGGAGACTGTTTGTGCTTCTCTGTCAGAAACTGTCAGACCTTCTCTCACAGCACGGCGAAAAAGTGAGGGAGGAGATGCCATTGTCCTCTTAGACTGATAAAAAAAAAAAAAAAGCCAAAATTGCAAATCTGGTGAGCGTTTTGCAAATCAAGGGTTCCCTTCTAGACACGACTGAGAGCGGTGTGCAGCTCCAAAACTAGAAAATCATTTCGTGGTGGACCATGTTTTTATTGTGGCAGGCTGACACCAATTATATACTGTATGCACACTTAAGTAAACCATTAATACTACAATGTAAAAATACTTAATTACCAGTAAAAATCCTTCATTTAAAGTCCTACTACTAAAGTATAGTAACTTTACTTTTACTGTAGTACCTCACTTAGTACTTTATTAAGTTCTAAGGTAAAAGTAAAAGTATTATTGTCTGCAGAAAACATGAACAGATGCATCAGAATGCTTTGTTTATAAAGCTCCTACAGGGGATCGGTTTACGAACATGTCACCTTTTTCTCTTCTAATGAGTTTGCAGGTCTGAATATTCTCCCAAGCACTAGGGGGCGTACAAGCAAAATATTCCTTGAATGTTTGCTTTCAGATTATTCGACATTGAATTAGCAGAAGTGGAATAAATGCTCATGCACCATGCACTAGATCTACATGCATGCACGTCTAAATAAGGCCTTGTATGTTTGTTTTTTTCTTCAAGCAGTTAAAATAACTGTAATTTGTGTTTTGTTCAATAGTATTCATAAAATTGATAATTTTCCCTGAGAGGCCAGTGCAGCGTTCAGATGTCAGACAAAGGAAATAAACAGCTGGATGTCATTCTTCACACAAACACTGTTTTTCTCCACAACATGTTTGATTTGCTCTTGTGCTCTAATAGGCTTACAGGGATGCAGAGGTGAGGAAGTCACAGTGCGGAGTGGATCACTCTTAATCCTTCAGTCCCATTTACACTCCATCCTGTATTCAGCATACTGAGGCCTGCTGCTCATGATGGGGTTCAGGGATTAAATCTGCAGACACAATAGTCTGAACGTAAACACACGATCCACGCGCTCTCATTCCTCCACAGCTCAGAGTTAACTTTATCACGCTTAACTGTAGTTTTCATGCTACGGATTTCAGAACATCCGAGCAGAAGAAGCTCAGCTGGATGCTCATAAAACATGTTGGATTTAAAGTTATTAACCAAAAAAACTAAATTAAATTGAAATTAAAGACACTTAAATCATAATATTACATACTTAGCACCTGTAGGGAGATGCAGTTACAGAAAATATAAAACAAAGAAAAAAAAAAACAGTTTAATGAATAACTGAAATGTTAAATTAGTCATTTAGTTTAGTTGGCAAGGAAATTAAAACACTTCACCAAAAAAAATTAATTTTTAAATGTATAAAAAAGAGAGGCTCTATTATAAAGATCATAATTACGATTTAAAGGATACAGATGATATTGTTCTAGATTTTCTTTAAAGTCAACAAATCTAATGGAAAGACCCAAACCACCCGTCAGTCCATATTTTTTCACTGTCAGAGACCTCATACCTCGACTCAGTCGAATCTTGAAGTCGAGCAGCCATTATTTTGTTGTTGTTGTTGTCAGACACTATGTCGTGTCTTTGGAACCAATAGATTAATACAAACTATGGCTTGTCATGTCTTATTAGTGTACTGTAAAATTAAATGCGACCAATAGTTCATGGATGATGTTATAATCTCACAATCTATAACTCTTAAATATAACATTTTACTCAGTTGTTTGTCTTTTTGGAACATTTGAGCTCTGGCAGCACAGACGAAGAACTCACAGTATATCAATACTTGTTAGCTGATATATTGACTATTTGTTTGGATTTTTCATGGGATTTGTTCACAGTAATACAAATTTAGAATATCAGCTTCAATCTATAATAAATATTTTTCGACTTTTGACTTGATTCTCAATATTTCAAACTTATTCTCGAATTTCGTCTTTACAACTGATATTTTGACTTTATTTCCAATATTTTGACTTAAACTCTTGAATTTCTACTTTATTTTTGATATTTCAACTTCATTCTCAACATTTCGACTTTATTCTCTATTTTGACTTTATTGTGACTTTGCAACTTTGTTATTGATATTTTGACTTTATTTTCAATATTTTGACTTTCCTTTCAGCATTTCAACTTTACTCTCTAAATATTTGCTTTATTTTAAAATTCAGACTTTATTATCTAATTGGAACAATTGCGCTCTATGGCAAGACTTGTTAGTAGATATATTCACTGTTAGTTTGGGTTTTTTCATGGGGTTTGTTTGCAATAAAAAAAATTCAGAGGATTACCAACCTGATGCTATAATAAATATTTTTTGCAGTCTTTTATGTTGTCATAGATTAAAAAAAAAAAATCAATTTAATTTGGTATAAAAATGACTTCAGGGCTGGTGAGAGCCACATGATCATGATTATAATCCTCAGATTGAAGCAGATACAATGATTAATTTATGCTTTTGTCATTTATTTTTTATCTAATAAGATGACTCGGCAGGTTCCTCTCACTGTCCCATGGGAGACTCACTTAACCCTAATAATTAGAGTGATAAAGGAAGTCTGCTAGGTAAGAGGAGGGTATGGGGGCTTTCAATTAGTTGTCAAGGGCTACTTGGAGGCCCCCTGACGCAGCCAGAGAGCAGCCAGGGATTCAATTCATCATCCTGCCTCTGCCAAATGCTGAGGGCCTTTTCATTACCACAGTCCCACTGTCGGCTCCTCCGGTATAAACGTGAGTGATGGCGTGCGCGGGGTGCGGCGGGTCGTGGTGGGTGTGGACGGTGATGGAGGGGTGGGGCCGGGCCCCCATCGTAAATGTCATCCCCATTGGACCGTTGCAGGTCCCGGCTCCAAAATAATAGGCCCTGTGACCTCTCTGTTGTCTATAATTAACCTCTAACCCCCCCAACCCCACCCCCCTCACCCCCATCCCCTCCCCGGACTTATCCTCCAATCCCCAGACATCCCTGATGTGATGTGGGAGATGCTGTTTGCCACCAGTTTTCTCACTGCAGGCGGCAGGAGGAGGAAACTGGGAGCAACAAAAGAAAATGGCTGCTGCTTTCATGTTCACATGTCTGAGATGACCTCAGTACGGAAGATTATTAGGGCCAGACGTAAAGGGGAAAAAACGAGACAAGGAAGATTTTGTTTTTTTAATTTTCCATTTCAATAATTAAGTCTAAATTCTGGCAATACAAATACTAAATACTGTTTTGACCTTAGTCTCAAAAATCCATAAGAATAATTGATTTGAATCCATAAGAATGTGAATTTATTAATGAGCAGAGCTGAGAAAGATTAGAGGAGGGTCATAAATACAGAGAAAAATGTGAAATCCTTTGCTCCTCGTCTGACAAAATTCATGACCTAAGTACAGAAGATTATTAGAGCGAGATTATTAGGGGTGAAATGAGAAAGAGGAGATATTTTTTTTATTTTCATATTTCAAGAATGAAGTTGAAAAGTCAAAAATAAAATGACTTTCAAATTTCAAAAACAAAACATAAATCAGAGGAACGGAGAGTTTTTTTTTCCTTTTTTTTTTTTGCATTTTGAGAATAACTGACTTTATTTTAAAAATAGTATTTTGATGTTATTTAAATTTTGGACTGTATTTCAAAATCTTCCTTCTATGATTAATTTTTTTTATGCCTGCTGCTAATACTTAATATGTAGTTTGATTTTTATCCACATTTTGACTTTGACTTTTCTCGACATTTCAACTTCATTTCCAGACTTTTACTTTATTCTGGACATTTCAACTTTATTCTCATCATTTTGACTTTAATCTTAACATTTTGATTTCATGCTCAACATTTCAATTTAATCTCAAAATTTCAAATTTCTTATTGAATTTTTACATTATTTTCAAATCTCGAATTTATTCTTGATATTTTGACTTAAATCTCTAAATTTCAACTTTATTCTCAGCATTTCAACTTAAATGTCTAAATTTCAGCTTTGTTCTGGATTTGACTTCATTCTCAACATTTTAACTTTATTCTTGAGATTTTTACTTTATTCTCAAAATTTAAAAACAAACAAACAAAACAACAACAACAACAACAACAACACAACAACAACAAAACAATCTTCACCTGATTATTTTTCCTATGCCTGCAACTAATACTGAAAGTTTGACTTTATTCTTAACATTTCTACTTTATTCTGCAAAAATGCAAAAATTGCATTAAAAGGCCTAAAGTGATATCTTTTGAAATTCATCTTTATCTATAAGAATGTGAATTTATCAGTGACCAGAGCTGAGACAGATTAAAGTGAGGGTCATAAATATATTAAAAAATGCAATATCCTTTGTTTTTCAACTGGGGAAATATGACAAATTCCAAATTAAGACTTATTTCCAATTGCTTCACAGATTTTTGTCAGAGCAGAGCGTTTTATTTCACTTGTGCAGGTTACAACAACCTCCACCCACAGGGCGTGCACGCAGCAGAAACGTGGAGATCCCTCTTACAATGAGTGTTTGACATTCCCTGTCTGACATGCTCTGGATCTGCATTAACTGCAGCTGTGCCATGTCTCCCTGCAGCAGGGGAATAAATAACCAGGTTTGGACAGATGAGCTCGGCTAAAAACAGAAACGAGCAGGAGGAGAACACAGGTACCTCCGCTGTGTGTGCAGCAGACTGACATTTAACCACAACAATGAAACACCCAACGAGCAAACTGTGGCGCCGGTGAACGTGTCGGCTAAATAACCCCCAAATCACAATAGAAAGTCAAATGATCCCTAATGGCTGGAGCTGACACCTGTACATGATGACATTCTGAGGGCAGACAATTGCAGAATCGCACGCACAAGGAGGGAATGAGACGTAGAACGGGAGCTTTTTCTCCTCAGCAGCAGTGAGGGAGGAGAGACGGTGCAAACAGAGAGGAGTCATTTGTGCAGAGAGCATCATTGTCTCTGCTAAATTCTCAGAACCATGAGGAGGAAAATGCAAATGGCCTGTTGCTGCCAGCATGTGTGTGGCATATTGAATGATAATGACAAAGGGGCTGTATCCCCTGTGAGCACGCCTGCGGAACAATGATTACAGATTGGCCGGTGTGTCCCTCAGCATCACAAGGGACTCTGATTCTAATGCTAATCAGAGCTGCTGCTGCTGCCCACTGAAATATATCTGTACTCGCAAGGCAGGAGGAAATAAGATGGAATATCCCAGTTAGACTGTAATTGTATAATGGAGCCCTGTTTATTTTGATATTTTAGTCCACTCGAGTCTATACAGTGGCTTCTGGCAGGCTTAACCTATTGCACCACCTGCTGGCCTCAGGCTGCTACCTCAGAGATACAAAACAGAGAGGGGCAGTAGTTCAATTAATTTTAATTTTCTGGGCAGAAAAATATGTAACATTTAAGAACAACTTAAAGACCTTGTATTTGTGTATTTGAAACACTTAAAGGTAGAGATTTTTCTAAGCTGTTCATAAATGCATCAGGACGTCAAATACCAACGTTTTGGGTTGGTGAGACATCCCAAGAAAAAATAAGGAAATACAGGCGGAGTGCTGCAAGATCTCTGCAAATACAGAAACCACCACACACTTCTAGTGGGTCATAAATGATGATTATGCTTATATGAGAATAAGCATTGTTTTTTAAGGAAAGTGTGGCAGATTATACCTTTAAAATACATTATTCAACATGTAATTTTATTCTCAAATAAGGCACATTTTTATCCACAAGTTTAAACTTTAGAAAACAACTGTACAACAGTTGGCCTAATACATCTTTGCCTAAATGTAAGTGAATCACAGAACATGTCCTGGCCTTACTGAATGACGCTAAAATACCACAGGAGGAAAGAACAATTTGCAAACACACGTCCTCGAGAACTGACAACTAAACCTAATAACTTTAAACCACCAACACGTCCTCATACCTAAACGACAGAGTGGGTCAGTGACCTATGACAATGATAGATATGATCATACCAGCAACAGGTATATCGGACTTTAAGTGCATGATGTAAGTTGGTGTTTCTCAACCTTTTTGAGTTGTTACCCCCTGAAAAAAAATCATGTTAATGTTGACAACCCCCCGTCTGCCTGAGATGGTTTAGGAATTTCAGTTTACATTTCTTGAGGCACTTATGTTTGGCCGACGTCACTGAGAGCTGCTTACGCACTTCCTGATGCTTTCCACAAGACCTACCAGAAATTATCCCGCGATCCTCTTGGGCTGCCCAGTCCCCAGGTTGAGAACCACTAATGCAAGTCACATCTTGCATGGTCGCAGTTTGGTTAGTTTTAGGTTAGGCTAGTTTTGGTTAGGTTAAGAATAAGATTTGAAAAAGATTGTTCGGGTTAAAATTAGAAAGTTATGTTTCGTAAGTGAAAATCAATGAATTTTGCTTTCAAACGGGACACGAACCCTTGTCTCCTGGGTGAAAGTCCTGTGTTTGACTCTTCCCTCTCTTCATGGACTTATATCCATCATAGTAAGTTACAGCCACTAGAGGTCTCCGCCTAGCAATCAGCTTAAATAAGCTGCTCGCACAGACGACAACTAACAGACGAACTTCCCAGCATGCACATCTGAATTCACAGCCTTCCACCTTCAAAATATCCTGATTGATCCCTTCAAATCTGCAGTGCTGCAAGCATGAGTCCTAAAACCCAGACATGAGTTAGCGTATTAGCATGTCCAGGTTCCTCTTCTGGAAGTCAGTGAGTTTTTAGTTAGATTTTCAAGTTTTGTTCTTCAACATAAAAAACATAAGTAAATTTCCCACTCAGGAATTTTGAAGGTTTTAAGGTCTTAAAAAGTGTCTAAATGAGACTACAGAGGTTTTCGGGGACATTAAGCATCATCACGCCCAAACACTTGTCACTTATTGGTGTGATGATGAAGTCATGTGACCATGGTGTAGTTCGTTTATAGCCTGATGTTAGCTTGCGATTGAATTTATACTTCAAAAATCATTAATGTGGTGTTCATGAGTGAAGTTTATCTTGCTGAACAGAACGAAACCTGTCAGTATCATAAACTTTTGTTCCCCACAGACATTATTTTCTGCACTAATCCAAAATCCAGTGGACAAATCTCATTGGCTTTTTGAGGAGGGAACCAGAGTGATGCTAAGTTCCAGATCGGCCTACAAATGTCATTCCTGCAGCACTCTGTTGACGCTTCCTAAAATGTGTTCATATAGAACGTATTTTTATATTTTCAAATTTAAAACTATTTGTACTTAAGTTAAAACATTTTCTATACCATATTTTGTTTTTCTAATTTGTAATCAGACACTTTTTTTATGTATTTGTCCCTGTCTCTGTGGATACAGGCTTGTTTTTGTTCTCGGCACTTTGAAGCAATTATCCGCCGCCGGGCGTAAAATGTTGATGTATGAGCTCGACCATGTTCTGCGTTATTCAATTTGTCGTTTGTGGTGGAGAGCCTGTTAAAGACCAGTTAGTTGGATCATACAGGCTCACACACTAATCCAGTCACATCCAAGAGGGGATTCATCCCTGCTGCTGCTTCAGGTTTTTACCCCTCTGCTCCATCAGCCTGCATCAGTCTCCCGCCTCCACCTCCACCTCCACCTCCTCCTCTCCTCTCCTCTCTGAATCTACTTTATTTTCATTCCGAGGAGAGAAACAAGAAGGAGAGCCGAGGAGGCGAGGAGATGCTCAGCTGCACACTCAATGTAGGTTAATGGAAGGGAGGAGAGTCTGAGCTCAGGCCTCCTCTGATTGGCTGGCCAGCGACGTGCAGCTTCTCCGCAGCACAACCTGTCACAGTTAATCAGGGGCCATCTCTTAACAGCCAGCCAGGGCTATCGGAGAGGTGAGCCCATTGCTATTCAGGACGAAACAGATGATAAATCATTTGTACATAATTAGTGCTCAGCAAGGTTACAACTGACACGTATTTTCATCTTAATTAGGAGGGAAATTTGTTCCATTAATTTAATTTGGTGCGCATGAGCGGCTCTGCACCTAACTAAGTTAATCTTACACCTGTCAGGGTGGGAATGGAGTTGGGCCTCAGATTACAGGGCAAATGGGAAAGAGTCCTCTATCAGATTGTTTCATGCACAGACTGTAGAGACGATTGGACTGTAGAGAAGCAGCAGGGACAAATAAAACTGCAGCTTTCAACATCTACTGCTGCTCAAAAGAGTGTTTAACTCCACTGTACTGTTTTTCAGTCACTCTGCATGATGATTAATGCAGTAAGATAACATCTAAAGCCTCATCTCACTGCAGAAACTGCAGAAAATAAGCTTTGCTTAGTTTGGTTTATTTGCACATATATATAAGAAAGACAATAAGGATTTAAAGACAGTTTGAACATTGTGCAAGAGAGGCTGGAAGACAAAACTGACATATAAAGATAACTCCTCTGTATCAATGATTATAAACCTGGGGGTCAGGACCCCCAAAGAGGTCACAAGATAGTTTCTGGGGGTCACCAGTTGGTTGTAGAGGATAAAATAAAATAAGATATTGTGGCAAGCAGCATGAAATGAGAGCCAAGCGAAGCCAGCCGAAGTCAGCCCTTTAAAGCAAAAATACACATTTTCCTCCAGCCTGTAGTGCTGTTTATCCATCTCGATATTTTTGTTGTGAGTTGCACAGTTTTGTAGATATCAGCCATAGAGATGTCTGCCTTCTCTCTAATATAATGGGACTTAATGATACGATACTTCAACAAACAAACAAACAAACCAAAAAAACAAAACCCTTGTGGTTCCCGTGTCTTTTTTTTTTTCCAAAATCCTGAGCCAGTTACTGAAGATAATCCACAGACTTTGTTGTGAGCAGTTTCATGTAGGAACTACTTTCTTTCTGGGAGACATAAAGTAGTTCCAGTAGATTCTGCTGCAGAAAGAAAATAAATAAATGAAACTGCTGCATTATTTTGAGCAACCAAGTCACGATTTTTGAAAAGAGACAGTTTTTTTTTTTTTTTTTTTTTTTTTTTGGTACTTTGATCACTACAAATCAAACGCCATTTAGTCCCCTTATATTGGAGAGAAAGCCGACATCTCTAAAACCCATATCTCCAAAACACCGCAACTCAAAACACACATGTCAATGGATAAGTAGCACCACAGGCCAGAGGAAGAATATGTATTTTTGATTTTGGAACAAACAATGTAACTTTGGTAGCTATTTAGGTTACTACTAGTTTGCCATCACTTATATAAATTTTATATGTTTAGTGTTCTCAATAACTGAAATTTTTAATGTGTATTACTTGTTATCTTTGCCATTTTGTGTATTTTTTAAAATGTGCAGTTAAACTAAAACTAATCATTCTCAAAAAATCCTTTTGAATCGGTAAAATCTTATTGAGATTAGTGGGACAGGTGGCGGCCCAAACTGTGTTACAATACACAAGTATAAATCAGGCTGTTAATAAAAAGTAAAAATACAGGAACGATTAATCAAATGAACAAACTCTACTCAAGAGACCAACATAAGTCAGCGTTGCATCTTCAGTGTTTTGCAGCCGACCAATAAGGCAGGACTAAATGCTCCTTCATCCTAGAACAAACATTTAAGCGGATCTCACAAATGGGCATTATGGAGGAAAACATGTTCCATCACGGAGGCTGCAGCTCTGTGATTTACAGCCGCAGCCGTCTTCATATATCTGAGTGAGAATCACTGTCTGGTGTCGTCTCAGTCCAGCGGGCAGGACTCAGTCCAAGGCCCGGTCTCTTTTCATGGCTCTCAGCTGTATGAAGCTGTAGTAATTGCCCCAAAGAGCTGCTTCGATAGAGAGGAAGGTGCAGAATGACTGATTTAGTAACTATGAGCTTTCTAATGGAATTCTCCGGCTGCCTCTCGGGCACTCAGGCTGACAACCATTACCTGAACTGATGCATAGTCCATTACGGGATCCCCCACTTTAATAGAGTGTCTATCATGTGAAATACAGAGACGTCAGGTGCCAAAGCATGCACTCTCACCCATGTGTGAAGGTTTAACCCAACTCAAATGGCTTCTCTTTTCAGACTCACTGCTGCTGCACGGCCTTACACATGTACTGAAGATCAACAGAGGGAAAGAGAAAACACTGCTGCTGTTTGACGCTGAGACCACTCAGAACTGAGACTCTCTCAGGCAGGACAGGAGGAACTGAAGGAAGTGCGAACAGCAGCCGACCAACAGGCCGTGGCCGTCTACAACATTAAAATAGGTTTCAATTACATATATCTATCCAGAACACTGTAAAAAATACACTATAAAATACCAGTGAGGATGTTGGAGCTAATTATTTTTGGTTTTGATTGACAGCAGGAAAATATTATATGTAAAGTGACAGGTTCAAAAAAGCACAAAACACTGTGTGTGTATCTGCAAAAGCATTAAACAGAAATATGAGTGCATATTCTAACAGAGTAGAAATGATGATGCTGATATTTTTCCAGTAGAACAGTCGACATTAAAGAGCTGCACCTCAATACAAATACATTATTTGCAAAGGCACAAATGATCTGATGGAATCAGATTTTTCTTCTTTCTGAATTTGCTTGTAATTATTTGGGATTTTTTTTTTCCCAAAATGTGACCCAGTAAAGTTCAGAGTACACCTCTTTATCTAAGAACATTTTTACAAAAGTACTGAATTTTAGTGTATTATTATTTAAATATATTATAATATCAATATAATATTGTGCTGTGAACTGCAGTAAGATTAACAGATGAAACACAAACACAGCATCATTCTAATTTAAGATTATTCACTTCAACTGAAGGATATTTTTGTATCTTCACTGTAAAGTTTCTATTTCCAATGTAAAACAGAATCTTTTTTTTTTTAAATTTTTATTTTATATTTTTGATTGTTCAATGTCCCCCAGTTAATGGGGGTGTGGTGGGGATTCAGTTCATAAACCTTAGTTCAGTTAAAAATTCAAATAAAAAAAAAAAAAGATAGATGGAAAATATTAATAATATAAGTAATTATATTAATTATAATAATGAATTATATTCCAACGTTACATAATTTTGATGAATTGTAGGCACAACAATTTCATTACCAATGAATATTAGGTTAAAAAATAAAAAAAAATTGTACCTGATCAAGTTTAATACTTTGTCTTTTGTTGTTGGGTTTTTTTTTTTTTGGTAAGTAACCATGTATTAAGTGTGATAATATACAGTGAGCAGGTCATTATAGTGAAATAAACCCTAAATCAGCCTGTCAGGCTTTATTTTGCAATAATGACCTGCTCACTGTACATTATCCCTTATAATGCATCTAAATACAAGTGAAATTAGGAACAGCTGTTAATAATTCAACCCAAAAAAAGCTTGTATCTTTTTTTAATTTTCTATATTTGAACAGATTTTAATATCAAATATACAATATGAAAAGCTCCAGAGATACAGAGTTTTTCAAACACATAATTTCATCTCTAAATGCTGAAATATTCTCACAACATGGAGGAAAACTGATCATCTCACACACACACACAGTTTAGAGTTTCTAACAACCTTCAGCAGGAGTTTTGTGTTTTTACTTCCACTCAGATGTCAGTTCAGTTCAGTTCAGTTCAGTTTTTTGTTGTTAATGTTTTCTCTTTGATGAGTCCGGACCATTTTTACTCGCAGCAGCCGCCCTTTTCTTGTCTTTCATCAGCTCCTCCCGGGCCATCGGCTCGATGATGGCGCCCAGCTGCGTCACCACCTTTGGCTTGCTGACCTTCTTCACCGTCTTCTCTCGTGTTCCAGGTGCGGCCCAGCGGTGAGCGGATGGTGCTCTCGAACTGGGCGTGGTTCTCGAAGGGGAACGGCAGCGAGTTCACCTGGTGGGTGGCGATGGCGCTGTTCCTCTTCTCTGAGATGATGACGCTGGGCAGCTGCTGGTCCTTCCTGGGTGGAGGCGGCGCCAGCTTGATCCTGAACTTCTTGCGTTTGTGGCGGGACGGCTTCAGGCCCGACCCTCCCCACTCGCCCCACCCGGGCAGCGTCAGGTCCACCACCTAAAAGACCAAAGACATGATATTTGACTCCAGGAAGGTGGGAGACAACTCAGCAGGTTTGCTCCTACACACTGTAAAGTATCATCTTTCAATATCAAAATTTTATTTATTTAAGCTAATTAAACTTTACATTTCTAATATTTATTTTCAGAACACTTAAGGACTTAAAGTAAAAAGTTTATTTGTATTGAATCATTTTTGAGTTAAAACAAATAATGGGTCAGAAATGTACTAGCCAGAATAAATTTTTACTTGCCCCTGTGCAATCTGTTTTATTTATTAGCAGGTATCAAATAAATACAAAGACTAAAGTTAATTGTCATATTTAACGTTGGGGTGCAATGTCAATAAAATATCAGAAAATAAAGAAAAATGTCCATCACAGTTTTTCAAAGTGAGTCTTAAAGTCTTTAAGGCAGCCTAAGACAGATACTAACTTTTTTAAGTTAAAACTAATAGTATGTTTTTTTTATGAATGCAATTTAACACCTATTTCACTTACTTTGCTTTTAAAAATATAATTTTATAAAAGCAATGCAAAACGTCATAATCCAATCAATTTTTAATTTTTAAGACCTGTCAAAATCACATTTAAGACATTTTAAGGACCTGCACAAACCCTATATGTTTTAGAGTATCCCTTTATGTTACCTTCGGCTTCCCTGCGTCCTCTTGCTTCCTCTTGTCCTTCAGGAAGTCTGCGACGACGTCGTCCCCGGCGAAGGCCTCCTTGATGAGCCCCCTCTGGTCCTCGTTGTCATCGGAGTCCTCGGCGTCCTCGACGGTCGGAGCGAGCGGGACTTTGACGTGCTTTGTCTCTTTGGTGAGGACTTCTTTCAGCTCGATCTTCCTCTTATTCTTTTTTTTTCCAGCCTTCTGAGCTGCAGAAGGTGGGTTTTCTGCAGCAGCTGGAGGCTCAGCAGGTGCTTCATCAGGTGCTGTCTCCTCCTGACCGAGGAGCTCCACGTCCTCCAGAGTCCTGACTCTCGTCAGTCCCTCCTCCAACGGCGTGGACGTGTCCATGTGGCTATTGGCGTCTGCTGCCGCCTCATTTCTCTCAGCTTCTGTCAGTCCTCGGAAAACTCTTGTGAACTCTGAGAGCTCCTCTTCCTCTTTGTCAGAAGCTTCTGCTGCAGATTTATCCTCCTGCACCATCTCCTCCACCTCCTCTTCATCATCAGGGGCCTCTACTACACTTTTCTCCTCCTCCTCATCGTCATCGTCCACAGTTATCACAGTTATTGTTTCGGCCTCCTGAGCCTGACGCTGTTTCCTCTTCCTTTCAAACTCTCTGAGCAGCGCCTCCTCTTCTGTCTCTTCCACCTCCTCCTCCTCTTCTTCTTCTTCTCCAGCTTTATTTCCCACCATCTCCTCCTCTCCTGTCAGATCCACAGTCTCACTCGCCTCCATCTCCGCGGGGTCTTCCGTCAGCTTCCCTCTCATCCAGGGGTTTGAAGGATCGACTCCTCGCTCTGCATCGTTCACAAAGTCGGGCAGCACCTCCTCATCGCCTGCTCCCTCCTCCTCCTCCTCTTCCTCCTCCCGATTCAGCGCTGTCACCATCTTCTCCGTCAGGTCCTTGTTCATCTCTAGCTGCTGCTGCATGGCTTTCCGCGCCCCCTCGTCGTACTTTGCCATGATGGCTTTGGATTTAGCCCACTTGCCGCTGTTCTGGTGCTTCAGGGACATCCGCTCCTGCATCCTCGCCACCTCCATCTTGTTCAGCTCCTCCAGCGCAGCGGCGGGGTCCGTCTTCACCATCTCGTCAAACTGCTTCAGGAACTCTTTGCGTTTGGCCTTGTTGTGGACTTTGTGGTACTTCTTGCTCTTGATCTTCCTCTCACGGCGAGCGCGGGCCTCATAGTAGGACTGGAGGGCACGAACCTTCTGCAGCTCCGCCCGCCGGATCTTCGCCTCCTCCAAGCTCATCGCCCTCACTGACGCCTCCTCCGCTGGGGTCAGGACGGGGTCGTTGATGGGCTGTTTGTTGGCGGACAGCAGGGCGAAGATCTCCTCCTCGAGCGGTGTGCGAGCCTTCCAGCCCATCACTACCCGCTCCATGGGTTTGGGGCCTGCCGACTCCTGGTTCAGGGGGAAGAAGAGCTGCTCCGCTCTCTGGTTCTGTTTGATGATCCCTTTCCACTCACTCACCTGAGGAGACCAATCAGAATGGGTTAAATTCAGGACAGGGGAGAGTAAGAACCCACGACACATGAGAGAACTTGCAAGAGTGATCATTTTAACCTGAACCACGATCTTTCTCGAACTGTAAGTACATGTTTTTTGTCTAAACCTACCCAGATCTAAAACAAAGCACTGTCACATTCTCTTCTAAACACGACTGTGGCCACCTGATTGCATTATTTCTTGTTTTACAGCTAAACAGTCTCTAAATTATTTTGTCTCTGAAAACACTTTAAAGGATAAGTTCGGTTTTTTGACACCTGGACCTTATTGTTAGGATTAAATATGCTCGTAGACTCACCCAGACAATTTTGGTGGAGCTCGGAGCCGTTTTCGAGCAATTTAGATCCATCCGACGGTGTTTTTTCTCATGCCATAGTAGCGGACGGGGCCAGAAATTGAAGCCCCTATATTACACTTTATCTGCTGCGAAACTCGCTCATTTCACCTACATTTTATAAATGAATGGCCAGTGTTATCACCATGTCAGCTCAACTTCGTTGTTATGGTCATCCGGGACTTTACAAGGATGGGTAACTTTTGGTGGCGTCATAGACGTGCGCCGCAGGAACGCAGCTGAGAAGAGATGCTGTTGTTGCTAGGCTACACGGCAACACGGCTATTTTTGTGCAGCATGGCGGAATATTTATCCGATGTAGAAGTGTCTGACGACGACTTTGAGTATAATGGATGCCCGTATCGTTTTGAGCCAGAATACACCGACGAGGAGCTATTTGAAAGGAGGATGCAGAGGGAAAGAGCCCAACAGCTGGCCAGAGAACAAGCTACCACTGCACGTCCAGGAATGGGGGCTAACTGGTGGTGTTGTTGTGGACATTGCACGAGTTTCGCAGCAGATAAAGTCTAATTTAGGGGCTTCGATTTCTGGCCCCGTCCGCTACTATGGCATGAGAAAAAACGCCGTCGGATGGATCTAAATTGCTCGAAAACGGCTCCGAGCTCCACCAAAATTGTCTGGGTGAGTCTACGAGCGTATTTAATCTTAACAATAAGGTCCAGGTGTCAAAAAACCGAACTTATCCTTTAATTGAGAAATAGGCAATGTAGTAAACACAGACAGTAGAAGAAGTCAATGGAGCTTCTGGGTCTAAAAAGTGAAGTCAATGCTGAAATGCCTTAAGCCTGCATTCTTACTATGGCCAGCAGGGGGCGACTCCACTGGTTTTTGAGTTCAGTAAACGGTTTCCTGAGGAGTTTTATGGTGTGGCTGCACCCTGTGACATCACTGGATGCAGGAAGAAAACAGATGTTGCAGCAGGAGAACTCCTTTTTTCTGTCAGTACAGCAGCACTGATGGATTTATTGACTACATTTCCCACCTGACTGGACAGCCACATGAAAAGTGGTGAAGTGTCCCTTTAAGGACGTCTGCTCACCTCTTTGGACGCCTTCTGGAAAGCCACGTCTCTCTGGATCCTCTCTGTCTCCTGTCTGCTCAGAGGACTCTCGATGGTCTTCTTCACCCTCTGCAGGTTCTTCAGCTGCTTCCGGGCCTTTGCGGGGACAGCGGGGGTCTCCTCCATGGTCCCGATCAGGTCGGACAGGTCGATCTTGTCCCCCTCCCTGTCCACGTTGACGGTGAACTCGGACATGTTGACCGCAGCCTCGGACCTTTCTCCGGCATTTCTCTTCCTCTTGTTTCCACCCAGAGAGCTGATGGCCGCCAGCAGCTTCTGATGTTTGCGTTCATCCTCCTCTTCTTCCTCACTCGTGACGTCTTCATCTTCTTCATTTAACTCCTCCTCATCGTCATCGTAGTGCACATCTGTTTGCACAGCTGCGCCTTCATCTTTAACCTCGGAGCTCTTCTTCTTCACCTTCTTTTTACTCACTTTCTTCTTGGGAACTTTCGCCATGCTGCAGTAAACACCGCCGGCAGCAGTCAGAGCAGCGGACTGTACACACGTGTGCCGTAAACCGAGCCGTTGTCGTAAATCAGTCGCCAATGGGAGTAGCACTGTCGCAAAATATCTCTCTTTTTCCCTATTGAAACACTTCCAAATAAAAGAAGATAGACTATAAAATAACAATAAAATAAATAAGAGATAATAAGTATGAATAAATCCATTAATAATTAACAGAAATGAAATATAACATAAAAAAACAGATTTATGCTTGTTTCTAACACACTTGAACATACTGTGCATATATTATCCATATGGGATGTTTTGGTCCCTTCTAAAATTGTTTAATAATTATAAACTAAATAATAAAGTCTAAAAAAAACAGTTGGAGTTATTCTAGACTTGTGAACGTGGATCATAAGATAAGATAAGATAATAACTACAATGTCCTTTTATTCTGTTTTGATCTACAGCACTATGTTGACCCTGTTTCTAAAAAAGTAAGTTATGTAATTCATATTTAAGTTTGCATTTCCCTCGCACAGGTTGATTTACTTTATATTATTATGTATTTATTGTTTTTTTTTTGTTTGTGTGATTTTGTAACTTTTTTGTTTGCTTTTATTTTCCGTCTTATTATGTTCAATAACGCGGTTTTGTGAGTGTTGTGAAGTTTAAATTAATAATTTTTCAATAAGGTCGATCGTAATGTAATTTTTTAATGTAACATTAAAAGAAATGTGATCAATAAAACAAAGCATCATAAATAGAAAAAAGTACAGTAAAAGTATTGGAAAATGTGTTAAATATGTTTTTTACGTGTTAAAAATTATATTTTAATCTTAAATTTGTATAATAATGTGTTGCAAGGACGATATCTCACACATATGTTTTCTTTAACTTTATTTTGTAATAAATTGTAGGGTTTATTTTTTTCTTCTTCTGCCTGTTTTGCAGCTGATTTCAGTGATCTCGGAGCGCCCCCTGCCGGCTGAAAGTGCGCCCGCATGTTGTGCTGTCCACATGTTGGTGCTCTTCGTTACATTTTAACTAGTTTAAAACACAAAGCTTTCAAATACTATAACATGATGTTCTCATACGTTTGAGTATATCTGAGTATTCAACATTAGGCGGAAGTAACGGTGAATATCTGTCTGTCACGTGTTACGGTCATGTGACCTGTCAGCAACACTCCAGTTCAACATGGCGGCGGCTTCGTCTGTTTTCCACAGAGTGAGAACTGGCTCTAAAATAGGAGCTCAGTACGACCAGGACGGAAACCTCATTCAGGTAAAGGACGTTTTATTCACACCTTTAACACTCCAGTCAGACCTTTTTCTGTGAAAACTGCGTTTATAACGATGCACGTCAACAAGTCACGTGGATGCTAGTCAGCTAACGATGGAAAAGCTAAATTATAACGAGTGAATTAAAACTCTGATGTCATAAAAACGTGTCGGTGGTGCGTTCAAGAACAGTTTTTCACGTCATTTAATAATGTCAGACCAAAACGTGTTTGCTTCTTTTCCTCAGACCTCACAGCTTCTTTAGACTCTGCAGAGATGTCAACTTTTTACTGCAGTTTGGTTTGAGATTAGTTCATGAACAATAAACTGGGGAAAGGCAGGTAATAAAAAGGAAGCAGTTCGACTTTAAGTAGAATAAAGGTCAGCACGATAGAATCAGAAAAACTCTAGTTTGTTTATTTCTCCGACATAAATCATTTTCTTTTAATCTACTTTCACGACTTGTTTTTTTTTTTTTCTCTGGTCGTCCACATGTTCCCTCCTGTGGCTCTGTGCACCCCGGGGGGGGGGGGGGCGTGGGGCCGGGGGGGGGGGGGCCCGCCCCACAGTTTGAGAACCGCTGCGATAAAGAGACGTTTCACATGGTTTCATTCAAATAACTGTTTGAGACACAAAGACATCAAATTATCCGATATTTCAGAAAACAGTGAAAACTTTTGTTTAGGGATGCACAACAAATGTTGGTATTGGCATCTGCGAATATTAGCTGATAACTATCAGCTGTAATAATATCTAATTTGATAGATTGCCAGAGCATTTGATTTTTCATTTTTTTGATTAACTTAACTGGAAAAAAAAAAACAGTCAGAACTGGTCTGTGTTTTTGTGGCCGTAGTCGTGTCAATTAGATTTGGTTCAGTCGGAGCTGTGGGATATTAAATCATCCATCTTTGTTCATCACATCTGAGCGTTTCTTACCCTCAGATGTGCATAAACTACATTTTATATGAACTACTTTTTAACATACAGTTACGGTTTTAACGTACGTTGTTTCCTTCCCATTAATCACCTCACAAGCCCTCAGATTTGTCTGGAGACCCTTTGAAGGGGGCCTGACCCCTAGGTTGGGACAAAACTGACTAACTGTACATTAAGAACTCAAAACTGGCTCCACCTAAAGTTAAAACGGTAAAATATTGCTTAGACTATGATGGTGATGATAAATCATCAGTGCTAACAACATAACAATGTCGTACAAAATGTGTTAGTTTCAGGGGGCATTTTCAAGACGGGATACTTTTAGATACTTTAAATACTTTAGCTGGTGATGCTTCTGTACTTTTACTTAAGTGAGACTTTAAAGTAAGGACTTTTACTTATAAATAGTATTTTTACATTGTGGTGTAAAGTAGCGGATCAAAGCACAGATGAAAAGTTAGGGTGAGAAAAGGCATGTGTGGTGTGAGTGTATGATCTGTCACAACTGCATGAGTGCTCAGTGTATGAGAGTTGCCAGCCCTGGATTCAGTGTCTTGCTTGAGAGCACTTCAGCAACCCCAGAGGAGGCTGCTTTTCTACTGAGGATGATGATAATTATGCGTGTTTGTCTCCCAGGTGGAAACCAGAGAGGATGAAGAGCAGAGCGTCAAGCTGGCAGAGATCCTGGAGCTGCTGCTGGCTGCAGGATACTTCAGAGCTCGAATCAAAGGACTGTCACCTTTTGATAAGGTACAACAATGTTATGGAGCCATCAAAGGGGCTATTACAGAACATTTTACCTGTTAATTTGATAATGATTCAAGTTTTACCCATAGATGTCTGATAATGAACTAGACAGGGCTTTGCAGCTCAGCCTTGGCTCCAGTTCTTCCCAGTGGTCACTCCTGGTACTGCAGCGAAAAATTCCCCACTGGCCCAAAAGGCATTTTCCCCCACGGGCCACCATTATAAAAGGGTTGTCTGTAAAAATGTTGATAGGACACCTCAAACTGCAAACAAGCTCAGTTATGACTTTCTCTATGAAGCACCATCTTTGCACGCTGTGTCTAGTTCACTATAGCAGTGCTTCTCAATCCTGGTCCTCAAACAGATTCAACGATTCAAACGATCAGCTCATCATCAAGCCTCCACAGAAGCCTGATAATGACCTGATCATTTGAATCAGGTGTGTTGGAGCAGGGAAACGCCTAAAACATGCAGGGCAGGGGCCCTGAGGACCAGGATTGAGAAACACTGCACTATAGTACATCTATGGTTTTACCAAACTGTGAGCTAGAGTTCAGATAAATCTTGTTCACTGAGTTCAGGAGGCAGGTGATGTTGGCATTGATTTATCACAGTAGTGACCCTCCACCTTCACTTAGCTCGTCTCCTTCTTCTCCTCCTCAGGTGGTTGGAGGTATGACCTGGTGCATCACCACATGTAACTTTGACATCGATGTGGATCTTCTTTTCCAAGAAAACTCCACCATTGGACAGAAAATGTGAGTGTGTTTTCAGCTGTTTTTTTTTTTTTTTTTTAGACTTTTCAGTTCTTCTGCATATTCAAGAGCAAAAGGTTTTCAAACTCAACATAAATCTCCTTAAAAAATTCATTATGACTCCAGACAGCAAAGTACATCTTAAAGTTAGATAGTTATGATGGTTTTGGCCATTATTTCTTTTCCTTTTCGACAACAGTGTACCAACTGGAGTGATTGTAGAGAAAAGGCTGATTATGAGTGCTTTGTTTCTCTTTGCAGAGCTCTTACAGAGAAAATCGTGTCGTGCTGCCAAAGATGAAGTGTCCTCATCGCTTGGAGCCCCATCAGATCCAAGGACTGGATTTTATCCACATTTTCCCAGTAATACAGGTGAGACACACGCTCATCCTGTGGACATCTGCATAGAGCATTCAAAAATAGTCCTAATGATAAAGTCATAGTTGTTTCTGTTTGTAATTTGTCCTCAAAGTAGTTTTTAAACATCTGTTTATCTGGCAAATTTGAATTAAATTTGTATCGTCTAATGAGATTCGTCTTGTGATCTGGAACTTACTGCAGGACTTCAGAATCGGCTCATACATGCATCATGTTCACATCAGTCCAGACATCTCCGTACCGAGTGATTCTTGTAGCTGATGAATTGTCTGTTGTGTCTCCTCTTAGTGGCTGGTGAAGAGAGCCATCGAGACGCGGGAGGAGATGGGCGACTACGTGAGAGCGTACTCCATCTCTCAGTTTCACAAGACCCACAAACTCCCAGAGGTAACAACACAGTACCAGAACTTAGTGCAGTGACCTCCAGATGATTACAGCTCATGAATGTTCTCAGGAATGTTGGAACATTGAGATGTTTATGTAGGCCTGGGCTGTATGGCTTATAAATAACATCTTGATGTTTTTAGGCTATTTTGTGATATACCATATATACCTTGATATACACATTTTCTAAAATAAAAAAAAGAAAGAAAAGAATTTTTAATTAGCCAAAATTATGAGATAATTATTCACAGTACTGACTTTTCAGTCCAAATACTGAGGTGCTCAGATAATTTGAAATACTAAAGTAAAAATGACCCCATTTACACCTTGTATTGAAATGAGATCTGTATCTGGACACATTATCTGGATAATAAATTCTATGATCTTTGGGACCTCAATCCTAGAGAGCAAAACCTGAGCTGAGTGTTTTGAGGTGGAGGCAAATCAGCCCCAGACTCCTGTCAGAAATCACAGAATTTTGTGAGTTCTTGTCAGAGGAAACGTTGTGACCTTTGTTAAACACTTTCTAAGACAAATTCTTATTATTTGTTCTCTCTTTTAAAGTTGGCAAATGTAATACATTATACATACACAGACAGATCTGATCACATTCTGATCCCCACCCATTTACATCTTGCTTTGAGGTACATTTTTCTTTATCTGCATAGCGTGAGCGGATACACGTTGAACTTTGATATCAGATGTAAATGGGGTCACTTACTCTCATAATTGAGTATAATTTCTTGCTTTTCATCCATTTTTTATTTCTTCTCATTGTGGAAGTGGGTTTCATATCAGAAAACGCATTAAACAGAAGGTCAGCTAAAGCGAGAGAATCATAAATATACAAACCCTCACAGACATTCAGGAGTGTTTTGCAGGTGTGAGGTTTTAATTTACCACTTTGATTGGTGTTTTAACGTGTAAAGTTTAAACCCGAACTGTTGTTTGTTAGGTGGTATTACATTAAAAGTCCTTTAAGAGGTGTGAGTGTTGACATGTTCTGTGAAACTCTGTGAAACCAGGATGAAGAGTTTCTGCAGAGGAAGGACAAAGCTGTGAGAGCAGTGCTGGATGTACTGGTGAGTTTCTACACCATCAGGTAAAAGCATGTACAAATTATTAAGATAACTGTTTATGCTGGAAGAACAAGCAGCTTTCTGATACATTCTCCAACTGATTTTATTTTTATACTGATTATAAGTTCTTACTGTGATATTTTCCAGGAAGTGTACAAACCTCAGAGGAAGTACAGGAGGCAGAGAGACGCAGGTGAGCTGGTGGACGAGGAGTCCAGGGTTCACTCCACTCTGCTGGAATAGGCAGGTGAGACGTCACTTCAGCTGAAATTCATCTTAAAGACATCCTGGTCACTTAATTTCATTTCCATGTATCATAGATGTAAACATGGTCCTTTCTTTGACCACATACTGAAGTGTACAGAGTTTTTAATCAAAATATTACACTTTGAAACTTGGACTCAGCTTGCTGCCGTTTCTGACATGTTCAGATCCGTTTTTGGACAAACTTGTCACATCGTGTTTGTATTTTCTCAAAGAGGAAGCTGTCACATGAGCTGTCACAACACTAGTTGTGACACAGCCTTTAACCCCGTCAGTCCCAGCAGATTACCAGCATCCGGCTCTCTGTTTAATCATCATATCATCATTATAGAAAGGATCACAACAAAGATGGAGCTTTTTGTTTAAGAGTAAGATCCTTTTTTGATTAATCAGAAACAGCTGTTTTATCGCTCGCTCAGCCAGCTGGTTTTATTTTATTAAACAAGGAAAGCAAAAGCATGTTAAGTTAAAAGGAGAAGAAAATTTATATGAACAAAATTTGGTGTGCACATCCGTTTTATTATTAGGGCATTTCTTCAAGTCGTCATTTTTCTTTGTTTTTTAATATTGCAAAAAATATTGTATATAAAAGTCCACCAATTTTATGCTGTGAGTTTTTAGTATCATTACATCCCTAATAATTATTCTATTATTATTTTGAACAAACCAGAGATTGATGGAACAGTGGAAAGACGAACCAAGACGGTTGTGGTTAGTTTTATTTTGTTTCTGTTGATGTTGTTTGATTGAGATGATCTGTGAGGTAAAATTACTGTATTTATAAATGGGAGTTTGATGAGTTTGGCAAGAGCAAAAAAAAAAAAAAAAAAACCCAGCTGATTATGATAATCAAAAAGGATCTTAGTCTTCAACAAAAAGCTGTAACTCTGTAGGGATCCTTCCCATAATGTTGTCAGACACTTAGATAAACACTCTGAGCCGGTCAGTGGTTAAAAACAAGCAACTGCTTCACGACTGACGCCTGCAGCCCGCTCCCTCAGTATCAGAATAAAATAAAGTTAACCTTTTAGTGAGGCGTGCACACAAACTGATTGGTCTGTCTGACCGTCAATCAATGAATACCTCTGGTCCTGATGAACAAAATGAACTACCGTACTTGGTTGTAACCTCTCTTTGCATGTCTTTAAAGCGATCCAAGCAACATTTGAGCATCACTTTTGGATGTATGCCATTCTACAGACTTCAGTGAATCATGAATCCTTAATAGTCCCTTTTTGAACATGAACCCCAGTTTTGTGCTGTTCTAGTCTTTATTCACACACCTCATGTCTTTTCTGTCTGACATCTTGTTTTTTCCATCCATCCTTTCATCTCCACCTGTGTACTAGAGTGTCAGATTTCCTCTTGTAAGTACTGTCTGAACGTGTGAAGCTTCGACTCACGGCAGCACTGTGTTGTTTTGTGTTTGAAGGTGTCGGTCAGGGAATGCAAACTGTTCTCACATGTTTCAGGCATGATGGATGCAAACTGTGGTGCTGTTTTGATGCATTTTTTTTAAAGAATGTTTTTATTTATTTAATCAGACAGTCCTGCCCATAAAGGGGCGGGTTATTGCCATTTGAAGTGTTGATGTTGTAATGTGGCATGGTGTATTTGAAAAGTACTTTTTGGAGGGGAAAGTCTTCGTTTAGTTAGTCACTGAGGATTGTGTCTGTGTTTTTTCTTCTGTAGGCGATATGGATTCAGCAAACAGTCCAGACAAGACGAGGTGGGTGTTAGTTAGATAGTGAATGTTCTTCATGTATACACCAACTGTTACTGCTCCGTCCTTTCCTTCAGTTTCTCCGTCCTGTCTCCCTCCTGTAGGTGGATGAGGGGAAGGCTTCGCTGGCAAGTGGCTCTCAGGCGGCACCTCCCGGGATGGCGGAGGTGTCGGAGGAAGACAACCTGCAGGCAGCAGAGGAGGTGAGAGCTCTTTACAGAGAGGGATTTATACGTGCAAGGCAAAAGTGTGGTGTTTTGGGTGTTTTTGTTGCTAGGTAACCACTACACAAAGGTTGTAATACTACATGTTTAAAAGGGTCAGGGTTAGGGATATAGAATATCTGTTATTTTAGTACTGAAAGTACCAAAGCTATAAAAAACAAACTCAGTTCTCATTCAAGACCTCAACTCAGTTCAGTTTTTATGGTCCTGCAGCAAAACCAGACAGTGTTCAGTGAGTTTATTTGTATCAGCACTATGTGCAGGTAGTTAATAATAATAATAATAATAATAATTTAAAAAAAGAAATCCTATTTTGTGTGCCGAGGATTTTTTTTTTTTTTTTGCTGTGGTATCGAAAAAAGTATCAGGAATTGTTTTTTCTAGTATTGAATCGAAGTTTAAAATTCTGGTGTTGTAACAAAGAGGATAAATCACTGAAGGTGAGCTAACGCTAGCTTAACATAAACCATACAGTGTATTCCACCACTTAACTATTAGTACAGTTAAAATAATGAACAGATTAATGAAAACAGTTTTCCTGTAATCTGAAGTAGTGCACTTATTTCTCCTGGCTGCTCAAATCCTGGCGATTACGGTCGGTAAAATCATAGCACCGTGTATCCAGCAGCAGCCACCACGGGTTTGTCCTTCATGATTGTTATTTTCAAGCATCTGTAAACTCTGTCCTGACTGCAGAAGGCTCATCTCACAATTAACCCAATTGGGGGAAAAAAAAGCAATCTGGTGCTTTTCTGTTTTTGCGTTAAAGTTTTTTCAACTCAAGGCTGTTCTCTGTCTGATTGGGGCCTCAAGAAAGACACCTACAAGAAGTAAAATAACAGTTTGAATGTATTATGAATTAGGAATAATTATTGCAGTTAAAAACTACTTCTTTCCATGCCAAACAAACATGAAACTAAGCTAGAGAAAATAAATATTTTAGAGTATTCACAAACCTCTGTGAATCATGTGCAACAGTGAGTTAATAACAAGAATGAGTTACTTGTCATGAATGTACAAATAATCAAATGTCATACTTATTACTTATTTTGGTTTAGTGAATACAGTATGTGTGACTTTACAGATGACTAATTGAATTCATAGTGAGTTCAGCTTTAGTGTTCATGCTTCTATGTGGCAACTTATTTTCCACTATTTTATCCTTCTGTTACATGAGATTTTTTGCTCCACAAATAAACTGGATCTTGAACTTAAACGTGACGTAACTGTGGTTGTTTTTTTCTTTTAGATGCGAATCAAAACTCTGATGACCAGCATGGCTGCCATGGCGAACGAAGAGGTACAGTTGTACAACAGCCTGTTTTCTGTCACTTTCTAGTCTTTCACCTGCTTTTCTGGGCTCAAACTTAACAAACTTCTTCTGACCTGCAGTCTGTCTGCTGCCAGCGGTTAATGATATGAATAATCCTTGGCTTTATTCAGTTGTGAAAGAGCCGTTCCTTTAACTCCATTTTTACTAATCTGGTAATTAGGGCTGGACGATATGGTTAAAAAAAATTATATTGTGATTATTTTGACAGATATTCTGATATTGTTGGGGTTTTTACCAAACGTACATGTTTTCTTATGTCTGGAGAACAAGATTTGTAGATCATGGTGTCTCCGCGGCTCCACAGTGCTTCATTTTGATGCCGTTTCGTCACTTTTTTTCTGTCATCAAAAAATTGCAGCTTGTGTGAGTTGGATATTGCAGTTGGCCACATTGTGATTTTGCCAATATTTTGATCAAATGTGCAGCCCTACTGGTGATTAATATGTTTTATTGTTTATTAATGAGTTGCAAGAAGGGAGTTGCATCTAAATCTCACTGTGCAACCTTGCTCTATAATGATAAATAAATAGATAGAGGTTGTGTCTTGGGCATCTATTTGTACCACAACATTTACTGTAAACTGAACATCTAAATAAATGTGAAGTGTTTGTCTGGTTTTGACTGTAACGTTGTGTTTGTGCAGGGGAGGCTGACGGCGAGTGCAGTGGGTCAGATCGTGGGGCTGTCAGTCTGAGGAGATCAAACAGATCGCTTCAGAGTACGCTGAGAAGGTGAGCAACAATCAACAAGCGATAGAAATGGACCATATTGGGCCCCTTACACACACACACTTTTTTTTTTCAACTCTTAGTTTATGAAAAAATAACTTTTTGAAGATACAACACACTTTGACATTAGTGCTGTTGGGACCCCTGAGATAGCACTTGCATAAAAACCTTTGCTGCCTTGTTTTCCGTGATCATTTCCATGTATGTTAAACACTGTTTCTCCCGTGTGTCCCTGCAGCAGTCGGAGCTGTCGTCAGAGGAGCGTTCAGAGCGCTACGGCCCGCTGCAGCAACACCGCCGGGCGGTGGCTTCATTCAACAAACAGATCCAGCAGAAGACTAAACAGCTGGAGGAGGTCAGCAGGCCTGTGAAGTTGTAAAATTAAGTGGAGAGTTTCGTGTCTCTTATTTATTTAAAAGTATTTATATTCTTTTGACAGCTGCAAGCAAAGCACGCAGAGGTGAAAACAGGCTGTGACGAGGCCAAAAGAAAACTGACGGAGGTAAGAGAGAAGCCTTTAATACCCGTTTGTGTTAGTTTGGCAGACACATGGCGATTGATGACTGGTTATGAAGACTTAATTAGTGTTAGTTGATTTCTGGGAAACTGGATCAAAGGTAGCTGAATTATTTGACAGACATTTTGATCCTGATTTATTGTTATGGATCTTGATTTTGTATTTTGAGATGAGAAACACACTCAGGTCAAACTCATTCTGCTGTTGTGAATCAAGTCCTCAGAAAACAGGGCAAACTGGCAGCAGAAACCATGACAGCATTAAAAAATAACAATGATTACATCACAAAAAGGAAATTTTGTGACAATGAGTGAGGGTGTGTTATTAAAAGATTGAGTCATGAGCATCAGGAAACATTTTTAAGGAAGATCCAACAGGTGTTATGTGTCTCCACAGGCGACAGAGCTCTCAGAGAAACTGGAGAAGGAGCTGAAGTCTTTAGATGAGATGGAGGAGCAGGCCGACAGCAGGTGAGTGATGGAGAGAAATGATCCCTGATTTCTTTGTGTCATTTAATCCTCATCATGACACAGTGAACAAGTCCTCAAACCAGTGATTCTGCTGCAGCCACTTGAAGAAAAGAGAGAAGTTTGATTTTTGTGAAAGTTGCAATAAAGCTAGAAAAAACTTTATATAATGCAGTACACATAAAACACATTATAAATAAAAGGGTTTTGGTGTTGGGTACTAGTACCATTTTTGATTACAACCAAAAATTTGAGAGAAATCCGTAGTTAGATGATGGGGACTGTCTGGTCCAGCATCTTTGCAGCTCTGCAGCAGTTTATAACTGAGACCTTTACTGGCCTCTTGTGGCTCCTGTGAGAACTGCAGCTGCTCTGCTGAGCCACAGTCCCTTTTTCAGACAGAGTACAGAACAACGCTGGCTTCATCCTTCTGTTAAAGTGACAGCCTTCTGTCATTTAGACAGAGGAGAGTTTTATGTTAACGTTGATCAGACATGATGGCACACTGACAGAAACGACACAATGATCTGTGATATTTGGCAGCAGTGAGTTACAAAAGTTATGGAAAGAAAGAGGACTTGTCAAATCGCTGAAGGACGTTTAAAACTTATTTTGCGGTCAGAGCCCCTACGTTAATACCATCCTCTTCTCACCCTGATCCTTTAATACTTTTCGTCATTGTTGACTGTTTCCATCAAAATATTTTTATGAGCATTTTGAAGTATCACATCAGAAAAGGGTGATGGAAACAACAAAATTTAAAAAAAACAAACAAGAAACTTCAATTTTGCAATAAAATTTTTATGCTTGCTTGAGGTGGTTTTTGCATTTTTTGAAAAAGACTTAAAGCTCTTAGTTTTCTGAAAAAGTTTTGATGTAGTGAACATTTAACTCACACGACTGATCAGCTGTTTCTGCTGTTGTCGTTCCATGAAAGAATAAGTAAAAGTGGCCCATTTGAAAAAAAAAAAAATCCTGAAGGACTCTCTAGTTTCTCTTGTAGAGGGCCACGGTGACTGGTTTCATTCTGCTTCTCCTTTGAGGTTTATTTTCAGTTGGCGAACAACTGTTTTGTGTCCAGTTCATGACCTCTACTTCTTCTACTCCTTTTATTAATGTAGCCTATACAACCAACGCTGCTTTGCGCAGCCTCGTTTATTCGCTCCAAAACAGTTGATAGAAATGAGCCTAATTTGCATTTTCTTTTTCATTATTGCAACATTTCAAAGGTTCACATCAGATTTGACAATTAGACGGAAACATGGCTACTAAATGTTACTGAAGATGCAAATCTGATGCACACAAGCAGTGAATAACAGGCAGTGGTGTTGGTATCCTCATTTACTTTTTAATTATGCTGTATAACGTTTTGCTGGATATTACTTTATTCACCATTTGGCATGAATGAATATGTTTAATTTTGAAAGGGCATGCTGGTCTGATTATTACTCAGCTTGTAAGAAGCTTTTCGTAAATGACCTCTTCTGCTCCGGTCATGTCATGAGGTGAAAAACAGTTTTTATAGACTGATCTCACATGAGAAGAATCTCCTCAACAACTTCCAATCAGCTCTTTCACTGCGTTTCTTAGTTTATTAAACTGATTTTGTGCCTAAGAAATAATAATTGTCATATTAAAGCCATTAACATGAGGGACATTAGTCCTGGTTACATTACAGTTGTATCTAAAACTGACTTGGGTGCTGTTACAGACATGAGACGTGACATGGACTGAATGGTGCAGTTACTGGTGTCAGTCATATCCTCTGTATGTTTCTGATGGGAAGGGCGGGTCTATACTGTATGTGACACCATCTTGTCAAATGTTTGAAGTCAGAAAATTCAAATTAAGGTCAAAGAGCTGTGATGAAGCTCTCTGGAACACTGATTGTCTTGTTCCTGGACATTTCAACAATATCTGACATGAAACCTGAGATCTGTGATTGGTGGACAGTTTATCTGACAGTGTTTGGTTCTGTTGAACAGCCTGCTGGAGAAGCTGAGAGCTCTGGTGACGATGAACGAGAACCTGAAGCAGCAGGAGCAGGAGTTCCGCACACACTGCAGAGTGAGAACATCAACATGCACACTGTTGATGCTGCTTGGGTTTTCATAAAGAAAAACAAGGTGAATGTGATGGAAATTGCTGATTTCCTCTTACATGTGTGCATGTTGTGTCCAGGAAGAGATGGTCCGTCTGCAGCAGAACATCGAGGAGCTGAAGACGGCGTCAGGACAGGATACAGATGAGGACAAGGTTTCTATGTTCACTGTTCGACACATCTTGTATCTCAGCATTTGTCTTTTACTCTAAAATATGCAAAGACTCATAAAGATTGTGAGAAAAACCCTTCCAAAGAAAACTTTTCTCCT
Source organism: Lutjanus argentimaculatus (assembly GCA_034769285.1). Lineage (NCBI taxonomy): Eukaryota > Metazoa > Chordata > Actinopteri > Lutjaniformes > Lutjanidae > Lutjanus > Lutjanus argentimaculatus. The sequence goes on along the minus strand of JAWZSL010000042.1, from coordinate 297,634 downwards.
CCTCTTTCTCTGTTCTCAGGAGAGGAACGAGCTGATAGACAAACAGTACAACACAGACAGAGAGAAACTGCAGAAGATCCGCCTGCTCATGGTAACGACTTCACATCTAACACAACGCAGATTAGATGCAGCAGCAGGGATCTCTGTGGGCAATTAGGTCACAGCAGCAGATAACAGACTGCAGATAAGAACGAGACAAAGTGAGAGTTCTGACAATAATACAACAAATATTCACGGTGTCATTTACTGGTGTGTTTGCAGATGTGTAGATCAGCGTCCCTGGTAATTCTCAGCATCTGGTGTAAAGATTAATGTCATTGTTTTGTTTCAGTCTCTACTTTATATCTGGTGGGGTTTTTTATTTAAAATAATTCACTTGCCAGCAGAATTGTCACCTGGTCTGACTGGGAAAGTTTATCAGATATCATTTAGACCATCAAGAGACATTAAAATTGTCCACTGAGAGTAAAATAAGGACAATTTTAATGTTTGTCTCCGGTAGTCAACTATTGTACTGAAGCACTTGATCTTTACTGGCCTCCATGGTCTTGGAGGCTGTGTTCGATCCATTGCCATTCTGTGCCCCCCCCCCCAGGTTCTAAACACCAACACTCCATCAGTACTCTGACTGCTACTGCATGGCTAACTGAGCTAACTACTAACGGCAACTACAGTTAGCAGCATTAGCGTTACTCTGGTGATGCACAGCCTCTTCTTTGTTGAATATGAAGAACTGAACAGCACTTTTAATGTAGATGTCTGGTCAGTGTTGATGGTCCCAACAATACGAAAAGTATTTAATCAGTGCTAACATTAAGATTATTATTATTATTTTTAATATTTCTACACATTGTTTCATTTGTTGAGAACTATTTTCAGTGGCGTATTTATCCATATGTGGTGCTCTAGTGAGTTGAAACTCTCTCCTCTTTGAGCTGAATCACTCCTTCCTCTGTGTTTAGGCTCGGAGGAACCGTGAGATCGCCATCCTGCAGAGGAAGATCGACGAGGTGCCGAGTCGGGCTGAGCTGACGCAGTACCAGAAGAGGTTCATCGAACTTTACAGTCAAGGTGGGTCGAACCAGGATCTGTGCTCAGAAAAAAAAAAAAAAGACTCTCCAACCATAAATGACGACACTCAGTGTCTCCAAAAAGCCAAACAAAGACATTAAATGTCTCGTAATTCTTCTTTTTAGTTTCTGCAACACACAAAGAGACCAAACAGTTCTTCACTCTGTACAACACGTTAGACGACAAGAAGGTTTATCTGGAGAAGGAGGTGAGTGACCACAGCAGGCAGGAAGTAATATGATACTGAGGTCTGATAGAATTTCCAGCAGACAAATCCACAGTATGTTCTTCATCATAATGAAAAACTGTGCTCTGCAGGTGAATCTGCTGAACTCCATTCATGACAACTTCCAGCAGTAAGTATAACTAGACTAGTGTTTGTATGTTTGTAATGTAAAACATTGGTTCGGTGAGTAAAGTGCTGTTCTGTCGTCCAGGGCCATGTCGTCCTCAGCAGCTAAGGATCAGTTCCTCAGACAGATGGAGCAGATCGTGGAGGGAATCAAACAGAATCGCATCAAGGTAAAACTCTGACAGGATCATTCTGCTTTTCTGCGTCCTGTTTTCATAAATGTGCCTGTTATTTCTGTGGTTATGGTACCACTGAACTCACCAGGTTAACTGCAGATAATCTGCGAATATCGCTGAGCAGAACGGAGCGAGAAACACAAGCAGGCAAACAGACAGACAGACAGACAGGTGTCACAGCATTAAAGCAGAATTATCCAGAGGCCAAGTTAAGTTCTAACAGTTACAACACAAGCAGCTGCGGCATTTCCAGTATGTGACCCCCGTCTGCTTTTCCAGATGGAGAAGAAGAAGCAGGAGAACAAAATGAGGAGAGACCAGCTGAACGACGAGTACCTGGAGCTGCTCGACAAGCAGAGGCTTTACTTCAAAACCGTCAAAGACTTTAAAGAGGTGAGAAAATCCATGTAGTGTCAGTTTTGTGCTTCATCAGTTACGTATTTTTTTTACATTCAAAGCTTCTATTGATGTTTTGGAGTGAAGTTTCATATTTGTCATATTTTACCTTAAAAAAAAAACAAATCCTTGAACAAAATCCTCTATTTAAATCAAGTGAGCCATATGATTAAATTAGTTAGTCTTTATTTTTAAAAGTTTTTAGTGGGTCTCAATTTTACTTTTGGAGTTATTGGCAATGTTTAGATCAAATTATTCAGCAACCACTGGAATATTCTATTAATAGCATAACGCTAATTATAATATAAGTGTAGCGTAATCTTTTTCTGAAACTCTGCAAAAATACCGGGTTTAAACCAAATGAATAGAGTAGACATGCAGAAATTGAAAAATGCTGCAGCATGCAAATGTTGATTTAGAATTTGAACACCAACATTTTGCACGCAGCTTCACACTCTTGATTTTCTTTTATTTTTGTGTCATGCACACAAAGTTCCCGACCCTCATGGGTTTACAAGATAACAAAAGTACAGCTACAGTGTTCAAACTGTTTCCTTTCATTATGAAATTACAACTTGGTCTTTAACTGAATATTTTGCCTTCTCTCACAAGCTTGACAAATAAAATCTGCAACAAAAAGGTTCCCTTTTGAAAGCACAACTCCAGTGCCAATAGTAATTTTCCTGAACGTAACTTCACTTATTGTTGAACTCAGATAAACTCCACGTATGACTTGACGATGAAATGTTTTTGTTTCCAGGAGTGTCGGAAGAACGAGATGCTGCTGTCCAAGCTGAGAGCTAAAGGCGCCTCTTAACCTTCCTCTGACTGTTGGTAAAGTGTTTATTGATGTAAATGAAATATGTAATCTATATGAGCTGAACTGATCACAGATTAATGTACATGTACGGAGGATTTTTTAACATTCCACACTGTGTTTCATCATCATTCTTCATGGCTGAGAAATGTTGGAAGCAAACACTTATGAGTTGCATCTGAAACTCTGTGAGAGGAGTCTTCACATGTGCCAAATACAGCTGACTGAAAGACTGAAACGCCTTTAAATAGTCAGACACTTCCTCCTGTTTAATAATATCAGACCAGTTTTGGTAGTTTAAATCTATCATAACTTGATTAACATTTATTTCACACCTTTAAAGCTGCACTCGGCAGCTGCACTATCTGTAGAAAATACATCAGTGTCTTAATGTTGGTCATAAATTGTGGTTGCGAAAGAGATGCTAAAGAAGATTTTTAAAAAAAAAGGATTTTTATGAGCCAAAGTCCTTAAATTTCATCATAACATGCTGATGTGTGAAGTTTCCCGGTGCAGCTTTAAATGTCAACCTTTGAATGAGAAATTCTTTGCCTACGACGTTGTTCTTATGTGCCTTTGACATGTGCCTCATGTCTTAGATTTGTCTCTGTCACCGTCCGTTGACCGTGTATGTACATGCAGTATTTAATGAGTAAAAGAATCTTTGGATTAACGTTTAAATAAATGCCTTTGCTGTTACTCATGTCAGATAGGAAGTGTTCTGTCACGCACTGTGTGCTGATTGAAGACGGCGTGCTATCAGACGTCTCCAGAGTGTTGAGTCACATGATGAATCTGTGAAGGAGACATCCTGTGTGTCACCGCAGCACTTCAGATCTCCTGTTGCACAAGCTGGAAAAATAAACTTCTTAATCCTGGAAAGTTTACAGACTTTGATTTAAAAAAAATATATTTGGGGAAAACTCTAAAGAAATATCACAGGATATATTTCAGGATTTATTTCACAAACATGTTGAATCAGAAGGTCATTAACCCAGCAGGGTGAACAACAACAACAACAACAACATAAAAACTTGTTTTTTAAGTCTCACACCGTGGCTTCAGTGGGAACATTAAAGGTGTAATATGTAAGAGTGTGAAGCAGTTCACGTGTATTAATCACTTCATGCTGCCAATGTGTGAACAGATTGTAACATAACTTAAAAATGAGACCTCCCCCAGCGTTCTTGGTTATCTGTGACAACCTGTGGACTGATTCCTTTACAAAGAACTCGGGACGGTTTTCCATGAAAATCCAAAGGATGTGACATTCATGCTCTTGAGTGCCTGGCCTTTCTTCAGCTCCCTGACAGCACCAACAGTGTGCAACACTAAGATTAGCTTAGAAATGGAGTCTGCCAACAGCAACAGATTTAACGTTACTGCAGCATGTGAAATACATTGTGATACTGTGGTTTTAACTGGCTGATGTTAACGCAGATGAATTACCAGTTAATTTAACAAAATACTGTCGTCAGCTGCTTCAACCAGACTTCCAGACCTGATCTGGCTGTTAGATCGGCTGGTTTGCCATTTGCAAATTATTTTATCAGCTAAAATTACAAAGCAACCAGCGCCATATCTGTGCAGTGCAGAGTTACAGCTAGCTGGCTAATCTTATTGCTAGAAAAATAATGCCTGAATGGATTTGTTAGTTGGCTAGCTTGCCACCTAACTGATCCATGATACTGAACTTATTTATTGAGATGTTTGTGTTAAAATACTGTGCAGAGGTGTATAACTAGTGATTGCTTTCAACCAGCTAAAAGCGACGCATGACGGGGGCGGCCAACTAGGTAACTGAAAGCTAAGCTATGAAGTGGTTGAAGACATAAAGACCTCACATGTTACTGAGCTCCGGTTGGAAAGAATTATGACAGATTATTTCATTTACATAAAAAAAAAACTACAAGAACAAAAAATGAATTGCAGCCAAACGTGTGGGTTGAAAATAACAGACAAAGATGCATCAACTGCAAACTTGATTTAACATTTGAGGATACACAAAGAATGGTAAGTTGAGGCTAATGTTAACATAGTAGTGAGGTAATACTTGGGTAACATTAGCTTAACAGCTAAGTAACTTTGTAAATCAATGAGACTGAAACTCACTGCAGGGGTAGACGCTGATGTTTTTAAGCACTGGCCCCACGGGCCATCAAACCCTAGATTTGGTGGCCAAAGTACGTTTATGGTGGCTCAAATGCAAACTGGGGGAAAAGCAGTTTAACGCAGCGTAATACAGCCTCCCTTGACTGTGGCTCTTGTGTTTCCCATTAATTGAGACGTGGTGTTTTATGAAAGCATTGTTTCTGATGAAAAATGAACTAGATTTCTCGGCTAGTTTAGGAAACATTACGTCCTTTGATGTGTCACTTTCTGGCCACTTAAACTCCTTGTTCTGTAAAGATCATGTTTGTAATTTGCATTAGCTTAGTAAACCCTGACTTCAGTAGCCCCGACATATCTGCAGCTTGCCAGCAGCGAGGACTGTTGGCTGTTTTGTAGAATGTTAAACTAAACGGCGCAAAGGAATCGGGATGTTTGTGGACCTGTAATGATGTGTTGGCGAGGGCTCGCTGTGTGGGGATAAAACTTGGTGGCAACAGGGGGCCAGGAATCACTCTAGGGAGAGGTTAGCCTTCAAGGCTTTCTGCCAGAAAGCCCTTCTTGGGTAGGTTTAGGGGAAAGATGGTTTGGGCTAAAATAGCAAGATTTATGCCAAAAAAAAAAAAGCTTTCTGTCTGAAAGGTCTGATGGCAAACTTCTCCCATGGGCCATAGGGTCATGATTAATGATGAATGCTGCTATGAATTTTTCAGAACTTGGGACTTGAGTGGAAATGCTAGAGACTTGTGACTTGCAAACAATGGCTTGGTCCCTCTTCTGCTATCACATATGGTTTCAGTGTTCAGGTGTCCACATACATTTGTCAATGTGGTGTATTTGTCAGGCTAGAAAAAATAACCAAAATGTGATGAAGTTGAGGAAACTTTCCACAGCTGAACTTGTATTTGTGTTTTCCTGCTCTCACTATCGGCTCAGCTGCCCTCATATCTCACTGATTGTGATACTGAACAGACAGTTTGCATGTTTCTCGCCCGTCAGAGGCCTGATTGGACGACATGAAAACATGTTCATGTACGCAGGAGGCTGCACCCAAACACTGAAATGTCACAGTTTACCTGACTGACCTCCTCTCCATCCTTCAGTGGCTGAAGTAAAACTCTGAAGCTGGACGAGCTGCAGCAGGTTCACACTTTGAGGACCTGCATTAGCGAAAATATAACAAGTTTCTTTCTGCAGCAGCTTCAGAGAACAGCACGTGTGTTCAGGCAGGATTATTACTGATATGTACTGATAGTGATGGTGCACAGCTGAGTATCTCACTGTGTCCCCGTCAGTCAGTGTAGAAAGAGGCGTAGAGGAGATAAAAGCAGGAAGTGTGTGTCGAGGGGATGAGCAGAGGAGGCCTAACCTGGACCGGCTGGACAGACACGCTGACTGTGTCGCTTCATCAGTGGACATGACTGTTTGTAGGACTTTGTGGGTCTGTCTGCTGACAGCTGTCTGATGTGATTCACTATGAGTGTGTCCTGTGCTGCTGCTGCTGCTGCTGTTGGTTTTCAGTGTGTGTCATCAAACGGTGGGAGCAAAGAAACAGGAAGCTGTGGTTTCACCTGAGGACCACAGCTCTCGCCTCCGAGGCCTCTGGAAGCTGCACATGAGGGACTCCCTGCTGAAAGGAAAAGGTGAGCGAGCACCAGGGAATTTTTTTTTCTAAGTTTTAATTTTCTTCCAGTATGGAAACTGTACAGAAGCCCTGATGTTTCCTTTACTGTTTATGACTTTAGAACAGGTGAAACACGACAAAGTTTCAATTCAGCTCAATTAGGAAATTATTATTACTTTTCTCATTAATGTCTTTAACATTTTCAAAAATATTCCAGGTTTTTTTAAATAATGGACAGAATGTTCAAAACAGACACATCTACACAGTTTTTCATGCATTTCAACTTTTTAACTACGCTTTTTCATACATTCAGCCAGAAACTCCATTCAGACTGAAATGTTCAAAACACTTTTGGGACTTTAATTTACCTTTTTCACATGTTTAACAGTTGAAAATTCATGTCATTTTCAAACCTTTTAGGATATTTTGTACTAGAGAACAGAGGAACTGTAAAATCTTGCCCTCACTCCCACACTTTTAACTCCATGTACATAATTTATACCTCAAATTATAAGAACATTTGTGCAAAATCACAGACATGAAGCAAACGATTTCAAACTTTTGGCTCCATGAGCCTCCAAGCGACAGGATGGCCTGTCTGAGGTAGAAGCAGGAGTATGAGAGGTGAACCTCAGCTAACATCTCTGAACCAGCAGTTCACACAGCAGTTATGATCACCATGGCAACCTCTGACTGCAGTTAGGAGCACAGCTGATTCAGATGAGTTAGTTAGTGCAGTTTTCACACTCACACAAACACGACTCAGACATCCTCATGTTTTCAAGTGTTTGAAGTCTTATCTGCTCATTCACACTTTCTGAGAGAAAGATTAATTCAACATTTCCAATTCATACAAATTAGAACTTTTCCAACTCTTCATAGTAAGACTTCTTCATACAAATTTAAGCAAGTGATGCAGTTTAACTCCTGTCCATTATTTATACTCCTTCAGCTGCTTCCACCCAAGTTAAACATGGCAATTCAGTTTAGTTTCAGCTATTAATCAAAACCTTAAAATGGCCTTATCATTCATACATTACTGATATTCAGCTGTTTAAGCCAGCAGTTCAGTTTAGCACCAGCTTTTCACCGGTCTTAAAATATTCTACAGCTTTCATACATTATTAGCACTATTGAAATTTTAAAGCCAGCATCGTAGTTTAGATCCCAGCCTTTAGTGAAGCAATGCAGTTTATTTCCCAGTTCACAGTATATATTTCAACCTTAATCCCTTTCCCACTTTTCCAACTATTCAAACCTTTTCAGCTTTTATCTATTAATTCATAGTTTAGACCAGAAAATCAGTTCAAACCATATAATGCTGCACATCTTCCATACATTAACAAGTTTATTCAACTTTTAAATCCCATTCATATAAATTAGATGGTTTCTTGCTTTTCCAACTCTTCATACACTTTCTCTAGTTTTTGTGCCTAGTTGGGTCCAGTTTTTCATCAGCACTAATTAGCTGTTCGTGGTGAAATACATTTCTTGCCAAAAAAAAAAAAAAAAAAAAAAGATATGACAATAATGTTATATAACTTGTCAATGCACAATATATGTACCTTTCCCTTAGAGAGCATGTAGAAGTTAAAACTCACCTGGGAAAAAACATGAATGCTTTTAGTTCTATTTCGATCATGAGGTTGTGGTCATCTTCAGCCTCATGTGGCCAGACAGCAGTATTACAACAACAAACAGAAGCTTTTTATTTCACCTGTTCTTATGAGCAGGAAATAAATCAATTTATATTAGACTTTGAAAATGGATCACGTCATTTTTTTTTGACATTTGCTTCTCGTGGCTTCTGTAGGTGTGAATTCCCTCAGAAATAATTTCTTGCAACAACACTGCAAGATGCTCCCAAATAATTTAAGTCATGCAGATAAATTCTCTGTATTTATTTTATGACAAGATCTGCAGACTCTGCCAGAACAGAATCTGTTTGCGATTTTTCCTCCTGGATGAAGCTCTTCAGTAGGACAAGTAGCCGTCAAATTGCCATCTATTCCCAACAACCAATCATCTCTCTGTAAAGCAGGTTCTAATCCTCATCCAATCAGAGAAGGGGTCAAACAGCAGCTGCTCTACTGCCGCGTCGGGATTGGCTACCATCTCCAGATTCTGCCCAACGGCTCTGTGGGAGGCGTCCACAAACCCACTGAGAACTGTGAGTTCAGTCGAAATCTGGATTGTTTACATCCTGTATTTTCACTGGTTTGCAGAAATCAAAGCCTTTATGCACGGTTTCATTCTACATTTCTCCGTCTCTTTAAGGCTGGCTGAAGGTGTTCGCTATGAAACATGGAGTTGTAGGAATCAAAGGAGTCAAGAGTGGCTTGTACCTCTGTATGAGCCCAGAAGGACTGGCATATGGAGCGGTATGTAGTGGTTTAAATATGTTGTGGTGAGAGAAAATGTGCACTTTCTCAAACTTGGTGCAAATAGTTTTACATGAGGATGAATTTATGATAAACTGTCCTCAATAAACAAAAAGCACGAGCTGCATAATGGCATCAAAACACTATAAGTTGAAATTAAATGCCTTTTTTTCCAGGAGCAGTTTTCTGACAACTGCCTGTTGAAGGAGAACTTGGAGGAGAACCACTACACCACCTACTCCTCTCTGTCTCACCCAGGCGTCTACCTGGCTTTGTCCCACAAAGGAGAGCTGAGAAGGGCAACACCGTGGGCCGCCACCAAGCCTGCACCCACTTCTTACCTCGGAGGACAACGTGATCACGGTCCTCCACAACCAGAACTGGAGCCACGTTAGGAACACGGTCGCTCTCATTGAAAGCAGCGGAGTGGAAATTGGCCTCCGCACAACAACACATGAAAACAAACTGCTAGAAAAAAACTAGTGCCACATCCAAGAGACACAGTTGGTGGGAATCTTTGGAGCTTTACTTGAGTGAGAACAGTGTGAATTATGATACAGAATCTTCTGTATTATAGAAATATTAATGGATGATAAGATGAAGTAGACTTGACTTTTCATACAACATTGGATTTGTAAAAAATTACATTAAAAAAATCAGAAGTTATTTACAGTTTTTATCTGTATTTCATTCTTATTTATTTTGTTTGTGTAGTTTTATTTATTTGTGTTTTTAAATGGAAGCCCATTTCTGCCGATGGTTTGCCAGTGATGAAAAAAAAAGATACTGAAAGAAACTTTAATGAGTTAATATCATAAAATAATAAGCATGTATCTCAAAATACTGAGGAATTAATTGTAGTGTTAAATAAAATGTCTATTTTTTTTTATAATCACTTTGTGCTGAAGTTTCTCTGTTGCACGTTGGATTAAATCTTTGGATTATATAAATATAAACTTATACAAACTTTACACAAATTCGAGAGAAAAAACATTAATTAATTTTAAGTTGTAAGTATGTGAGTGAAATAAAGAAATATTAAGAAAAGTTGAATGTTAAAAGCGTTTTTTTAATTTATTGATGATCCTATCATGTTTACCTAAGTAGCTGGGCTGGGCTAACTAGCTCATTAGATAAACTTGAAACCTAGTCAGGAAATGTAATGTAGATTTTTTTTTTTTTGTTGTTGTTGCTTTTTTTTAAATGAAGAATCGCTTTGTCAGAGAAAGTTGCTCTGTGGCCTCCTCCACAGCTCAGTTATTATGTTTATTCTTGAAGGTCTGGTTACTATAAATGTGTGAAAAACTTGCCCAACTGAACACCTGTAGTCTTTTTCAGTATTTAGGATGACCAACAATTTGACATACCTATGTACAACGTAATTACGCTAGGGCATAGACAAGTCACTTGCACCCTCACCCGTAGCTGCCACTCGTCCCTGCTAGGACGCTGATTGTCTGCACCACTTTTGGTGCAGACACAGTTGGAAAACTTGAAGCCTGGCAGGATGGTTTGATGTGACTTCAAACTAAACCAAATACATAAAAAGTTCTGTTCAAAGACATATTTTAGTTTGGCTCTGACAAAAACAGTAAAATTCCCCAGTACTGTATCTCTGAACTCTTCCTTTAGTCAAATCAAACATTTACACTATTCTGTGATCTCCTTTTGATATCTGTTGTAATATTTTTTCACTTCCATTCACTGAGACCCCCTGAGGAGGCCCGCCTCCCTCTGTGAAAACCTCTGACTCACAGCCTACAACAGTGTGGGTCTGTCTGCAGAGAGCAGCTGGACACTGAAGCCACTGGACAGTGTCCAGGCTGCAGTGAACCCAGCAGCTTCCCTCTAACTTGTCCTACACCTTCCTCCACCTGCCTCAAACACACAGACTCCCTGGACACTGGACATGCGAGTATGTAATCTTATCCCCAGAGTGGGAGGTGCAGGGTCACCCGATCCCCACTGCGAGTGGCAACACTCACCTGCTCAGGTGTCTCTTTGTACCAAAGTGTAGGAACGGCAGGAGGGCGGCCATTAGGACGGAGAGAGCGGGGGAAGAAAAAGGGGATAAAAGAGAGGACGGAGACAGAAAAAAGGGGGAGGGGGACACAGGGAGTCGGGGGGGATATGGTCTTAGACAAAGCACAGCTGAGTGTAGATGATGGCACGATGACGAAGAGCTTCGTGGGTCAGTACAGTGGACTTAACCTGGAACTCATCCAGACTTTTTCTTGAGGATCCTTGGTTTTGTTTTTCTTTTCCTCTTACTTATCCTCTGTTTTCTCTCGTCTTTCCTCTATTGATGTCCTCTCCCTTATCCACCTGTCCCTCGTCTCTTTTCTACAGATCCTGCTGCCGACACCGCTGCTGCTGACACGGCAACTCCCCCAACAGTAAGTGGACAAACTATCGTCAATAAAATGAATGCTAAATTACATGATAGACAGAAAATGACTTCTTTTATGTATTGTAAATTGACTGAATATTTTTGGGGTTTGGATAAAAAGTAATTTGAAGACATTATCTTAAGGAAATTTGCACTTTCTATAATTTTTTTTTAACATTTTATGTGCAGCCCTAAATGAAACATGGATGATAAATCAAAGATGGATGAATCAGAGGTTGAATTCAAAGCAAATATGTGAAGGAGTCTCATCTGAGTGTCATACTCTCATGTTAGCAACGTGTAAATAACAGGGACGATTGTTGGACCAGTTTTGTACAGCGTGTGAGCCCCTGCATGGTGTCTGTACTGGTTTTTGCACGCTTGTTTTTGCTTTAAAGACCCAGGACAAAAGGTGATGACTAACAGATTTCCAACATGGCTTCCCACAACACTGACACCAACGTTAGCTGAATCTTTTGTTTCTGCTGCGACCCAGCAACACATCCAGACAGTAAAACCACTTGCTTGAACTGCTTCTGACATTTTGTTCCTGAATTTTCTTGTAATCTTGTTTTTATTTTTTAAGCTTCTCCTGGCTTTGTTTCCAGCTGTGTAAAACGTTCAGCTAGCTTAACTCGCAGGAGAGTTTTGCAGACACTTTATCGTTGCAGGATGGAGTTTTCCAATTCCTGCTGGATTTCATCCCCGGCATAAATGCTCAGTAAGGTCTGGATTTTGCTGGTGGTCCATCTGTCATTATGTCTTCTGTATCTCCATGCTGATGTGTTAAGGCACAATGAACAAAGACAGAAAATGCTGCATGTACTCGACCAATGAGAACTGTTCAGCGCTGCAAGCCCCGCCCCCAAAGTTCCTGCACTTTTGGAAAATACAACCCCCTGAGCAGGGACTCTTTGAAAATGGCTGCCACCTGCTGTGATTCAATGGCTTCTAGACCCTCCAGAAGGGGGCCTATTTGCTATAAGTTTCAGAAGTTTTTTTGGATATATTTAGATTTGGTTATTTTCTCATTTTCTACGAGCCCCCCAAACAGTTGGTCAAACAGAAACGTAGTCTTTTGTTCAGAGAACGCAGTCTTGCAGTCTTGTTATTGATTCATTTATTTTAATAGGTGGTTCACTGTAGAAAACACAGTATGTGTATGTAATGTTGGTGTTCCACCTCTGGGTTAAGATGTAGCTTTCATTCCAAAATAGAAAAACTTGAGTGTTCTTATTGGAAAAAGGAGCAAATGTTCAGCTTACCTGGTTTTCTGGGCACCATCTGCATAAACTTTCCTGCACTGTTGATGACTCCTGGAAGGACTGTGCGTCCGAGTGTGCATGGTCACAACAAACTGGCAGGACGCTGATTTCTGCACGGAGGCGCCCCGGTAGCTCAGGTGGTAGAGCATGTGCACCATATACGGAGACTGAGTCAGTAGTGGCCCCAGTTTGATTTGTGGGCGCTAGTGGGCCTTTGCACACTTGTGGGTGTGTAAAGTATAATCCAGGCTTTACAGTCACACATCAGCCTAAACATTTCTTTTTGACAAGAAGTTTGATCAAATACATCTCAAAACTGCTGCCACAAACTGCTCAGTAGATGTAACTCATTAAATAAATCATCGGCCGTCTTGGATCTTTTCCTTCTCTGTTGCCCACATTTAGGAAGTTAAGGCAGAGGCACCTGAGCAACCAGACCCCTCCAAGATCGAGGTGGTGTCGGTGACGGAGGACGACCTCCCCGTAGTCGAGACCCCCAACACGCTGAACGTCAGCCCGCTGGGCAGCCTCGCCGCTGACCCTCAATCAGAGATCGATCCTGCCAAACCCGAGGAGAGCAAACCTCCGGCTGCACCCAGTCCCAGCATGCCAATCACCAAGGTGCAGCCGTTCATCCACGGTGAGACGCCGTTCATGTGGTAATGATGGTACAGCATGAAACAATGTGGAGATGACTGTACACAGGTAGAGTTACAGGTGGGATCTGCTTGAAATGTGAGAAGAGCGACACACTGTGTCACAGGATAATAGTGTGACATCAGTCCCACAATAACTTATATGTTCCAGACTTTAGCTCTTTGTTCCTCTTCACTTTCCTGTGACTAAGACTGTTTCCTATTCTTAACCAGACAATTCTGTGGGATTTTCATTCAGACTTTAAGCTGCTGAATGCCTGTTTGATCTATATTGAAGAGGTTTACAGACTTAATCCAGACTAGAGATGTTTCAATAACATTTTTCCTTCTTAATTCCTCAACTTTGCATTCCAGCCAATATATCAATCCAACACCACTGTGTTTAAAAAATATATAAATATTATTATTTAACAGCGGTATACTTCTCACCCTGTATGGATGTGATATGATTGCGATCCTTGTTGTATGGCCTGGCTCAGGTTGAAGGAGAAGTTTCCCATTTTGGAGTTAATAAATTCACTGAAAGCAATGCCAGTATTTTAGGCTGGATCGGAGGCATTTTGGTGTTTGTATCAGAACAACCTAAGTCAGACTAGGTTTGGTGGTATGTTAATGTTTTCCAACCTGCAATATCCAACATATTTGCGTGGGCCCCATGTGCCGAGGTTGTGAGTCCTCAGCAGCTGCTGTGGGTTTAACTCCGGCCTGTGGTCCGTAGCTGCGCGACCCCCCACTCTCTCCCCCTTTCCTGTCGAATCTTCAGCTGTCCTTTATGAATAGAGGCATAAAAGCCCCCAAAACATATTGAAAAAAAGCTAAATAAAATGAGAAAAAAAAATTTTCATGATCAATCACTGATAGCCGATATAGTTATTGAATCGCCCAACCCTAGTTCAGACAACAAATATCAGCCCAGTTTTAGCCATGATCAGATATTCATTTTTCTCCCCATTCTTTCAGAGTAACAGAGTTTTAGGTCACTAAAAACTTAATTTGAATTTTTTGATCGCCTTCGTGCAGATTTTTAAAAACTCCTGTTTCTGTGTAATGAAAGCATTTGGAAAATGATGATATTATCACCTTATTTCATGCATGTCCATTGTTTTTGTTATTGTTAATGTTTTGCTCTTTCATATTACTGACATTGATTTTATTGCCCTCTACTGGCAGAGCATGCTTATTTGAGTGTTTGGAATTGTTTTTGCATTCTCATGTGTCGGGAGATATTTTGCAAAATGAAGGCCACATCGAGAATTTTTTTCGTAGAGGAGGAAAATATTAGTTTTTGAAGAAAAAAAAAACCTGTATGTGTAGACAAGGCCTCACGGCTTGATTCCACTGGGCACGACTACGTCTCGTCACGGCTTTGCCACATCCACCTGAGCTGATTGTGGCCTTTCTACACTGCTCCACTCCACTTCAGATATGTGCAGTCTAGTCTAGCAGATCAGGCAGGCAGGAAGTCAGACACAGAAACAGAGGAGAGGAATCCGGTCAGTTTTCAAAATAAAACACCATGTGCAGACTTGTGATAATAAAAAAAATGATGGCAAAACAAGAGGACCAAATCAACAAAATCTGATGGGTGGAACCTGCAGGCATGTGGAGGACGTAGAGGACTGTGGTGCAGACGAGCCGTCCCCAGTGGAATCAGCTGGTTAGGATTTTCCGAACACAAGACCAGCCAGTATCAATACACCACCATTGTTTGTTTATGTTGTTGTTGTTCTCTAGCGCCTCCTTCCCAGTGAGGTAATGCACAAGAGCTCACTATGATCGCTCTGGGAGCAGCGTGTAGTCTGTCGTGTCTCTCAGCCAAGTCAAGGCCAGAATTTATGACCATAATCACCCGATCTGATACAGACACCACTGTAACAGACAAAAAGTCTTAAATCTTTTAGGCCTACTTCAGCTCATACAAAATGGGAGCAAATACAAGTGTGCTTATATCATTGTTGAGTGTATAAAGATACAAGAATTTAAACTTTACCACTCATGTTTTGAGTAAAGATAAGAATTGCAAAAAAAACCCCATTTCATTTTTGTCAGTTTCTCTGACATTGTTCTTTCTCCTCCTGACATTTAAACTGTTAGAAACTCATATTGTGTGATATATAAACAGATGTTGATGTCTATGAACTGTTTTCTCTCCATAGAGGACGACTTGGACAAAAGCTGGAAGACCAGACTGTGGGCGCACCGTGTCGAGCTGCTAATCGCCTCCTGCGTGGTCGTGGGGGTCATTCTCGTTCTCGGCATTGGCCTCGGAGGTAAGCAGCTCGGTTCAGTGTGAACTTGGTCCACTTGGCAACAATGGAACCACTGTAGCATGGGCTGCCTTCACTCCATCAATATTTGATGTGGTCCTTACCTGTTACACAATTCAGATCCCACCCACACAGAGCAGGCAGGACGCATGAGGCCACCGACACTAACTTACAGCTTTAATGTGACGGTCAGTCGTGCGGTGAGCAGAGTGGAAAACCGACACTTTACATATTATTAAATTCTTTGCAGCCTGTAAGTGTTTGATGTCTCTGACCCACAGACATCAACAGACATTTTACATCATAGTTTCTATGTTTTGATATGTGACATAAGCGAAGATTTGAAAGGTTTAAAGTAAATTTTGAGGGTGCGAATGTTGAAAGTGAAATCTGAATGTCTGAGATAAATGCAGTGTTTTCAGTGTTACAGATCTCTATCTTCAAAGTTTTAAAACTTTCTCTGCAGACACTCAGCAGCACAGTTGCAATATGATTTGCAATATTATATGATTATCATTATTCTTATTTTGAGCAAAAAACATGTTAAAATGACTATGGTGTGATTTTATTGCAGTAATCTGTACCATATTAAGTCAATAGAGTCAAATTTGTATAACAGCACATCTCTGGCTCATGATATTTATTAATTTAAAAGATTTTTGACATGCATTTTGCCTTTAACAATTATTGCACCTCCAGTGATTTGAAAATTTGCAGAAAGCTATACTGCAATTTTAATAAAATCTCGATTAATTGTGCAGCCCTGGTGTGTAGTATCTTTATCATATGCTACCTGGCTAGCCAGCTAACTAGCTAACTAGGTTGTCATGTGAGTTTGGATTAGTTCAGGGCATCAAGGTGGCAGGACAGTGTTAATTTACAGTTTCCTCTGCAGCTTTGTGATTTTACACATGAGGCACAAACACAGAGAGACTTTCTCGTTGGCAGACTGGAGGTAGTTTGCTACCTGGAGGAGCAGGAGGCGGTGATCACTCACAGTGTTGGGAAGTAACTGGTGTCAAATGGAGCAGAGTCACCGCCAGTAGCAGATCACAGATTACACGGCTGGAAGATCAGATCATATGGTTATCTAAACAAACACTGAACTCAAATCAGACGGGACGACTTCAGCGGCATTTCATATGTGGGCCACAGGAGATTTTATTTGGGTCACAAAATGAGTAAAAGACTATGGTAGAAATTCTGCAAATTCAAGATTTTTATCTGCTGTACACCTTTTATAAAGCATTTAAAATGTGTATATTGTTTTAATGATAAGAGGAAAAAACACAAGAGCCTGTTAATTCTGCCCAAATACACTTATTTTGTCTCATTTATGAAGGAGGATCAAATTTCCTATATTGTTTCCCTGATGAGGAAATGAAAACAATGAGATGAGCTGTCAAATCAGCCGAAATGCATTTTATTTTCTTCTTTTCTTTCTTGCCCCCTTTTTCCATTTTTTTTTACTTTTTGTACTTTTCTTTTTTCTCATTTTATTTTTATTTATTTATCTTCCTTTTTTTTGTATTTTTTCTCCTTTCCTGTTTCATTTTGATGTGGCATGAGGCCAGAATCAGAATTTCTCAGTGAGGGACAAAGAGTCCATGACTTTTTTTTTTTCTAATGCGTGGACAAATGTGGGCAAACCATGTTAAAGAAAGAGTATTTTTACACACTGTCCAGGGGGAACTTTAAAGTTGGTCTCAACAGAAATGAACAGAATACAAGTTTCTGCATCTACAACTCACCCTCACTGTTATCAGTTTAAGTGTCCACTGAACTTATTCTCAGTCTCATCTGTGTGTCCTCAGTGGGTCTGAGCTGTGCGGGGAAGTTTCGTTGTGGCTCTTCGTCTAAATGCATCAGCACGTCGGCTCAGTGTGACGGAGAGACGCACTGTGACAACGGAGAGGACGAGCTTGGCTTGGGTGATACACACACACACATAAACGCACGCGCGTTGACCCTGCTTAGCTTAACTGGAACATAACCTCTATTTGTCTAACTATAACTCTTCCCCTCTTTGTCTGTGTGTATGTCTCTTTGTCTCTCTGTCTGTCCGTCTTTCTGTCTGTCTGTGTGTCAGTGCGTCTCAGTGGGCGGAGCTCTGTCCTGCAGGTCCAGAAAGGAGGAGTGTGGAGGACAATCTGTTCAGAGGGCTGGAACAACTGGCTGGGGGTCTCCGCCTGCAAACAGCTCGGATACTCCAGGTACTCTGTGATACTTTCTTTGATTTTCTGTTCTGATGTTCTGTAGTTATTTCAGCATCCTTTTGATCCATTTATTGCTATTAAATAACAGCAAAATCTAACTTTATTTTGGGATCATACCGTTGACATTTTTTTTAGTATAAAGGTTT
The DNA here is from genome assembly GCA_034769285.1 of Lutjanus argentimaculatus. NCBI lineage: Eukaryota > Metazoa > Chordata > Actinopteri > Lutjaniformes > Lutjanidae > Lutjanus > Lutjanus argentimaculatus. The sequence goes on along the minus strand of JAWZSL010000042.1, from coordinate 279,769 downwards.
TCCTATGCACATTACGCTCACATATCTGACCATATGAAAAATACAAGGCTTAGGAGACTCATTTCCTGTGTCTTTTCTTGTATTGCCATGTGTAACAGTCTTATCTTAATATTTTAAAAACATTGTTATCTGGTTAAAATCTCAGCATCATCAGCTGTCCGTTCTGACTGTATCTCTGTGTGCCTTCAGCTACGTGGAGTCGTTCTTCATCTCTCTGACCTCCATCGAGCAGGACCTTCAGTACAACCTGGTGTCCATAAACCTGAGCAAATCACAGATCATTACACTCCAGAACGCCACAACCTTCAGGTAGGAAACACGTCCACGTCTGAATGAACTGTGCTGGTACTCTACTTACATACTTACATTTATCTGCAGTACATGTTTTTTCTTTTTGGTTTAACATAGAGAAAACTTTAAAGATGTGGCCTAACTGGTTGCTTTTGACAGACGCACATCTGGTTAACTGGCCCTCATTAGTTAAAGAACATCTCAGCTGTGTCCCTCAGACTTTCTAAGGGAACCGTCCAGGATTGTGTCCCAGACAGTGGATGAGACAGTCCAGAAAGTGAAATAACAAGAACAACATTTCACTCTGAGGAAAGAAGTGATAGTGCTCACACGAAGAACTAGAACCTTCCAACTGTACTCAAGTAGAGTACATGAGTAAATGCATTTTAGTTACTTTACTTCCAGCATTGCTGTCAAATATCTTGATGGACTTTGATGGTCGTACCTACTCTTCAGGCACTGAAATGTTCCTCTAGACTTGAGCTTTCTGTTGCTCTGTTTCCTGATCCATGAAGTCAGTGGACATTAAAAGTTAACCTGTAGTTGTTCTCCATGTTTGCTGTCTGATCTGATCTGACATCCACCTCCACAGTAAGACTCAGTGCAGCTCAGGGAAGGTGACCACTCTGAAATGTCTGGGTGAGAAAACAAACTGCAGACTGAAATCATCCCTGTTTTTCCTATAAGGATTTCAGATGGAGTCCAGGGGAGCACATGTGCTTCTTGCATGTGCAGACGTTCTTGCATGAAATACAAATGTTTGTCTCTTCTTTTGTGTGTTTGTTGGGGAGTGTGCAGGCATGTCTGCTTAGACAAGTAGTCTGTTTTTATAAATCACCGCAATAATTACGTGTTCACACCAAATGTGAAGCAAATTTCAATGCAAGTGAAAGTTGATGCAAAGAACACAAGTTCACTAATTTTGCAGAGATGAAAATTTTCAACTTGTGTGAAAAATTTGAGTGACGAAGTGTCGCGAAGGCCTGTCAGCGTTAAGATTCTCCCTCCTCTCTAAATCCTAACTGTTCCAAACTCCATTCAGAAAACCGGCATTTTAAAAGCTGTCTGCTTGTCATCTTGCAGACAGACCTGACATGACATGAATTCAGACCTTTTACAAATCTGCATCATGATGTCGTTAGTTCAGCATCCTTTTATTTACAATTAGTTTTTTTGGGTTCATACCGCTGTAATAAACCAGATTCATTTATTGATTTTGACACACCAATTATAGAATTGCCACTCGGTGGAGACAGATGGACAGGTGCTCTGCAGTAGAGCTGCAACAGTTACTTTTCAACTATTAAACTAATCAACTAATTTTATGATCAATTGAGTCACTTTTTAAGAAAAAATTCTCAGATTTCAGCCTCTCAGAGGTGAATATTTTCTGGTTTCATTACTCCTCTCTGACAGTAAACTGAACATCTTTGGGTTGTGGACAAAACAAGACATTTGAGGAGGCCATCTTAGGCTTTGGGAAACATTGATCAACATTTTTCAGCATTTTCTGACATTTTAGGGACCAAACAAATAATTGATTAATTGAGAAAATGATTGAAATCCTGGCCAACACAACAACTCCTCTTTTCCGTAAGAGAAGGGTGAATATTTGCTGAAGGTTGATCATTTGTGAAGTCGCGAGTCATTAAATTTTCCACAGTTTCATTTGGTGTGAACACGCCATGAGAGGATGTTTCATAATGTTCATATGAAACACTTTAGCAAACAGCGAGGGTTTAATGTCATTACACAACTGACATGGAACCAGTGTGTGTGTGCATGTGTGGCTGTCTGGATTTTTAGCATGTATGTCCTGCATGCACCGGGGTTCAACTAGTGTGAATTGTGAAGGCTGATACTTCTGGTCCAAACTGCTCAGAGATGATAGTTTGGGTCAATCTTTAAAGGGGCACTACACCAGTTTATCATGAGGAGCACTAAGTCTGTGAAAACAGAGAGAGCTTTGTCAAGTTTGAGAAAATGATCTTAATGATGTCACGAGTAACTCACTTATTTTAATAATTTTTTGTCTCTAAGTCCCTGTCAGGGAAGTGCAATACTAAGCCACTGCAGGTCAGCCACTAGACGTTCAGGCTGCTGAAAGCTTCTGTAAATACAGCATCATGAGAAAACTTTTGGATAGCAGCTTTGTAAGGAAAAGTGACCCACTGTGGTAGAAGACACTCAGGAAGACGTGTCACTGACTGATGTTTAATATCAGCATTAGCTCGAAACGTCACGCCAGTAAATTGTTCAAAGAGGAGCTCTTTTGGTGTGCGGATTTGTTTAATTTCTTTGATGTGCAGTATCAGCCCACCACCATGGTGTTAATACAGTGTGTGTAAACTATTATTTTGTTTGCACTGATGCCTTTAGAGGTACATGAGCTGACCCTCTCCCCGTCTGTCCTCAGAGTGCGGCTCCAGGCCTCGGTACACCACCCGTATCGTCGGGGGAAACATCTCCAAGCCGGGTCAGTTCCCCTGGCAGGTGAGCCTCCACTTCAGCAGCGAACACCTGTGTGGAGGCTCCATCATAACGTCACGCTGGGTCCTCACTGCAGCACACTGCGTGTACGGGTGAGTCACACCTCAGAGTAACCCTCATTTTTCAAAATGTGAATTTATTTTTGCACTAAAATCTCTCTAAACAATGAGACTTTATTGATCCCCAGAAGAAAGTCCACAAGCTACTCGGCAGTATATAAAGTCATTAAAACAAGCTCCACATTTACCAGCAACTTCAACAGTTCTTTTGCAGGAATATGGTCATATTTGCTATCCTGAGAAAAGGTTGCTCAGATATAAATGACAAGTTATGATCAGTCATATCTAGTTTTATATGTATCCGCCCCATCTCATCACCAACTCTGCCTGCTGATGTGTTCGGCACGTAGTCACACAAACAGTCGAGCATGGTGCATCTCTCAGCTTCATGGTGAGATTTTCCTCTCTCATTTCTTTGGTGTCCTCATATGAAGCATCATAGACTGACTGTGTTGGTTTGAAATGCCTCCTCCTGTCAGCCATGTTTGCCCTGTGCAGTCTGAAATGACTCTGCTGTTACTGAAGGAGGTGTCAACTGTAGGCGCCTCCTTCTTCTCTGCTGCATTTGGCTGCAGTGTAAACATGAACGAGGCACAGAGCACAAACACGCCGTCATCGTGTGTAGTTAAAGTTGTAACAACAGGAATCAGATTACTCTGCAGTCACTCCTTTAACCTGCTGGGTGACAGGAACTGAACACGTGACTGGTTTTTAAACTCTGATTGGCTCCTTCGGGAGGAGGAAACTGTCCCTGTAGTACGAGGGTTTTATTTCACTGTGTCAGACTAACATGACTGTTGTGTGTGACTGTCTGTCCTCCTCTCCTGTGTGTGGTCAGCTTTGCAGACCCCTCCATGTGGGCGGTGCATGTGGGGCTGACGGAGCAGCCGGTCAACGGGGCTCAGTCTCTGGCTGTGGAGCAGATTATCTACCATGCCCGCTACAGGCCTAAAGGGCTGGACTACGACATCGCTCTGATGAAACTGACCACGTCACTGGTTTTCAATGGTAACAGTGTCATTTTTTAAGATCTTACTGAGTCCAAACAATCTGCTGCTCTGTGTTCATTCATCCAGTCAGTCATTCATTCATTCATCCATCCATTCATGGCTCAAAGCTGTTCAGACCTTGTACTGAGTGTCTGGCCCAAATGGAAATCAGACACACTTACAGGGACAGTTTGGTTTATTTGAAGTGAGATAGTATGAAGTTCTTACAGCCCGAGTTGATGGGCCCCTCCCCTCTCCGGGAAAACTCAGTTTCATATAATGGGAGTAGGACAACCCCCCCCCCCCATAGTCGATGATTCAAATTAGTCAGAGCCCCCGTAGACGACTGACATTCTTCCAGCGATCAGTTGTTTTTCTGCTTTGTCAGTCAGTGTGCATTACAGTTACAGGATAAAACAGAAGCTCACAAAAATGCACAGTGAGAACATTTCAAAGTTAGGGTTAGGTTAGCAAAAGTAACTGTGATGGAAGCTGAGAAAGTGATCGAAACAGAGCAGCGTGACGCACAGTCAGACACCTCGTCCATCCAGACGCACCCACACAGCGCTCAGAGCAGGTGACGCTTGCTTGTTGTTTGTGCTTGTTTTTTTGTTTTTTTTGTCACTGACAGGCTCAGATTGTTATTGCTAGTGTCTGACAACATTATCACGATGGTGAGAGACCTTATTTTAAAGAGTAAGGTATGTTTTGTTTAACCTAAAATTGCTCTCGCAAAATTCACCAGAATCCTTCTGCGTCATCGTCAGCTTCATTCAAACTTTACAGAAACTAAATAAAACTCACTAAAAACGTCTTGGTTAGTTTTTCCACTGTCACAACAATTACCAACTCCGCATTGGCCAAAATAATTCTTTAATTCACGGCGTAGCCACTCTTTCACTTGTTCTTGTTTCATGGCCACCGTAGGTTCTCCTACACTCTTTGAAGAAGATGAGATGAAGTGTTTGCAGTCTACAAGCTCACTGCTAGATGCCACTAAATCCCACGCCCTGGCCCTTTAAGTCAAGATCGCAGGAGAGAAATCAATTCAGATTGGATGTAGAAAATAGATGCTTTTCAGGGCTTCTGTATAATCCACCTCTACTTTCATGTGTTGCTGCTTTACACACTGCAAAGATCAAAAATCACCTGCAACTTTAAGGAATTTTTAAAATGAAAGTTCTTATCTGGTCTTTATTTTCTCTGCACTCAGTCCTGTGAGGGGAGGCCTCTCTTCTCACTCCTCCGTCTCAGGTTTCTGCTCTCTGACAGCTCAGTGTCATTATGTGTATCAGTTGTCTGAGTTTGGCTCCATTAGTCTTCATCGTTTTCCCTTCAGCACCTCTCAGTGTAACTGTGTCTGCTGTGTCATTTCAGTCCAAACTGCAGAAATCCTCCGTCTGAAAACAGGATTTCGGTGTAATTATACATCAGCTGTGACTGATTGATTATGATGGAAACTGCACACACTCATAGTTGTGCACTGATAATCTAGGAGTTGTAGTTCATTAAACTTCTCCTCTGTAGGATTCGTGGAGCCCATCTGTCTGCCCAACTACGGGGAGGAGTTTGAGGAGGGCACCATGTGCTGGATCTCTGGATGGGGAGCGACTGAGGATGAAGGTCAGTCTGAAAACAGCTGATTTGTCGTCTGATGGCGCCCACGCAGTCACAGATACATTTGAAATTGAGTGTAATGTATAACTTTACTTACTTAACTTTGTAATGTAATAACAATAACAACTTTGCTCTGACTCATACATGCCTGAAATCTATCATGTGTTTTTTTTTTTTTTTTTTAATTGCAGGAGAGACCAGCGTGATTCTGCGCTCGGCCATGGTGCCGCTCCTCTCCACAAAGACGTGCAACCAGCCGGAGGTTTATCAGGGCTTCATCTCCTCCTGGATGATCTGTGCAGGATACCTGGAAGGAGGAACCGACTCCTGTCAGGTATACACGGTTTTCTTTAAGAGTCGTTGAGATTTCGGAGCAGCTGAGGGGTCCTGAACAGCAGGACTCACAGTGATATCAGTCTTTCCATCGTGCCATTTCTCCTTGACATTGCGTCAATTACATTTGGCTCTCTCGTTTTGGTTCCAGCCACCTGACAGGATCATATAGCTCTTAGTTATTTGATTTTACATGCTAGTTACCCTTAAACTATAGTGCATATTTTTGTATTTAGGATTTACATTGTTTTTAAGACATATCTCTATACTTTCTTGAAAATTTCTTGGCTGATAGTTCATATAGCTGATGGTCATATAGTTCTAAATTCATTTAACTGCACATGCTACGTGGCCCAATTTTAGACACATCCTGTTTCTGCAATTTGCTATTTACTTGGCAGTTTGAGTCCTCTATTTATACAGAATATTTGTGCATTTTTGAGCATATGACTAATTTATTATTATGCTGCATTTTAGGGCATATAAACTGATTGTATTTGTACATTATAAACATTTTCTTCAGTATGTTTTGTGATAATTATGTATGTACATCTTCATTCACTGATTCATTTACTAATGTGGGTTGTATAGCTCTTAATATATTTTCTTGCTAAATGTTTGCAGTCTCGGTTGAGTGTGTGTATTTATTATCTTTCATCTAGTGGCACTTTGTTGTGGTTACTTCTCTTCTGTGAGGAGAAACTGTTTCTGAGCGGTTCATTCTCTGATGCTCATCATGCCATTGTCTTTGCTGATGGGTGTTTGAACCTCACCTGTTTATAAAATTTCCATTTCCGCTCTTCGGTATTACACTGATGATGGCTTTGAGCTGAAACACGTTTGTGTTTCCTTCCTTTTTTTTGTGCCCACAGCAAATGTTTTTTTTGGATCCATACCTGATACATGAATCAAGCCTGGGAGTTGTGTGCGCTGCTACTTTTCAACATGTCTTTATAATGCATTATAGACATGAGCATCATAGAACGTGTTACCTGATCATCTACAGGTCAAACTGTACAAGGTGAATGTACCTGAAATCCACAGGGGCAATAAATCACAGGCTGCTCCTTCAAACTGTCTTTCTCAACTATTCTGCAACTGAAGGTCCTAGAGACAACAACCTGCATGAGTCCATCCACTTAAATTAAAACAATTTTTAAAACAATAAATTTAGTTATAGTTATCATTCTTGGTGTGGACAGCCTGCCCCCAAAGTTCACAAAATCTTCTCAAATATAGTAACAAGACATTAAATGATTTACCATCTCCTGTGGCTGCATGTTATCTGTCATGTGAGTCTATGAGGGATCAGTGATGTGGACAGTGAGACGTGGACTGTTTCACCTCTGTGTGTGTCTTTGCGACTCTCCTCAGGGGGACAGTGGAGGTCCTCTGGCCTGCGAGGACTCGTCCGTGTGGAAGCTGGTTGGAGCGACCAGCTGGGGAATCGGCTGCGCTGTGAGGAACAAGCCGGGCGTCTACACTCGCATCACGCAGTCGCTCAGCTGGATCCGCCAACAGATGGAGGTCAGTACAATCAGTCAGATCGGCTGGGTCCTGATTCAGGACCTGCTTCTTAAGTTTTAGCCTTTGGAAACACAAGACTAAAGAAATATGGTCTACAGAGGTTTCAGCATGTGGGCAACATGTCTCTGCTGTGCCATGCCATTGTTCTGAAACCCTGATAATCATGAAAAATGCCCAATGGACTGAAAGCCCAATTCTCTGAAGGCCCATTGTTCCAAAATACAAACTCTGGTATCATCAACATGGTTATCTGAACCCAAACAACAATCTTTTCCTAAACCTAACCAAATATTTTGGGTCTCTAAACCAAACCAAACTGTGACCGCTTCACAACATTAACCCAGTGTTTCGTTATTGTTACCATGCCAACGAAGACCACCTGACTTTGTCCTTCCCTGCACGCTCAAACACACTAAGATTTTAATATATTAATTATTATTAATATATTTCAGAGCTTTTGTTTTCGGGATAACGGGCCATCAGATAAGACAGACTTTCAGTCCGATGCAACCGGGACATTTTCAGATTATTGGGGTTTTGGAATAATGGACAGTCCCTGTCTCAGTGCAGGACACACAGTTGAGTTTGGGACACTAGCAGCAGATATGTTCATTACCATTCAAATTACCATACAAATTTGACTAGGAGAAATGTGATTATGGATATCTAAAGTAATTACACATAAGTTTGGTTCAGTTAAATGTTACAATGGCTTGCCATAGAAGTGAGGACACAGTCATCTGTCCTGAGCCTGTCTCAGGAGTTAACATTAGCACTGAGAGCTGCTACAGTCAAGAGCCTCAGCACAGATGTTTTTGTACAGTCCTCAGTAAAATGTCAGAGTTGGATTTTTCCAGAATGCAAACATTTTCAGCTGGAGTGAAGAAAGCTGAGTTCTCAGTCAAGAACAGGATAGCTTTGGGCAACGAATAATTTCAATTTATCTATCTGAAGTCTTACTACTGCTCCATCTTTGTGAAACCGGTCCCTGATGACTCAGTCTCATTAAACCTCAGTCAAAACAACAACCCTGCAGTAAATGTTGAAAGTCGTATGAGCAGAGAGCATGATATTATGACTCTAACCTGGTCACGAGGTTGTGTTGTGAGTAACGACTTTCAGTGAATTTTAAGAAAGGGAATCTGAAGAACAGCTGAAGTTTAACACTTTCTTCAGTTAAATCTGAACTAACTGACCGCTGCAGAGCACCAGCTGTTGGGTGAATTTGTTGTGTGATGTTGGATCGACAGCTGGTTCTCCTCCTGAATGGAATCTGACCGCAGCAGCTGGCAGGGTGCTCCTATTGGCCTCGTTTCAGCTGCCTTTATATGGTCAAAGCTTTGAAATGTTACACTTGACACAGAGTTCCTTTTACCATTTAGATTCTGTGATATGAGAACATGAATTAGGCCTTGTCTACATGTGCTCTGCTGCTCACCACACACATAATCTCTCACAGACCACATGGAAACAAACTTCTGTAACTGAGACGAGGAAGATCGATCGCAGGAGCAAACTGCAATTGTCCCCACTATTTTTTCTTTACAGATTTTGGGGTCTAAATGACTAATAGGTGCAAAGTAACAGATCAGCAGTCACAACATGGGCTGCAACGGCTGCAACGTAATCCCTGGATGACAATGTGCCCCCCATGTGTCCCTTCAGATTGTTATTTTAAGAGACATTATAAACAGGATTCTTACAGACAGACTTTTAGTCGTTATATCGCTCTTTCAAAGCTCCATTGACAAATAAGTCATTTTACCTGGCAGAGCACAAGAGTTGCTGGTTACCAGTTGCTGCCTTGATCTGCTAGTTTGTTACTGTGCAACCTCGGTGTTTAAAAGGTTAATTACTAAACCAAGGTAAAATTACTGAAGGTGGGGATTTTTTTAATCTATTTTTTTATTCCTAAAGTTATTTTATACATGCAAACTAACTAGCCCTTAGTCCATTAACTCCATGTTAACACATCATGGAAATTCCAGTTCACTCGAATGATATTATCTTTGAGATCTGCATTGTTTTTTTGCAAATGTACATGAGCAACAATGCACAATGATGTACAGTCTCTATTAAGTGTTTGATTAAACATGTTGCCACAGTCTAGTGTCAAAAAAGCAAACAAATCACAATCAGTTTTTTTTTATCAGCACCAAAGTATCAGTGTTTGCATCGAATCAGAAGACTGCATATCGTCCCCTGAAAATTGTGTTTTTTAATCAATGGAGTCTGGTGGCTTTGAAGAGAGCAATATGATGGCTGTTTCTGGTTAAACAAAAAGGATTTTATTCTCACTCAAAAAGGTCAGTCTTTGTAGGGATCCTTTCTGTAACAATCTGAGCCTGTCAGTGACAAAAACAAACTTTTAGTGGAACGACTTCCAGCCATTACAGCCCATCTGGTGGCCGCTGTCTGAGGCGATCTACTGGACTAATTCCAAAACCTACTTATTAGTCATTAAAACGGCAATATGTGTAAAATAAGCCCAGGTCTAAGAATACCAGAATTTCCTTTAACTCCTTATTGCCCCTGAAAAGCCCACCAAGTTCATGCTCCATCTATTTTATTAATATTGTCACACATACAGTGTGAGCTCTAGAGGTCTGGAAAGTACAGCAGTGTATGAGGGCAACTGTAAAAAAGAAATAAATCAATAATTAAAAATCTGGAGCAGGGGGAGGCAGGAAATATGGGGAAAGTGTTTTTTTGTCAAGGACCTGATTCACTAAAGAAACACTTGCAGATCTACTAATTTGTGTGCCCACCTTTTTTCTTGTTTCTTGTAAATTTATGACTTCACTCTCAGAATTTCTGACATTTTGCTCACAAATGTAGGACTACACAATCTTAGAGAACATTGAAGTTTTTTTCTTGTAAATTTACGACTTTAATTTTGGAAATTCAGAGTTATTTCTCAGAACATTATCCCCCTCCTGGGTTCCTTTTTCTCAAAACCTACGATGGCCTTAATGCCCCCTGTAGTAGACAGAAGATGGAAGCACAGTTGGTTTAAATAAAACATTCAGATCTGGTCAGTTGCGAGAGCAGTGTTACCAGAGTCAATGATCATCACTGCTACATGTTTGTGTCCACTTGTGCTAAAATTGCCCATTTCTACATTGTCTTTCAGAGAGAAGAGGCTCAAAATTCTCCGACTCTGAGCACAGACAACTGAAGCACCTCGTTACTTCTCACGGGATTCTGTTTGGATGTTTCCACGTGACAAAAACCAAAAACTTAAAGACAAACTCCAGCAGCAGAGTGACAGAGCCTTGATTCAGGAGAGAGAAGAGACGGTGCACGGCAACAGAGAGTTAGGCATCGTTTATTCCAAAATAGAAAGCTCTAAGGCAAAACAGACAAGAGAAAAGTGAAGAACGCTTCATAAAAAGCAAGACAGACGCAAGTGAGGAACCGAGAGCTCAGCGAGGGCCCACCCAGAGTCACTACACCCTCCTCAGGCTGCGTGAAGTTAACCATTTCAAGTCTCAACTTTACAAGAGGGATATAAACCAGATTACTGCAACTATTGACAGACGACTGTTGTACAGTACAATATTACAGATATTCAAACAAGAGGCACCCCAATTTGTGCGGCAATATCAACATATTGATAAAGAGATTTCCGATCTTTCACTACATGCGTATGTAGTGGCAGGGGGACCGACAGAGGCTGCAGGCTTAGTCCCAGTCCTTCAGGCAGCGAACAAGGAGTCCAACTTTTCCAACTGCTCTTTGTTTTTCATCGCAGTAGCATGTACGTGTACATAAATAAAAGTTTAATGCGTGCAAAAAAGTCCACGGCTTCTTGTTCATGATGAGCTTGTATCTCACTGCGTGTGATTGCTGCCCCCTCCAGGGGTTCCCAACTCAGACCTTTGTGATTGTGTGATCAGCATAGTGTTCTGGATTGTGCATTTTGAGAAAGTGACGCCTACGCTACTACTGTAAAATGATTAAAAGACGTATGTAACGTATGGTATACACAATGAGGGTAAAACTGGAGCTGTATTTAAAAATATCTGCAGTAACGTTACTGTGTGAGATAAAACTCTTCAGAGAGCTGCGAGCACAAAAAGTAAAATTATTTGTAACGATGCTGTACAGAACCACACAGACGTCGTTCTGCAGTTTAGTGTCTTTTTGACCAATTTCACCACGGAGGGTCAGACTTTCTTTTTGTGCTTCTTCTTGGCAATAATTCTTTAGAAAAGAACACAGGTAAGGCCTTGTTAGTATTGTAAGTTTAAAACCAATTTAAATAGCAATTTTCACCAGCATTCAATTCCTTTTTTCTGTTTTTTAGAAAACTTCAAAGAACCCTGGAAAACAGGGTCACTAGCTTTAATTATGAATCTGTACATAAATAGTCCTTACAAAACAGGAGAACACAAAAAAATGAAACAAAAACACTAATTTCATATGTTTGTATATAAAAATAAGCATCTCTCCTCTTTTTTTTTTTCCATTCTCTCCACTCGGGCTCTGCTCGGCCTTCAGGGGCCTTGTGTGAGAGCCCGTGGAGTCGGTCGTAAGAGTGCGCACATCTACTCAAAACACAAGCATGCAAAAAGTGAAGACAAACCCTTACAGATACAACTTTAAAGTGTTGGCATCCAAAATGAGAATTCAACTGGGGGGGGGGGACGGGGAAAACAAATCAAAACTCAGTCAACATTTAGTAACGGAGCGTACAAACTTGCTTCGGGTGTTTTAACACTTCTTTTTTTTTCTTCCGTTTGTTTGATTTAATCTTTTTGAGCTTAAATATACAAAAAAGTGCACTCGCATACGTCAACTAAATAATTATAAAACGGTTTCTGAAATGAAACGTCCTGATGTACACACACGCAGCGTAAACCGCCGGTCAGCAGGGTGGAGGGTTGGAAGAGAGCAGGACCGTTCCCGTCACGTCCCGTCGTTTTTGTGCTCTGTGTAAACCTAATGTGTGTTTGTACTATGATTCGTGTGTTCGAGAACGCACATGCATTCTGCAGACCTATTTACGCACGTAGTCTTGTCTGTATGTGTAGATCAGAGTGTGAGGGAGTGTGTCCTCTACTGCAATGAGTCGCTGTTGTCCAGGCCCAGCCCGGCCATGTCCGCGTCGTCGTCCTCGTCTCCGCTGTCCCCCGACTCGTCTTCACTGTGGCCTCCAAGCATCACCTGCTGTACCGCCAGCGTGGCGCCATCTGACGTCAGGCTCTGCAGACCCTCCACGTTCATGGTCACCATTGTACCTGAGAATCAAAGAATTATTTGTGATGATACCCTTAAAAAATATTCAGCAATCTTTTTTTTACCAGTGCAACAACAATTCTCCAGATGGCAATAAATTATTTATATTTGATTTTAAAGTCTAAATAGTTGAGACAAAGTAAATAAAAGTCCCTTTCACACATGCAGTCTAACCCTGAAATGTTCAGGAACATTTCCTATATGGGCTCAGGTGTCAATAGGAGCTTGAACTGATCGTTGATAGAGTTTTCCAAAAGTACAGGAACTCTGGGGTTGTGGCTTGCAGTGCTGAACATTTCTGACGGATGGAAAAAGGCATGCGACACGTCCCACGACGAGTGATTATTCTATGCAACAACACTGAACATTCACGGGCAAAAACATGCCAGAAAAACAGGCCAGATGATTTCGGCTCCTCATAACTAAACAGTGATACTATTTTCCCTTTTTTATGCATTTAAAATTGCACTTTGAAAGATGTACTGACAAATTAGAGTCAAATTAGAATGGTTGCTTTCAAAACAAAGTGCTGGGGGCATGATGCAGAAGCTAAGTACCTGGATGGGCTGCTCTCATCCATTAGATGAGTATTTGGGACTAATACATCTGTCAGATGCAGCGGCTCCATCAGGAACGTGAGGTTTAGATTATTTCTAATGAATTGTGAGATGTGGTGACTATTTCTTACTGTTCAACACAACATGTTCTGTATTTAACTGTTACAGCTGAAGCTCTGGGCCGAAAATCTGCCTCAAATACACAAGAAGCACATTGACAGTGGAATACAGGCCACTGTTGTTAGAACAGTTTTTGGGTTGTCCTTTTTAATCAGTTCAGTGTAGCTGATGTAAAGCTCCATTTAAAATATGCAGTCAGCATTCAGAAAACTTCACTAAACACAGCATTTGTTCAGACTGCAGGAAAATCACATTTTTTTTTACTCTAATCAGATCTTGAAGACAGACTGATCAGATTGGATTTGTTGATCCTTGGAAATCTGATTGGAATCACATTTCAAACCATCTCCAAGTGTGGCTTGGATTTGATCTTCAAAAATCACGTCATGTTTTTTCTTTTTTTTACTGTCCAGACTTTCTAAATTCAATCCGGATATGCCAAAAAATAATTTGGGCTGACAGTCTGTACAGGACTAAAGAGACAGACCACATTCTGTTGAACAGTGATTGATTATTAGTGACATAACATATAGTAATATATTATAAGCAATGCTAGATCAGGTTTCCTATAGCATGAAGAACCAAAGTCTTTATCTCCCTAGTTTTAATATTTACTACAGCCACACAAAAAGGGACGGGGCTATTATTTAAATTTTAGTTTACATTTAACTTTAATGCAAAGTATACACAGAAACTGGTGCATACCATCTGGCATGGTAACTTGCTGATGAGTGCCTCCTCCTGCTGCGATGGAGTCGGGCCAGAAGCGCTGCAGTGGCCGGTTTTGAGGCGTCTTTTTCTTGGCTTTTGGTGTCTCAGAGGAGCTGGCGTCCAACATGGGCTGCAGGATTCGCCTCCGTGCATTTATAAACCTGGAGACACAAGACAGCGCAGGTTGGTTTTTCCTCCATCTGTGTTGACGCTGGCTGGAACATGTGCTTCTGTGGTTTCTTGCAGGTGTAGCAGAGACCTTTGTACCTTCGGTCCTGACAGGCTGTGATAAAATCATCTGAGCCTAAAATACCCCCAAATCAAACAGCAAACTTGTGTCTTTTAGCCTGAGAAGGACAAATTAATGTAGCAGCAACAAAAGTGTAAAGAAAAAACAGTTACCCATCTGTTATTGAGGCTGAATGTGTCTTGTGGATACACTGCACTCTGGCAGAGCGGAATTGTACTTCTGGAAAGAAACCTGTTCTGTGATCTTGAGGTCTGCACCACATGTTTGCGGTTTTTGTTTCAGACTGCAGAAAATCTTTTAACAGGATGTCTCAGTCCAGCCCACTACAAACACTTTTACTTTCAACATACAAGAAGATTAGACAAACTAGTTTAAGTTGCATTTTTCAGGAGGATTTCTCATCTCCTCTGGGGTGTGGGCATCAACAGTCAGCTGATGGAACAATCAGTTTTCCACAGTGGGTAGAAAAAGTCACAAGAGTGTCATAAAAATAATAAATCTATAAAAGAATAAGACAATGACCATGGAAATGTTATTTAAAGAAATTATTTTTTTCCTAGATATTTTTCATCTTTATGTATTTATTTTTATGTGTTGGAACCGTGTGTTTTGTCTTTTCTTTTTAAAAATACACAAGTACAAAAATAACTGTTAAAGTGAATGAAAATGCTGATAAATCCTCTTATTTGTGTTAATATTTCCATATTTATGTATTGTTTTATGTATTCCATTTTATACATTTCCACATTTTTTTCTTATTCTTTTACAGATTTAATCTTTTTTTTTGGCACTCCTGTGACTCCACAGAAAAGGACAACCCCCGAGCAGACATGAATTTGGGATGGTGCTGTTTCATGTCTGAACTCACCAGTTGTTGACCTGCAGAAGTGTCAGGTTTGTCTGAGTGGCGATCTGTTTCTTTTCATCCTCTGTTGGATACGGGTGCTGCACAAGAGAACAGTAAAGAAATGCTTCACTGTTTTGTTTGAGAATTGACATCTCAAAGAGACAAAGAGTTGATGCTCACAGACAGACGGACTCACCCCGATGTGCTGAAAGAGCCACGAGCGCATGACATTGGTGGCATGTTTGGGCAGAACACCACGTTTGTTCTTGGTTGAATTGTCATCGTGATTGAAGAGGTTCAGGTCCTGGTGAAACTGCAGCTGGAGCTGAACAGACAAACACTCATTTAGATGTCTATTTGTTTAACCAATGCAGAAGTCAATCATGATGTAAATCTCATACTACTGCTATAAAAGGTTCATGTAGCATAATAACTTGATCACTTTAAGTTGCACTATCTAGTTCATGTGTTCTATATTTAATGTACCACAGTAAGCCTGTAAAAAAAAAAAAAAGACTTGTTTCAGTAATTAACATTAGCCTGTTCAGAAATTCACCTAGCTAGCCTCTTTAGCTTGCCCTAGATTACTGTTCAGATATGCAGGCATTTGTTTCTTTGTGTTTCATTTCAGAAACTAGGAAAGTACTACTTTTACTATTTCCATTCTGCAAGTAAAGCACTTAAATGCAACTTTGCTCTCTCCTGGAGCCCTGCAGTGGTCAACTTTCCCAGAAACTAGTTTCAGGGGTCTGATCCCCAACATGGTTTTTCTCATTTATGTGCAATTTATGTAGAAGGAAAGGTCTTAACTTCCTCAAACAAAAAAGGAGCTTTACTTTCATGCTTTTCATTAGGACGGAAATCAACATTTTAATATAGTTCTGTTTTTAAAACAAAACTTGTATGAAGTTTAAAATATTGGGAATTTAGACCAGTTGTTTCAAAAGCTTTTTCTCTGTTGGACCCCATTTGAGAGCTAATAAAAGTTCCTACTTCCCCAATATATAAGAACCCCTGACTTAAACTGTGTTGCCACTGCATGGTACAGCTCATCTCAACTTGAGCACTTTGGCACTTTGAGTTGAGTCAATGGCCGAAATACAATCGAGTATTGAAAAATGTTATTCGATACCAGATTTTGATACCCGAGGAGTAAATCTCATCCGTGTCAGTGAGCCATTAAGCACACAGCAGGCTTGGGCCAAGATCTAATACCGCTGATAGTTGACTTTCAAACACTATGTAAATGTTTTGTTTTGTTTTTTACCCTCAGGTTTTTGAACAGCCTCTTCTTTTAAAGTGAGTAACTGTACCATAATGTGTAATGTAATTTTCTTTTTGCTAAAATGTCTTTGGCACCGAAACACATATCATTCAGAAACCGATATCAAAGCCAAGGTATCGGTAATGGTATCAAAAAGTTTTGAATGATATCCTGCCCTCGTTGAGCCGCACCCTGCAGTGGAAACGTCATCAGACAACACGGCAGCCCTCACAGACACACAGAGAGATGTACTACCTGATTGTTTTGGACGCGTATTGTCCCAGGAGACAGAGCCTGTGTTACCACCTGGCCCTGAGGAGTGACGACTGTAACAGGCTGGTACACCGTGCCACCTGGAATTAACACACACACACACACACGCAATTGGCTTAATATAATCTGCTGAGCTGCAGAGTGCACATAAAGCTCTGATCAGAATGTCCCACTGGTACATGATGACATGTCAACTGCAGTCACAACAGTACAGTACCTGAGGGAGGGGTTGTATGCCACGGTGACATACCTGCGACCACCTGGGTGGGGTTGACGGCTGTCACGGTAACGTTCCCTTGCTGCAGGGCTGACGCAGGCACCACGATTTGACCCTGGGGGCTTATGGTCCCCGAGATAGAGCTGGGGGTCTGTGGAACAGAGTGTGCAACACAGAACAGGCCTCAGTAACATTGTTTGATGTTGATGGATCTTTAACTTGAGCTTTAGAACATGTTGATTTTACTTTAATATTGTGTAGCATTAAAGGCAGAGAATCAACGTGGTCAGTGGGTGCAGTCTGCCTGCATTTTGTACCTGAGTCTTGGTGGGCGAGAAGCTCTGAACTTGGCCTTGAACGGGGGAGTACGGGCTTCCCGGGTCTCCACTCAGCAGGGTCTCGCTGTTCATCTTCGTTTTGAGGCAGGCGATGTAGCGGCTGCAGAAGTCCTTACACAGGTCGCTCACCTTCTCCAGCTCCAGCAGGTGGATCCGCAGCACCTGGATGGCTTTCACCATCTACACATCAGAGAGATTCAAAAATGGTTAACGTCAGTCTGCAGAAAGGAACCCGAATGTTTGTCCATTCTTGTGCCTCATGTTGAGGATTAGATACTGAACTTAGATAATCAGTCTCACTCTTGCCCACTTCTGTTCATAACATAATTTACATTCCTTTGACGTGTGCTGCTGACTTCTGCTGTTATCTGAGTATTTTACTTTAACCTGGATTCAGCAGGTTAAATTATTATTCACGATCATACCAATCAAAGTATCTACAAAGTATGATGCCGTGTTTCCCCTGCCATTGCCTTGAACGAAATAAAATATTTTATTTATGGTTTTTACCTGGTTTATGTGCATTCCTTTCATTTCAGCTCAGTGTGTGAGTCTTAACTGTGTTTTACTGTCACTTATGGCCACACTGGTTTCTCTCCTCTGCTCTTGCAGAGGAGCAGAGTCACTTCCACTTTGCACGTAAGCACAGAAACCTCAAAGTGTTACATTTGAGAATGGAATAAGTTGTAGTAGTAGATAGTATAATGATGTTTACTGCTTTGGGAGGGCAGACACAGTGAATCTAGGGTAAATACTGTATTTTTAATTGATTATTCTGGATGGTTACTTGCCAACTGCAACAGATAAAGGATGCATCAGACAGTGATTTGACCATCAGGAGCAAAAGCTAAAACACTGAACATTCAGAAATATACTTGAGGTAAAAAAAAGACAACTATACCAGATTCTTTTGGTATTCCTGTCCCCCTTAGTTGGCAGAGGAACACAAAGTTCAACCTGTCCCGTTCAGAGAGGTCAGGGTCAGATCCAGCACAGAGCAACATGTTGTATTTCTAACAACTAAAGATTCACCAGCTCTGTGACACTGATTGCAGCATCTAATCATTCTGCAGAAGTAACTGTATTATAATCAGTAGGTGGACAGGACTGCAGCTCACTGAGGTTAAAGGTCACTGACATGTGACTGTGAGAGTAAGCTGGGGGCTCCTTTTTGTATTTCTTTGTGAAATACCTCGTGTCCCTATTTTGGTTTTGTGAAATACCACAGAACTGAACCTGGTTTTCAGTCGTCTGCTTCTGTTATCAGCCCAAACACTAACCAGACATAAATGAACAGGAGCTGAGGGTCCAACTAATGGGCCAAAGTAGTGTGTAATAGGGGAACAAAAACAAAAACAAAAAACAACTTTTCTCCTCCTGACGTTTCTCACCAAATTGTCGAGTTCAGGGTCTTCGCTGAAGAAGGGTTTGCCCTCCTTCTCCTGATTGCGGACAAAGTTCTCGATGTCCACGTCGAAGCTCGCCGAGGTGATGCAGTCCGAGCTCAGCGTGGACTGTTCGCACTTCTCAAACAGCAGAGCCAGGAGAGGGAACAGGGGATGTCTGTGAAAAGGTGCAGACACGAACACACGAAGCTAGTTGGTAAACTGAGCACTTGTTTCAAAAGGACAAAGTACAGTTTCTCCCCAGTAATAAAGATGGCCTCCAAAGTGCAAAAAAACTAAACAAAAAAGGTGTTAAAGCAATAGTTTGGATTATTTGAAGTGTTATTATATGAGGTAATTATCCTTTATTTATTCGCAACTTCTACAAAAGGGAGCACAAGAAAGAAAAAAACATACATAAAAGAGAAAATATTTTCTTTTAACACTAGGGGGGATAAATAAGAAATTAAAATATAATTTATTTAGAAACAAAATTAATTACTACAAATTTTAATTGCTTTTTGCTTCAAAGAGTGTCAAGCTGAGTCAATGTTCTTGTTGAATTCCTTACTGAATACAAGAAAGCATGTTTCCTACCTGTAAATTTACATTCATGGATATGAAATTTTCCATTGTAATAAGGTTAATTATGTATACATCTTCCAGAAGACCAAACAATATACTCTTCCAAAACAGGATGGAACCCTTATCAACATTTTCAGCAATGAAAACACAGATTCTGCCAGAATCTCTTCACAAATGCACAACAGATTCTGGACGTCCATTACAGAGACTAGAATTGACATCAATGTCTCTCTAAAATCTTTTTTTTTTTTTAAATGTAGTCTAAGGCTGGAGTTTAAAAGAGATCTCCTTAACTTTGTTGGTGATCAGATATCTACACACTATATATTATTGTAATTATATAAAATCTCCTTGTTATTCCATATAGACATATCTGGCGAAGTACAAGAAGTTAACAAGCTGCCATTTCTACGGTGGCATCTTCCTACAGTATGTGCACAAATTAACGCGAGCATCATAACTTTACAATTTTCTGCTTTTATGTGTACTTTTTTGTGAAAATCTTGCATATATCTTTTACTATATATTACACAGTACTTCGTTACCGAAGTGTGGCAGAGGTGGCCATTTTTTTCTCTTCTACATTATGCATTTCTGGTTATTGTCACAACCATCATCGAACTACTATGTAAAATTTGAAGAACGTTAATATCGCCACCCTAAAAGGAACCTTCATCAGTAACTGAGGGCCACTGTCTAACTTCATCAGTTCAAGTATCTATGCCGTCACCATCGGCAGGCAACAGCAGGCACAGTGTCTACAGGGGAACCCCAGACCCGCCAAAGATCTCCTGAGAGTTTCACAGATCTTGGGTTCCCTTCTAGACATGACCAGCGGACACCGAGAAAGACAGACAGGACGTGTCACTGCAGTAATGTCGGCGCCACTTGACGGCAGAACACAAAACGATACTTGTGAGGTGTAAAATTGTGTGACCTTTATGAATCCGAACTAACCCTGAAAACACACAATAACATAAACTAACAAATGATAAAATATCATAAAATGTTTTTGTCAATGGAGTTTGGTTGGTTTGGATGTTTGGCTTGTATAACGGCAGTTTCACATCAGAAAAGTCCATCTGACAGCGACGTTAAGTGATGAAATTATTCTAAATACAGTGTACACTTAACCAACATAGATTTAGTACTCCTACCTCCTCTCCGAACTGTGGACGTGCTGACTGCCATCTACTTTAGGCAATACACTCATTATGAATAGGTACCTCATACCGCCACACTTCAAGTCATCTGAATTACCCCTTTAAGGGCGTGTGAAAATAAATGCTTGCAAATCCCCTGTTGAGACAAACTGCTGTAGTTTTTAACTGCTATATAGTTTTCTTCTTCTACTGTATATCCATTATGAACACACGACCACAGCCATATGACGCAACAGTTCAACCCAGTACACTGTTCATGAGACCATGTGACTTGTTTGTCGGCTCTGATTAGACTGTAAGTGGGCAGTGTGAACAAAACAAAAATGGAACAAACATCTCCATTAGCTCAGACAACAAACAAAATCAGCAGGCGGTGTTAAAACACCCTTCAGATGCCAGAGAGCAACATGGGCGTCACATGGACAAAGGGGAGGACTTCACAGACATCAGATGACATTTCATAGTGATGGTTTAATTTCTGGCCAATCGGACAGTAATGAAGTTAAGACAGGAAAAGAAACGGACCAGGGGAGGAACACAGGGATGTTGTTCTGATTCTCTCACAAACACACAAGCAGAGTTAGTTCTACCGATATATGGAGGCTTTGTCCGCGTCCATGGGTGTCTGCGGCTCTGTGGGTGCCGGGCTGGGCGCCTCTGCCAACGTCCCCTCCATGAACTTCTGCTCCGTATCGCTGTCTACCGTCGCCACACCTTGCATCTGCGGAGAGAGAGAAAACAAAGAAGTGATAAGAGTGACAGAAAGAGAAAGAGAGACAGAAACTGACAGAAGAGGTGAAGGGAAAGGCGGAGAATGAAGAGACATAAAGACATCATGTGAAGAACAAGAGTAGCTGCAGGGCAAAACTTCACACAGAGCCTCGCTTCAATATGAACCCTGTGGAGAAGTCATGAGGACGTGGTCTGACAACCACTTTCAAAAACTATACATTTCTCACACCAGGCTGACGTTAAATTTACTTAAATTGTGATGACTCTAGTAGTAAGACTTGTTTGCTGTGATCAACAACAAGGCAGAAAGACTTACTGACAGTCATGAGTTTTCAGTCTTTTATCACCAGCAATCTTTGTTAGAGTTACTGGATTTTTCAGACGTTTTTTCTCGTGTGGTTGCACTTGAAGGAGTAGTTTTGCATTTTTGAAGTGTGGCTGTAGGAAGTACTTATCCATACTCAGTGTATTTTCAACAGTAGATGCAGTTGGCATGGCACCAGAAGCAGATGATGTATTGCCCTCTCTAAAGCCACCAGACTCTGGGACTGTCACAATAACCGCAATTTTGAAATACAGCGCATTGACAAACCAACCACAAGAACCACTTTGCTCTTTTTTCCCCTCTTTTTCCGTGAGTCTAAGCACTTTTTTAACATTTCAATAAGTGATAAATAAATGGATATAAAGCTGAAAATCTTAAAAGAAAAGGAGGAGGATTTAAAAGCAGTCACTTGTACCTCTACTGAGTGAAATCCCGTCGGCAGTGACTCCGAGCACTTCCTGTGGAGTAACTAGGAAACTGGGCATGTTTGTCACAGACACAGATCATAAGATTGTGATGTTTTGTGACACAGCCTTCAGTACTGACTGGTGTATATAACTGGTGTATTTTAACGTTTATGTTTATTTATGTTTATTTTATTTAAGAAGGGACAGTGCACATTAATTAACATGATCACTTAAGTCACGTAAATGTGCCAGATTTAGCCATACAGGCTAATTTTCATCTGCAGTCCCTGGCAGGTTGATGGTATATACATATATATATGAACAGGCATTAAAATAGCATACAGTACAAAGTACAAAGTCAAAATCAGTTAAAGTCAGTTAAATTGTTTTCTCAATTAATAGTTGTGAAAAATGTTGATCAGTGTTTCCCAACGATGTCCTCAAATGTCTTGTAACTCAACGATATTCAGTTTAATTTCATAAAGAAGTAAAGAAACCAGAAAATGTTCACATTTAAGAAGCTGAAATCAGAGAATTTTGATTTTACTTTAATCAAACTGCAACTCTCGTACACCGTATAGTATATTCTTCTTCTTCTTCTTATAATTATTATTATAATCACCATTACTATGATGGTAACGACAGACAGAGAGCGGCTCCAGTGTCAGAGCCAAGTGCATTCTTAATTTAATAATAATTACTGTACACAATTTAAGAAATAATGTTGATTTTTCAAAAAAAAGTAAACCATTTGTTCTTTTTAAGAGACTTGTCTTATATTCTTTTGTGTCTTCACTATTGCTCTTTAATAAGGCAGAAGTATTTCATATCTGATTACTTGATTAATCAATGGAATAAACAGTAGATTACTAAATAATGCTGAACCAATCAAGGCTTCAAAAATTTTTACAAGAATACAAGGGCCAGTATCCCGGCTGTCTGTAACCCGACTTCAGATTTTGATACACTAAGTTGTTTTTTTAGTGTTTTGTAGAGTATCCTGTTGAACGCAGCAGTAGCATGCTGTGTGGCTAATGTGGCTCCTACCACAGGGTGGGGTGTGAAACTATGTTAATATTACACGTCATTTGAATGTAACCAAATAACAAGTAGTAGTAGCAGTAATGAATCACTCAGATGCCAGTGACTGTTTTTGAAGGTTGCTATTTGTGAAAGTTCATACTGCAGTGTGAGGTGCGTTAGCTTAGTTATTGTATGGAAGCTGGACTGTTCTTCTCTATGATCCTCTTCATCAGTGTGTGTGTGTTTATGTTGCCGGTGTATGTACATATACTTGACAGAAATACCCTGAAGGTAACAATATAGCTGAAAAAAAGAAATGATCAAACTGCAGGAATGCATTTGCAACAGTGTGTGTAGTGTATTTGTACTAATATCGCATACTGCACTGTTGAGTCAACCCAAATAACGGCAGGCAAAATTCCATGACCACGCTAGCCCTACCACACTTCTTTGGCAAAAACAGTAATTCTACCTCACAGAACACAGCAACTGCTGGTCTTAGGTCTTTGTTTGTGTTATTGTGTAACTTTGGTGAAATGTAAACTGAACCCATAACATTCTGAAGTCGCACAATAACACAAATAAACTAACACATCTAGGCAACGGTAGGCCAACAAATCTTGTGTTCTGTGAGATAAAATGACTGTTTTTGTCAAGGGAATCCGGTGGCAGAAAATGCTGTCCGACAGCAAGGTTAAGCTGTAAAAATATTCCAAATATAGTGTAAATTTAAATGGATATTGATTTTTTTGTGTTTTGAATATGTTTTGCTGCTGACCCTTCACCTTGCAGTACTTGGCTTCACTTATTACACCAGTACTCCTGCTGCTTCTCCAAACTAGGGGCGTGTCAATCACTATCTAATGTAGGTAATACACTGACTATGGATAAGTACCTCATACAACCCCACTTCAAAAAAACCCAACTATCCCTTTAAGGGATCTCCAGCAGACAGATGCACTAAAATGTGTCTGCATTCAATCGTGCCCTCGGGTCTCTTCACATCGCGTTGTGGCTAGACTGCATCCAGACACAATGCAGACCTAAACACTGACAGATCTGGTGTTCAGTCTGATTGCAACTGAAATATAATCTATACCCTGTGCGCACACCTGTCAATGGATGCAAATAAACAGACACATTCAAATGTGGCTGAAGCCTCTGCAGCGCTCCACTCCAGGCACATTCATAGATTAGGAGCCAAGTTTCTCCTCCTTTTCTTTCACACATTTTCACACTGTGCCTGCCTGCCTGCCTACCAGCAAACCCAGGATCCCTTCCAGAGCATAAATCCCATCCCCAGCCATGTGACGGAGACCAACAATGACTTAGATTGAGCACAAACAAGCTAAAAATAATCACTTGCTTGGGGTGGAAAATTTCTCATTAGTCATAGATCCTTCTCAGCTCTCAACACCCCCAAATTTGGCACTTGAATAAAGATGTTTTGTAAGCAATTTACATAAGCACAGACACATATACACTGCACCAGTGTCTCTCATACAGTGATTTATTTGTGGTGGCCTGCCACAGCAGACAGACATGCACGCCGCCAACAGATTACCAAAACTGATGTAATAGCATTAACATTGGCTGTGTTCTAGTGTTACATGCATTAAGTGTTTCCCTTTGTTTGGCTATCCAGGCCGACTTATCACTGCTAAAAATAACTGGGGGATCCACAGGCAACGGATGCAGAATACTCAAAGTTGTAGCCTGGAACATTTAAGTGCCGTTATTGCAAACAACTTCAGCAAACGAGCAAAAAAAAAAAAAAACAGCAGTTGGAGCAGATAATTTAGGCCTCGAGGTCCCTGTCACCCACCTGCTGCTCTCCCTTTGGGTACTTGTCTATGGAGACCGACTGGGCTGCCATCACGTTCACTGCAGATGCTGCAAACACTGGGGCATTATAGAGAGCAGGACAGGTGGCCAACCTGCACAATACACACATCACACAGTTAGACGAGCTTTTAATAATAGCTTTGTTCTGTCATGATGTCAAAAGGAGATTATTATTAGATTATGTAAACTGGGAAAATGCGATTTAAGGACTGGGGCTGCAATGATTCATTGATTAATTGTCAACTATTAAATCTATCACCAACTATTTTGATAATGAATTAATTTTCAAGGAAAAAAGTAAATTCTCTTTACTTCATTATCTTTGGGTTGTGGACAAAACAAGACATTTGAGGATGTCTTCTTGGGCTTTGGGGAACACTGATCAAGATTTTTCACCACCTTCTGATGTTTTATGGACCAAACAACTAATCGAGAAAATAATCGACAGATTAATCAACAATGAAAGTAATAATTAGTTGCACGCCTAAAAGGGACCCTCACAACAAAATCAAAAATACTTAACTGCAGTGCTGTTTATCCATCTAGATTGTTTTGGTGTGAGTTGACAAGTTATGTATTAAGTATTGGCTGTGAGCGGTTTCGTTTATTTACAATTTTTTTTCTTCCAAATTACACCTCACAACTGCATCACCACGCAGAGGTAAGCCTGCATGTACTCAAAGAAGAGAGGTTACAGCTCAGCTGAGGACGCCATTAAAGTTTGTATCAGGGTTGCACAATTAACTGCGATATGGCCAGGTTCAATATCCACATTACAAAGCCAGAACCGAAAAATGTGTGAGAAAACAGCATTATAATGAGATACTGCAGTGCTGCACAGATGCCCTGGACTACAAATCTTGTTCTCCAGATGAAAGAAAACATGTTTGTTTGGTACAGACCTCAACAAATTTCACATCATCACAATTTTTATAGCTTTTTTCAAGGAAAAATGAAAATTGCAATGCATACATGATCTTTCCCACTAATCTAATCTTATATCACTATTAAAATTTCAGTCAAAAGAAATTGCATGACTTTTTAACAATATCATGCACTGTCACAAGCATAGATGCCACACCTCCATATTGGACCAGGCAAGACTGGCCTGTGAATACATGAATGTAAATGGGAGAGTTGCCATTTTTCTGGATAAAAGCACTACATTTAAATTTCTCAACCTATTTTAATGAGTCATTTTTATATGAAGTGAGCTACATGGAGTAAGCTGAGATTTTTCCCAATCCAAGTAGATCATGCACCCTTTATTATAACAGGGATCACTGAAATTGATCGAGAAATAATAGTTATAGTTTTTTTTATCCAAGAAAACCAAAGCTCCCCCCTTTACATTCACTTATTCCAAGGTTAGTTTTGTGTGGTCCTATATGGTGGCGGCGGTGATGTATCATAGCGATGGGTCATACTGGTCAATGTACAGTATATGTGTAAATTTCTATGGTCACAAGCCTTTCATCCATTCATCCTTTCACTTCCAGCTGTGCAATGTAGTTTGGTAGAAAGAAAATAGTTCTACATTAAACTGCTTATGACAAGTTGTGTGGATAATCTTGAGTAACTGGGCCATGACTTCTAGGAAGAGACGCTGCTTTTGAGTCATTTAGTTCCATTAATATTGTGGAGAAAGAAGACAGCCCAGTGATCAGTATCTTCAAAACTTGTCAGCTCACACCAAAACTATCTAGATTAGGGGTGTCAAACTCATTTTAATATTTTCGATTTTAGGATGAAGTGACGCTTTAAAAGGAGGCTGAATATGCTTATTTTCATAAAACAAAGAACTGAATAAGAAGTAGAAGTAGGAAGAAGAACGGATAATGCTGATTAATGTACGTTTATGGCGGGTAAGCATTAAAAAGTCAGGATGCATCACACTGACTTTTTCAGCTGACACGGATAACCAATGATTGTCTGCTTCCATGGTGGAAAATTAACTTTTTAAAATGTGAACATCTACCAGCCAATGGACAACGATAAGATAACCAATAATTTCAGATTTCTGTATTTTCAAAAGAAGTTCATATAACTTGAGGATAAGAAAGGCTAAAATGTAGGGAGCAAAGACAATTTAATATTCCACAGCTCTGACCAAACCAAATTTAACAGAGATCACTATTAAAACATAAACAGTTCTGAATCTTCAAATGTTAATTTATTTTTAAGTTCATCAAAAAACTTAAAAAATCTTTTGGCTTTTATAGAGCAGTTTGTTTAAGAATTCAAATTAAATGCTTTGGCACAATCTGTCAAATCAGATATTATTACAGCCAACATTTTTGAGCTTGAACTTCGTAATCGGAAAAATAAATGATAAAACTATCTCACTATTGGACAGCAATTTATCGCCCCAAAATTTAAATCTGACCTTTTTGTGATCAACGTGTTGTGTTTGGAGTAGGGCTGGGCAATATATCAATATTAGATCAATGCTGTGATGTTGAACTAGAAATAATTTAGATTGTGATACTGTTATATCATGATGGGGAATAAGTGTTGCT
Organism: Lutjanus argentimaculatus; assembly: GCA_034769285.1. Taxonomy (NCBI): domain Eukaryota; kingdom Metazoa; phylum Chordata; class Actinopteri; order Lutjaniformes; family Lutjanidae; genus Lutjanus; species Lutjanus argentimaculatus. The sequence goes on along the minus strand of JAWZSL010000042.1, from coordinate 252,661 downwards.
TGCTCTTTATGGGAACTATTGGGTTTCTTTACAGTCTAGATCTGATCTATATGAAAAGTGCCGCATGATAACATATGCTAAGATTTGGCGCTATATAAATAAATCTGAATCGAATCGACTTTATATCCACATTACTTATGATTAGTTATCCAAAATCTCAGTGTTAATATTTTGTGTAACTATCAATAAGTTAATCGATTTTTAAAGTAATCACCAACTATTTTGATAATCAACTGACTGGTTTGAGTATTTTTTTAAGAAAGAAGTCAAAATTCTCTGCTTTCAGCCTCTTAAATGTTATATTGGGTTTCTTTAGTCCTTCATGACAGTAAACTGAATATCTTTAGATTGTGGACAAAACAATTTCGGGGGCATCCTCTTGGGCTTTGGGAAACACTGATCGACATTTTTCACCTTTTTTTTGGATATCCAACAGACCAATCAACTGTAACCACTAATCAAGAAAATAATTGACAGATTAATCAATACCAATAATTGATTAAAATAATTATCAGTTGAAGCCCTAAATTTGTGAAAGCATCAAAAGTCATCTCATAAATATCATGACATTTTATTTACTCTATATTGCCCATCTCTAAAGGCATCATACTGCACAAGCTCATCATGTTTGCACTATTAAAGAATGTGCAGTATGTTGTTTTAGGGAAATGTGTGTACTGAGAGACATATCGTATATCGTGGACCAGCCTAAAAATAGATTATTTACAAGCCAAAAACGCCCAGCCCTGCTTCGGAGGACATTTATTAGAACAGCAGGAATAATGAAAAGAAAAATAAAACCTCTGCTCTAATGTTCTGTGCAGGTACAGGCACACACACACACATCTGGGCAAAACAAGGGACCGTGAAGGCACCTCAGGGGGAAAAAACACCAACATTACATTAAGGAAGTATTTGTACACATTTGGCCAATAGTCAAAAACATTAATGTTCAAAGAACAAAAGGAGGCTGATGAATCGAGCCTGAGGTGCTGCTGCTGTGATAATAAAGAGCTTATGTTAACGTGACCCTGCAACTGTTTTTAACACACCCACCACGATGAAGTTAGCCTTTAGCCCCGTGTTAGCCCCGTGTTAGCCCCGTGCTAGCCCCTCACACACCGTGTGTGGCGGCAAGAGGGATAAAAGTTTAAAAAGCCTCTGAGCTAACATGAGCCAAGTGTCCTCTGACCGGGACGAGGTTCGAGCAGTTCACAGACAAAAGAAGCTCGGCTGGAGTGAGCCGTGTTTTTACACGTTATTCAGCTGTTAGCCTGGACGGTTAGCGCTACGCTCGCGTTAGCTACCGAACCCAGTCTCAAAGGGAACCTCAGACACGCGGAAAAATCTCGCGAGAGTGGTCATTTTTAACCTAAACGATAATCTTTCCATAACCCCTAACCAAGTGTTTTCTGTCCTTCAACATGTCGAGACCCTAACCGCAACATTGTCTCGTTGTTAAATTTAATCAGTTTGCATACAGTAAGCAATTAAAAAAAATTGCGTGGACAAATCTCGCGAGAGTTTCACAAATAAAGGGTTCCCTTCTAGACACAGCCGTCCGTGGTTTAACTCAAAAGGGAGCAGCCGTCTGGTTAGCAGCAGCTAGCGTTAGCAAGGTGGGCTAACTGTTAACTTAAAAGTGTTTCTCACGCTGCTGCGGTGCGGCCAAAATGCAAAGCGCCATATTTAGAAAGGGAATCACTGCCAGAAAAACAAGCTAACGCAGCTAGCTAACATTAGCCAGATACACAAAAAAAAAAAAAAAAAAAAAAAAAAAGACCCCGCTGCGGATTGATACGGAGCGAGCCAAATAACAGGACAGCCTCGGCCGCTTTACCGTTTTTTTTTTTCTATTAACATTTTAAATGAATATGCATCTCTCGTCAGTCGTGTGCAGCGATATTAAAAGAAGCGTCGGCTTCACAGCGGGTTAGCCCGGCTGATCCTCAAATCCTCCCCACATCAGTCAATCAATCAAGCGGGGACAGCTGCCCTCTCTCTCCCTCCCCTCCCCTCCGCGGAAACGTTACAACTGTCGGGCCTCGTTTCTCGCTCTCGCCCTTTGCTTTTCCACAATCCTCCTCTGCCCCCAAAACGCCGACATATTTTTTTACCCCCCCTCCTCCTCTGTATACAGTTTTTTTTTTTTTAATTCTTCCCGGAGCTCTCGCGCTTCTCCTTCCCTTCCACAAACACCCTCCGCCGCCCGGGCTAGGTCCGCGCTCCTCGCCCCGGGGCATTTTTGCGTGCGGCCCAGATTGTTTGATTGATAGGGAACGGAAAAAGAGGGATTTTGAGTGACAGCTTACCTGAGTGCCAATCTTCGTCACACTGACAAGCGGCTGCAGCAATCGGGACCCGCAGTTGTCGCGTTGCGTCATCGCGTAAGGGCACGCAGGGGCGCTCGGCTCATGAATATTCATGAGGTGGGCGGAGACATGACGTCCTGCTGCCTCAGAGTCCCTCTGCACCCTGCTGGGCTTCCTCCTGCTCGGCAAACGCTACTCACTGCCCTCATTTACACATTTTCAGTGTACGTCTCCAGCTTTACACCGCTTTATTCACATTACCTCATCATATGCACACAAATGCACTAACATAACAATGGTAGAAGTTTATTTTAGAGTTCTCACACAATAAACACTTTCCGCAGTAACAACCCAAAGATGCACAATCCTAATGACAAAACAAAACATAAGTCAAAGACAGAACAGAAGACAATACAAAAACAACACCCATCTACTCCACATCTGTATATTCCTGTATGATCAGCTCACTAAATTCATAAACTCAGATCCTCCCCAAACAAACAATTCTTCAGATCGTGACCAATAGTTGTGTCCAAGGTGGCATTACTGTCCAATTATCCTTCATTCTAATAACGCCACAAAAAAATGAAAAAATAGGTGAATGAAAAACAAAACCTTAAACCAGGTTTGAGTCCATAGAAAACTCCCTTTTCTTCTTTTCTTTATGCACAAAATGCATGTAATATTTCTCCCCATATGATTTCAAATTAAGTCATTTATGCTTTTCTTTTTAATTTATTTTTTCCAGTTCTACTCAGAACTGGTCTTTGTTCCAAATAAATAACAAACAAATATGATTCCTTATAAAAACAAAGGCTAAGGAAGTGACTTTTAAAAGGATTCATCGCTTTCATTCATCCAATGTTTTTCTGCAGAGGTATAAAAAATTGCATTAATATGGCCAGAAACCATAAATTAAGTCTTAATTCTTTTATTATTTGGATTTTTAAATCATTTTATTTATTTCTTTAAACTCTCCATATTTATCTGCATTTTTTTTTTTTTTGCCCCAACATGTCCTTGTTCTGTATTTTATACAGACAGAAGAAAAATAATGTTCAGCATTCTGATAATCCAGTGGGTTTTTCCAAATGAGAATTCAAACAAAGACCATAGAATTTTCTCAACCCACAAGATAACACAGTTGACACTGACTCTACATGCCAGGAATAATATTATGATGTGTGAATAATCATTCCTTTATTTGTTCATTTATTGGGCAGAAATTAGTCAAATTTAATGCATTGTGTCTAAATAAATTACTGGAATCAGCCTTTAAAATACCCATAATACCATAAAACCATAGAATACCCATAATGCAGAATCCAAACAACCAAATTCCCATAAATGACTGCAGAGGACAGGACCTGAGTGAAAGCTACAGCACTGGTTTGTTTTTTTATACTCTTCTTCCCAAACAAATCAATATTATATCATCATGTTAATTCAACTACTTGCAAAATAACATATCTATAAATCTACATTTTCCAATCATAAACAATTTCTTTTACGTTTAAAACAATACATTAATTCAATCCTATTTTCCATTCTGAACTGATCAGTGATTTCTGTGTTTGATAGCATTATCAGTTTGGGGGTTTATTTGCATGTTAATGTTGTTGTTTGTCAATAAAATGTTCTTGGCAAACACTATTCACTGCCCTCAGTTACACATTTTCTTTGGATATTTCCAGCTTTTGGATTCTATTTTTATTTCTTATTATATTTTCCCTTGCACTGCTACTTTTTGTGTGTCACATCCAATCAATAAAGGTACATCTAATCTCATCTTAACAACAGTGGTGGAATGTAACTAATTCCATTCACTCAACCGCTGTACTTGAGTACAAATTCAAGGTTCTGTGCAATCATCCCGTGCAATACTATTCATAATCATGTCTACTGTAATGCATTAAAATGAGCCCAATAAATGATCAAGTAAAGAATTTATTATTCATCCATCATAATATTATTCCAGGCAAGTGCTGAGTCCACTGCGCTATTTGTTGGTTCAGAAAATGTCTTTGTCTGAATAATCATTTGAAAATTTATCTCAAAATAAACTTTCACAATGCTGAAAATATAAAGTATGTGTCATTTTGTTTGTTTTTTTTGTTTTTTACAGGACAGAGACATGTTTGGGAAAAAATGTACAGAAATGGTTTCTGGTGAAATTCTTCTGGTTGATAGTGGACAGAAAAACTGCAGATTGTACCCGTGAAAACAAATTTCTGCACCTCTGTGCAATCATGTATGAGTGTGACCAATTTGCCCCCAGTAATCAATAAGGTATTTCTTTATTCTGATAGTGTATAAACTCTGTGTATATTTTATTTAATTTATTTTTTTGACAGGGACAATGTACAGCAGTGATCAGTTAAGTGATCTTGTCTTACTTCTATTTAATTTAAAAAAAAAATCTTGAGTATTTCCATTTTATGACACTTTATAGACTTTCTCAGAGGCAAAAATGCTCTTTCTACTCCACCACATTATCTGAGAGCTTTAGTTACTTCCTGTCCAGTGAAAACCATGTATCTCCAGTGTTGATTTTTGAATGTCTGTGATAAACTGAATGATAGAGTTTTCTTTTGTAGGTCCAGAAAATGATCCTTCTTCAGCTAAATAAACTCTGAAAAATCTCCTGGAGCTCAGCTGGAAAATGCATTGTCACAAAGCTGAAAACATTGAGCCATACTACAAACATATGATGATCTTAAAGGCCGTGATGCATCGCTGTAGGTTAAACTATGCGACAGCACATAAAATGGTTAAAATGAGCTCAAACTTAAAGATCTACAGCAGTAAAATTAATCCAGAAACATCAGCTGTTATAATAAAACACTGACGAATAATAATAGTTACATGCTTTTACTTAATTAAGGTTCTGAAGGCAGGATTTTTACTTGTAGTGGAGTATTTTAGCACTTTTACTAATGCAAAGGATCTGAACACTTCTTCCACCGCTGCATGACAACAGATGCTGATTGTTCTCTCCTAAAAGAACGCATATAGCCGTAATAATTAGGGCATTATGTGCAGGCAGGCAGGCTAAAAGGGAGTGAAAACTGTAATCATTAAAATAGAAACACAGATAAACCACTTGCACACTCAGCTCTATTCAAATGACCCCCCAAGGCAGAAAAGCAGCACAAAAGAAGCGTTTGATCTTCGCCTATCCCTTTACATGCATATTCCTTTTTTTAAGACAAAACAGAACCACACAGACTTCATTTCTCATTTGTGTACTTTAATAATATGACATTTTAACAGCAGAATTTCACGCAGATCTGACAGGTGGGAGGATGATCATATATATACGTAAATAACGACAACACCATCATCTTTTTTTTTTTAAACAACATAAAGGTTTGCAGCCGGGCCAGCTGCTCTAGCGTCTGCCGGAGGAGGGCTGAGGGAGACGAAACTTGGCCATCTCGAGGTCCAGGTCCGCGAATGTGTAGGGGTTGTAGCTGTGGTGCTGGTAGTTCTTGTAAGTGCTGTTATCAAAAGGCTCCTCTGGCTCTGGAGGTGCCGCTGCTGCTGCTGCTGCTGCGCCTCTGCAGAGGGAGGGGAAGAAACAAAAAGAGCTTGTAAGAAAACTGGTAGAAAGGTGAGAATACAAATCTTCCTGCTGTTCATGCATCAAAACAGAAGTAACACAAGGTTAGCCAGATGCAAAACTGGGTCTAATCCTGTATTTCAAGCAACAAAAACTGCAAATAAGACTCGATCAAGGCACTTCTGCTAAATGAAAACTAAAATGGGGCTTGCTTTGTAAATATTTTAAAAGATTTTGGAAGAGACGGCCCATTTACATATTCACACATGCTGACAAAGGTGGTTTATGGTGGGGCATTTCCTATGGCAGCAGGCTGCATCACCCCCAACAGAGTGTGGAGACACACTGGTGTGAAAAGCCTCAAGGAGACATGTGAAGGTAAACGTGCTCGCAGACAGTAAAGTAAAGGCAGCCCATACTAGAGACAGATATACTGGCAGAGGCGTGAAATGGATTTTTTTTGAAAAAGGGCAACAAGTCAAAATCATACTGTGTTGGAAACTTTGATTAAATAGAGGAGTATAATGTCCCTTAAATACCAATTTAAGTCTAAATCTGCGTGGAAAAAACCCTGATCGTGCCCTGACAGTAAGGTTATAAACAACATACATGAGACAGAAAAAATCCACAATCACAGAGAAAAAAAACATTAAAGACACATCTGCACTTTTTCATTAATCGACTCTTTGGGTGAAGAACAGATTTATGAAGTTTAAATAAAGGGAAGAGATGAACAAGTGGTGAGGAGGTTTTTTTGTTTGTTTTTTTTCCCAGGAAGCAGAATTACCCAGTTGGTCGGAGAAGTGTCGGCCAAAGGGCTGCAGTTACAGGAATGTTAAAGGGATAGTTTGTGCTTTTTGAAGTCTGGTTGTATGATGGCGGTAAACATGCCCCCAGTTTGGAGCAACAGCTAAGCAGTGTACTGTACTGCTGTGGACAGGGTCAGCAGCACAACATATCTTAGAACACCTAAAAAAAAAAAGCTTAAGTGTACACTCTGGATATTTTCACTGCTTTTACTTTGCTGTCAGGAAATGAGAAATTTTATGAGCCAGTTATAGCTCTCTCAAACACAGGAGCTGCTGGTCCACTGGGTGCCTCGATCAGTAGTTTATTTGTGTTGGTGTGACTGTGTTTTTTAAAAGGTTAGTTCAGATTTATCAAAGCACAAAATAACAAAAACAAAGTAACAGATCAAGGCAGTGGTAGACCAGCAACTCTGCCAGGGGCTCCGTTTTCAGATTCATTCATTTAAATGATCCTGATATGTTTATTTTTACAAAATGCTTCATAAGTAAATGAATATTTTAACATGTAAATTTAAAATAGTTTATAGATTACATTCTAATCCAGACAGTTAATTACACATCACCCATTAATAATAGCTTTCTGAACAAGGCTCTGGTGTCAAGGCGGTCAGTCACAGATTGGTAAAACGGATCATTTTAAAATGATCAGCTTCTACAGCAACAAATAAAGTTGATGAAAAACAAAGGAAATATAATCAGGAGTATCTCCAAGACAAAGGACAAAGTGTCTCATGGATATTCTGATACATGTCTAATATCTTTCAAATTCATTTCTCTTGTGTCGTCCTTTCACATAACTAAGTGAATGTAGAAGTGTCAAACACAGGCTACGTCACACTGTTCCAGGGGGACAAACATGAGGGGGTCCTCCATCTTGTAACTGGTCCTTGACTTAGACAAAAATTGAGAACCTCTGTTTGAAACGTTTAGTTCAGATTCACAGAAGCTGCACAGTAAGACAAACTAACAGACTGAGTCAGTGGTGGACCAGCAACTCCTGTGTTCTGCAAGTAAAATGGCTGTTTTCACCAGTGGAGTTTGGTTGGTTTGGAGAGAGTGGTATTGGTTTATATAACAGTGTTTTCACATTGGAAAAGTCTGTCTGACAGCAAGGTAAAGGGGTGAAAATATTCTAAATATACGTGTTGCTGTTGACCCTGTTCCTACACCGGTACTCCAGCTGCTTCTCCAAACTGGGGGCGTGTCGACCGCCACCTAGTGCAGGTAACACAATGACTATGGATAATTATCCCATACAACCACACTTCAAAAAACCCCAAACTATCCCTTTAAAGATCAGAATCATCGCTAATCACTGGTTGGTAGCTAATCGGTTCTCATATTATGTCTATGATCTAATGATTTTTAAAACATCTTGGCTAACTGTGTGATTCTGCTTCCTGAAATACTTCCGCTGACTCCACCCACTCCCAGCTTCTGCTCGTCCAGCTGCTGTCAGGGACACGTCTTCACTGTAACCACATGTGCACTCTAACATTACCATTAGCATTAACATTACCTGGCACAAGGACACCAAACATTATTAATAAGCATTATTACCTGCAACCTTAACATTAACTCAGAAAACCTGTAAGTTAATCATATTTAAAAAAAAACAAAACAAACAGACATTATAAATGAGCAAAAGTGAGCAATATATTAAAAAGCGTAAATATAAAAGCGAAATGTTCTGGGAGTGAAGATGGATTTGGCAACAGTGAGGAGGCAAAGCGAGAGGGATGATAAAAAAAAAAAAAAAAAAAGATAGGAGGTGGATTCCTGAGCCACAAGAGGAGGAGGAGACAGAAACATGAGCAGGGTTAGTGTCACAGTCTGCAACAAGCAATATCAGTTTGCTCATGCACTGACAGCAACACCATGATAGTGAAGGTGGGTGGAACACCCTGTTTACACCTCGTATTAACATGTGTCCCCGTGATCCGATCACAGGTGGACAGCTCTGAGTACAGGTGTGAATGTGCTGCGGCTGACTCTGATGAAGTCAAATCAGATTTGGACGTACAATACTAATATTCTTTTTCAGTTCAGTGCACTGCCCAGATTAAAGTAAAAGCGTGCATCCTCCTATAGTTCAGTTATAAAATCCCAGTGCACCAAGGAGCTTCTCTCTGCAGACGCTGTCTGGGTCGCCTGCGCTGCACGCTCTGCGCTCCTTCACACTATGAATTTAAGATTTATTTCGACCAAACCAGAGTTGGTGATTGTTGGAAGAGTGGAAAGATGAACCAGGAAGCTGACGGTGATGTTAAAATTACAGTTTTCTGAAGAAAGTCTGGTAGGGATGCATGATACTGATTATTTGACTGAACCTGCAACTGTGATATGCAATACAATTCGTGGGAATGATTTCTGCTGGGGAAAAAAGTGACTATTTGATATTTGTTTGGGTCTGTTGATGAGAACAACAAATCAGCTGTTTCTAGTTAAACAAAACATCTTTTACTTTTTAAAAAAAGGTCTCACTGCAGTGATCCTTTCCATAATGTTGTCAGACACCTCAGGGGTAAAAACTGTGTCATCTGCCCTGTGTGCTCCGTGGTGTGCTCTGGTGAAGTGACACAGTTAAAAAGCAACAGCCAAAACTTGTTTACCAGCTGCTCATTTCACTTCTTACTTTTTTTAATAAGTGCACCAGTTAATATAAAAGTATATTTATAATTCTTCACTGAAATGTTCTTCCTGTACATTTCTGTAAGCTTCTATCTGTTTTATCCTGTAATTGTGATGCACACTTGAATAAAATAAGACTGTTCAGACCACATTCAGAGGTGGTGTGGCCCATATGTGACCACATTCTTTTCTCAACTGACTTCCTGTTAGTACGCACAAAGCGGTCTGCTTTCCACTTGGTTCACTGTAATGCAAAGAATGTGCCTTTTCTGTTTGTTTGTTTGTTTGTTTTTTTAATTTATATTCCCATTGAGATTTAACATCTTTTTCAAGGGAGTCCTGGCCAAGGTAGATAGCAAACATACAAGAATCTGGTGGAATCAGCTCATTTTTTTCTCATTAACAGAATGTAAATATACAAATTTTATTTATTTAAGTTCATTGAACTTGTATTTGTTTACAGAACTTATAAACAAAAGTTTTTCTAACCTGGAGTCTTTTGCCTTGAATGAAGTGGAATGAATGTGCTGCACAGCGTGATCAGCATATTAACAGACTTCCCAGCATTCACTGTTTGAGAGTTAAAACGCTCCTGAGACTCTTCATTTTTATAATTTAAAGTTTCAAATTGAGAAATTGACAAGAAAAAAAATGTGTTTGAATGAATACAAAACTTTAAGAGGAGCTAACTTTTATTGGCAGTAAACATGTCAAATTTTACAGCTACAGTAAAACAGTAACTAATACAGGCTGTTTCTTTGTTGCATGTGGAGAAAGTTCCCAGATGTCCTTAAAAAATTGTGAAATTTTGTGTCTGCAACAAATTCTTAATTATTTGGGCCTTCTTGTTAATTTGGAAAATGTTCTACATGAAGTTATTTCTTTCTTTGTGTAAAAAACATTGTGTGAGTTTGTCCCAGTGTGTGTTTTTGGTTTTTTGCAAACAGAAATGATGTAGCGGGGGAAGTGAGATTTGATCACAACTGGTCACTTAGACGCATGTAGAGACGCATTTTAATGCCAGGTGTGAAGTGATGTACTCAGAACTATCCACTCCTGATCAGATCACCCAAGATGCATGTTAATATTGGGTGTAAACAGGGTCTTAGTGTCACAGTATGTCATCTTGATCATGCACTGACAGCACAACAACAGAGTTGTGTGGGTGGGTCAGAGACAGACAAGTCTAAACTTCCATTTGCAGAATGCAAGCAAAGTTCAAGAAATAGAAAAAATGCAGAAAGGAAAAGAAATGCACCAAAAAGACCTGCAAGCACGGTTTAAAACACATGTACACTACAGCCGCCTCATGCAAATGACCCAACTGAAAAAACCAAGACAATGAGGTTAGATGTGACAGCGATGGAGCAAACGTTAAAATAAAGACTCTATTTAAAAGAATCCAGGGATGATATTTAAAAACTACTGTATGTGTCGCCTGGTTAACACCTAAACATTACACAGAATGTGTTATGGAGGATAGAGAGAAAAATGTGGTCATCTGTGGGGGCTCAAAGATCCACAAAGAAGAGAGGGAGAGGTAGAGATTTGGGGGGATAGGGTGGTGTAGTGTGTACCCTCAGATGGTTCAACTGGGGCCTCCGCCTGCAGCTCCTCTCCTGCAGCTTCAGCTACAACCGGAGCGGCGTCCACCAGCTCCTCTGCACTCTCCACGGGGGCTGAAACTTCAGCTGTGGCCTCAGCAGCTGCTTCGGCGGGGGCGGCTTCAGATTCTGCAGGTTCTGGGGCTGCTTCTACAACTTCTGCGGGGGCTTCAGCGGTTTCTCCAGGGGCTGCTTCTACAACTTCTGCGGGGACTTCAGCGATTTCTTCAGGGGCTGCTTCTACAACTTTTTCTACAGGGGCAGCTTCGGCTACAGGCTCTGTGGCTGTTTCTAGAGGAGCTTCAGCAACTTCTGCGGCTTCAGCTATGACCGGAGCAGGGTCCACAAGCTCCTCCGTGCTCTCCACAGGGGAAGAAACTTCAGCTGCAACCTCAGCAGCCGCTTCAGCTTCTACGGGGGCTTCAGCAGCAGCAGGCTCTTCAGCAGCTATGGAAGCTTGTGCAGGGGCAGCTTCAACTTCTACAGGCTCTGTTGCAGCATCTGTGGGGGCTTCAGCAGCTTCTACAGGAGCTTCAGTTGTGGCTGCAGTTTTGGTCACAACTTCGACAACAGTCGGAGTTTCTACTTCAGGGACAGCAGGAGATGCAACATCTTCTATGACTTCTGGAGTGGGTCATCTTCTGCTGCAACTTCAGCGCCCTCTGGAGCATCTTTGGTGGTGGTGCAGATCTCAGGAGCAGAGTCTACTAACTCCTCAGAGCTGACACTGGGTGCCTCCACAGCTTCAGCTGCTGCAGGAGCAGCCTCCGGTACGGCTGCAGCTACAGAAGCCAGAGTAGCTTCAGGCTCTTTCACTTCTGCTTCTTCTCTCACAGTGGATTCTGTCTTAGTTTCAGTCTTCACTTCTGACTTCTCGTCATCAGAGTCCGAGTCGGAATCCGAATCCGAGTCGCTGGATGAGGAGGACGATGATCCGTCACCTGTTGGATCAGCAGGCTTAGAGGAGGCTGCAGCAGCGGCTGGAACCGCATCATCTGTGGCGGCGGCTGCGACTGGAGTGTCGTCTGGTGTTGGGGTTTCACTACTTGTTTCAGTCAGGGGCTCAGCAGCTGGAGCCTCTGCTACCACTGGCTCAGCTGCAGCTGGTTCACTGACAGCAGTGACGGGCTCAGCAGCTGGGGGAGCCGCATCAGTTACAGGTGGAAGCTGTATCAGCTACAGGTGGAGCTGTGTCAACGATAATCTGAGCAACATCGGCTTCAGCAGCTGGAGCCTCTGCTGCCGCTGGCTCAGCTGCGGGCGGAGCTGGCTCAGCAACAACCTGAGCAACATCTGGTTCAGCAGCTGGAGCTGCCGCTGGCTCAGCTGCAGCTGGTTCACTGGCAGCAGCGACAGGCGCTGCAGCCGCTGCAGCTACAGCCGCATCACTGGCCACTGCTTCAGTTACACCTAGAGATTGTGCTGGGAAAACTCCAGGCTCTGAAAGTTTAATTGGGAAGGCAACTGCGGTCTTGTAGGCTAGCAAGGTGGCTCTGTCGTCTGGAGCCTCTGCTGCTGAGGAAAACGTAAACGGGACAACAAGAATGGTTAAGAAATAAGAAACATTTAGAATAAAGTGGCATGACTTCCAAAGGCGATCAAAGTTCCTTAAAACTTATTTTGCTTTACTTCAAAAATAGAAAATAGAATGACCGCAACACAAGATTCATGCATCAAAACACATAAACTCATTTTTAACGGTTACACTGTCATAATATTTATAGTCACAATATCTATTTATTGTGTGGTTATCTGAGGTATTTATCCATAACCAGTGTATTACCCACAGTAGATGGCGGTCAACACGCCCCCAGTTTGGAGAAGCAGAGAGAGGCACCAGCACGGAAGCTAATCAATGTACTGCTGCGGACAGGGTCAGCAACAAATTGTATTTTATCCACTTAAAAAAGGCCCATCTAAAAAAAAACAACATCAGTTGAAGTGTACAATATATTTAGAATATTTTCATGGCTTTACTTTGCTGTTAGACAGATTCTTCCAACAGGAAACCGCTGTTACATAAGCAAAATATCAATCCCTCTCCAAACCTACCAAGCTTCCATGGGAAAAATCAGTAATTTTACCTCACAGAAAAGAGATGTTGCTTGTCTACCGCTGCCCTGATCACTTATTTTGTTTGTGTTATTTTGTGACTTCAGTGTTTTAATAGTTTAGTTTTGTTTCACCAAAGCGCACAAACACACAAACAAATTAACCGATCGAGGCGGGGGTAGACCAGCAACTTTTTCTGCGAGGTAAAATGACTGATTTCACACATGGAGTTTGGTTGGTTTGGAGAGAGTGATATTTGTCTTCTATAACAGCATGGTAAAGTGGTGCAAATATTCTAACAGGGGGCGTGTCGAGTGCCATCTACTGCAGATAATAAAAGTACCTCATACAACTACACATTAAACAATCTGAACAATCCCTTTTATTTTAAGAGCGAGTTATTCTGGATGGACTGGATGACTGGAAGAGAAATTTTAGACTTTATGGCACTGGAAGAAAAAAGTTACATGTTAAGTTTTGAAATTACTATAACTTTAAATCAGGAACCATATATACAAATATAGTTCCTAACATTAATGGCAAAAAGGAAAATGGGTCACACATCATTAATACACAATAGAAACCAATTAGCAAAACAATAAACCTTAAAAATTCAAAGTTTATAAAGAGAACAGAATCAGATGGTCTTACTCTTGCTTGCAGCCTTTGTCTTCTTGGGGGTCTTCGGGGGCTCTTCAGCCTGAGTGCAGAACGGAGCGGCCGAGCGACTCCTCAGGACGCCCCAGCTCTCCAACCGGAGACACTGCAGAGGAGCAAAGACAACAAAACAGTGACTGGTGGAGGCTCTACAGATAATCTGTCACATCGGAGCCAAGTTAGTTCCTAAAATGTCCTGTCATCTTCTAATTCAAATTCAGCAGAACACACTGTGAGATATCTTGAATAAAACACCATCCTGCTTCCTACAATAATAAAAAAGTTTTATAATTATTTAACAACATACACCTCCAGCAGCCAACATATCAGTGTTATTTCTGATGCTGCTGCAGCAACCAAGAACATTTACAAAAAGTCTTTGCTCTCAAATGCAATGACATGATTCAGACTGGAACCATGCCCATCACTGTTGTCTGCATTGTGCATGTTCTGTTCTTACTGTGTGTACTGAAATTTAATATGATGTGTTTTCAAAGCGACGTGGGAGGACAAAGGCAAATTTCCACATTTATGTACAGGGATTTTTTTTTTTTTTTTTTTGACATAATGATGTAGCTGTTTGCTTTTGTCCTTCAAGAGTTGTTATTTAGACAGACACCATCACTGATGTAAAGAAGAAAGTTTGACTTTTTTGTACCATTTTCCATGTAATTAACAAAATTTTACTAATGTCTAGTGTTTTCACAGCTTTATCATTTTCCAGTACATGTAATGTTATGATATGCTATTTATTTAAATATTTCTATTTGGAATTGTTGTATTTTAGCATCTTTTGAGTCCATTATCATTTTTGTACAAAACGCTTGTTAAACGCAGTTGGATTACTTTTACACAAATACGCAGATTGCGTAGACGTGATTGGCTCGTTTCAGCTGGAGGTTTTGTGCATTAAATTAAAATATTGTGTTGGAAATGGTTATAAAATGTTTACTGTAATATTGTTATATATTATTATTATTATTATTATTATTATTATGTAGGTCAGGTGCGGTTAAAGTCAGAAAACTTCCGTCTGTGTCCTTCTGACCAGCGGCGGTGTGATATGAGCAGGTCAACATGAACCAGACCACCGCCTGCTGTCACCTGTCTCCCTCCGCTGAGGTAACTAAACCGTATACTCGTGTTTATGGACGCGTGGCATCGAGACACAACATATATAAAACGTTAGAGAGTCAATTCAGCTGATTTTACCTTGAGGGAACCCAGTCGCCCTAACCGCAGCAAGGAGGTCGCCATTTTGTGTTCCCAGTGTTATGCTCCGGTCGGAAACTGTGAGGTGAAGACGATGGTTCCTCTTCAGAAAAAAAAAAGTTGTGTTTTCAAAGACTTTGATTTATTTATTCTAGGAGAATGTTGTATTTGGTTTATTTAAACACCAATGTTTTTTTTTTCGTAATAAATCTATAAATAATATTGGATTTTTTTCATTCAAAAAAAGTAAACTCACAAATAAACAAATTTTCTTTATTTTCTTTGAGGAAATAGAACAATATGTAAAGCTTATTTCTTTTTCCACTCACAAGAAGGCCATTGAAATTTTAAATTTATACATGCCTTTCAATATTTTTATGTAATTATTATAATTTACCCCTGATCATTCTGTTGTGTTTATTTTGTATACTGTTCCATGTATACACAATGTTTGTTAACAAAACTACTACTAATAAAACACTATCCAGGAATGATGTTTAACTGTTGTTCTCTGGAAAGACAATTAATTGTTGAGTGTCATTCCCAGAACATAAAGTACTGACAATTTGGGTTTAAAGTGATATAGTAATCATGTAATAACTGTATTAAGAGGACCTCAGCTTTGAAGTAACTGTATTAAAATAATAACAATAAAATGTGTGCCAGAATTAATAAAAGTCTTTTTAGATGTCAGTGATATGTAGCCAGGCCACAAGACATAGAAGCACCAAAGAGATTAGCATCTGTCACTAATTTGGTCAAATTCAGACAGATTAAACTCAGTGGCCACTTTTTTTTTTAGGCACACCTGCTTCATATTGCAAATATCAAATCAGCAAATCATGTGGACATCATGAACTCCTGGGATTTCCACACTCAACTGTCTCTAGAGTTTACAGAGAAGGTGTGTGCGTCATCTCCAACATGAGTGTTAGTGGTAACTGTATGTTAATAGACCAAGGTCTCTTTCAAATAATTGCTTAAAAACTTTAAGAAATGATTAATCAGCCAGCTCTAACAAACAGTAAAAGGGAATGTAGCTCAGTGGTAGAGTGTGTGCTTTGCATGTACAAGGTCTTGGGATCAATCCCCAGCATCTCCAGTGTCTTTTGGTCTAATATTGCTGTCAATCCAGTTGAAGCCAATGCTGTATTGTTCTGGTGGGTAAGTTAGGGGAGCAAGCCACATGGTTTGACCACTAATGCTCAGTAAAAATGGCCAAGATACACGTTTGTTATGTTTGTTTTTGTAAAATAATCAGTGTACATCAGCGGATAGTCAGGCTACAAGACTGTAGTATACTGTTCCATGTATACACAATGTTTGTTAATAAAAATTTTGCCTGATTTTCAAACCCCACAAAGTGTGAATGTGTCTTTGTCTTGCAGTGAAGTTGTGTCTCTTGCAGATCTGTGCTCAACATCTGAGAGGCAATCTGAGTCTGAACACAGCAGGTGTACACACACATGCATGTACACACAAGTCTTTTAGTGTATTATTGGTGAGTCAACCAATTAGCATGACCAAAGGGATGTAGCTCAGTGGTATAGTGTGTGCTTTGCATGTACAAAGTCCTGGGATCAGTCCCCCAGTATCTCCATCATGCCTGACAAACTACCTTAAAGGTGCATTAGGCCTTCTGGAGTAAGACATTGTCATTCTCTAATCTCACATTGGTTTGACTCAAGAGTCAACTCAACCCAAAGGCTCAGATTCACATGATGCTCAACTGTTTTACTCCAGAAAGATAATTAACTGTTGAGTGTCACTCCCAGGACATAAAATACTGCCATTCTGGGTTCAAAGTGTCCCAAGCACAGCTAAATATGGTGATCATGTAATGAATCTGTATTAATATTGAAGGACTCCTCTTATTATCTTTGTTAAGATAATAAGACATTTTGACAATACAATTTGTGCCAGAATTAATAAGAGACTTCTTATATGTCACTGATATGTATCAAAGTGCTGTACCATTCATACTCATACCATTTAGAGCCCTTACAGCCTCTCACATTCACTTCACTTCAATTGGTCGCACTGGTTGGTCTGATAGAAAAGATAAGGAAGGCTTGTGTGGGGGATGTAGCTCAGTGGTAGAGCGTGTGCTTTGCATGTACAAGGTCCTGGGATCAATCCCCAGCATCTCCAATGCTGTTATGTCTGATGTACATGATAATAGATATAAATAGAAAAAGTTCAACTGCCACCTCAGTGGTCATAGGTGCTCTTTCATGTACAGGATCAATCCCCAGCATCTCTAAATGCTGTCAAGTTTCCTTAATAACATCCATATCAGACTGACATCAACTGATCCTGTATCAATTAACTGTATTTTAATAGATCACGGACCCTTTCAAATAATTGCTTAAAAACTTTAAATACTGGTACATTAATCTATCAGCCAGCATTGACAACTATATTAAGGGGATGTAGCTCAGTGGTAGAGCGTGTGCTTCGCATGTACAAGGTCCTGGGATCAATCCCCAGCATCTCCATCTGTTTCTGTGTCCAATATTGTAGTCAATCCAGTTGAAGCCAATGCTGGGTGCATGGCTGTTGAATTCAGAGAGATTAAACACTCAGTGGCCACTTCTTTAGGCACACCTGCTTCGATATTGCTAATATCAAATCAGCAAATCATGTGGACATCATGAACTCCTGGGATTTTTCACACTCAACTCTGTTGGAGTTTACAGAGAAGGCTGTGACAGGTGCTGGTCAATCTCCAACTTGACTGTCACTTTTTGTCAATCCATCAGGTAGCATTAGGATTTAATTGGGATGTAGCTCAGTGTAGAGCGTGTGCTTTGCAGTACAAGGTCATGGGATTCAATCCCAGCATTCTAACATGATGACACTGTAACTGGTTTTAATCGAAGAGCTCTGTTTAAAGTAATTGCTAAGCTTTAATCAAATGATATAATTATCAATCAGGCAGCTTTAACATCACAACATGGGGATGTAGCTCAGTGGTAGAGCGTGTGCTTTGCATGTACAAGGTCCTGGGATCAATCCCCAGCATCTCCATCTGTTTCTGTGTCCAATATTGTAGTCAATCCAGTTAAAGCTGACACTGTGTTGTTCTGCTGGGTACAAGGCTATTGGTCAGTTCAGTAAACTTTATTATCCCCCTGGGGAGCAATTTGTTGTACAGCCAGCAGAGAAAGAAATAACAGAAATACAGACAGAAAAAACACATTCAGTCATACAATCAATACAATCAATACAATCCGAAGGGGGGGGCACATGTCAACACAATAAATTGTTGATTAGGCCAATGGTGACGGGAACAAATGAATTTCTGAGTCTTTTTGTCCTTTGTCTTGGTACCATGTACCGGCGACCTGATGGCAGAAGCCTATATTGGGAGGCCAGCGTGTGGGCGGGGTCAGACAGGATAGTATGAGCTTTTCTTGTAGCCTTGGCTCTCTACAGAACAGAGAGCTCCTCAAAGTTGACCCCTGCTATTCTGCCACACATCCTCACTATATTGCTGAGCCTGTTCCTGTCTTTTACCGTGAGGGACCCAAACCAGCAAATAAAAGAGAAGGTTAAAACAGACTCAATAAAACAGGAATAAAACATCTTCATAAAAGTGGTGTCTACATTAAAACTTCTCAACTTTCGATAAAAGTACATGGCTGGTGGGCCTTTGCACAAACTGCGTCAGTATTGGCCTCAAATGTCAGGTTGCTGTCAATGATAGTGCCCAAGTATTTGTACTGTTGTACAGCGTCAACCGCCTGACCATGAATAAAAACAGGGGAATGTGGTGGAGGCTTTTTTCTAAAATCAATAATAAGTTCTTTAGTTTTAAGAACATTGATTTTTAAAGAAGAGCTCTCGCACCATTCGCTAAAATCATTTACCACTGGGCCATGAATACTGTCATGATTGTTTAAAAGAGACACAATCACAGAATCATCGGCAAATTTAATAACGTGCCTATCAGCATGCTGACTGCGACATTCATTTGTATATAAAATGAATAAAAGTGGTGAAAGGACACAGCCTTGAGGCGAACCAGTGGAGGATAAAAGTGTGTCAGATAAAAAGCAATTTACTTCACCCTCTGAGGTCTGTCAGTTTAAAAAGTCGACAAGCCAAGATACTAAGCCCTGGTCAAGGTTATGTATGGTGGTCAGACGGTTAGCTAACATGTGTGGTAGAATGCAATTAAAAGCAGAAGAAAAATCAATAAAAAGGAGACGTGCAAAGTTATGTTCCCCCTCAAGATGCCCCAAGACCACGCTGAGAAGGGTATTGAGAGCGTCATTAACACTCCTGCCGCTCTGTAGGCGAATTGCAGTGGATCAAGGCTGCTCTGCGTTATGCCTAAGATCTCAGGCTTTATGATGCCACTAATGCTTGGTAAAAGGGGCCATTGTGCCAATGATTTGTTTGTTTGTGTACATATGATATATACATATATATATATATATATATACATATATATTAATAAAAAATAAAAAAATCCCCTTCTCGCCCCACCTGGGGCGGTATTGTGCCTCCTTCAAGCTCGGGTCCTCTACCAGAGGCCTGGGAGCTTGAGGGTTCTGCGCAGGATCTTAGCTGTTCCCAGGAGTGCGCTCTTCTGGACAGAGATCTCAGATGTTCTTCCTGGTATCTGCTGGAGCCATTCTCCCAGCTTTGGGGTTACTGCTCCGAGTGCCCCGATCACTACTGGGACCACTTTTGCCTTTACACCCCACATCTTCTCCAACTCCTCCTTGAGACCCTGGTATTTCTCCAGCTTCTCGTGCTCTTTCTTCCTGATGTTGCTGTCACTTGGGATCGCTACATCCACCACTGTGACTGTCTTCTGTTCTTTGTCTACCACCACTATGTCCGGTTGGTTTGCCATCACCAGCTTGTCTGTCTGGAACTGGAAGTCCCACAGGATCTTGGCTCGGTCATTCTGGATCACCTTTGGAGGTGTCTTCCACCTTGATCCCTGGACCTCCAGCCCATACTCAGTACAGATGTTTCTGTGCACGATGCTAGCCACCTGGTTATGACGCTCCATGTATGCCTTCCCTGCCAGCATCTTACACCCCGCTGTTATGTGCTGGATTGTCTCGGGGCATCTTTGCACAGCCTACACCTGGGGTCTTGTCTGATGTGGTAGATCCCGCTCTATATAATATTAATATATTATATTTATTATATATATATATATATATATATATAATATATATTATATTATTATATATATATTATATACCACCACACACACACATATATTATATAAACATAGAAGCAGCAAGAGATAAGCATTCATCACTACTCAAATTCAGAGAGATTAAATACTCAGTGGCCACTTTTTTTAGGTAGACCTGCTTCATATTGCAAATATCAAATCAGCAAATCATGTGGACATCATGTTGGACAGTCTCCAACATGACTGTCATTTTTTGCCCTAGCTGTATTTACATAGACAAAGGCTAAAGTAATTGTTCAAAGACTTCAGAAAGTGAATAGATTAATCCATCAGGTAGCTTTAGGAGTTCATTGGGGATGTAGCTCAGTGGTAGAGCATGTGCTTTGCATGTACAAGGTCCTGGGATCAATCCCCAGCATCTCCAATGCTATTATGTCTGAGGGTGCAGTCATACCTCATGTGGGTTATGGTGCTCAACATCTGATAAGTTAACAGAGCAAGTCTAGCCACCACCTCAGTGGTAAAAGGTGCTCTTTGCATGTACAAGAACAATCCCCAGCATCTGCAAATGCCTGTCAAGTTTCCTCAATAACATCCATATCAGACGCCCAACTGATCTGGTTATAACTGCATTATAATAGATAAAGGCCTCTTTCATATAAGTGCTTAAAACTTTAAATACTGGTGATGTGATCTATCAGCCAGCTTTAATAACTATAGTAAGGGGATGTAGCTCAGTGGTAGAGCGTGTGCTTCGCATGTACAAGGTCCTGGGATCAATCCCCAGCATCTCCAACATGATGTCACTGTTCATTAGTAACACTGACTCACCCTGTTCAGTGTTTTCATAGAAGAAGACCTTTTTAAATAATTTATTAAATAATTTAAAAATTGACAAATTAATCCATCAGCTAGCTTTAGCAATCACATCAAGAGGAGTAACTCAGTGGTAGAGCGTGTGCTTTGCATGTGTATGGTCCTGGGATGCATCTCAAACTGTCAGTGTTCTTCAACTGTATTTTAACAGGAGGCCTCTTTCAAATAACTGCTTAAAAACTTTTAAAAAATGAATTTGTCAGCTAGCTTTAGCTAGCCTGTACAGGGGATGTAGCTCAGTGGTAGAGCGTGTGCTTTGCATGTACAAGGTCCTGGGATCAATCCCCAGCATCTCCAACATGACTGACACGTAACTGTATTTTAATGAAACAAGACCTCTTTAATGTAATTGCTTAAAGACTTTAAGAAATGATAAATTAGTCAATCAGGCAGCTTTAACACTCACAAGAAGGGGATGTAGCTCAGTGGTAGAGCGTGTGCTTTGCATGTACAAGGTCCTGGGATCAATCCCCAGCATCTCCAATTGCCTGACACCATTCTAATAAGAACAGAAGAAGGCCTCTTTTAAATTAATTGCCTAAAGACTTAGAACCTGATAAATTAATCAATCAGCCAGCTTCACCAAGCACATCAAGGGGATGTAGCTCAGTGGTAGAGCATGTGCTTTGCATGTACAAGGTCCTGGGATCAATCCCCAGCATCTCCAATGTGTCTCCAACTTCCCTTTAATAGCCTGATGTAAAATAGTATATGTCAGCGGAACATTAAGCTGATAGCCAGGCCACAGGACCCCAATACTCAGCATTTTAATCATGTGGACATGTAAAAGGTCCTGGGATCAATCCCCAGCATCTTCAACATGACTGACACCGTTCTTATATAATATACACATTGGACTGACACCATAACTGTATTTTAATAGAAGAAGGCTTCTTTAAAGTAATTGCTGAAAGACTTTAAAAAATGATAAATTAATAGATCAGGTAGCTTCATTAATCACATCAAGGGGGATGTAGCTCAGTGGTAGAGCGTGTGCTTTGCATGTACAAGGTCCTGGGATCAATCCCCAGCATCTCCAATATGTGTCAGAACCTTCCTTAATTTTTTAGCACATATGCCTTAATACCTTCCAGGTGACTTCAGTTAAAGTCTGTCAGAGTTCAGGGATTGGGTCTTTAGTAGGAACATTGGGATTGGCCACAAATGTAGTCAGCGTTCACACTGACTCCACCTCTGAGGAAAGACAATTAAACACAGAGCTGAGGAACTTATGGTCAGTATGAGATATGTGAGACTTGTAGCCAGTGCCTCTTATTCTGTTGGCTACATTAGCGCCAATAGCCACTGCTGTATACTCCATCGCATCATCAGTGGCATACCAATAGTTGCCACTGATTGGTTGCTCGCATTGGTCAGATAGAAAACATAACTTATAATTGCAAAGGGGATGTAGCTCAGTGGTAGAGCGTGTGCTTCGCATGTACAAGGTCCTGGGATCAATCCCCAGCATCTCCAAGTACCTGACACCTTTCTTTAGTGGTGTATGTGGTGGACTGACACTAACTGATGCTGTTAAAACAGTAAACCGTTAATAAATGTAGAATCTAAAGACAGCTTTAAATTAATTGCTTAAAAATTTTAGAAACTGATAAAATAATCAATCGGCCAGCTTTATCAATCACATCAAGGGGATGTAGCTCAGTGGTAGAGCATGTGCTTTGCATGTACAAGGTCCTGGGATCAATCCCCAGCATCTCCAATGAGTCTGCAATTTTCCTTTAGTAGCCTGATAAGCACCTCTCTGACTGATCTTTAGACGGAGTAAGGGCTCTTCAGAGTAAATGATCAACTGATGTGTAATTGTGATGAAAGACTTTGAAAATAAATTAAATTTCCTCTTTCTTAGCAAAAATAGAATGGCAGTTGGACTTGAACTCTGCAGAGAGATTTAGAATTCAATTTAGCTGCTGAGTTTCAGGGTCTCAGTGTTGGTCAAAGTGAACATTTTGATCTCCTCACTTTGCCTCACAAGGTAAGAAACAAACGAGCAAAAAAAAAAAAAAAAAAAAAAAAAAAATCACCAGGAGACGTTTCAAAAATGAAACCACATTTATTGCCCATTCTCGAGGATTCAATTAATTAACATTCTGGAACCAGTCCCCCTGATCAGCTCTTTGTATAAATGTATGAAGTTACAAAAATATAGACTCAGTTAGAAAAATAATAAAACAGAGGTCATAAATTCAGTCAGGTTACGACCTCACGTGTGGTCTGATCAGATCATGACATGCTTTAGCCCATAAAGCAGAGTGCACTTTATATCACTTATCACAATTTTAGAAGTCATATTTTTTTGAGTGACTGGTTTTGGTTAATTTTAGTGTACAATAGACGTCACAAATAAGAAAACAAAGATGGTAAAAATATTCATTGTGATGGACTACCAACTTTAAAACTCCCGGATGTTAATGCTGTTTTGACAAGATCTCAAACCAGTGGCTGGCTGTTTGTGATGACAATTGCTGGCAGTACTGAAAACTCAGCGGATTTGTTAATATTGGGCTAATACATGCAAAACATCTGTACAGTCCTTTAACCTGGCGTTAACAGAGGCCAGAGAGGTCAGATGAATCCTTTTGTCTCATTCATCCTTATTTGTTACATCTGTGTCACACTACACTGCAGTGATGTTAACAGCAAATAGAAAAAAGAAAAAACTGTCAATTTACTGTCCCAACAAATACAGGTACAGTACTGAGGGTATTTCCTGTAAAAATTAAATAAATACAGTACAAACACATTTCAGTAACTCTAAAATAGGAGGAGTAGGAAGTGACCCCTCCTAAGTCCTGCCCCTTTTTGACACCTGTCAGCTTTCTCCTTTCCTGCTTCCTGTACTTAGATGTGCTAAGCCTATACTGAAAAGAAAATCAAATGCTCTAGATGGTTAAAAGATGTTGCTACGGGGCCTGTATAAGGATCACATAGTCAGCTAATGTTAGCAAACTGCTGGCTAAATAGCTAGCTAATCTACATCAATCATTAGTTAGCTTTTTAGCTAGCATTTTGTTACAGATCAAAATCTGATACATCTTACACCTCGTTTTAACTGCATGTGACGTGAACGAGCGTCAGTACTTGACCAATGCTTTGTTCTCAATGAGAATGTCAGAACGGGCCAAATGTGATGCAGCACGTGAGCAGAACTTTTATCACAGCCCCATTTCTGTTTGTTCCTGTTGCTGCAGAACGGGTGATTCATGGAGTTGAGAATGAGGGGTTATCTACGTGACACCTTTTTACTTTGCAAGAAAAACCTAAATAAGGTGTCTGGCAGTGTAGCTGAGGGGAGATCACCAGGGAGCTGCTTATCAAGGTAAATGCCCCTCGCTGATACCAAGTTGCTTGCTGTTAGCGATCCAGTAGGAAACATCTCGATATCACAATATAAAACGCGTTCCACCCTGTATGTGGTTTATTTAAGCACATGTGTGCTGCTGGAGTGCCCCGGAGCGATCCTCCACTACTTGTTTCTCCCCCAGAGAGAAAATAAAACATCTGCAGTTCACATGATAATAATTATCCATTTTTTAAGCAACTGAAGATCCGATCATCACTGAAGCATGTGGCCCAGATTAGACAGAGTGAGAGGCGTCTTTCCACTGGTTCTGATGAGTGTGATACACACTTTGAGTCACGACATGTGGTCTGACAGCTGTGAAATATTCTCAACATGATGAAACTACTGATAAAATCAGTTAAAAAACTGATCATCTTCTGTCACAGAACTGCATATTCAAATGGATTCAGTGTGGACAAAGAGCGTGTGATGTGACGCGACAGTCTGACGCTCGAATGCAGTTAGGACAAGGTCTTACCACTTTTTTTTTTTACCACATTTAACGTTAGCAAAATGCTAGCTAACTAGCTAGCTAATAAATAGTTAGGTAACAATTAGCTAGCGTTTTTCTAACATCAGCTAACCTAAGATTTGGCTATCTATCACATTTACAGGTCCCCCAGCAACATCCTTTGACCATCTTCAAAATTTGGTTGTTTCACCTTCATGAGTTAAAATTAATGTTGAATGTTTGTTGAATGAGTAAGTGTCTGTTTTCTGAGTTGTAACAAATCATCAATAATCTTTTAGAAGGAGTTGATGTTTATAACGGTTAAACTGAACAAACTTAAAACTCAAAGTTTGTGTGTATTTTCAGGACAGTAGGCTTTTGTTTTCAGGAGAACGGCTTCGCTTTACTTTGACAAATAATTAACAGTTATAAACAGTGTAGAGCTTGTTGTTGCTTGTTATTGTCCAATTATATTGTTGCGCTCCTCCTGCACTCCTGCTCAGTATCCACGCAGCCTGCAGGCATCCTGCCTGAGCTTCAACTCCAGGGAGGAGCAGGAAAACAACTTGCTACACAGATTGTACATTAAAAAGGGATTCAACCTATTAAATATGTGACCTACAGCTCCAACTCACTATTTGGACTGCAGTACTCATTTCTGAATGCTAGGGGTGAACATATTTCTCCTTTAAATAACTGTTCATTTAAGAGTGATCTTAAGGCTCTAGAAATGCAAAATGATGCTGTACTCTCACTCACATGACAAGTGTTGTTGACGCGACAATTTTGGGAGCTAAAAATGGTTGTAATGCCAGATAATGATTATAAACTCATTATTTTACCAGAACAAGATTTTAAAAATATACTGAAAATTAATACTTTGACACCGACACTGATTCAGATGCCTGAACTTAAATAAAGTGTATGGGATGCTGCTGGGAAGTAGGACAGCCCCATTTTAGGGATATTTAATTATATGATATTGGACTGGTGCATAAACTCGCATACTCGCTGAAACCCGATCCAGCACTGTAGACTGTGTTGGAAGCATTTCTGATTCTGGTATCGATATGGGAACAACTATAACTAAAAGATCTGGATCTGGAAATAGAGTTATTTATAACAAATAAAGATGGATTTAAATGACCAAAACAAAAAAAAAACCAAAAAAAGTTTTAAGTACCTTGATGTTTTTCTTAAAGCTAGCTAGCTAATTAGCTGTATAAAATTAAGATACATATAGAAAATCTGGATCTGGATCTAACTCACACAGTGATAGACAATCATGACATACATTCATTTAAGTAAGTGCAGTAGCTCCTAAAAAGTGAAAATATTTAAAAATGTTCTATCTTGCGATTTGAATTAATCCTTTAAATAAATTAATGGCTGCATACAAGCCAGTGGTCCACCACATGTGACTGAAATCTGTGGACAAGGTTTTGAAAAATCCTGCTCACAAACAAACAGGACTGAAAACATAATGTCCTTGATGGAGGTGGGGAAAAATCTTGGAATATTTCCTTTTTTTAAGACAACTTGGAAGCCAAAACTATTCCATTACAAAGTGAGTAGAATCTGTCTAAAAACACTCACTGGTGAACTTGGCTAAAAAATGTCAGTGCAACATTAAAAGTGTTCCTCCTCAGACTTGTTTGTTCATACGTGCTCATTCACACACAAACATAAATACACTCAGAACAGAGACGTGAACATTTTCCAGATGTTCAGCTAATCAAATGTTCCCTCGTTAATTATTCCCACATTAATTTAAGTTAAGAACAAAGTGATTTCCCTCTGTACTGCAGTGGCATGTGTCTGTCCTACTGGTCAGTTTACTGCGTGTTGGTTATGAATATAAACACCCTCAGACCTGAGACAAACCGACTTCGTGGTTAGTTTCAACATGAAGCAGCATGCACACGTTGGATTTGTAGCACAGGGGCGTGCAAATGTTAAAAATAAATAAATAAACATAATTTAAACAGTTAAAAAACTGTTTAGTGTGATGATTGAACTATTTCTCCTGCAAAAAAAACCCAAAACATCAAAATATGTAAAAGGTTCTAAATGAGTTAGATTTTTTATCTATATAAAATACTCACTCTTGAAAACTGGGACAAAACTGTATTTTGAGGGGTTTTGAGGGGGTTTGCTATTAAACCTTGTAACGGGGCAACTTTCTGGTAATCACATTTTTTATTAAATGTAGAGGTCAACTCCATCAGATGGAAAAGGGCAAAGGAGCTGACATGTCATGGTTGAGACACATCTGATAGCAATATTATAAAACAAAGATGATTACATTAGTACATTTTTATACCTATGTTATCAGTAGGTATTGTTAGTTTTAGATTTTGAAGGCTTTAACATATTTTTAAATTGTTTGAAGTTGTGAATTTCTGGCACAGAACAAATGTAGAAATTCAAGGAAAAAAAAAAAATAAAACAATAAAGCAAACCAAAACATTTCAGAAACTACAAAAATCCCACACATATATAAATCCGTAAAGAATAAATTTTTTCTCCAGATAATGTAATTAGAGTTCTGGGTATTAATATTTTTTAAAGGTTTTTTTTGGTAGGACATGATTTATCCCAATTCTCAAGAACGAGTGAAAAACAAAGTAAAACAGTTTGCATATGATTAACATTTGCATAAGAAATTAAGCCTTTTTTTCCCTTTTCTTAACCTGCGATTTTTAAATATTTTGACATTTTCAACAGTGAATTCACTGTGGGTGGAGACTTTCCTCCTGCTACGGAGAAAACACTTGGGTTAACATGACCCATTGGTTTCACTCTATTTGTGAAATTAAACTTGGAAAGACAGAAATTACATGTTTAAAACCCTTTAAAGTTCCCTTTGCGGAGTGCTTGACCACTGACAAAATATTTACATCTTCCTCTTAGTTTCGCAGTTGCTAGCTTCTCATGTTCACTTTAAAATCTGATCATATTTCAGATTTCGTTAGTGATGTGGTTTGTCAGTTCCCTTTGTGCTGAAAAAGTCCAGGTTGAAAGCAGGAAAAACACCCCACAGAAACCTTTACAGATTGTATTCTGTAAACTGTAAAATAAAAATACTGTGAAGTAATAAAAACTGCAATTGTTTTGTGAGAACTATTTTAAAGTATTACTGAATATCTACAGTAACAGCATATTACCAAATGTTGTTCTGAGGATGATAATGCAGTTTCCCAACATGTCCTGAAGAGGGCGATGTGTTACCTTCCACAGAAAACAGAGAACTTTGGCGTGCAGTAACGTACTAAAAGGACCAACAGTGGACGAGGTGTCAGACATCAGGTGAAGGAGGAACGCTCTGCCCTCCCTCTGCCACCTGTCTGAGCAGCCTCAGTGCAGCTTCCCAGTGGCCTCCAGTAGAATACTGCTGGTTCGACTGGTTTTGTTCTGGCGGCTCCTGGCAGTGCTTTCATCGTTGACTGTGTGGGGTCTCCTATGTGGTCGACTCCTGCTTGATCTGGGTGTAGCAGGCCTGCAGCAGAGTAAAATTCATTTAACTTAGAAGGATGTACCAATAC
Source organism: Lutjanus argentimaculatus (assembly GCA_034769285.1). Lineage (NCBI taxonomy): Eukaryota > Metazoa > Chordata > Actinopteri > Lutjaniformes > Lutjanidae > Lutjanus > Lutjanus argentimaculatus. Next base: position 224,425 of record JAWZSL010000042.1, on the reverse strand, counting down.
CAAAAACTCAATGACACCACAATAGAAGTCCACAATACCATTTTTGTTGCGATAAAAAAAACAAAGGCCTAAACTGACATGAACTGTTTTAGAGAAAAACAACAGAGGGGCAGCCAATAACTCAAAGGTGGCCCACCTTTGAGTTAGATAGAGTTAGGAAAAAGATAATGTCATAATGCATTACTGCATATATTGTTACGAGAGTAAGTCATTAAGGACTAACTACTGATGATTAATATATTATATCAACTAAAAAGCACTGTGGTTGCACACACATCTTTAAGGCTGCACAATTCTGTTTTTAAGTTTGTTGTATGAATCTGAACCAAGGGATGTTCTGTGTACAAGTATGAATTACGTAAAACTTGAAGTGTTTGGTACTAAATAGAGGCTCTGCAACCATCATGTTAATTTAGCACCAACTACGCCCATTAGATTTTGAAAGATCACAGAGCTGTTGTCTAAATTTGGTTCCAACTGTGGACGCTGTTCAAGAAACAGACACTGATTATTGGTTGGTTAAGGCATAATTCATTTTTACTTTCCACCATCTCTAAAATCCACTATCTGTCTCTGTGTGTGTGTGCTGGGGAACCCCACCTTCAGTGTGGTGAACATCAGTCCCAGCTCTCCATGCTGGACGTTGGGATCCATTAAATCTTCGATCAGACTGACCTCAGCTCCCAGGTTCCTGATCCTGGAGAGACGAGCAGCAGACACACATGTTGGGTTGCGCAGCGTCTCCTTTTGGGTCGACTGTCAGAGGTCTGCACTCTACTGAGCACTCTATTCTAGCTGCATTCTGTTTTTATTTGTGTATGTCTCAACTTTTTGTAACCTGGGTTGCAGGTTTGCTTGATTTTGTTTGGTGAAAATTAGCTACATTAGCTGCATTCAGAATAATAACTGAATGACATTAGACAAAGAAATATACAAAGTGTGTTTGTGTGTGTGTGATTACACACCTCGCCCTGAGCACCACATAGAGGAAGAGAGGGAGCAGGTCATCCATACACCACAGGAAGTTTCCGTCCAGCATTGGTTTTATTTCCTGGGTCAACTCCTCAAACGTCCTCTGGATGACGAGGAGTTTGTCTGACGGAGTGAAGGTGGTGCTGCACGCAGGGAGACACTTTTATAATAATGCTCTTTCAATACTTTACAATTTTACAGTTATACAAATGAAGACTTTCTGTCAGGTCTTGTTACATCAGGTGAGAACATGGATATTTTCTTTCAGTATGTTGAAAACATTTGAAATGGGACTCGTAGTTGAGTGACAGAACCTTCTTTGGAACCGCTTGATTTCAAGTATTAATACAAATTAAACCAATCTAAGCATTATTTGCAAGTTTGTCCAATCGCAATTGAAAAAAAAAAAAAAAAGATTGTTGGCAAATTTTAACACCCTTTTCTGAGCAAAGTTATGATGCAGAGAAACTGTTTAAAGCCTCCATGATCCAACTTCTTACAACTTAGCAAACCATTTCAAACATTGCAACTAAACTGTACCACACCCAGCCATTGGCTTTCACTTTTGGAGTCTGTTATGAGCCGTACATGGCCTGGGGCCAAGTACTCCCTGGCAGGCATGAATTAGGGCAAAACATTTATATACAAGACCACAAACAAATTCTGCTGTATTCAGTTTGATATGGACTGAGATTTTGGACATGAACATGAGCTCCAAGAGAGTCTGGATGGGATTCCTGCTCGTTCATCTCCAAATCACACTGTATCGACACTGTATCAAGTCCTACCACATTTACTGATGTTATTAATTAAGACATGTCATGTCAGGTCACAGGGCAGCTACCTGATTTGTTGGAGCGTCTCCACAGCTGAAACAAAGCAGGCGTCTTTACTGCTGGACACAATCTGTGATTAAAAAAAAGTAAAGAAAAGCAGTTACAGACACAACACAAAAGACAGTGTATTTTAACCTAGTGATGGAATCACAGATGATCAATTATGTGTGTGGGTGATTGATAATCCTGGGATGTAGTCAGTGACCTCATACAAATACAGTGAAGCCAAGTGATTACTTTCAAATATTTTTGGGATACCTCAGTACCAAATATGGTGAAACTGTTGAGCCTAATATTTTTTATGTTTGTTGTGGGTTTATGTTTGTTAATCCAGACATTCCTTCCTTTGTTGTGTGAATGCACGTTTAAATTAATAATTATACACAATTAAATGTACTTTGTTAAGTAGCTATTTACACTTCACACTCAAACTTCAAGTAAACTGATATTCTGTGTTTACCCACACACCATCCCAGTCACCAGCATCATCACCTACAGCCCCAAAACACACGTCAGCAGTAGCAGCAGATTAGTACTATTGACAGGTTAGCTGGCTAATATCTGTGTAGCTAATGTTAGCGTTGATCTTTGCTGTAAATGTTTATTTAAATTAGATGTCAGTCATTCGATGATGACAGTATTTTCACAGCCAAAGGCAGAGCTTCACTGTACTGTGATGTTGTTCTACTTTTCTGACTTAACATCAAAATAATGGAGTGTAAGATTAGTTTCAGTCAGACCTGAGTGCTGTTGTGAGACGCCGAAGTGTTGTAATGTGTGCACACTGCGCATGGCAGTATATCATTCTTTATTTTAAAATGTTTTTTTAAATTTATAATCCTAATCTTAATCCTAATAATCTCTACTTTTCCTAAATGTATCTGTAATCTGATTATGTCTTTTTTATAAATCTGTAACTGTATGGGATACAGTTACCTTTATTTGCATCGTAATTACATAATACTGTTAATGCAGTCCGTTACTCCCCAAGCCTGGTGATGGATGGGCAGATTTAACACTGTTGGAGGAAACAGTCGGATGGAAGTACAGTAAAATAGTACATTTAGTATCTGACCTGTTTTTTCTCTCCCAGAATTGACATCCACACAGGCCAGAACTTCCTACAAGAGAAAAAGTGACCAACAATCAAAACACTGTCAAACTTCACGTCATTTAGAGATAACATCTGTGGATGTAAAAACAAATGTGTGTGTGTTTGATGAATGTACACACTCACTCCTTAACTCCCAGAAAGCTGAGCAGAGACTGGTCAGGCTGTTTGTTGAGTCGGAGGATGCGCTCCCAGTACTGGGCCTCCTCCTGCTCCTCCTGCAGGCAGTACAGGGTGAAGAGAGGCGGGTAGAGTCGAGGGAGCAGCAGAGGGAGGAGCAGAGAGGAGCAGCTGACCACCACAACACTGTCAGAGAACAAGGTGGAGGAGGAGGAGGAGGAGGAGGGGAGAAAGAGAGATGAAGGCTCTACATGCATACAACCTGTCTGTTTTAATATCACTTAGATGGACAAGCTGACAAAAAATCTTGTTTAATCAGTGAGATATCTGACCGAGTCTAATCATTACATCTGCTCAGATATCAATCAACCATTGGAGCTTTGCCACTGGCATATTTGGCAGCGCCGAGTTAAACCCATGCTGCGTTATTTTGCATTTCCATTTTATCAAGGTGAGCTGTGAAGAGTTGCGCCCGACCCGCCTCCAAGTGGGCTGCCCCTGACGACCCCCTTTTTCTCCCCACTACAACAAATGTGTGTTGTGATACTCAGCTCATGTCTGTGCAGGGGAGCAGAGAGAACAACACTTCTAAAAGTGTCTGTGTGTTCAGCTCTCAGTTCTTCAGAAGCTAATCTCTGTGATTTGAAGTTTAGTTTCTCTCCTGTCGCTGTTTTTACGTTCAGGTATCTGTTGTATTTAAATGTCACGTTCGCTATGAGCTGTATAGAAGTCGTGTCAAGTTACTGCAAAGATAACACCATTTGAATAACACAATAACACAGGACTTTTATTGTGAAGAATTTATTGGAAGTTCAGTGTTTATTTGTGGATTTATAGCTGCTCGACTCTTTTTCAGTTAAAAGCAAGTGACCCTGTCGTAACGGAAATGCAAATCCCTGCTGTGCTGATGTGCCGAGTCAAACATGAGTCAAGCCAGGCCAGCACATGTGTGTGGAAAAGGGGTACAAGTGTGTGTGTGTGTGTGTGTGTTCTGACGCTCACCCTTGCTCTATGTTAGAGTTGTGTCTGCCTTTAGACGGAGAGGGAGGGGGTCTGGGATGATGCCACCATCATCTGGTAACCCCGGAAACAGAAACCTGCAGGTGACAATTTATGTAATTTAGTAACGTGACCAAAATAATTTTTTTACTCATCTTTTCACATTGCACTTAGTCCAAGGCTAAAAGCATTCTTAGCCCAGGTTGAACATACCATGCAAAATACACTAGATTTACAGACGGCTGTGGCTTTAATATTTAGAGACCCAGCTGAAAACAGAGGGTCAGCTTCATAGACCAAGCTGTTAAGAGGCAAACGAAAGACAGATTTTAGAAACTGAATGTACCGGACGATGTTGTAGAAATGTATGAGGTAGGCCTGAACCTCCTGGACGGCCTGCTTCAGCAGCCTGCGGTTGGATCCCACGCCGACGTAAGTCATCCTGTAGACGGTCACCAACGTCTCCACCAGCCAGCCCAGAGGGTGGAGAGGGGTCTCACATGCCTGATGTACAGACACAGACATGCACGCTTATTATTTTCAGGTGATTATACACCTCCTCCTCATTAACCTAAGCCTGATAGATTCGCTACTCGCATGTACGGGATTAATAGTATTAACATTATAATTTTCATTGTAGATCTAAAGCGGTTCTTAGACCCAGTTCAGACCAGATCAGATCTGTGAACAAGTGATCACAGTTGTTTGTAACTGGCAGCGTGCTGGGACAAAAGGACATATGTTTTTTGATTAAAAAAAAAGAAACATCTCAGAAGAAAATACAGAATGTAATACTTGCGCTTTGGCCAAAAATGGCTCTTTTTAGAGTAAATGTTGCAGACCCCTGGTTTAAGAGATGCTAGTTAGGATGTGTTTGTGGTGCTAATGCTGAACCGATTAAACATACTGACAGGTACTTTGAACATTTTGTCTACTAAATAAAAAAAAAAAGGGTGGACAAAACTTCTCAGTGTAACAACCCATTTATTTCAGGGCTGTTGTATCAGACTGGTTTAACATATTAGCTATCAGCTGAATATAATCTATTCCTCACTTTATATATAGCTTTCTACCTTACATATAAATGCACAGATTATTGTAAATGCAGAGAGAAAAAGAGAGAGAGAGATTCACAGGAGTTTTTCTCACAGCTTCTTGTACCTTCATGAGGTATCTCCGTATGTTGTCATAGTTTGCGGTGGTCACTGGTTCTCCATGCTGAGGAATAAACTCCAAACTCTCCAGCACTTTGCTCTGAGACCTGCTGAGGTCTGGACTGCAAACACACACACATACAGTCACTTATTTTCATATAGAGCTGTATATCTAAAAAAACAGTATGAGACCATCTACATTTGCTTCTGTTGTGTGTGTGTGTGTGTGTGTTGCTGTAGCTACCTGTGTCGTCGTGCACTTGTTATAGTAACAGCGATGTTCTCCCAGGCTGCGGTCCTTCTCCTCTCCCAGCAGCATCACAGCCCAGTCGACTCCAACACTCATCAAACACACAGACCCACCTCTGAGCTGCAGGCACCACATACTGACCCAACCTGCTGCATAAACACGCACACATTTAAACATTTTACCAAACAGGGCATGAGCTCTAGACGACACAAACTCCGTCTAATTCCAGATTTAAAAGAGTACAAAGTAATGCTCACAGCTGGCTGCTTCTCTCTTTGTTTTCTGGTTCATCGGTGAGTGGTTTGGTGTACGTTCCAACCACCTTCAGCCCTGAGTTCCACTCTCCACTGAACAGGCCCTCCAGATAGTCACCATTAACCAGGGACAAAACACCCTGAAGAAGAGAGGAGGGAGAGTAAGAAATGTGCTTTAGATTATATCAAAATCCTGTATAAGTCAGGATTTTTTTTTTTTAACTTACACGTGATTTTAAGTTAGAAATCAGTGCCCAGACACAAAAAGACAAGTAATTCATGTTCAAATTATATTAACATATGTGAATTATATAGTTGTTTAGACGATGTTAAGACAATTAAACATGACAAGATGACCTTAAGGATGAGAATTAGTAGAGAGCCTGACAAACACAAAGCCACAACACACAGATAAAAAGAGACAGAGATGATTTCTACCTTCCCGTTGGCCGTCCAGTCATCACAAAACTCCCCGTGGAAAGCAGTGTCGTCATCTGACACCAACAGACCAGGACCCTGATGGAAAACACAAACTGCATCAAACTTTAAAAAGTCATATTACAGATGTACAATGATTAGGACTGTGTCCACAGGTTATATGGACACGTCACTTAGGACACAAAGATTGAGGAAAACCTGACATATCCATCAAGGGCAGATTAGCAAGAAATTATAATGTCCTTCACTGTACAGGCACAACAGATGGAAAACCTTTGATAATACAGACTCATACGTTGCCTGGATTTCAGTACTACGATGATAAAGCAAGTAGTACATTAGCCATTTAAAAAGAAGCAGGAGGAGGTTTTTATTTAGATAACTTCATTTTAGATGTTATATTTTGTTGTTGTTAATGTGGACCCGCCACTTTTGTTGTCAGAGGCCTACAGAATCAACAAAATAGGAAAGTTCCTCCTTCTAGCAGCTGTTTTGACATCTATTATATCAAAGTGAATTATTTCAGAAATCTCTGTCGACACAAAAATACATTTTCATAAATGTTATAACTGCTTCTTTCAATTTGACTTAATATCACAAACGGTCACATTAAAGTACGCACTGTAAATACAAAAAAAAAAAACACATATAGAAATGATCTTATTTACTTTCTTTCAGTAAATCTTTGTCTGTAGTCATTTGTTACCTACAGTTGATATGAGAAAATCAAAGCTCAATGGCACCACCTTCTGTCTTTAAGTGGTACTACACCCTGAAGCATCATGGAGCCCATTCAAACTGCTGCTGTCTACCTACTTATGTCATAACATACTGTATTTAGTAGGTTTGTAGCTTAAAAAAGAATGAATGATAAGAAATATGATATAAATGTTACGTTAGCTGGATTAATTTATATCATTAACACTGTTCAATGGGACAAATTCTACTGAGTAATCCAGGTTTAAAGCTCCCTTATACATGGGCAACCAACTCAACCAGCCATGATCAGGTTTTTTAAATTCCTTGACACAAACATCAGTAACACTCTTAACTGATGCCTGTACTTCCTCAGACTGTTGAAGACAGTTGTGCGGTTGAATCTCAGAATGTCAGAACACATATTTCAGGGTGAACTTACACACATCTTGTTGTCTCTGAAGGTCCCTTCATAGTACACACCGTACTGGGTGACGACCACAGCGTTGCCATTCCGCTGCTCATCCAACCACAGTCCCATGTACTTCTCACCTCTGGGAACAACACATGAGAGCAGTGACTTATGACAGTTGTGTTTCTTCATGACTGATTGTAGATGTTCTCTAAAAATTGTCTCAACATCTTTTTTTAGTTTAGGAGCTCACATTCTCAAAATCAGACCACATTCCCTAATGTCACTGGAGAACAATTTGATGACAGGATCAGAAAATTGACCTGACAGTTTGTTATTCTTACAGGAAAAAGAAAACAATAGGATTCAATCTCCAGGCTGAACAAGAAGCCTTAAATGAAACTTCCTATATGGGGGAGTGTACAACATGTACATACTAGTAAATCTGATTTTCCTCCTCAGAAATGTTACCTGGTGATGTCATCATAGACTCCGTATCCTGTCTTCCTGTCATGGACCCAGTGGCCAATGAAAACGCTGGAGGACTTCTTGGCCAGCTTACCGGAGCTCAGCATGCCGTAACCGTGCCGCTGGCCATCACTGAAACAGCCCTCGTACACCTCTCCACTGGCATACCTGGGTAGAGCCCACGGAGACAAGTATACACTCAGAAAGTGGCCCTCTGTATGTTCACCTGCAGAGCAAGGCGCCAAGACTGCACCTTGTGCGCCACCACCAACCAGTCAAATTGCAGTTTACATCCATGTCCGTCCAGACTCATGTAATATATGTAAAGGGGTTTCCCTGCCCAAATCACAGTAGTTAATAGGACTGGACACTGATCCTCTGTAGCCACTTTTTAGAGCTAGAAAACATGCACAGTGTGGATAGTTTCCCTGATTAATAGGTCAAAAGCTGTTTGTACACTTTGTCCATTAAAAAGTGACAGCAATTCCACAGTGATTAAGCCTCCTGTTAGTCTTTGTTTTTTTTTTTTGTTTTTAAGTTATCTTTTTGCCTTGATTATATAGGGCAGCTGAAAAGCAGACAGGAAATGGGGTGAAGAGAGGGGGGATGGCATGCAGCAAAGGACGAAGGCAGGAGTCGAGCCAGCGGTTCAAATTACCATTTGAACGACACAAACCAATGTTGTTTCAATACTTTTGTACTGACTTCATGAAAATTATGATTCAAAAATTAAACTAAAGTTGGTCCCATCTAGAACAACTATTTTGACTGCTGACGTATAATTTATTTATTTTACATAAATATTTGAATAGAAAATAGTTGCAGTTTTCTCACGAGCTTCCTTGCCATGTGACCCAGTGATTCCAAATCAGCACTGAACTGTATTTCTACACTTGAGGACACAATAGGACACACCACTTTTTATTGGATTATAGTTTTTCTTCTTTTTTATATTAATATATTTCTGGAAAATTCATGATTTTATTTCAATATCAGGCTCTGTGTCCTTTTGTCCTTTTTTCCCTCTGGTTTCTTTGTCTGTCCTCAAGTTTCCAGGCAAAAAGTGAAATCATGACTTCTTACACTTAAGTGCAGAGCACTCCCAAAATGTGCACACCCAAAATGTGCACACCTCGCATGTCATGCACATTGTCCAGCCTTTGTCATCTTTGTCTTATAAAAAATCCAAAGAACACCCTGATGTAGTGAAGTGAAGTTTAATTTAAGAATTTAATAAAAGTGTATTAAAGAGCCTTTCAGTGTATTAGGTGTATTTTTTGGCAAAAGGTAAAACGTATCACTATATTGACATGTATGATTCCAGTGTGGAATTTCCAGTAAGAAACATGATGTCTTCACTTAAAAACTATTTTACAGATGAGTAAAGAGGACTCATAGAGAGCTGAACACTATGAACATTTGCCTAATAGTTTGTGGTTTAGTGAGGTCACCGTGACTTTGACCACCTCAATAAAATCAGTTCATCCTTGAGTCCAAGTGGACATGTGTGTCTTGTTTAAGAAAAATCATGTCTAGGTGTTAACGAGACATTGTGAAAAATGGAATGTACAGACGGACACCCCAAAAACATAATGCCTCTGGCCACAGCTGTCGCCGGCGCGGGGGTGTAATAAAACGCTGTTAAGAAGTGATGTAGTGATCCAAGTCATCGCTGAGTCACAGTTGATGATTAAAGACTGAATATTGCCCTACTCGGACGATGAAGACATGACCTCTGTGAGTCAGGTATGTATAATTTATAAACTGGTCATTTGTCCTGTGGAAAGTCCTCTGCCTTACTAAAAAGTGAGAAGAAAGCGAGGTACTGACTTGTACTTGCCGAAGCCATGGATCTTGCCATCCTCTCCAGTGTCCTTGGTAGGTGTCGGGTTTATTCAGCACTTTGTTAGGTATTATACACTCCCATAGCTGGAACAAAATGTACAGACATGTTGAATCTTTGCAAGTTGATCACAAAATCACCAGCTGGTTTCTCTGTTTTAAGCATAAGACACATGATCGGCCTGAAAATTAAAGCTGACGCTTTTTTCTAACATGAACAACATGACACATTAACCAGCTCTAATACTGCACCAAGTTAATGTACTCACCCATCTTCCAGTCCGTTCTTAAAGTTCCCGCTGTAGGTCCGTCCATCTGGCCACTTCATGGTGCCTCTGTAAAAGGCAAATATCCAACTTTTTACACAGAGCCAGTTTCATACTGGGTGGACATTTAATTAGCAGCTTGGCTTGACTTAAGCCTTCATTCTCACAAAGTCTGTATCCAACAATGTCTGCTCACAGTTCATGCTGCCTTCACTCTCTACCTGCACCTACTTTGATTGTTCATTCTTTTGCTTGCACACCATTCCTTTTCGCTGCAGAAGTCTCTAGTGTTTTTTTTCTTTTTCTTTTTTTTTTTTTAAGTTATTTTTTTGGCATTTTTGCCTTTATTGGACAGGACAGCCAGAGAGTAGACAGGAAACAAGGCAGAGAGAGGGGATGACACGCAGCAAAGGGCCAAAGGCGGGAGTTGAACCAGCAGCTGCTGCAGAGGACCAACAGCCTCCATATATGGGTGGGACGCTCTACCAACTGAGCTAAACATCCACCCCGAAGTCTCTAGTGATTTGAGGGCTGAACTGATGACACTGTCATCATCCTGAAACCACCTGATGGTACCCCACCTGTGGTTAACAGTGGTGTTATTCTTGTGTGGTGTTGCATGTATGTGCTGGGAACATTTGAATATTCTCCCTCCTGGTGCATTCTAGGACACTTCAATCCCAGAGAAGTTTGTTCCTTAACCAAAATATTTCCCTAATCTGAGGGGTTCATCATGGGGGGATGCATAAAGCCTCTTAAGCTGTCACCTTCCCTAAGTGATCAGATGGTTTTATAGTGTTTTATGGTAGTTACTGTCATAATACAGAACACATGGACGTCACATCACTCTTTAATGTTGCCAGACAGCACTATTGTCAGTTGTTAGCTTGCTCAGCTAATGCACTTAGTTTGCCTATGTTAGCTAGCCTCTCCAAAATGGACAACATAGAGAGAACAAAAAGAAAAATAAGATGAATGTTGTTCTTCTTGAAGAATATGGAATCCACAAGCATATAATCAGAAGTCCACTTAACTAAGCTGCCATAATAAATACAAACAAACGGAAGATGTGGCAAGAAGTAACTGATAAAATCAATGTGAGAAATCTGGTGTGAAACAAACCATAGATGAAGTAATAGTATAAAAATATTACAGCGATAGCAAGATAGGAGATATCCAAACACTGTCAGAAGTCCACAAAAACTGATTAGTCTCATAAAAGCTAACGTTAATATATGAGACAGAGTCATATTGACGTTTGGCTCATGAGCTACACTGTTGCTAGTGCTAACATCAAATCTATACTCTAAAAAGTTGCACATTGCACATAGTATCCAGCGTGTTTTCTCTGTCCTGAAAAATGTATTTTGGTATCTTCTCCTCCTCTTTAGTTAACATAAATTCAGCCATTGTCTCCACAAATTATTTCACTTTCAAGAGATTGTTACGGGTCACTTTAAATTCTTTGAGGAAAATGGTAACTAAGGACCCTCTAGCGACACATAAGGAATACTTAAGTAGCTAAGTGTCTTCCCTTACAAAATACGAGGGAAATCCTTTGAGTGATTTATGTAACTCACTTTTTTTCCAAAGACATCCTCAGATGAAAAGTTAAGGGAAACCATCTGCAACCGGGCACTAGAATTTATAGTGAGCTCCAAAAAAACAATGCCCACCCTTGAAAATACATTTTATGAACACACCCAAACATGCAAACATTTGTTAATTCATACTGCAGCTGAGGAGATGGAAGTGGGACAGGTACACACATACACGCAAAAAGAGACGAACAAACATCATCTCTAACCTGCCATGAACTCGTCCTGCCAACCAGCCCCCGGTGTACTGGGCGTCTTTAAACCGTCCCTCTCCGGTGAACGTGTAGGAGGCCGTGCGAGACATTCCCATCACCCCCGGCGACGACCCCTGACCTCCACCACCCAGCACCTGATCCACGGCCTGGTTGATAGATCGTAGCCACTTGTTCTGGAGAAAGAGAGAAAACAACAGAGATTTTTAAAGAAATAATGGGCACATGAGCAGGAGGGAGAGTAAGAGCAGAGATTTCCTAATTTAAGATCAGCAAAGAACAAAAAGAAAAATTCTGATATATCAGCTGGTATTTTTCATATAAACTTGAATCGGGACAATTGGACCATTATTATTATTATTATTATTATTATTATTATATTATTATTATTATTATGTTCAGAGAAAACAGATGTTGGCCGATCAATAAATCTATAAGCTGTTAATAGTACAGTACAGCCAACAGAAATGTTCCACTCTTTTAGTGTTTACCTGTAATGCTAAACCAGTGATAAAAGACTGCCAAGTCAGTATTCATTCACAGATCCCATCACCACTGATCACCTTGAATGACAACCAAACTGCAATAAGTGGCTAATAAGTATATAAACCTTTAACGTACCTTCTCTTGTGGTGTCGAGGCCACCAGGGTGAAACTCTCCTCCGGACAAGTAATTTTGATGGCATAGCTGAAGACACACAACACAGTGACAATAATTAACATGATCTGTATATAAGGTTTTAACAAAAAACAAACAAAATTGACAAAAAGTAAACCGAATAAATGAAATGAGAGCAAAGCAGAAAGCAAAACAATGGAAGATGTTTTGGTAATTTGGCCTCAGGTGATTTCTTTATTGTGTGTTGTCTGCATGTCTGAGTGTTTCCTTTAGGATTCACTTCAATGATTAGAAAGGTTACTTTCACTAAGTTTAGATGTTTCTCTGTGTGCAGTAATGTCACTGCAGCTCTAGTACCAAGCGTGTACATGCACGCTGCTTCTCTCTTGAAGGAGAGACGCTTCCACTCGCAATCCACCCCCTATTATTCATAAAGTAAATTTTTATGAACCAGCCCACCTGATTGCAGCAAATATAAACTGAGCTGTACCCTGGGATTCAAAAAGACCCCTTCAGACCTTTGGATGACATCACACTGTGCCCCTGACTGCGGTATTACAAAAGCAGGGTGAAGCTATGTGCTCATTATTCATCATCATAAACACTGACTGCTCACAGTTTTTACATGACCATGAGTTTTTATTAGCATTAGTCATGTCAGCTTTGATGGCAAGCTTTTTTAAACGTCTGGATTATAAAAACATCAAACTCACAGTCCGCTGCTGTCCTCAGTAACTGGTTTCACCCACAGACAGGTCAGAGGATAGACACGGTGAGTGGAGAACTGCAGAGAGAGACACAGCAGCGCTTCATGTATTTTACCACCATCTTTCTACATGTGGGACTTTAATACTTATCACACTAGCTAACATCACACTATCTGACATGACCAAATCACTGTTTTCATAAATAATCAAATCCAGATCATGTGTGCATGTCCAAAAGATTTGCCTCATAAAAAAGTTTTACTGTAGTCTTTAATAAGGGAAGTTACATAAAAAAAATGTCAATGTAATCTAAGTTTTAAGTGTACCACTTCCTTATTCAATTACAAAAAAATCACATATTTGTCAATAGTTTCCTCTGTGGAGTTTTGACCTTTATGGCATTTCATTAATGTTTCCACATCACTTCTGTCTTATGAATGAAAGTAAATGAAACTAAACCACAACACACTTAAAGGGACAGTTCACCCCAAAATCAAAACTACATATTTCTCCTCCGGGCTGTAGTGCTATATTTTGTGAGTTGCTGAGTTTTGAAGATATGTTTGAGATATATATTTTCTTTCTAGTTGAAAGAAAGTAGTTCCGGTAGATTCTACTGCACAAAGAAAGTAGTTCTGGTAGGTTTGACTCTAGAAAGAAAATATTTTCTACCTGAAACTAGAGAGAAGTCAGACATCTCTGCAGCTGATATCTCCAAAGCCTGGCAACCAAAACTATCTAGATGGATAAATGGCACTACAGTTAAGAGGAAAAATCTGTATTTTTCATTTGAGGGGGAACTGTCCTTTCAAATTATGAATGTTTCCCAAATATTTTTTGATTGATTGACTTTTCTCAAATGAGCTTTGAGTCTCTGCAAGTTTGATTTCCACTATATACCGGAATTGACTAAAAACTAGGCTGGCTTGAAGGCAGAAGATCTCTAACTGTGTGTTTTTAAAAAGTGCTGTGTAAATAAAGTTATTATTATTTTATAGAAAGATCAGCAAGAGTGCAAAGCACATGTGATTTATTGATAATGCAGAAAAACATGCAAAATCTCTGATATGCTTCTTTTAGTTTGTTTTTGTCTAATTTAACTTAAAACTATTAAATCTAAATTTACATACATGAACAGTGCAGGATTAACATTATGTCAGAGGTCTACTATACAAAACAGGACATGAACCCAAAACTAGAGAGAGAGAAACAGAGAGGCTTCATCACTGTCTGCTATTAACACACCACACCACCCCACACCAAACCAAACAGAGAGGAAGACAAACTATTAGTCAGTGTTTTCAGAAGAAGGCCCTGTTCAGACCTGGTGTTAACGTGCGTTCTGAGTGATCAGATCAGAGGCGGACAGCTCCAAGTACAACACATTTGAGATCCGATTGCTGAGACCACATTCAGGGGTGGTCTGGGCCACATGTGATCATATTCTTTCAGCAGTGTGAATGCAAATGTGTCCTGGACCACAAAAGACCACCTACTCAGCTGATGTCCTGTGAGTCCATCAGTTGGTTCACTGTAACACAACTTACTTATGGGCCCTTTTCCCATTTCCCCCCATTAAAAAAGACTGCACTGCTTTGAGAGCTGTTGAGTGCAAAGAAACTTGACTAACTTTGTCTCATTCACTCACTCATTGTGGGCTGATATGGGAGTTTAGTGTGGCCAGGGAACAAACTGCCAAGTGGACAGTAATGGACACTGAACTGACAAAACAGCCCTTGCGTTTATTTGTACACAAACCGGGGAGGCAAAGTCCGATCACAAGTGGTCACTCAGGACGTATCTAGACACACATTGTAATCAGATGTGAACTCACATACTCACAGAAACCATGTTAGTACCACGTCTGAACAGGGCCGAAGAAACACAGGATAAGGCAACAGTAAATATGCTGATATCTGGGCTAATCAGTAACAGACATGTCTTCTTGTTTAGAGCTGCAGATCTCCTGGATCAGACAGCTGCATCCTTTAACCAGAAGCTTTACAGTCTATGAGCTACTGCAACTATAACCTCATCTACAGTCACCACTAACTAGCTGATGTTTCTGCAAACACGTCTAAAAACCAAACCCACCCACAGCAGCAGCCTGTTTGGCAGCGTCTAAAGCTCAGAATCAGCCACCAAAAATAAATTTTAACACAGAACATCTGCACTGCAAAGGGCTGCAAAGCCCATTTAGTCGACCCTCATTAGGGTTGATATTAGAAACACCTCAGAATAACACAATCCTGAGAGTTTCGACAAAAACTGAACATCATAACCTCCATAGAAGCAGGATTTATAGTAAGGCTCTTGGATTGAACTACATTAGTTTGAGCCAGATGTGCCTGCTAAAGAGTATGCAACTTATATCTCCAGACCTCTGCAAATCACAGTGGAACTATCTGGAGGAGCAGCGTGAACAGTCCCTTTACTTACACAAAGTCCTGTGTTAACATTTATTTATTTGCTTACTGATCCCATGTGAACCTGTCAGAGTGAAAGCACTGAACAGAGGCCAGCCAGCACACCCATGCTGCTGCAGCACGAAGCTCGGTGGGGTTAAACTGGTTGGCTGGTTGGAGGTGAATTTAAACTGTGTACTTACGAGGCTCTGAGAGGGAATGGCACCCTGAGTGATTGAAAGATACAACATACAAACATAAACTTTATCTGCAAAGCACGGTAGAAGCACCAGGAAGACAGAGATGCACACACAGATCCAGGTGAAGCTTTGTCTGGTATGAATAAAATGATTAAGATAGGGATGGGCGGATCAATTCTGTGCAGATTAAGTAGCATCCATCAATGATGGACTCAGTGTGTCTTCTCTTCTGCGCAGCAGAGCAAAGAGCTGCTTCTAGGATGTGTTGAGGTGCATCTGGTGGAATCACAAATATTGTGTAGAATAGCCACAATCAGCTTTAGTGGCTGTGACGCAACTGTTAACGTGACACAGCTGTGCCAATGGAGCCGACATGTTTAATAGCTTGTGGCCATAGACTCTGATGATTGCTCTGAAACAGTCACAATCCTGTACGTAATCCTGTACAACCAGTGGAATACTGACTCTGACAAGTGTACATGCAACAACCAGACATTTTGGTGATTATGATGCTTCTAAACCGTCTAATTCAATGTTTGCAGCTTGATAACTCGTCTGGATGTCTTGAGGAGACCGCACAGCTTTTTGATGACGTCGGCTGTAAAAGGGTCTATAACTGTTAATTACCTGCTTCTCGTGGCAAATACAACAACCGATAATTTCACATTTTCGTATTTTAAAAAGTTCATATAACCTGTAGTTTACACAATCCTGAGGGCAAGAAAGGCTCAGATCGGATTTAGTGAGCATAGATGGATGATTTAATATTCCACAGCTCTGATAAAACAAAATTTAACTGACATCACTATTATAACAAAAACAAACACTTCTGACTCTTCATATGCTCATTAAGTTTTTCTAGTTAAGTTCATCAAAAAAACTTCACAAATACACTTTGGCTTTTAGAAAGCATACTGCCTAAATATTCAAATTAAATGTTTTGATATAATCTGTCAAATCATATATTAGTATAATCAATATTTATTGACTATAATTTCATTCATGGAATAATAAAATAATAACATATTTCCTGTTATTGGCCCAGATATTTATCATGAATCCCTAGTCCATCGTGCAAATCTTATTTATGTAAGAAGTTCTGTCAGTAGAGAATTTATGGTGCACACCATGGATTTATACTTCCCATAAGTAGGGGAAAAATACCATAATTTGATTAATTATGCCCAGATTTTCTGCATGTTTGTGTGTGTGTGTGTGTATGTGTACCTGTGTGTGCACCAGTGCATCATTAAAAAGCATGAACCAGTGGTTGGAGAACCGTCCGGCGTTCTGCAGAGTCAGAGATCTGTTGCTGCTTTCACACACAACACGACGCTGTGGGAGACGCAGAATCTCCTGATGAACAAACACACACGGATATTTCCTTATTAAAATCTGACAAACTGTTGAAAACAAATCTGTGTTATACTTTACCATAAATCCTGCCTCAATCAACCAGGTGAGTTAAATCAGTGGAGCGACATACTGCACTTATCATCTGATAAAGGCAATCAACACATTTATAATCTAATGGTCAAGTTAGTTGGGTTTTATCTGCATATCAATGCTGTCAGCTGCAACCCACAACAATGATTAAGAAAGAACTGTTTTTCAGTTCCTTTATTTTTTGTGAAAGCCACAGGGAGCCACTGGGGAGGAGCAAAAGAGTCCAAAGTGGCTCTGGAGCTGCAGGTTGCAGATCGCTGGCCTTGTGTGATTATGAACCGTGGGGACAGGGATTTCTCTCCTACCTGTGTGTGTATGTGCATGTATATATCTGGTATGTGTGTGTGTGTCTGTGTCTGCTTGTTTCTGTTGCGCTCTGCTTAGACACAGCTGACAGAAATGAGGAATTATATCCAGCCTCATGCCCCGTTCTGCATGCTCACCCATTTACACAGACATCAGTTACTACTTCTGCTGGTAGATCAGAGGCAACGTGTTCAGTGTATTGAATTAAGTATGATATGAATTTAAAACTTCTCTGTGCGTGAAATCAGGCATGGTGTCTGAGAGCTGCGCTTTGGAGGGGCAGAGTAAGAGGAGAGTTTGTGATCTGCCAGCTCACCACTAGATGCCACTAAATCCTACACACCAGTAGTTTAAATAACAACACAGAGTTGTGCTCACAGTAGTTTTTCCAGAGTGGGTCTTCCAGAAGAGGAGAGTAGTTTCAGCCTCCTTCTTCCTCCTCAGCAGGGATGAAGACAGGGACTCATATTGACTAAAGCCCTGATGGAGGTATTGATACTCTGTAGTTAACTGGAGAGAAAGGAAACGTGACACAGCTTTAATTGTTTCTATTTTTGGTTTTAGAACATACAGAAGAGTCCCATTAGTCAGCTTCAATCGCATTTACTACAAAACATTTCAGAATGTGTTTATCAAGGTATGTGAGATGCAAAACAAGAAGCACACTATAGTCAAGTCAATAAATGAGAGTAGTAAGTTATCATATATCCAGATTTACTCAAGTACGGGAAATAAAGAAACTTGGAAAAATAGAAAGTGAAATAAAGGCAAAAGAAGGAACATAAAAAAAAGAGTGAAAACGAGTAAAAGCACAGACAGGAAGAAGAAGCACAAAGAGACAGCAGATCGATTCCTCCTCACCACATCGTAACAGGCTGCCAGTTTGAGCAGGACTCGGCTGTACTGGTGGAGCTGCTGCAGAGGCCAGTACAACAACGACACCAGATCAACATCACCGCTGACAGACTGGTCTGACACACACAGCTGAGCGAGACGGGCCTGCTGAGAGCCTAAACACTCACTGGACAGAGAGACACAAAGAGAAATACGAGGCTCTTAGGACTCACGTATTTTCAGAGTGTTTTCAGTTAAATCGAAGCTTATCCATTTGAGGACTTTGCATTCCTTTACATGAATGAGAAGCTGTTTTGGGGCATTTTTGAGTGAAAACAAAGGAAAAAGCTTACTGTGAGAGTTTATGGAGTGAGTGGAATCCACCCATCACCTGGAGGTTTCCAACTGAAGAACAATACCTGAAGAAACAAGGACGCAGAGAGATGGAAAGATTTTATGAATATCAAATGAACCAGTGAGTCCTTGATGAAAACAACTTGTGCCGTCCATCTCCTGTCAGCCATATTCTGACTATTGTTGAAATTAATGTTTCCATCAGTCTGTTCACTACTTCATTATCTACTGTCAACAGAAACTTTTCATGTTATTTGCTCAGAAAAAAACAGTGCCACCTTCCTGGTTTGTGTCTTAAACCCATGAAACAGTTCATCCAAATTCTTTCTAACAAGCCCAAAGAGCAGTAACTGCACGAATAGCTCAGTTTGTACAAGAATAATAAATTTAAAAAACTCAAGCTCTGTATTCAAACGGACGTTTTAAGTCATACAGTACAGATTCATTATGTAACACAACTGGACAAATAGTATAAGCTGGTGTTTAATCAAACTTTACTTGTATTTTCTAGTTGTTATAGAATATGTTAAATATTTAGAGCCACAGTGTTTGTCTTTAAATATGACTTGTGTTGTAGTGATGCACAGGGTGACCTGAAACCCGACCCATGTTTGAGTGGACTTATGAGAAAATATAAAAGTTCGGCGGGCGGTTTGAGTGACAAAGCAGTGTTCAGAGTAAGTTATTAATACGTCACAGAAAAATTGCATGCAATAGTCCACCTTTTCTTCCCTTCTCTCTGAGATCTTTTCCACCATTATTGAACCAGTTACAGTTCAAGCACCTAATTTTGAACGGTTTGGAGCATTACTACCTAAAATATATTAGTACAGGAAACAAACGATAGCAGGTTTTTTACAGGTTATTATGCATTATGTAAACACTCAAACACAGGTTGGTTCACAAGATCGCACCAAGATTCTAAGGAACTTGCTCAGAACTGGTTCAAGAACCAGAGCTATTTTGGTGGAAAAAGACTTCCTGTCACTCTGTCTCTCTGTCTCTCTCTCTCACACACACACACACACACACACACACACACGCTGGCTGCAGTGCTGCTGTGCATTCCAGCAACAAGTGCATCCAGTGAGGGCTCTTTCATCTCAGCTGGTCGGTGCTCAAAGTGAAATATGTTAAATCCTGGAACTGTGGACTCTTTCATTCTTTTTAAACACAGTGAAGCCAAACACTGGGCTGAAACACATGTAGCCTACTTAGTTAAAATGTGAAGGATGTATCATGTTTGTGTGTGTGTAAGAGAGAGAGAGAGGAACAGAGTTCATGTCTTTTATGAAGGGTTAATTGTTTTGCTGCTATTCAACAATAAGGCCACATTCAGACAGAATTAGGCGCTGCTACAAGAACGACAGGAATCTCATTCATTTTGAATGAGGGTAGTTCACTTCGGCTGCAGCGTGGGGGCCGGAGGCGATGCTGAAGAAAAAGCAGCAGCATGGCGGAAATGTTGAAAGAGGGTCAACTTTTGGTGAAACGAAGCCTGCGGTGGTCAATCACAAGCCAGTCAGACTCTACAAATATCTCTGCAAACAGGAGTTTGTGATGATGCTCATTACTCAGTTGTGTCCTCGATATATTTATTTCATGTACCCAGCTTCAACATCAGGGTCTGGCTACAGTTTATGCTGCAAACTAGTGACACAAAGAAGCTTCCTTTGGTTTGTATCCATGTGTTTGAGAGAGACAACAGAATGGACAGAGAGAGAGGTAGTAGTGAGAAAGCTGATGAAATAAAGCATTATTTTCTGACTGTTCCTCCGCGGTTATGTTCTCAGCACAAATAAACACCCCCACACCGCCGCACAACCCTGGGCTAGACGCCACAATGCCTGATTCTGTCTGAATGTAACCACAAGAACACAGTTTGGAACAATTCCTCTGTTTATTTAGCCTCTTCCCACTACTGTGGGCGGGTAGAAAGAGAGCACTCTGACAGCTTCTAGCAGCTCCTGGCACTCAGCCCCAACAATTCAGTAAGGATTGCCCACTTGCCCAAGGCAAGTAAAATGCCACATCAGGCTAGTAAATCTAGCCCCATTGGGAAAAAATAATTAAATGCAATGTTTCAAAATAACGATTTCATTTGTGGGCAGAAGGAGGGGGGGTTGTCATGCTATTGTCGATATTGTTAAACTGTATTACCTGTTGAGCACAGTGAGAGAATATTTAAATACAAGGTCAGGGAATATTATTTAATATTTCGTATGACTTTATTCCTGTTTATTTTGACTGTTGAGCTTTCTTTTGTCATACCTGTACAGTTTCCGTTGACCTGTCACAAATGAACAGGAAGTGAAATTTTATTGTGAAAGGTTCTATTGAGTGAATAAATGAGTGACATTGGAGCCACACGGTTGTTTTACTGTTGGCGTTGCCATCAAGCCTACTCACACGTAAATCAGTCTCATGACTCAATAAAATGTGGTTATAGGCAGAAATAAGTAGATATTAAGAAGTTCCAGAAATATGCAAACTAAAGATGGCCACTACATACAGTACGAGAACGTTTGTTGCGTCATATCTGTGATACACTGCCCTTGTTATTTACTTCAATAAAGATTAAAGATGACAATTATTGCACAGCGGTGAAGCTGACTGTGTTACTCTAATGCATAAGGTTGGTTGTTTGCTGGTCAGGTTGGGTTCACGGGTTGATTAACATGTATTTTTGTGGGTCAGGTGGTGTGACCCGGGCATCACTATTGCGTGGCAGTTGTTATAATACGAGAAATAAAGTGGGATTAAACACAAACTTAATGAGAATAAAAAAATAAAGCACCAGAAAAGAGGGAATAAAACAAAGAGAAATTAAAATTGAAGCAACAAAAACTGTATGTTACATAGTATTGAATTCAGTAAAGGCTTTTTGTGTGCTGAGACAAAAAGGTGAACCTTACTCTTTATAAATGTCCAGAAAGTGCTCAGTGTGCGTCAGAAGGGGAAGGGAAGTGACATCACAGCCCTGCACATCATGCAGGAAGTAACTGAGTGAGGTGGAGTGTCGACCAATCAGGATGCTGAGACGAGCAAAAGTCTCACAGAGAGAGAAGAAGAGATGAGTGCACGTCTCACCTAATGATGGACACACACTCTCTGTGGAGGAGAGTACACACACACACACACATTATGACATTAATATTAATATACATAATAATAAGTCAATGCATTTGTTTATTATACACTCAAATCATGCATCTGTTGTTTCACAGATAATTTGTTGTATTTTTCATACAGTTCTTTCCAAGGAACATATTCAGATTCCAATATTCAAAACCACCAATGAGGCCAGAGACAGAAATGCAGAGTAGAGACACCACAGACATCAGTTAAGAAGAAGAAGCCAGGACAGAGTCTCTCACCTCTGTTACGTAGCGGTGTGAGGAGCAGCTTCCTCACGCTGCTCAGCCAGCAGTAGAACTGTCTCTCTCTGGAGGCCAGCTCGTGCATGGCTGAGATAAATCCCATGACGTTCTGGTCTGCCAACACCGCACACCTCTGACCGCCGCTGCACACGCTGCTAATGTAACCCATCTACACACACACACACAGATACACACAGAAGAAACAAAGGTTAGTCATACATTAACAGCATTTTAATGTTTTTTAAGTTTTCTTTCATTACAGTGTTTTGTGGTTTGTCCAGAGATTCTCTCACCTATTTTGTCTGTGTGACACATGTGGTTCCTAGACAGTGAAAATTATGTATTGATAGTCATGTTGACATCACACCAGCAACATGACACCTTTCACTACAGTTTTAATGACCACGTCTGGAGAATATGGAACAAACATGGAAAAATAAACAGGTGAGGTGATTCTCTATGTGTCTCTCTCTTCTCTCTGGATTATATTGATGCCGAACTCACAAGAGGACTGACGACATGTGACGTGTTTTATCTTGCGTTTCTAGAGTTATGTGTAAAACATGTAAAGAACAGTTAATACATCACTTTTCTTAAAGAGTTTTGGCATATATTTTCCTCAGAGTGCAGGGAGCTTTAGTTTAATTCCTATAAAAGCCTATTTTTGCCAAGTTGATAAATAAAGAAAGATCCTGTTTAGTCATTATAATGAGAAACTTTTTAGAAACAAGGCCTTAGTATCTCAGAATATTACATGGTTTTGTTAAATACTCAATTCTGATTCATAATCCATAATCATTTTAAAATTAATATCTTGTTGATTTTTTTTGTAAGTAAATATGTCACAAGCTGGATAATATAAAGTGCAGCATCACCCTGCCAGGATTTATTAAATAATAATGACCAGTTCACTGTACATTATCCCTTAATAATTACTTACTTATCTCAAAATAATGACTTAGTATTTCAAAATAATGAGAAACTCTGGGACTTATCAGTATCTTCTTTTTTCATCACATTGGTGGAAATAGACTTCTATGTAATTGAAACTGCAACTACTGTATGTTAATGTTTTGTCCCCACTACAGAAATACTAACTGCTAAAGTTTAATAAGGTTGTCTGACTTTGACTGTGGTTATTTAATGGTTAGATTAATGGTTTACAGTCTAATAATGTTTGTGATCAGCTTAATAATCAACTTATACTGTTTAGTCTTCATACAATGTAATTATGACTTATTGTTACTGCACCACTGGTTGTGGCTTTGCTGCCCTACAGTTTGGTCTAAATGTCCCAATAAATTAATAAATCTGTATTGATCAAAGGCAAAGCAGCCTCGCCCTACAAATGACTCAATTCCAGGCCTGTTTATTAACATATATTTTACAGCATATGAACTTAAATAAACACACTCCAGTGTAAAGGTAGTCCACAAATCATCTTCTTTAAAGTCAGTCCTGTTGAAGGACATACAAACCTCCATGCAGAAGGGCAGCAGGGTGGGTCTGACGTGTAACTCTCTGCTCTGCTGGGTGACCTCTGACTCTGCTGTGACCTTTCACCCTGCGCTGTCATTGGCTCCTGCTGCTGGCCGCAGTACAACAGGACCGGCTGGACGCAGTCTCCATCGGCCAGGAGGAGGGAGTGACTCTGACCGGCCGACACGTCCCAAACCCGAAGACCGTCAGACAGCTAGAGTGGCCCGCCAGGGACAAATCACAGAGGATGTAGATCCATTAGTGTAACTACAGCATGATTTATACAATAACCTGTAAATCATACATTTCTTTACAGTATATGTTATATTCAGTATATATATGCTACATATATTACACTGTACAGAATATCTTTTCGTCTTTCTCTGTTATTTCAGCACCTTAGCATTGATTTTCAGATTTCTTTGGGTATGTTTTACAGTGCAATCTTCACCCACTTAATAATTCTGGTATCTTAAATAATTTTCAGTCGTATATTTCTGTGTAGAGATGTACAGATCCACTTTTTTCATTCCGATCAGATATCTGAACTGATTGTATGAATTTATGCCAATAAATGAGAAAAGAATAAATAGGCATTTTGAGAAATAAATAATATGATAAACATGTAAAATACAGTAAATTAGTTGAGCACTAATGACTGAATGAACGAACCTTTGCCTGTTGAGGTACAGTGACAGGACTGTTGACATGACCGAGCTGCCCACACATGTTGCTGCCCCACGAGTACACCTGCAAAACACAAAGATAGGTTCGGTGATGTATCTTGTACGTATGTTTGTGAGGAACAATCTGACTTTTAGATCTTGAAAGTGATGACATTTAGGACAGTTTTCACTTCTTTGGAGTGTTATATAAAGCTTAAGGTCAGATTCAGGTTAAGGTTAGGTTAAGGGTGTGTGTGTGTGTATGTGTTACCTGGCACTGTGCAGTGAGAGCCAAAGAATGGTGCGACCCTGCGGCAACCTGGATCACTTCCTCACCTGTCAAAGACTTGATGCACAGAGGCTGGAGTCTGGAAACACGCAAACACACTGTAACAGCTTATCTACACAGGAGGCCTTTCAGACATGTTTTTCAGGTGTGCAGAGGTTTTTAGGTTTGGTAAAGTTTTGAATGTACGTGTTAATGATTTAATATTCTGTTGCATTTCTTATGTTAAAATGAGGGGGGGTTTACGAGTACATTCACCGTTAGACAGACAGACTTAAAATCTATTCAATGTCTTTTATTAAAGGTGGTGTGTGCTATTCTCATCCAATCATATATAAATTTCTACACAAATCTGTCTCTGTAAAAGGGAAACATAAAGCGGCTCAGACCAAGCCACACAACACAATAACATTTGATCAGCAACACATCAAGTTTGTGTCTGTGCACAGGACAGGGGGAAGGAGAGGGGGGAGCGAAAGCGACAGTAAATCTTCTGAAGGAGCACTGAAAGAGAATTTGTTTGGCTGCTCTCCAGAATCACATTCCCCACCTTTAACTGATATATAAGTGTTAACATGACGACAACAAAAGGACGGCAAAGGATCCACCCGCACACCAATTTAGCTGGGCTAGAAAGCCATAAAAAGTCCACAGGCTGAGATAATTTTGAATCCTTTCATCAGTTGCTGCCCCAATTATTGTTAATGATTGATAAAAAATTGTGGGGTGGTGGGCATGAACTTTTTGTGGCTTCTAAAAGGGAGAATCCCAGATAAAGTTTAGGAAGCACAGTATAAATGTGTAAGAATACATTTATTCCAGTGAGGATATATTATACGTATATGTTTGTATGTCCAGACCTGGCGAGCTGATCTCCATGTCCCAGCTGACCCTCAGACCCGGACCCCAGCTCCACACTTCGTTCTCCAGAGACGGCAGCCCGTCTCCAGCCTCCTCCGGGCTGCAGCCTGGGTCCGACCAGCAGGGGCTCCACGCCGTTGCCGTGGAGACCCTGAAAGACAAACACACAATCTAGTGGAAAAGTCCTGGTAATGGTGCTACTTCAACCAACTGAACCATCGCCTACTAATTACATTTGAGCATCTGTCAAGACTGCAAATGCACTTCATCTGTCACACGTAACAACAGCCACAACAAACAAAGGAAAGAGACAGTTTGTCTCAAGGAGACAGCAGACATGATCAGAGAAGGTCTATACAGAAAGAGTCACGTATAACAAATATAACATGGGCCTGTAGCTGGACTGTGTTACATTCTCTCCACAAACAAACTCCACTAGAGTTCACACTACAGTTTTCTGCTTAAATAAACTACACTACATGGGCAAACACTTATAAACTGCACAGAACAGGTTTGGTAATGAACACACCCTAACGACTTCTTGTAAAACCCTGTGTCCCCAAAAGAGCCTCAGAGAGCCGTGTGAATCTGTCAAGGTGAGGTAAGTAGGTACAGAGCAGGAAAACACATCAACAACAAAGGAGGAAATCAGGAGGACCTTAAAGAAAAAACACTGAAGCTTCATGTAAAAATAAAAAATATCATCATGAGATTATCTGTGTGGACAGAAACTGTACTGTTCAGCCACATAATTTAACAAAGGTTATAATTTGCTTACTGCTATCCAATAGCTAATAAATACAAAAACATTTTGGCGACTATTAAAACTGAAAAAAGATTATCTGCAGGATGGTTTTCAGATTAAGGACTTTCATTCTGACACTTCTGAAACTGTGGGAAACCCAGAAAATGAGAAGTTAGTCTGCTGCATTTGCCAATCATCACCCATTTCCCTAAAGGTCACAGCCCGTGTCTGCCTGTCTTTCGTGTAATGTAAGGTATGATAATTAGATAGTTATGCTATCTTGAGAAAGCAAACAGCTATTCAAGATAACAACACAAATTTTATCTTGTGAGCATGCGCATTCTGTGATCCTGACTTCACATCAGTTGATGTGAGCAGATAACATCTGATGCGGGAGAACTTAGTATTGTTCAGTGTGTCAAAGAGAAAGGCAAACAGAAATTGTATTGTGCGTTTCTGCTGGAGATAACATTCATATTCTTCTTCCTTGTTTGCCAATACTGCAGCCTGCCGCAAACATTCAATGAATTTCTGAGCATTCGGTTTTGCTGTTCTCTCCATTTTTGCCTGTTTTCTTGTGACTGCTGTGACCATCAGCTCTGTGGCCGCCCCCAATGGGCAACGGCATCTGCAATCGCAAAAGGGGACATTTAGATACGTTTTTTTTTTTTAATTATTGTTTATTTTGAATAATAAGTAAGACTTAACAAAAAAACTTCTAAAATTCAGTTTATGGAGTTTTATTTAACTGCAAACAGAAGAAGAAGAAGAATACTTTTTAAATTTGTCATACATTATATAAACATCTAAAATGTGACACAGGCCCTCAGTTAAATCATGAACATATTAAAATAAGTAAATTAATGTAGAAGAAAAACATTGGCTAAAATTAAAAATAATAATAATATTAAAGAGTTATTTTGTTTACCTACTGTGAGCAAATGAACAGAACAAAAGCTTCTGAAGAAAACACAGACACATACACTCTCCTCTCAACTCACACACAACTCACAATCAGCACACACTCCATCGGTGCACGGTGCACCAACAACTTCACAGGCGTCCTGCAATGGCAGTATGACTAAGACAGGTTGCGGCCATAGGTAGCGTCGCACATTTTGAGCTTGAGTTGTAGGAGCCTACCTGTCACCAGAAGCCTAAACCTTTTTCTTTGATGGGGTGGAGGTATTACTGCTCCTAGATGATGATGATTCATCATGTGAAAACAACGGGGCAATCGCCATCAATATCTCTCCCCCATCAGATTCATGTCCTGAAGCGCTGTCACTGCCTCTTGGACATTTATGTTTCTTTTGTGACAGGCCATTTCCTGTTTTTGCCATCCTTTAGTAAGACAGGTATAGTCTAGTGAAGGCAGAGGCTACATGCAGTATCACAATCAATAAGATGGAAATAATGGCCGTTTCTAGGCAACGGGATGTCGTGCGAATGTTGAACACGGCATTATACAGCAGTTTTTATGAGGGGTTAAAGTGATCCCTTGGTGGTTCTAGGTACAAATTATACACCCCATAATTCATAAGATGATTAATAATCCCATTTTAGTACAAGTCGTGAAATGAGAGATGTAGGGGTTTTATTTCAACAGAGTTAAATGCATTTGAAAATGCCAGGGGGGTAAAATAACTCCTTGGTGGTTCCAGTGTCAAAGGAACAGTTGAACAATTTGGGAAATGCACTAACTTGTTTTACTGCAGACAGTTAGATGAGATGAATGATACCAATCTCATATCTGCAGACTTGACAAGAAGCTTAACCGAAGAGACAGCTAGCTAGAATGGCTTTGTCCTAAGTTCAAAAATACTTCTGTCAATACCTCTCAATCTCACTAAAACATATTAATTGGCTAATGGCTGATTAACAGTGTTGTATCTTGTTTGTTTATTTCAAATAAAAACAAAAATGTGAAAACTATAAGTTGGTTTTCAAGGTTATTACATGCTTTAAATAGATCTGTGAATGGCTTCCTCCAGTCTTTATGCTAAGCTAAGCTAAGCTAAAGCCTTCTGGTTCCATACTTATGACTCAGGGTATCTTCTCATGCAACTACTGACAAGAAAGTAAATAAGCATATTTCCCACAATTGTAGTAATCAAGTTGTTCACACCCTACCGTTCCTACCACGGGTGGGTGTTCCAGGCAGGGAGCGTCTCCTGTTTCCTGCTTCTTTCCCCTTCTGGTTTATATTTGTGAGACTGGAGCTCTTCTGGCCCTGCAGCGCCCGCTTCTCCGCCTCAAGACAAAGACGAACGTCTTCCAAACACACTGGGGAAGAGGAGTACGCCACGGCTGATCCACTGCTACTGTAGGAGAGAAGGTCAAAGACCAGGGGGAAACACACTGTAGGTGAGAATCATCTTGGTACGTGGTACTGCAGCAGAATTTTCAATGTGTGTGTATCTGTATTAGTAGAAAATCCCCTTTAATAAGCTACATTTTTTATGTTAAGCTTGACTTTTAGTTTCCGTAGTGATTAAATGTAGAGGTGAAGTGGCATCACTTGAATAACATGAAGATACACAAAAATAGCGATAAAAAGTTAAAATTCTTGACCAGAGCACTTCATTGTCAGCTAAACTTGGTCTTACTTGTAGTTTCGACTCTTGGTTTGTGATTCTTCTTTGTAACTGGATGTCAACAGATCTGTGGAAGGAGTTGAGGAAACACAGCTGTCATCTGGAGAGAACGATGGCGGGAGAGATGGAAGAAAAACATTAGAGACTGAAGGAGAACAAATATAGATTAAATACAAATCTATAAAGAACAAAGTAACAAACAACTGAGTAAAGAAACAAATGAGTCAGAATCAAAAAAGCAAACACACAATAAAACAAGCAAAACAATGAAGAAGGAAATTAATGAGCAGCTACAAACAAATAAAGGAACTCGTGAAAAAGAATTAACAAGTTTAGGAACAAAAAAGCAAAAACAACACAGGGATAAAGATATGAATGAGGTAATACATCAAAGAACAAATTAAAAAAAAAACCCAAAACAAAGGAAGGAGGAACAGAACTGAGATGCCAACCTGAAGTGTAACTGCTCAGTGAGTCGGTGTCTCCAGGCCCGGAGGTGTGGTGCATCTCCAGTGAGTGACTAGAGAGTTTCTGGAGGATGTTCTGAAGCTCTGCTTCATCGGGGAAAGCAGAGTTCTTATTGGATCTCCAGCCTGACAGTTGGTGGGACTCTGGGCTGCCGTCTGTCTGAGTCAGGGGGTCAATCTGCCCAACGGGAAGATTCTTCCTGAAGTTTTACAATGAAGGCAAGAGAAAGAGGAGAAAAACTCAAATAGAAAAAAAACATTTAATGCAGAAACATAAATATTGAGGGAAAAAGAGAGAATTATGTAACACTGTACTGTTTAGTGTTAGTTTTGCCATCTTCAGAAAGCGGACATGAACCGGCTGCAGAGCCGGGACTGCTGCCGGCTGACCTTCCCCCAGGTTGGAGCCTTCGCCTGGGGCCTCTTCTTCTGGGTGAAATCTGGGAACACAAACCAAAGCGGGGCTTCAAATAGAGCTGGGCAATATGGCTTAGAAATAATATCTCCACATTTTTAGGCTATGCCAGGATATATCTTAATATAAAATTTTCTCTGGAATGACATGCTGTAAATTCTCAGGCAGGATTAGGGCTGGGTGATATGGACAAAATTAAATATCACATTATTGTTCAGCAAATAACTTGACCAATATTGCAACAATACTGTGGGGACGACTATTGGTGCTTTCACAAAATATTGGCACAATGAGATTTTTGATAAATAATCATTTGTAACGTGCTGAAAACTGCTGAACCTCTTAAACAAACAACAATATATTGAATATCACGATTTCACAATAAACAAAATGTCTTGATACTGTTCCAGACTATCATGATATTTACCATGATACATTATTAAATAGTTATTTTTTTCTGCAGTCATTTTCATTTGCTGCTGACTGCTGTATTGTGTTGGTTTGTTTTGCATTTGTACACAGGTAATTCAAGCATTCACTGCCAAAGACGATTTGTGCCAATTTTTTGTGCATGCTTAGGTCACGGCTGAAAGCAGAAGCACTTTATTTTAAAAAGAAAAACATAATTTATACAAACAACATCAGATTACACATTAGATTTATTATCTAATAAAGGACACTTCTTCAAGTTGTCATTTTTCTTTGTTTTTTAATATTTCAATAAATATCATATCATGGACTTTTTATTGTGGCATTATTAGAGTTTTTGGTATTGTTACATCCCAACTCTTAAAACATAAACCCTTGCAGAAAGGAGCAGTATGATATTGTGCTATAGCTGCTGAAAGATCTCTGTAAAGACTCTGTGGTGCCAGGTCACAGGAGTGACTGGTTTAAAAGTTAATCTAAGACATTTTTATAGCCTCTAGGTATTTTTATTTGAAGCTACTACAAGAAGTTCTTAACTGGTTATGAAACAGTCTTAATTTATTACTGCCGCCTCTGACTGACATAAGCAGATGAGACGAGAACACTGTTATGAGCTCCTTGTTGTAGCTTTAATTTCTCCCTCTTGGAGTTTATTTACCTCGCCTGTCATGGCTTCAGTCAGCTCCACCCCGAGTGGACAGTAGTGACCACCATCAACAGCAGATGGCTCCTCCCTTTCAGTCGCTGAGTAGTGAGGTGACTGGCCCCGCTCCCTCTTTTCAGAGGGATTCTGGGTATTGTAGTTCTGTGGAGGTAAACTGCGAACCAGAGCCAAGCTGTGGTAGGCACCACAAGCCACCTGTGCAAAATAAATAGAGATAGTATTTCTAGAAACAGAACGCAGTATTTTCTTTATTTATTTATTTATTTTTTGTTTTGTTTTTTTGTATAAATATGGCGACCTGGATATCAAGAAGAGAAAGTACCTGAATTACATGTCTGCCTGCCAAGTGCTCCACCTGTACCAGAGATGGAAATAATACTAATGTGATAACTCAATTAGAAGATGAAGTTCTGTGAACTGTACACATACACAAAGGGTAAAGTATTTAACATTTAACACAGTTTCATAACCACAACATGGTTGAGTCAGTAGTTTTCACTCAGATTTAGTGACATTTGACTGAGTTTTGATGCTGAAATTCACTGAGTCTTACTCAAACTCACCTTCCGTGGTCTCCACACAGGGAAGGTGTTGGTAACCAGGCCGAGCTGGCAGCCGCTGCCCCACGCCCACAGCTCGTTCTGGGCCGACCGAGCCAGGCTGTGCTCCCGTCCGAAGGCCAGATCCACAATTCGGACCACCGCTGGAGGAACGACGTCATTGTCCACCACAGTGACCTGGCACGGCTCTGAAACTGACACAGGATATTTTACATAGACTACATTTCCCCAGCATGTATTAATTGATTATACATATACTAATTGACTAAAGAAGAGAAAAGAAAAGAGAAATTAAAGAAAAAAGACATAAAAGGAGAGATTAAAGAACTGGCTTAGAGGAATGGATGGAGTGAAGGAAGGGAAAAAATAAAGAAGAAGAAAAGAAAAGAAGGAAGGATGGAAGGAAGCAATGAGGTAAAGTGTTGACTAACCTGTGATGTTTGCGGCCGTGCCCTTCTCCGTCAGCCCACACTGTCCTGCAGTGTTCTCCCCCCACATGTAAACGTTGCCCTGCTCGCTCAGCGCTCCGCAGTGAAAGCCGCCGGCAGCCACACGGACCACCGTCCTCCCCAGCAGAGAGACCTCCAGCACCGGAGCACACACTGGGATGCTCTGATCTCTCCACAACAGCTCACCGAATGAATACACCAGACCACCTGCAAGACGGCAACGACAGAGTAACGGCAAATTCTGACACAAAATTTGAGCCAAGAGATAAACTGATACTTGATCAATACTGCGACATTAAATTTTCTCGCATAAATAAACTGCCCAACTAGACAAGTGGTAATAAAGAATTGAACTATATTTTGAGTATTTTGCTAATCGATTAATCTTTGAAGTAACTTCTCATGCAAATGAGGAGAAAATGCTGTTCTTCATTTAGAAATTTAAGAAGCTAAAACCAGAGCATTTTGAACTCTTTTTTTCTTAAAAAATTACTCAAACCACTTAATAAATTATCGAAACAATCTTTGATTACTTTAGTCATTGATAAATAATTGATTAATTATTGCAGCTCTAGCACAGGCATGTGGTTTACAAGTTTAGAACATAAAATATCTAAAAAAAAAATAAACAAAAACAGTTTAGTTTAGCATTTTAATACCGTATTAATAATACCAAAATATTAAATTACTATTTAAGTAATTGAACAATCCTATCGGCAGAGAGCAACCCTATTTTACCACACTCGCACTCACCCTGTGTCAGCAGGAGTCCATGGTGTTCTCCTAGGGCGGCCTGCAGAACAGGCCTGGACAGGAGCACTCTCTCTGGGCTGAGCTGTGCACTGGGGCCCCCTGACTGCCAGATGTGGAGCAGTCCTCGCTCTGGAGGTGTGGGGGCCCGCTTATCTGGCTCATCTGCAGAGCTGCATTAACACACACAAATATATTGCTATTAATTTCTAACCTGGCAATATTCTAGTGTTGAAACTAGTTGTGATTTAGCGACACAAACATATGTTGGATTAAATTCCATCTCATTCATCCGTAAACCACTAACTGCTTGTTCAGCGCCTGCAGGCCCTGACATGCCGGTATGTTTTAAGGGAGGAGTACAACATCTGCAAACGACTGAGTAGCAGCAATGTACATCACAGGATCATACAGGATGCATATATACTGCAGAGCTGCAATGCAGAGGCTCAACACTGGTCAAAAACTCCTCTGACATGGGTCTGATATCACTGCAGCCCATCGTTTTCTTATAGTGAAATCAGTTAGCGAAGATGACATATATAGAGGATTAAACACCTAAAACTGACTAACAGTATTACCAACTCTAAATAGTTTGTCACTTGAACTGACCTAATGGTATGAATTTTGCTATATACAATAAATGACGCTGGATGTTAGGTTGAGAGACGTCAGTGGTTGATCTAATCTCACATTGAGTCCAAATCACACATAAAGGAAACTGGATTTCAGAGGCATCTTGCTTTGGTATCCAACATTTTTCAACTGGTGACATATAATCAGGAGACAAACACCTCAAACATATGTTTGTGTTTGTGTGTGCGTGTGTGTGTGTGTGTGTGTGTGTGAGCGATTACCTCTCGTCTCTGTTCTCCATCACTTCAGACTCCCATTCCACAGGACAGTGAAGGCATCTTTATTAACATTTCTCCAAAGCTCTTGTCTTGTGTTCGCTCAGTTCAAAGAGAATCCTCTGTCCTGTTTTGACCCCTCTTTGGTTCATCTGGTTTATGTTCTTAATAAAAGAGAAGAACAACAACAAAAATATTTTTTTACTGTAAATGGTGCTCCATGTTTCTTACATGCTTTTAGTGGTGGAAGAAGTATCCAGATCTCTTAAAGTGGCTACAAGGAGCTTTCATAGTGTGGCAATTTTGAAGACCCCTGTGGGCAAAAGTTGTAGTATTTCTCCTCCATAACCAAAAAAATACAATGTCAAAACTAAAATTATCTACAGAAAAATCTCCTCTTGCTTATTTTAAACTTGCACTGTAACTTTGTCTGGGAAAATGTAAACACAGGAGGATTCAACATTGTGTATGTAGGTAATACAGAGGCCTCAGTATTAAATTGAGACTTTTTATTAACAGATATGTAGTGTGTTTAAGTAAATGTAGCAAAACTACAGTGTAAAAATACTGGTACAAGTAAAAGTCCTGTATTCAAATCTTATTATTCTGATTGTCAATTAATCTGTCTATTATTTTCTTGACTAACAGATGAGTTGTTTGCTCTGTAAAATGTCAGAAAATGTTGATCAGTGTTTCCCAAAGCCCAAAGCGACATCCACAAATGTCTTGTTTTGCCTAAAATACAGAGATACTCAATTTACTGTCATAAAGTAGTAAAGAAACCAAAAAATATATGAGCTGCAACGATTAATCAATTATTAATTGATTATTAAATTAATCATAAACTGAATATCTTTGTATTGTGGACAAAACTACGCATCTGAGGACGTCACCTTTGGTTTTGGAAAAAAAAAAATTGATCAACATTTTTCACCACTTTAAAACAAACAACTATCAATCAAAAAAAAATATTTCTCGACCAACTAATCGACTATGAAGATAATCTCAGTTGCAGCCCTAGAAATAGATTTTTTTTCTTTAAAATACATATCCAAGAGTAGCTGGAAATTGATTTAACAATCAGTTCATTACTTATTAACTGTTGCAGTGCTATACTCAACTACTTAACAATATTATCATCAAAATATACGTATCAAAAATAAAATGCACATATCTCATCGTAGAATCACATCACATTACTGAATTATACATTAATGTGAACTTGAGTTTAATATTGCAGCTGATAAAAAAAATTAATTAAATTAACTGTTAAAGCTTCTAACGCAGCTGCTGGGGGCTTAACCTCTGATATATTATAATTTATAAGTTAATTTATTGATTGCATTAATAATCAGCACTAGTAACCAAACATATAAAATGACTGTAGGACAGATGGAGTGAAAGCTCAGCCGCACGTCACTCACCTGTCTCGGTATCCATGGAAACAAAGGCCTCGATCACTCCCACGTTATTTAACGTCATTCACGTACAGAGATTAGCTTCTGACCAGCAGGCGCGTCACGAGTGGACGTTAACGAGACAACTGTGACCATCTGACCGAGACACTTTTACTGACGAGCTAACGTTAGCAACGTTAGAATAAAGCGTGAAGGTCGTGTGGTATCAGGGACACATATTTAAACTGAAGTTAGCTGAATGCTAGAAGAGCTAAAGAAGCTAACTAAACTTACCAACTGTCGGTTTGAAGATCGTCTCGGGGATGTTTGACTCTGAATAAATCCGGACATCTGTCCCAGTGTCCCTGCAGAAACACTGAGCTACGACATTTGTTTGATGTCCAAATCTGTGCGGCAGCAGTGAAAGCAGAAGTTGTGTTTGACAGTTCTGTGTTGTTATTTTCGGGGACCCACCTCTCCGATCGATGGCAGCCGGGCAGGGACAAACACTACGGCTGCGCCCCACCTGTTGCTGCTGCGGTGTGTCAAAGAGGCGATAGTAAAAGAAAGAGGTCTCACTCTGACTCTGTTTCCAGTGCTGGAGTCTGGATTTTTTTTTTTTTTAGGGTGCTCTTTTAAAAGCCTTCTTTGGTTCATTTAGCCTAATAATTTAGACGTTAGCAGATTTTGGTTACACACAAAACTGTGCTTACTTGTGTCTTGTTTGTTCTATATTTTGTTTATTCATAATTTAAAAAATATTTTCTCACTTACTTACTTACCCACTTATTTATGTGTTTATTTACAAAAGGCGTCATCATAGCCTGCATTTATTTTATGATTAGACAAACTTTCCTTTCTACAAACATTTATATAAACTATATTTTTATTTATTTTAGTTTTTTTTATACTGGGTAATGTGGGTGGGTTAAAATATAATAGCCTAACATAGAATATTTGTTGATAAATATTTTTTTTTATTAATGTCCTGAATCTGTAAAGTACCCAGTAACTGAAGCTATCAAATACATGTAGTGAAGTTCATAAAAAAAAAAGTACAATATTTCCCTGTTTCCCCGTAGAGGAGCAAAAGTACAAAGTAGCATAAAATGGAATTACTCAAGTAAAGTACAAGTACCTAAAATGTGCATAAACCTACTGCAAGGAGTGCTTAACGGGGTATGAAACAGTCTCAGTTTAACACCAATGCCGCTATGTGACCTACATATTTAGATAATTTTATTTTTGATGTCATATTTTGTAGTTATGGTGGTGGAAATACTGCTGTTTTTGTCCACAGGGGCTTCCTTAATTAACACAGTAGGTCTTTAGCAGGACTAAACAACCTAACTGTATTTAAATTATTTCAAAGTAGCTCCACAGTGCTGTTCACACGCTGATGTATCAGTATTAATCTAATAGTGTCTGACAGAATCATATATCAGGGGACTTTTTTACTGCAGAATGAGTATAAAGTGTGTTTTACTGATAATACTTTAAGTAGAATTTTGAATGCATCGTTGTGTCATCACACATGGTAGTTTTATGTAAGAAAAGAATGTGAATACTTCCTCCATCACTGGTGTTGGAACAGCAGAGGTCTCTCTCCTCTGAACTCTGCTCAGAATCAGACTGGCTCTTACATGTTGAGCACCGGGACCTGTAAGAGTACAAATACTTGACACAGACACATTTACACTTATCAGGGTTTGAAATGTAGGCTAACAAAGTGACATTGTGAACCTTGTCCTTGCATTGGTACAGCATAAGATAACACAGGGTTTTTAACATGTTAATAGTGAGGATAATGTTTGCTATAATGTTCAGTTGTTTCAAATGAAGCTGAATTTTTTTACTCCTCTTCTCACTTCTGCACTACATAATTTACATTAACAGATTAAATCTGTCTAAATATCTTCCACTGCTTCATCCTTTTTTCTCTTTTCCTCTCCTTAGCCTTCCTTTCACCCATGTTCGTGATCAGCTCTTGTTTGCCGTTTTAATGCTTTCTATATAAAAGTGTCCAGCAGGTTTTGGCTCCGACTTTTATTGCCTGCAGTAAAACGGGGGGAAAAAATGAAAAAAAAAAAAGGAACAAGGGTGGAGAATCCAGAGAAAGAGAGTCTAATATTTTTGCCTCCTTGAAGCTGAGACATGAGACATCAAAGGGTCACCGCTGCTGGCATCAGCTTCTGGGGTCTTACGTGCAGCATGTGCTCGTTTTTCTTGCTGATCTAATATTCTGTTTTCATCAGACAAACATCTCAGTGTTGTGAAGTTCAGCTCTATCATCATAAGAGATGAACTGATGTCATCGTTGTTCATTTTCTATTTTCAAACCATCAGCCTCATTGGATTATAAATTCACCAGTCTCTGTTAAAGAAATCGAAAAGTAATCTGTGTGTGTTTGTCTGCAGGTTCAGTGATGCAGGAAACTGCAAAAAGATGTTTTAAGAACAACTTCAGTGTTTGCAGCCAAATTCTGAGAGTCTTATTCGTGAGTTTTGGTGTCAGGAAACGCAGAAAAACAAGTAATAATCAAACATGGATGTGAAAATGATGATGTGAACTTGGAAACTTCACACTGTCGCAGATTCCACTCACAGATGTCAGACTTCTCACCAGAACCTGAACCTGTTCCAACAGCAAACTTTAATAATTAGCTTCTGCTTTTAACTGTAGTACTGCGCCACAATAATGTAACTATGACAATAATCTGCATTAAAAAAAACATGAATATCATGAAGAACATGATTTATTCAACGTGAATCTGTTATTTTATTATTATCAATATTGTTTTGTTTTAATCCCTTTTAATCAGTTTTATTTGTTTTTATTTTTCTTTGGTCTTTTTTTTTACTATATTTTATGTAGTTCTATCTAGGTTTTCTTTAACTCTATGTTATTAAAATTACATTTAAATCTATTTCATTGTATGTCAGTGCTAACAACTTTTGTCTGAAATTTGACATGGAATATACTGTAGTTGTTATTTCACTTTTTTAGTCTTTCACGTGACCGTGATCACATTAACCATTAACTTGTATGAAAGGTGCTATACAAGTAAAATTTGATTGATTGATTGATTGATCGATTGAAATAAGTGTTAGTTAACAGGCAATAAGGCCCTTGTAAAATGCTTATTAACATAAATATGTGTTGATAAGACTACATAAGTGTTTAAGAGTAAAATTAATATCTTTATTGTTAGATTATAAGCACTTATGAGAACTTGTTAACAATGCTTATTGAGGTCAATTAAATCCTTTATTATGCACTGATTAACAGTTAACCATGTTTTTTAAATATTATTATTAGTAGTTTCAGGCTTTTTGCCTTATTGGACCACTGCAGAGAGAAAGGAGAGAGGGGAGAGTATGACGGGACAATCTGAGCTGGATTCAAGGACTCCTCTACATTGACTCAGGACATGCTGTACACACCCGACCAGGTGAGCTGCCAGGGGACCCAATGCAACTTGAAACCCAACACGTCTCAAGTCAGCTCAGCTTTATTTCTAAAGCGCCTTTCATATAAACATGCAGCCCAAAGTAGGGCTAAGCAGGCTGGCCTTAAATTAATACCACAGTATAAATTGAAGCACGGACCGTAATGGTATATAGCACCATCTATTTGTTTTAATTACATTTTTAATGAATGTTCACTGGTTTGACAGCTGCATTGTTCTCTAACAGTAACTATATTACTAGAACATATTTCACATGTTATATATAAAGAACATTTAATGTGCCAAACTGGAATAATAAATAGAAAAAATACAAAACTTTTTCTCAAGTATATCAAGTATTGCTACCCCTTGTAACTGCTGTTGTTAATATATAGATTATCGTTTTGACCTTAATAGAAAAATTTCTTGTAAGCGCTTACAAATATCTTAAATCTAACAAGAAAACTGTTATTATGCTATTTATTAATACATATACATTACATTACTGTTAACTAACACTTATTACAGGCATCCCAATATAAAGTGTTACTTTACTTTCAAATTTGATTTAAAAAGAGAGGAAACTATGAGGACACAAGGCTTGAAAAGGGGGAAAAGAAATGTAACATAAATGGGTTTAAATATGGGGCAACTCAGTCCTTTAAATAAAGATTGGGGCAGATTTTTATTACAAGCTGTACTTTCAAACATCATGTTGGTTGCACTTCATTATATTTAGTATTTTTAAAACAAATAAACACGCACACACACATACACACGGTAACCCCATGTCGTGACCTGAGCAGCCAGTATTCTCCCATCCAAGCCTTCTCATAAACTTCTACTGCTGCTGGAAGCAACACAACCTGGATTTACAAGACTGCAGTGTGTGTGTGTGTGTGTGTGTGTGTGTGTGTGTGTGTGTGTGCGTGGGTAGAACCGTACAGGGTTGCAGCCAGGCCACAGAAACACTGCAAGTCTGGGAGCATGATTTGATTGACCACAATGTCGTGAGGAGAGGAGAAGGTAACACACACACACACACACACACTCTGTAACCTGCCTCAGAGCTGATGATGTCATTGCAGCACCATCATCCATATGTGTAATATAGATTCACTCCACTTGCTATTTATACGTTTGTTTCTGAAAATCCAGAGATACAGTTAGTGACAGCATTTCTGCACATTCACTACCAAAGTTTTTATTAAAAGGGACAGTTCACTTCCAAAT
The DNA here is from genome assembly GCA_034769285.1 of Lutjanus argentimaculatus. Taxonomy (NCBI): domain Eukaryota; kingdom Metazoa; phylum Chordata; class Actinopteri; order Lutjaniformes; family Lutjanidae; genus Lutjanus; species Lutjanus argentimaculatus. The sequence continues at coordinate 185,249 of JAWZSL010000042.1, read as the reverse complement.
TAATAACATATTTTTCAGCTGTAGCGATTCTGCCCTCTGTCCAGTATAATGGGACAAAAAATACATTCAAAATCAAAGTCTCTTTCCAGTAGATTTTACCATAGAAAGAAAATAGTTCCTAGATGAAACTGCTCACAACAAGGTCTGTGGATTATCTTGAATAACTGGGTCATGATTTCTGGAAAAGAGACTTGGCTGCTGAGTTTTTCAACTTTTGGTGCTTTGAGCACCATAAGCTGCATGCCATTTAGTTCCATAAAGAGAAGGCATTTTTATGGCCGACATCACTGAAACTCCATCTAGATGGATAAGTAACACTACCAGTAAGAGAAAATAGTGTATTTTTGATTTTAGGGTGAACTCACCCTTTAAATCTACAAGTCCTGCATTCCAACTTTTGTAGAGGAAACAGTTCAGATGCCTCCAGGATTAAAAAAAAGAAAAGAAAAGAAAGACAAATAAACAAAAAACAAAAACAAAACAATGCAAAACACCATGACAACATATTTTAGGTCAGACAGACATCACTGGTTCACTGGTGTGTTCTCTACAGGTGAATCTTCCAAAGTTAATTTGTGGAACGTGTGTCAGATCCAACATGACGTGATGTTCTCTTCTCAGCTTTGTATCAGCTTCTTTTTTAATCACTTTATCCGTTTTGTTTTTTTACTTCGACGTTTGAGTACTTTGATGCCAAAAGAAGAAAAATTCAACTTTGTTTCAGAGACAACAAGGGAGGGGCTTAATTCTAACTATCTGGCACTGGAAGTACTCTGTGTGTGTGTGTGTGTGTGTGTGTGTGTGTGTGTGTGTGTGTGTGTAGGCAGCGTATTTAAAGAACATTGAAAACACATGTCTGGAGCCTGATAAAAACATTTTAGGCGCAGGGTAATTTGGCACGATCTTTACATACACACAAGCACACAAGCATGCTCCCTTGGGTGGAGGAAGTTTGACCTTCTGGGAAACAACGTTTACATGCATTAAATAGAGGAGTGCGCTCCGTACAGTGCATATGTTCACCAGGCAACAGATGGTGAGGCACCTACTGCAGTGCCACCATAACTGCCACATGCATCCAGGTATACAGGAGTAGTGTAAGTTATCTGCTCTGGAAGTTTTTAATGAAGTTTCTGTATAGCACAGTTTGAGTTTTCTTTAAGATGCATAGAATAGTGTATTGGTGTTGTAACTGAGCGTCCTGGGTTCACTTAAGTGTAAACTTAATAAAGAAACAATGAAGGGGACGATAATGTCAAACTTCTCAGTTTTAATAAAATGTTTTTGTTATTTTATGTTATCACAAGCAACCAGGCAGTTTTACAACAATGTAATAGACACAGAGAGCTACATTTTTGGAGAAACTTACAAACGCTGAAATTCCTAATAATCTACACTTGTGGTTACTTGTTCATGGAGCCTGCATGACCCAGTGGAAGTTGTGGCTCTTCAGAAGGTTAATGTTACAGAACAGAGCTGATTAGATCTGATTTGAGTAAATTAACTGAAGTGAAAGTGAGTAATGGTTAATATTTTCAATTAAAACCATTTAATTTTCATGCACCCAAATAGTTACAAATGCATCTTTCTTTTGAGCTCCTAAAACTCTATCTTTATCTAATTTTCTAAAGATGAAAAGTAAATTATCTTAACTAAAAATTAGAAGTCAGCAAAACTTTTGTTTCAAAACTTAAGAGTTTGAGTTGGTCTCAAAACTCAAACATCTATCATGGTAAGCTGCTTTGAAATTTTAAGTGGCAAAACAAGAAAGTAAAACAAGGTTTATTTCCATAATAAAAGCCAATCTTCACTTTAAGCTTCCTAACTAGAGTGGTAATATGCACATTACATGAAAGCTCATCGATCCATGTATCCAGGTCAGGGTTCAAATGACACTCTGGCTTTCAGGGGAGCCTGATTTTCTGGTGCGCATCAATACTAAACATGTCACATACACATACATACATGACAGTGTGCGGCAGCGTTTTAAGTTGCAAGAATACTGCAAAAAAAAGTTCTACACTTGATACTACAGGTAGTTCATACAGTCAGTAACATTTCATATACTTCATGGTGGCTATAACAACAACATATGCCCACTGTTTCAAAATCAGAGCAAATAAAATAAAAGATTTTCAAAAATCACAAAATCATCAGGAGACACAGGCAACGTTTTTCTGCTTCTCATACACACCACTTCAAGTATCACACATCACATGATAAAAACAATAAAGAATTGTTGATATTCATTAAATATTATTTTGAGAAATAAAGAGACTTAAAACTGGATGATGTCTCAGCGCTCCCCCTGAATAACTCAAACTAGCCTTTCAGGGGAGCTTATGTCCTTCTCAGGGGAGCTGAGCTCCCTTTAGCTCCCCTAATTCGAACTATGATCCAAATACTTGTATGAGGGAACCCTCTCAATGGATTTACTGTCAGATGTGAAAATATAACAAATGATGAAAGGGCCAGCTGAATGGGCCTGACATACAGTTTATAAGCTAAGCTAAGCTAAGGTAAGCTAAGACATTCCTTTATTGATCTCACAGGGACAAATTTGCAGTGTAACAGCAGCATGTGGATAGCAAGATAGAATGAGCATCAATAAGATTTACAATAAGCAGACCCAACAAAGTTCCACCATTGCACATAGGAAAATACTGATATTGCACAGTTGTAATTATAGTACACATGAATGTGATACCCTTATTGTGAGTTGAAATTAAATACTGGGACAAATGTACAATGACGATGTTGTGATTATGCACAGGAGAACTAAATCTGTGAAGCCACGCAGCATGGGTTAAGGAGATGACAGTTATTTTTTTTATTTTAGATGCACAAAGCACATCATATTGCATCAACTGGAAAGACTTCATACATTGGTTTGGGTGCATTGGGAGAAATACAGGCACCCTAATAATTTTTCCATGTTTTAGTTTTCAAGCCTGTTATTAGTTTTTACAGCAGCAGCTCACAGGCTGGTTAATGTCGTCTCCACTGGCCCTCAAGACGAGCGATCACAGGGAGTTTGAGGCATCAGAAATTTACCTCCTCGGTACACAGCAGCCTGTGAAGGCATGTTATTGATACATCATTGATCCAGCATTGTTTTGCCTCGTTCACACTACATTGCAAGACTGGTGTTTAGAGATGAGAGCGTATTCGAAAAAAAGCCCAGTTTTTTAGGTGTGAAAAACACCGACTTAGTGTGGACATGACAGAAAAAGAGAGCCATAAAAAGGGACAGCGGTGACCATCTGGCTCAGGTCAAACTCCCACAGAGAGCAATGATCACAGTGGTGTGTGCGTGTGTGAGTGTGTGTGTGTGAGTGTGTGTATGTGTCCTGCAGTGAAAGGTGATGACCACAGCTGTGTGTTTGACCTCAAAACCGCGGGAGGCCTCCCCTCCCCTCCTAATCCTCTTCCTTCCCCGTGTTCCCCGTTTTCCTCCCTCTGCTCCTGTTCTTCATCTCTCTCTTCCTCCTCTCCTGTTTTCTTTCCTCCAAACTCTTCATCGATTCTCAACCAAAAACACACCTTAGCAAGACACAAGGTTTACCGAATATAAACAGCCATGCAAGTAAAAAGAGCTCTGTGTAAAGCTTAGCGGGGCAGCCATTGTGACTTCACCTCCTCCATTACTTTGCATCAATTAGCACATCACCTCCAAGAGTGGTGGTGTGTGTGTGTGTGTGTGTGTGTGTGTGTGTGTGCTGTGGGGGAGGGGAGGTAAAGCACTATTGTGTGCAGTCAAGAAAACAACAGTGATTTACCCTGTTGCTTAACACAGTCTCAGTCTGTTAAATCCAGTCAATCTGAGGCATCACGTGCAGCGTTAGTACTGTTGCTATGGTTACTTCCCCAAACTATTTTTGTATTATGAGCTTTTTATAACTTATGACTTTTTTTTTTAATTGATACTCAAACGATATGATTGACAGCTCTTTGCAGAACATGGAAAAATACTTCAAACCTCCATATCATTCAGACTAAAGCTCATAACTGTTGGGATGTAACTAAGTACATTTAATCAAGAACTGTTCTTAAGTACAAACTGAGGTACTTGTTATTTATTTTCCTTTCATGCCACTGTGTAATTGTACTCTACTACACTTCTTTTCTTTTTTCAACTTCACAACATTTATTTGACAGTTTTGGTTGTTAGTTACTCAAACAAATAGTCAGTCAATCAATTAGCTGATTAACAGCACGTTTGGGGAGTAACAGATTACATGTAATGGGATGTAATCTGGATATAAAAAGAAGGTAACTGTATTCCATTACAGTTACAGATAAAAAGCAAGGTGAAGCAAGGCAAGTTTATTTATATAACACCATTCAGACACAAGGCAATTCAAGGTGCTTTACAAGCGCACTGAAAAATATGAAAATAAAACATTAAAAGAACATTAAAAGTGCATTTGAGGTCATAAAAACAAACGCTAAATGCAAGCCAATAGATAGCTAAAACATAACAGAAACTGCATTTAAAAAAGCAAACAAAAACAAAAGTGATAGCAAACAAATATAAACACAAGAGCGACAGATTATCTTAACAAAAAGTTATGTATCTACTTCACTGGAAAGCTGCAGTAAACAGTCATGATTTAAATGAGCTGATAGTTTCAGGTATTCAGGAAGTTTGTTTCACAGGTGGGGGGCAGAGAAACTAAGGCTGCTTCACTTTGCTTGGTTTTGATCCTGGGAACACTGAGTAAACCTGTTCCAGATCATCTGAGGGGTCTGAGTGCTTCATAATGTACAAGTAAATCAGAGAAGTATTTAAGCCCGAGACCATTTAGCACTTTGTAGACAAGTAATAGGATTTTAAAATCGATCCTTTGACACACAGGAAACCAGTGCAGTGATTTAAACAAAGACTAAAAGACTTATCAGATTACAGATACAAAAAAATGGGGATTATTTGTGTATGATAAAGAAAAATATACCACTGTGTGCAGTGCACACTCAGCTGCCAATTCATTATCGTAGACTATGATGTGAAAAAATGCTTTACTGGGTGGAAATTTTGTCATTGTTTTGTCTTTAAATCAAATAATCAATCAATAAATTGTGCACAGCAAAGAAATGAACAGCTGAACAAACTAATAAACCAAACAACGGACATAAAACACTTATTAATCAACTATTAAATTAATTCTCTGACAGTAAACCGAATATTTTTGAGACATGAGGACATAATCTCAGACTTTGGGAAACACTGATCAACATTTTTCACAATTTTCTGACATTTTGTGGACAAAACAACAATGGAGAAAATAGTTGACAGATTAATTGATAATGAAAATAATAATTGCAGGATTCATAGCAAACATGACAAACATCTTCAAGTCTCAATGAGTCAACTCAGTGTTTTATTATATACTATTTTTTTTTATTTGGTCATAGGTGCTGAAAAGAAGGCAAGGGTTGTCATTACTGACATTTATCAGTGCTCTGGGCACTTTTATATCTTAGAATTTTTTGCTTGATTTTTGCTTGTTGCCGCGGCACTTCTTCATTTACAAATAAAGCATGTTTTGTTAGAATTTCTGTAACCTGAGCCCTTGTGCTAAGATTACTTCAAACACTCAGAGTGTGGTTTTAGTTTCCCTAGAAGAAGTTGCCTTTGATTTTTAATGGATTATACAAAAAAGCATTTTTTTTTCTTTGCAACTTTCACTTGCTCATGCAATTTTGTTGTAAAAATGCCTGAATCATCAGAATATGCATCACAATTTTTTTTTAAAGAAAAGCTGGTATTAAATCAGGCATTTTAGGCTGCAAAAATCCCCCCCAGAAAACCCATGAAATCATGGAGGCACTGCTAAATTAGACAAACTGAAGACTTTGATTAATTTCCACCACAACATAAGCTTGCTTGATCTGGCGTTGGCTCTGCTGTCCTGGATTTCATATTTCCCACCACCACACAACTCTGTTAACTCTAGATGGGGCTCTGATGAATTGATATTATCCCCACATAGGCTCTAAGTGGAGGTAGACGTCTTCCTTTAGTAGGTCATAACTTGAGACGTAAGATTCTTCTCCCTCCCTCCAGAGTTCAGCTTTATTATTCTAACTGTAGTTTACATTCCACAATAAGCAGAAAAAGCTGACGCCATGGATGAACTGTATGATATTATCAACGTGCTGGAGAGAGCGCAGGCTGAGGCAGCCTTCAGTTTCCACAGGGCCGACGTTTAAAAGTTTCTGCCAAGATATTCCCAGCATGTCCTAGTGGAGGTGAATTGGACCACTGCTGTACAAACTTCCCCCTCCCTGCCTTTTGGGAGGGCAGATCATATCACCATTCTCCTGCTCCAAGCACACAGACAAAGACTCAAACAAGACAAACCAGTTCCACGTAAGTGTCCAGTGTTGAGTGACCACGCAGTCGTCAAACTCCGGGAGTGTTCGAGACTTCAGGCTGACAGATGTTCAGGAACTCTTCACAAAGTGCACTGATGTCACTATGGAGAGGTGAGGTCCCTTCCCTTCTGGTGGACCACCAAGGGACCTTACTTAAAAAAGAAACAAGACCTGTATTTAATGGAGAGAGACACATATCTTTTTGATCCCATTTGAATTGTTCCATGAACTACACATATGATGTTTGTCAATTTAAAAGAGTCTTTTACAAGTCAAGAAAGTTGCAGTTTGTCCTAAAATTGTAGAATCTAAAGCCCCTTTTACTCTGGACAAAAAACCCACTGACACCCACTACATCTGGCTTTTGTCTTTAGTGGGACAGGGTATAATCATCTTTCAGTCCAGAGTCAAATGACTCCGCAGTAGTCCAGCAGTGTTTATCAGCTCCAGCTCCGATCGGCAGTGATGGAAGCATGAATCCGGGGTGGACACACTATTTCCACCCCTTTTTGGTGGAGGCGATGGAGACTTGGCTCCTCTTTCATACACATGTGCAGCAGAGTTTGCACTCGCTTAAAGAATAACTTCAGTATTTTTCAACCTGGGCCCTATTTCCCCATGTGTATGTGTGTGTATGATTGATAGGTTCAACTCGTTTTAAAACTGGTTCAGTATTGAGGGAGGCGGATGCAGCCGGCAGCCGTGAAACAAGTTATAACGATGATTAGAGCAAATATGTCCCGTAAAAGTTTGTGCATTAAAAGTGCTTTTTTTTCGCCACAGTCCAGCTCAGATTGCCAGTGTAATCTCTGTCAACAGTATGCTTCACTTACTGCTTACTGTGTGTGACGGACATCTCACGGGATCTTTGTTTGTTGCCGGAAGAAAACAGAGGAGTCATGATGAGGCCGGTCAGAGTGGAGTTAGCTGTCCCGGAGTTAAGTTGAAAGTTTTACTGCAACTATTGAAAACAACGGTTCGTGTTTGTGCTTCGCCGAATTGCAAGAACAGGATGTTGCGCAACACCCCGTACATCTTTCATAGGCTGCCTTTATCGGACAGCAACATGCTGAAGTTGTGGTCTAATTGTGTTACAATTGGATGCTAAAACTCCTGGCCGACACTGCTCCATGCAGACCATCGGGTCTGCAGTGCACACTTTTCCCAAGATGACAACTGCCAGCCCAAAAACAGAAGACATCAATCCCGAAACAGTTCACCAAACACACCTCAAGAAAACAGCTGTCCCCTCACTGCAAAGACGTCTAAAAGCAAGATCCGCGGATGATCGGTGAAGGTAGAGAGATGCTTTGCATGCTGTTGACAGAGATTACACTGGTGATCTGAGCCGGACTGTGGCGAAAAAAAAGCACTTTTAATGCACAAACTTTTATGGGATGCATTTGCCCTCATGTCGTTATAACTCGTTTCGCGGCTGCTGGCTGCATCCACCTCCCTCAATACTGAACCAATTTTGAAACGAGTTGTACCTATCAATCATACACACTCATACACATGGGGAAATAGAGCCGAAGTTGAAAAATACCGAAGTTATCCTTTAAAGGTGTGAGTGTCTGAACAGTGTATAAACGTTTTATTTCCTATAAATTCTTCACAATAAAGTCCCCCGTTATTTGTTATCTGTAAGCTTTTATTATGAAGGGGCAAAATCGGGAAATGTTATGTTTTAATCTACATTAACATGGCTCCCATCCAACTGAAAGTGAACATGAAACAGTAAAATAAAGCAGAGATCTGAAATTACAACTTAGATTAAAACCACAGAGATTCAGTTAGAAGCTACAGAAGTCCTCTCTCTGCTGCTCTCTGCGCAGACGTGAGCTGAGTCTCGACTTTCCTGCAACAAATCAGAAAAAAAACCCAAAAAAACAGAAAGGCAAACTCGTCTACTATCAAAATAGATGCAGATGCAGGTTAATTTAACAGTCAATTTATAATAGATAAATCATTGCAGCTCTAAGTGTTTATTTGTTTCTGTTCTTTCCTTTGTTGTGCACAATTTATTTATTGATTGATTAATTAATTGATTTAAAGAAAAAAAGGTGAAACTCCACCCAGTGAAGCAGCTGTGTCCGCACTGTGCATGGTAGTACATTGTTTTTTATTTTAAAATTGTGATCCTCATTAACTGTAATGGAATAGAGTTGCCTTTTTTAAAATCCATATTACATAATCCTGTCACATGTAATCCATTACTCCCCAAGTCTGCTAATGGCAATGAATCAGCGTACAGGCAGGAAGTCATGACAACAATCTCTTCCTCAACATCAACAAGACCAAAGAGATGATAGTGGACTACAGGAAGCTGCAGGACGCAACCACATCCCTGCTGTTTCAAGTCCTTTGTTGTGACATTTCTGGTCAACCTCTGGACTGTTCACACCGAACTGGCAGTTTTTAATTTTCCGCTCTTTTAGGAGACTGAAGACTTTTGGCCAGGACATGACTATCTTCACAAACTTTTACAGACGCGCCATTCTTTCAGAGCGTTTTGACTGGTCGCATCTCTGGTTTGGCAGCTCTCTGCTCGGAACCACAAGGCTCTCCAGGGAGTGGTGACAACATCAGAGCAGACCATTGGCAGGGCAGCTCCCTGGCTCTCAGGACACTTACCACACACGACGTCTGTGCTGAAGAACCACATGATAATCGAGGCCTCTTGCCACCCAGTGCACAAACTGTTTACCCCGCTGCCATCTGGCAGACAGTATCAGTGTCAGAGCACGAACCTGCAGGCTGGAGGACAGTTTTCTACTCGCAGGTCTTTATGCACCATGACATTTAAAACCTGAACTGAGCTCACTTAACACTCATCTGACGCTGAGCTGCTGCTACCATTATGTCAACATACCATGTGAATTAATGCTGATATAACATATTCTGTTGCATGCATAATATTGTACAATATTTTCTAATTTCACTGTTCTATACAGTACTATGTACACATGAATGCATGTTTCTATTTAAAACTAGTGCACTCCAATACTTTTATACATTTAAAGGAGAAATCTGTAATATACTTACTGTAACAAATCATATCATGACCACGATATGGCTCCAGAGATCAAGGAAACATGTTTAGTTGAAAATACTGCTTCACTGTCAACAACACAACAGCTGCTGCGTCCCCCTTTGAAATTTCTATTCTGGGCCAGAATAACTGTTTTAGTTTGCCCGTTTCATCAGCAGTAACTTAACACGACTCCGACACAGCTGAAACTAAACTAAACTAAATACATAAAGATTCTGTTAGAAGCTACAAATGTACTGAGAGCAGAACATAAAAAGACTTTATGAAACGTCACCACAGCCCGCATGGAGGCGGGTCAGGCTCGCTCTGGCCCCACTCCAGAGTAGGTCCATCTCAGGTGCAGCGCGGCGCGGCGCAGCTCGGTGTGCTGAAAGTGATAACGCGGTAAATGCAGTTCAATGCGGTACTGTTTGGCTCAGCGCAGCCAAAAGTGCCAGTGGAAAAGGCCCTTTAAATTAGAGGAAGCTAATTAGGAATTAGGTGAAAAAATGTGTGCATGAAAAATGTCTATCAAGTATCTGTTTGAGGTAAAGTAACTTATTGCTGATCTTGGAAATAACTGTGGTGCCTCCTCCAGAGTGTATAGGGGGGATGATTTGGGATTGAGTTGCTTTCTGTTGGCCAGACTGTTTGCCTTGATCAAGACTGACAAATCTCAACAACTATCACATTATCAGATAAATTTTGTTTTACACAGACATTCATGGTTCTCAAAGGATGAATCTCAATGACTTTTTTCTTTTAGCACCACCATGAAGTTGACATTTGTGTTTTTGAGTGAAATGTCTCAACAACCGTTGGCTGGATTGCCAATAAATTTTTAAGATGAGTTTCATCATCATCAGATGAACTTAGACATATAGCCTACAGTATAGGCATATTTATATGACATCATAGGGTAATCAGGTTGGGTAATAACATTAATTAAGGTCACATTCTATTTAGTGTAGCAGAACCTTTCCGGTTCCACCTTTCCACTCTGCTAAACAAAGATACTTATTCAACTTAATTCTTAACATCACCATGTTAGCATGCTGATGTTAACATTTAGCTCAAAGCACAGCCTCACAGTGCCTCACTGGCTGCAGACTCTTGTTAATTAAAAGGGCACGAACTTAATGCTGTGGGGCACCAGAGCAACCAAAGTCATGATGCATTTATGGTGAAACAGTTAGTTTTATTGTGCGACTAAAGGACAACAGCTACTGTAATAAAACCACACTGGGAGCTATTAACTTTTTAACCGTTTAGAGGGATGTAGAGGCCAAATAATTTTATAGCATATAAGGCAGACTATATGAAACTGCTCTGTGTTTTCTCCACTGCCATAGTGGGCACTTTATCACCTTGTCATGGACACTGAGCCACCCAGAAGGCACTTTATCATGTTTTATCTTCTACTGGGGCATCAAAGAAGGCATTTTGCAGCGTTTTGTCAAATCTTGCTGCTGGTAGCAACCAGCCAATACCATTTATCATTAATAGAAAAGATAAAAAGATAGACGATAGAAGATAAATGAAAGATGTTCGAGGTCACTTTTTCAAATGAAACATTCTGAAGGCCAGGCCGGTTTCACAAAGATAGACTTTGACTATGGCTTAGATATAACAGATAGTCAGACTTCAGATAGACGTCTAAATTCAGTTCAGTTCTTCACTTCAGTAGGATTAGGGAACGAGACTTTATGTCTTTTTTCAATATGAAAAACGGCCAACAGAGTGAGCGCATTGAACTGCTCAGCTCTGCTTATCCCAGCAGAAAAAAATGCGTCTTCTGGGGGAACTCAACAGTTACAAGGACATTTTACTTTGAAAGTTTAGTGAGTGTTCATCGCACCGTTGAGAGGAGCATCAGAGATGTTCAAAAAAGGTATAAAAACATAGTACAAGACACAAAGAAATCATTGCTCTCTCCTGAACAATGTTAGCAAACCACAAATTATGAGCCTTTTTTTCCTCCTTTTTGTTCTTTGGTGCTACTGATCAGTTGATGGCACTGATTGTTACCATGGTAACATGGGTCTTAACCATTAGTCAGCCTGGAGGTAAGGTTTACAGTCAGTCTTTGAGCAAAATTAAGACTAGTCTAACAGTACAGACTAGTCTAAGATACTTTTATGAAACCAGCTCCTGTCATAATACTTTTTGACTGTGCTGTGCAGTGTGTGTGTTGTGTGTGTGTGTGTGTGTGTGTGTGTGTGTTCCCAGCCTTTAGTTTGCAGCAACAGCGAGGTGATCAGTTAGTCTTGAAGCAGCGAAGCAGTCCACAGATCTGAGTCAGGAGGAGCATAAATACCGCAAGACTGACCCACACCCACGCCATAACTAACTATGACTCTGTTTGATATGACTATTTTATCATCGCCGCTCCGGCCAACATTTTGTGATTTACTGCCTGGATTTCACACACTCTTACATGGAGTTTTTGTCCAAGTAGTTGAGATGTCAGTCAGTGAGCTTCCTGCCGCCTGCCTCTGCACCGAACACACACTCTGTTTGGTTCAAATAAATCGTTCTTTCATCACTGTGTGTGTGTGTGTGTGTGTGTTGTGTATGTGTTGGTGTGTGTGCGTGTGTGTGTGTATGAGTAGTCCAGTACTGTAGGCTCTCTGTGCTGCACTGACAGACACAAACCAGCTGCCTGCATTCCTCTCTCCGTCTCTCTCTGCTGACTTCTTAAGGTCGATCTCCCCTCCCCCCACTCAGACGGGTGTCCCACACATACTTCTATAATGCTATATATACCAACACATAACTCACACACACACAGACACACACAGACAAGGAAACCATGAGACACCTTAATTAAGAAACGTGTAATAAATAGAATAGAATAGAATAGAATTTGTCTTTTTTATATGTTGCACTCTTTACAGCTGGCTTTTTCAACACCCTCACTCATCTTGATGTGTTGCCATGTATCCCGAGTCTGAGGTAACTCACATCCCATAATCTACCTCAGCCAATCAGGTACCTTTTCCCACTATGTTTCAGCAGCGTGTTAGCTTCAGTTGTCTGGTCTATTTCTGCTTTTCTCCATTGTTGTTGCCATGACGACCTGCTCTGTGGGTGCTATAGTCTCACCTTGATAGCAAAACCTCTTTCTCCAGCATTGTTACCCTTGAGTTTCTGAGTTTATTTTGGGTTTAAACCTGCAATAACTGATTTTTCGACTGTGAACACAACACTGACATATAAATTCCACACTCTTTACTTCGCACGAAAAATATAACTTCACCTGAAATCAGGCATTTCATTTCACGTTATTATGTTAATTTTCAACACATAAGTTTAAAAATATTAAAGGTATGCTTTGGAAAATGATCTGTAGTCATGTAAAATCTATAGACAGATAAATGATGATGAGGTTTTATCGTTGCCAATACACATGCAGGCTGTGCTGCAACCACAAAATACAACATATGAAATGCAGAATGCAGTCTTTCAAATACAATGCAATGCAAATACAAAAAGCCATGCAATTTACATATTAAGCACACAGTCTACAGATAAGCACGAACATTAACTGACATGGTGCACTAAACTTTTTAAGGTCACTCTTGGAAAACACTTAATGCTGGTTAGACCAGCTTGGTCAGCCTACATGTCTTGTAAGACGTCCTCATATTTGAAAATCTCCCCAGACCAAACAAAAAGGCTTGTGTTTGTCTACCTCTGCTCCACATCTAAATAGTTGTTCAGTATTGGGTTTCACACGGTAGCTCAAATACTTTGCATGGCGGTCACGCTCCTGGCTGTCCTTGAACTGAGCAAGCACAGTCCAAAACCATCCAAATCTTTTTTGTTTTGTTTATTTCACCTTGGTCTACTGTAAATCTAGTTGTTGTTTGTGTAACACTTTTTTCCCCCTCTCCAGCAGATGTCCAGCTGCAGCAGACTGCAGTCCAAACAGTGACTGACTGTCTGGAAAACCTGCTGAACTGGACTGCCCACATCTGCCTGACCACTGCAGACACTATCTACATAAATACACACACAAACAAACAGCCACAGTTAAACGTCCATTTGACCTGGTGCGTCTACTGCTGCTGGGGAGGTGGTGTGTGTGTGTATGAGTGAGAGGGATCAAAGTATTTTCAAGACCATCATCCTGCCTCCATTATTAACTGTAAATTTGAGTAAAGTGTATGTTTTGTCTGTGTGGTTATACTGGTGGACCGCTGCTCAGTCTGGTTTAAGAGGTTTAACCATCAAACTTCAACAAACTATCAGCCTGACAGTCTCATATTATCGTCAATTATCCTCCAAATTAGTGGTCACTGGTTAGTGGCCTGTAGTTTTCAACCAAAACCATGAGACTCCCAATTAAAATCCATGTTATCACTACAGCTAAACATTTAAGCTGTCCTCACATGATAAGAAATTAGCACTTTTTAAACACATTCCACTAGAGATCACTGAACACATGCAGTGAAATGTCATTTGTAACATATTCCAATAGATTGCTCAAGTTAAGTAACATATTGTTAGTACTTTAAATTACTTTTGGAATACTTAAAAGAAAAATTGCATTGCTGAGCCCTTTTATTGTCACCGTCCAGACTCATGAAACGCTCGAGTATCGCTCTGCTCTGAGCCTCCTGCACACCATGTCAACATGTAGAGAAATAAAAAGCTTGTCAGCTCTAGTTATGGTTGCTAAGCTATGATTGGACAGTTGCTGTTGGAGGTGGGGCTTAGCAAAGGGTCAGTTAGCGATACATATTCAGCTATCTAGTTAGCCAAACTAATGAGCAAGTCAAGTGAATTTTATACAGCAAATAATCCCTTCGAGTAAGCTATTTTTAAAGACAGCAACTATATTCAGAATACTGCTAATTTAAACTGTAACTGTAATCTAATACAGTATATTCACATCATATTTTGCATTTTAAATATGTACTATACATGTCTCTATCTATCTATACATCTATCTATCTATCTATCTATCTATCTATCTATCGATATATATATATACATATATATCAAATGTAAAAATTCATTTGCAGGACAATACAAATAGATTCATTTTGACCCCAAACAATCGAGTGTTCAGATTTGAATACAAAAAGATCATCACTGGGACACTACAGAATGATCTACAAACATCTAATTAATTAATTTATCTGACCAATATGTCATTTCATACTAGGTATTTTTGGCATGAAGAATTCTTCAGGACGAATAAATCTTTTCTTACCTTATCTTAAAGTCACCACAAGGAGAATCTAACTCATGATGAAAGTCTCAGTCAGTAGTTTATTACTCATGACTGTATATGACCCACATAAGTTCTTGAGACCATACGCGAGAAGATTTCTGTTTAGTTATTCTTACTGCCCGCCACCAGGTTGGATTCTCCCCGAAATCTGATGAAACGAGCCTGTGTTTATATTTTTCCAGGCAAAGTTAGAGTGAGTCGTACGTCAGCCAGTCAAAAAGAAACATGGCTGGTCACAGCGGTGGAAACACCACCGCTTTTGTCCACAAAGGCCTCCAATATCAACAAAATGTGAAAGTTCCTTGTAGTAGCTTTAATTAAAAACTGACAAAAGAAATTATAGATTTTACACATGAAGAGGTTTGTCTTAATGTTTTGGAATACATTTGCCTTACAGTGATATACTGTGTGTAGAAATATTGGAAAATATTCTCATTAATATTATGATGATGATGATATCAACCACATCACCCATTTCTGAAAATAGTACTTGTGTTTCCATTTTACCTTTTGCTATTTATATTCTACAGTAACTGTGACTCATTTTAGTGATTTATTTAATGTTAACCACTACAATATTTATATTAGAATCTGCTTTTATTCCCCTTCAGATGATCAAGGAAGGAAATTATCATGTTGCAGGTATTGACCTGATTTGTCTTGGCTGTGCCTACATGAGCACAAAGTTAGGTACTGTAATCCCATTTACAGGCATGGAAGTAACTAATCACAAATACTCAAATTACTGTAATTAAATGTTTTTTTTGAGGTACTTGTACTTTTTGAGTATATTTTCAAGTCTGTACTTTTACTCATACTTAAGTCTGCATTACAAGATGTAATCTACTTAGTTACTTTTAAAAGCATAGTTGAGTACTGAGTACAGTTTGAATTAATATCCAAACCTTTCATCTGCATTTTAGAAGCCAATCAGATGATCTGATCAGAAACAGGCCAGTGACAAAAACAAAATAACAAAATGCTGCAGCAGCACATTTGGAGTAAGGATGGTAATGATCAATCATTAATTGATTAATTGCTGCTAAGAATTTAACCAATTAAAAATGTCTTCATGGATATTTAACCAATAATCAGTAATTGCACCTCATCTAACTTTGTTGAATGAGGAAAATTAAACTTAAAACTAACATTTAAACTTTAATATCAGATAAAAATGAGCAAAAAAAAGAGAAAAAATGTCTTCTGTATCTTGTAAATTATTAATGGTTAATTGATTGTTAGTGTTTTCAAGAAAACGCACTATGACATCAGCGGTTAAAAGTAACTAATACTCTGGGTAGTTTTTGAGACAAATACTTTGTACTTTTACTTAAGTATTTTTATCACACCAGTACTTTTACTGGTTGAGTAATATTTTAGTAATGTAACAGTACTTGTACTTGAGTACAGGTGTCCAGTACTCTTTCCACCACTGCACATTTAGCATGTACAAAATCATGCAGTTAACATGCTTTGACCTGAATCCTGTTCCAGATATAAAATATGGAAAAAGTATCAATGTAGAAAAATGCTGAAACACATTTCTCAAGCAATGCATTGAATGACTCCAAGTTAATTATTTTGTGATTCTTTGCTGGTTCACTGGGCCGCTCATTCGTCAGAGCCCTGGCAGACCCCCAAAACCCACCCACCCATTCATTTATTAACCCTCGCTTCCATCCACCCTTAGTGTCTAACATCACTGGTTCTGTGAGCTGTGATCTGTCCAGCACTCTCCTGGGAAATCAGTGTACTAACAACATCAATAGCTTTAATACCTGGAGTCCTTAATTATTACATAGCTTTCCATCAGCTGTGCATACCGAGGCTCAACCGAACCAGTGAGACCAAACCTGTAATCAGAGGCTGCGGCCAGCAAATTTGACTCATCCCTCAGATTGATAATCGAGCTGTCTGAGGCTCCCAGATACAGTCACAATGCCTTTAGTCAGCATACTTTAACACAGAGGTCATAGATTTGACGCCCACAGTTTATCCACAGACTTAAAGCATCCTGGAAAGGAAAGTGAATGAAATGCTAACAACCAGACACCACAGTGATTATACTTCTGGTTCACCAGTCTCCTCTGCTTTTGCTCATACTCATACTATCTGTGTTCCAGTAATCTGTGTATTACTGGATGTGATGAGATGATGGTCTGTGTGCATCGATCATAAAAGAAACACAGTTTGGGTAGAAAGATAGAAAACAACACAGCTGCCGTTATCCCGCTGCACCATGCCAATAAAGTTTTAGATTGATTTCATCTGTAAAACTGCTTAATAAAAAGGGCCTGCACGTGTGTACATTTAACTGGCCACTTAAAGTTGTTACTGAATACAGTTCCAGGTAGAATTAAAGTTTTTCTTGTAAATTATTTTCAGATTTTATACTTTTGTTTGGGCATTTTTGCCTTCTTTGGAAACAGATGGGAAACATGGGGGAAATTCATAAAAGGATTACCATACAATAAATGTTCCACTGGATTTAATCTGGGGACATCAGCAGATGTCCTGGATGTCCAAGATGCATACCACCAAAGTGTAGACACCAATGCAGATTCCCCTTACCAGCAATCGCAAATCCATTCAACCATATGCTGTGCAGGGATGTTGGGGAGCTCAGCCTTGTCCAGAATGCCCTGGGTGAGAGGTAGGCTACGCCCTGATCACAGGGCTAACAGTTTTATTTAGACAGACAACCTTTCACTCTTGCCTTGATATGTCACTTCACGTTTTCAGCTATAGTAAAAGAGTCGCCAAATCTGCTGGAAATTTATAGTCATAAATATACAAAGAGGAAGTTTCTGGCTAGCAGTTTTCAAGATGGACCCACATTGTGCCCTGGGAACAATATTAGCATCTTTAAACCTTTTATGAACTTTTATTAAAGTTGTATCAGCAGCTGACCTGTTCTGTTTTGATACCACCATGTTCCTGTTCCTGGAAACGTTGTGTATGGCACCTACCCTCACGTGGGGCCAATATGTGAAGAGAGAAAATATTTACTCAAAGCAGAGAGAAACGAATGAAAAAGTGTTAACATGATTATTTTCCCTTTCCAGATTATCAAAGGTACACCACCCCTCTCAATCAGATTGAAAATTGATTTAGATCCAGCCAGACCGGAGCGGTCTCTTCTGATTGAGATGTTTACATGAGGCAGTTTTAATCTGACTGGACTGTTAATCTGATTGTTGAGGGTCCATGTAAACGCAACTGTGTCTGACATGAATTTTCTCATCAGATGGTGCACAGGTATATGTCTGTTTTGGATTACGAAGTTAAAATAAAGCTACTACAAGGAAGTTTCATGTTTGTTGACTCTGAAGTCTCCTGCGGACAAAAGAGGTAGTGTTTCCTCTGTAATAGCCATGAAAAAATAACAGCAAAAAATAAAATTATCTGAATAAAAATCACCATATTCTTCCTTTTAACTAGCTAATGTACTACTCACCATATCTTTAGCTCGGAAATTGTGAACACGAGTTTGTTTCATCCGAATCTGACCCTGTAGCAGGCATAAATAATAAAACTATATAGAAATTGCCAGTCCTCTCACTCTAGTTTGCTTGTGTCGGTTGTACAGAGCAGTCGTTCCCAAAGACTGGGTTATGAGGTTTTATTTGGGTCCCAAAATAAATAAAAGACTATGGAAGAAATCCTGCAGATTAAAGATTTGTGTCTGCTTTACACCTTTTATAAAGCATTTAAATTTGTTTTACTGATGAGAGGAAAAAATGAGAGCCTGTTAATTTTGTGTAAATGTACTTATTTTGACTAATTTATGAAGAGGGCTAGAATGTACTATATTGTTGAGATGGCCTGTTAACTAAGCCTAAATGCATTTATTTCTCATTTATAAAATAATGCCAGTAGGAAATGGCAGTAAAAATTGTCAGGAATGTTCATTTATGCACAGATGAGGCCTATGGTGAATTGGGCCCCAATGGTTTCTCATTTTTAAAAAGAGTATCCCCAGAAAATGAGTTTGGGAGACACTGGTGCAGAGGCATCAGTATTAAATTGAGCCTGTTTCATAACCGGCTGAAAACTACTTGCGGTGGCTTTAAAGAGGCTCGAATACTGAGCCCTCTGGAATTGAGCATGTCATTTTGATTTGCTTATCTGCTGAATGAGACAAAGTAGTCCCTGTCCTGGAGGACTTTCTTAGAAGTCCAACCCACTTTCCCAGTCTTTTTAGTAGTAACATGGTCAACTGTGCCACCGACAGCACAAAGACTCTTTAAGACTTGGAATAACATTTTTCCTGAATGAGTTTCTAGATAAGTATCACTGTGCGGTGGGTCAGAAAAGATTGGCCTACTGGCCTACTTCATTCTAACCTGTTTTATTTTACAAACAGTTCACAGCTGGGAACTACTACTGCTGACTTTTCCTTTTGGTTCAGCTTCTCTTCCTGCTCCCTCTCCTTCTCTTTCTCCCCCTGCCCTCTTCGACCTTCTTTCTTCTTCCTGTCCCTTCCCCCATCCCAACCTACCCCCACCCTCTTTTATCCCACTGAGGGTAGAAACACACCAAATGCAGGCAAGGTCACCGGGAACCTCCTCCTACACCTCCCACACTCGGTCGCCTCTGGGCAGATCGATCACACGGTCAATCCAAATTACTGCCGCTCTGCCTGTTGTTGCTGTTTATTCACACGGCGATACAGATCATTTCAGGAGCTGCATCTGATTGTTGATGTGCAATGAAAACCTTTAAGCAGTAAACAGCAACAGGTACTTGCGGTGCTCGCTGTGGTTGAGTGGTTAAGATGCTGGAATCCATTTGGGTTTCTGTTTTTTCATGGTTTGCTCACAGTGCTGCAATGTGTTTACATGTCCCACACACACTGAGTGACTGTGTGAGGAGACGGAGAGAGAGCTCAACCTCACAGCTGCAAGAAGCTTGTTAGACTTAAACACAACTTTCTGCAACTTTCAGAGGACACCACACGTACGACAGGTTGTGACCGCTCATGTAGAAAATGGAACAAGAAACATAGCAAAGATAAACAAAACAGGGGAGACTGGCACTTAGTCTCAGCACGTTGCAGTCACTCCTTTTCCATATTAAATTAAGTTAAACAGTCTTGTGCACAAGTGTATAACACTCTTGAGAATCTGGACAAATCATGTCCTTCCCAAAAAAACTTTCAGAATAAACTATACTAACACTGTAATTCCTTTTTTTTTTTGGAAAATGTATTGTTTAAGGATTTATATATATGAAATATATATAATTTATGAAATGTTTTGGTTGCTTTAATTTTTTTTCTTTCTCTGTGCCAGTCGCAGACAAGGGTGTTTTCACAACTTTTCACGACTTTTCACAACTTCAAACAATTTAAAAATGTGTTCAACACCTTCAAAATCGACCTAGATACCCACTAATAACATAGGTGTAAAAATGTGCTATTATAATCTTTGTTTTAAAATGGATTATTTATGAAAATGTTGGCCCTTTAAAGTTGTGTCTCTACTCCATCAAGACTTTTACAAAACCATGATTAATCAGACATAAAAAGGATAAGGTGTAACCTGAGCTGCCCTGTCTCACTTCCTGGTTTAAAAAAAGGCAGGAATACTCCTCAAGCACTGGTAAGCTTTCTATTTTTTTTGACAAATTCATGAAATAATATTGCTATCAGATGTGTCTCAACCATAGCATGTCAACTCCGCAGCCCTTCTAAATCAAAGCGAAATAAGAATTGAGATTCTAAAATGTGTATTTTGATTAGCATAAATAAAACCGTCAGATTTTCCATTTGATGGAGTTGACATCTAAATATAATTACTAGGAGGTTGGCCCATCACAAGGTTTAATAGCCAAGAGTTTGATCTTTTAAAATATATTTTACAGCATGATTCAAGAGTAAAAATCAAAACCTCCTCAAAATACAGTTTTGTCCCAACTCTTGTGAACGGGTGATAATCCATAGATTTTTACTTCTCACTGCAGTATAGAGTTAGAAATGGTTAAGATGCATGCAGCCACTGGGTAAGCTGTGACACTATGTGGGGTAAACTGTCACATTATATTTTTCAACAATTAAGAACATTTATAAAAGCAGATGTGTTCCATGCTCATTTTTGCTGGTAAAAAATCTGATTTATTTGGACGGATGTTTAATAAATTATTAATATTTTCAAGCTTTACCTGCCTCATTGCCCTTAGCATTTTGCTGGGTGGTGTGCTGCCATTGTGGGTCTTTTGTTTTTAATTTCAAACCATTTTAAATGATTTTTCTTTTCTTCTTCCTGTTTGCATTTCCCTACAAAAGATATTTTATCATTAAAAATCTTCTTACTAACTGAAGGCTTATTAAGCACCCTCATATGTATTTTGCCCATTTTGTGGCTAAATAATTTGTACAACAATTTAATTATTACTTCTGTGTCTGAAGCAGTATATTAATACACACTGGGTATAATTGTTGTTTACATGTTGCATGTCAACCATTAACTTTAGCAGCTAGCAAAGTCAGCTTCTTCAGGGCTGCAAGCTAAATAATACATATTGGAGCAAACTGTCACATGTAATGATTTATTAGATTTTTAAATGGTGTCCTCCAGCATTGGAGGTATAACCAGGTGACAACTTACCCATGTGACTAGGTGCCCTGCTCTCCCCTAATGGAATAATATGCTTTGTTCTGCTGTTCTGTCACAACACAGATTTTGTACAGGTATTAGAAACTCAACAGTTGTTTTACAAAAATGGGAAATCTGACTTTACTGTGCTTGTGCTTCATTTTCCATTTCAGCATCAACATTAACTGTTTATATCAAAAATATGAGATGTGGGCAGCATTCAGAGGAACTGTGTTTATGCACTTTATAATTTACAGTGTTTCCTATAAAAATATAAATGCAAAAGAAACAGTTCATTTTTCTTTGAGTACATTCTACAGCAGATTTTTACTTTAAAGGGACAGTTCGCCCCACAAAAATGTACAGTATTTTTTCCTCTTACCTTTAATGCTTGTTATCCATCTAAATTGTTTTAATGTGAGTTGCTGAGTTTTGGAGATATCAGCTGTAATGATTACTCAAAATAATCCACATGCAGATCTTGATGTGAGCAGTTTCATGTAGGAACTATTCTCTTTCTGGTAGAAAGAAGGTAGATTAGGTTGATTTTACTGCAGACAGAAAGTCATTGCGGTATTCTACAGAAAGAAAATAGTTCCTACATGAAACTACTCACAACAAGGTCTGTGGACTATTTTAAGCAACTGGGTTAAGATTCCTGGAAAGACACATTGCTGTTCAGTTTTTCAAATCTTTTTTTTTTTTTTTTTTTTGAGCACCACAGGACTAATACTATCTAGTTTCATCATACTGGAAAGAAGTCACAAATTTCCACCTTTGATATCTGTAAAACTAACACCAAAACAGTGTAGATGAATAAATAGCACAATTACATTTGCAGATTTCTACTTTAAATACATTTTAACACTTTATTTTCAGCTGTGTATGAATATTACTGTTTGCTTTGTTTTTTTCAATAAATGCGCGAACCGTCCAGTAAAAGAAGAATCAAATGGGATTTGTGTGTGTTTTTTTTTTTTCCTTAAAATTGCAAAATAAGTTACACGTTTTATGTAATCTATGAAAAGTTAGGGCTCAATAAAAATGTTACTCCTGTATCGGCAAGTTGTTCTGAAAACTTAGTCAAAAAAATGAGTATTTCTTTGTAAATCTCTGGTGTAATGTAATTACTGTAACACATTTTCCTTCCATAGGGAGTACAGGCCAATCAAGATCGAATCCTGTAGGAAAAACAAATGCCGGGATTGGCTGAGACGCCGCATCGGTTTCAAGGCGCCCTGCGTTCTGTCGGGGGGTCTTGTGAATGGAGGGGGCGCCTGGAAACCGGTGGAATCGCACGGAGTGAGGAGAGCGAGCCTCCGGACTTCCAACCGCTCAGCATGTTGAACCGACGCTCTGCGTGAAGTCAAGTCGAAAAACGATGGAAATATAAGACTTTCTAACTGTTCGAACGCTTCTTGTTTTGCGCCAAAGTAGTTACGCTCACGTGTTGAGTAATTTTTGTTCGCGTTACTTCGAGAAAATGGGACTTTAAGTGGTTTTTTTTTCCCCCCCTCAGGTTGGGAGTGAGAGTGGACTGCTCGGAGTCACTTACAAAGACCATCAAGAAGTCATGACACGACGAACGTTTCTCTCGGATTTATCTTCATAAAACACGAGGGAAAGGACGGTTACGACGGTTTCTGCTCGAATTACTCGGACTACACGCTGCGCTGTTGCGACGTTTAATGTAGATTTTCTCTGCTTTTTTGACCGTTTTCAAGTCGCCCTACTTGGATCAAAGTTTTTCCTTCCCTCCCCCGCCCCCCCTCCTCCTCCTCAACTATGGCGGCGTCCAGGTCCACCACTGGCTCCAGGTCCACCACTGGCTCCAGGTCCACCACTGGCTCCGTGCTGCTGCGGATCATGTGGCTGGCGCTGTCCCCGCTCACTTCTGCTCAGCATTACAACAGTGAAAGTGGAATATCCGTCCCGGAACACGGTTTTGTCAGCCCATCTCCATCCCGCTTTGCACCGACATCGCCTACAACCAGACCATCATGCCGAACCTCCTGGGCCACACGAACCAGGAGGACGCCGGACTGGAGGTGCACCAGTTCTACCCTCTGGTGAAGGTCCAGTGCTCCGCGGATCTGAAGTTCTTCCTCTGCTCCATGTACGCGCCGGTTGCACGGTTCTGGAGCAGGCCATCCCCCGTGTCGCTCCCTGTGTGAGCGAGCGCGGCAGGGATGCGAAGCCCTGATGAATAAATTCGGGTTCCAGTGGCCGGAGCGGCTCCGCTGCGAGGCTTTCCCCGTCCACGGAGCCGGCGAGATCTGCGTGGGCCAGAACACGTCCGAACCGAGCAGCCCGGCCTCCTCTTCGTCGCCCTATGCGCCCGACCCCGTGACCCTTCCTCCAAACATGGGCCGACCCAACCTACGCCCGCCCCACAACCAGTACCACCAGTTCTCCTGCCCTCTGCAGCTGGAGGTGCCCTCATACCTGGGCTACCGGTTCATGGGGGTGAAAGACTGCGGGGCCCCGTGTGAGCCCACTAAACCCACCGGCATCATGTACTTCCGTGAGGATGAGGTGAAATTCGGCCGGTTGTGGGTTGGGATCTGGTCCATTCTGTGCTGCGTGAGCACCTTATTCACTGTGCTGACATATTTAGTGGACATGAGGCGGTTCAGGTACCCCGAGAGGCCCATCATCTTTTTATCCGGTTGTTACTTCATGGTGGCCGTGGCCTACGCTGCTGGGTTTTTCCTGGAGGACAAAGTTGTTTGTGTGGATAAATTCAAGGAGGACGGCTACAGGACTGTGGCTCAGGGGACCAAAAAGGAGGGCTGCACCATCCTCTTCATGGTGCTGTACTTTTTTGGTATGGCCAGCTCCATCTGGTGGGTGATTTTGTCCCTGACTTGGTTCCTCTCCGCCGGGATGAAATGGGGCCATGAGGCGATCGAAGCCAACTCCCAGTACTTCCACCTGGCCGCATGGGCTGTCCCGGCCATCAAAACCATCACCATCCTCGCCATGGGTCAAGTGGATGGCGACGTCCTGACCGGGGTGTGCTTCGTCGGGATCTTCAACGTGGATTCCCTCCGCGGCTTCGTCCTGGCGCCCCTCTTCGTCTACCTGTTCATCGGCACGTCCTTCCTCCTGGCCGGCTTCGTGTCCCTCTTTCGGATCCGCACCATCATGAAGCACGACGGCACCAAGACGGAGAAGCTGGAGAAGCTGATGGTGCGGATCGGCGTGTTCAGCGTCCTCTACACGGTCCCGGCCACCATCGTGATCGCCTGTTACTTCTACGAGCAGGCCTTCAGGGAGCACTGGGAGCGGACCTGGCACATGCAGACCTGCAAACGCTTCGCGGTGCCCTGTCCGGTCCACAACTTCGCCCCCATGACCCCGGACTTCACCGTGTTCATGATCAAATACCTGATGACCATGATCGTCGGGATCACCTCGGGCTTCTGGGTCTGGTCCGGGAAGACTCTTCAATCATGGCGGAGGTTCTACAAGCGCCTTAGCAACGGTAACCATGGAGAGACAACGGTGTAAAGTTATGGAGGATGAGAGGGTGCAGAGCCATGGAGTTTTTGGATATAATAACCATGTAAATGAGGTCAAATAGCTTTCATTTTTAATCCTATTTTGGACATATTTTTGATTGGATTTTTTGTGTTTTCAGGTTGTGACAGCAATTCAGGCTCGCACAACCAAACTTTAATCTATAATCGATAGAAGTTGGACAAATCTTCGATATATATTTTTGTCTTTTTTTTTTGTTGTTGTTGTTGTTGTCATCATCTGAGATCAAACACTCCTCCTGGATTATTTTTGGTAATAGTGACCCTGAACTGTAATGCCAGACTGGTTAAGTTACTCCCTACATATTATTGATTATATCCTTTAATGTTAAATTTGAATGTAGTCCCTGCCTCCTCTGGTGAGAGTTTCACCATAACTGAGAAGACTGATGGGTCAAGCAGTGTGTCTCTATGTCCATGCTGCAGCAAAAAGGTCAAAGGTTTAATCCCTACAGCAGCCACACCCTCTGACTGTGAATCCATGAATGAGGGATTGCCTGGATTATACATGTACATTTGAAGTTACTCTGCTTTAGTTAAAGACTGAAATCCTTCAATATTTGTGTTAGATATTGCAGAGCACAATCTCACCTGTTTTTTATCTGAGGAATAACCCGTGACTCCGCCGTTATGTGCCAAGTGGCTGCCCAGAAATCAAAACTTTTATTTCTTTTTTTTAAACTTTATTTTAAAAAAATTTTTCAGACTGTTGAGTATTTGCTCCTCTATTGAATGTTCTCTCCGAAGGTGATTGAAGTTATGTATTGGTTTGCACAGTTATTCTAAAGGTTAAAAGTGTTAAAAAATGACTGATTCACCACAGGATGACCTGGATCAAACAGTGAAGGAGACCACACACACACACACACACACACACACACACACACACACACACACGGGCCTCCACTCTCTGCAATGAAGACACAACAGCTCATTGTTTGTCTCTGTGTGTGGTCTCTCAACTGCTCGATCCCCCATCAAAAAGACTTTTAAGCTTTTAAGACATCCAAAGCACCATTTCAAGGATCCAGATTTAATCCGTACGTGGAGTGGAAATGGTTGCTCAGGATTTCTAATGTTATTTTATCCTGGATAAAGATGACTGTACACATTCATGCCTGTATTCTATGTCATGTAACTGAATCAGCCTTACTCCCATATTATTTCACTTGAAGTTTTAAATGGTTTTCACAAGCAGACTGAACTTTCTTTTTAGAGTTTTTAAAGAATCATTATTATTTTAGTGTCTGGGTGATGTAACACCAGCCTTCAAAACACAGACAAACTGCGTTTATGTTTTTTCTGCAACTGGTAACAGGACTTAAGTATGATGTTTTAAATCACAGAACATTAGGGAGGAGGTCAAGGGTCACAAAATGTGGGAATATTTTATATTTGGAGAGTGTGAAGGGGAGACTGTGCAGTGTTCGGCAGAGGCGGAGTGTTTTATCTTGGACTGAATCACTGGAGATAATCTAGCAGGTTATGATAATTGAAAACTTCTAATGCAGTAGAAGGGGAACCTGTTGGGCTCCAACTAACATTTATTTTCATTATCAGTCAATCTGTCAGTTATTTTCTTGATTTAATCCATTAGTTTGGTTGTAAGATCTCAAAAAGTAGTGAAAAGTGTTCATCAGTGTTTCCCAAAGCCCAAGATGATGTCCTCAAAATTCTTGTTTTGTCCAAAACCCAAAGATATTCACTTAACTGATGCAAAGAGAGTAAAGAAACCAGGAAAAAAAAAAATCATGTTTAAGAAGGAAAAATCTGAGAATTTTGACTTTTATTTCTTAAAAAAATGACTCAGGCTGATTAATCAGTCATAAAAATAAGTGGTGATTAATTTAATGATCGATTCATAATTGATTAATCAAAACCTGTCAACTAAATACTCCTATGGTTAAAATAACACCACCCATATAGAGCTGCAGTGATTAATCAATCATAGAATTAACTGCCATCTATTTTTGATAATTGTTAATTAGTTTTAGAATTTTTTAATTCAAAAATTCTCTTGTCAGCATCTTAAAATGTGAATATTTTCAGGTGTCTTTACTCCTCTGTGACAGTAAACTGGTTATCTTCAGGTTGTGGACAGGACGAGACATTTGAGGACGTCATCTTGGACTTTGGGAAGAGCTGGTTGATATTTTTCGCCATTTTCTGACATTTTTTCGACCAAACAACTGATCGAATAATCGAGAAAATAATCAACAGATGAATTAACAGTGAAAATAGTTGGTAGTTGCAGTCTTAGACTCATTTGTATATTTTAGTGTTGAGGCTTTTTATTTATTTTATGAAATCTGACTAGTTTATGAAGTTTCAGTGTTCTTTATTCAAGTGGGAAAACAAACAAAATTAGATCACAGTGCTACATACAGTATTGGTAACAATAGCAAAATGGTAACCAGTGATTTAGTCCCTTTGGCAATCATCTGGTGCTTGCAGTATTTCTGACAAAAATCAAATCAGCAAGAGATTTTATGAGGAAGTCTGACTGAGACAGCTGCAAGGCAGCATATGATTGCCAGAAGTTTTTGTTTCTTCGCACACGTTCTCTACAGGCATCGCGTGTAAATGAATGGAACCACCCTGCAGCAATGAGGGGAAGACCTCACAGACCCTAATGTTCTAGTTATTTTAAATCTATAGCTGTGTCCTGGTCCCACACACACTAACACTACGCACCGATCTCCACAGTATACTGTTAAAGCAGTTTGTACACGAGAAACGTCACATTTCCCATGTGAATGTACGACATACCTCAAACCCTGGTGAAAGGATTGTGTTAGGAAACAGGGCAACACTCCACTACACATGAGTCATCTCTCGTCCATCAAGTTTTTTACCTAACAAGGCAAAAGTGTTGTGTGTAATTGTCTCCAGGCAGCTGAGACCTGCCGGTGTCAATGATGGCAGAGTGATGTGTTGGTCTTGTTTTCAGAAGGAATAGGAGTGTGTTTGTGGGTTTTTTCTATTGGAACATATGCAACCTTCCAAGTAAACACAGACTGTTTTTTTTAAAAAAAGGCATATTGTATTTATGGGGGTACTCATTTTTGTCTTTTTTACTTGTTTTTTTAATGAGATAAGCCTGTTGTATGTGTACAGTTTGAATAAAAGCGATAAGGTTTGTAATGTGACGAGCCCTGTGGTTTGTGTTCACGTATGAAACTGCTCATGTGCACGTTGAACTTTGTTAATTCTTGACCTTGGAATCAGCAGTTGACAAAACAATCTGGGTTTCAGAGGAAGTGGACCTTGAGTTCACATTGTTTTGTCAGCATGTGCACAGTATTTATTGTTTCAATAACGCAGCAGAAGTAAAAGTAAGGGTTCCCTGCAAAGTGTTTTTTGACCATTTAATCTCAAGATTACTGTTTTCACTTACTGCCTAAATCAGGAATGCTCAGCTTGTATTGTCCAGGGGCCACTTTTTCAACATGACAGGAAGTCAGGGGCCACTTTTATAAACAAACTAATAATTGTATTTATCAGGTAAAATGAATAAACATTAAAATGTTCTATATCTTTCTCTGAATTTATTTATTTTTGAATTAAATGACTTATCCAATTTAACTTGGTGCAAGGATTGACAGATAAATCAGATATTTTAATGTATTAAAGGGACAATTCCCCCCAAATCAAAAAAAAAAAAAAAAAAGTTTTCCACTAGGTTGTAATGCTAGTTTTCTATGCTGCAGAATTTTGGAGACATCACCTGTAAAGATGTTTACTTCTCTACAATATAATGGGGCTAAATGGCACTTGGTTTGTGGTGTAAAATTAAAAACCAGTGTTTCTTTAAAAAAATCATGATAAAATCAAGATAAGAAAGAAAGCAGCTCCTATATAAAACCTCTCACAACAGCCCGTGGATTATCTTGAGTAACCAGATCTTGATTTTTGAAAAAAGAGACTGGTTTTAAATTTTTCAAATGTATTTTTTGGTGCACCACAAGCCGAGTGCCATTTAGTCCCATTATACTGAAGTGAAGGCAGACATCTCTACAGCTGATATCTGCAAAACTCTGCAACTCACACTGCAACTTGTAGATGTATAAACGGCCCCATTGTCCAGGGGAAAAACATGTATTTTTTGGGTGAACTGTCCCTTTAATAACTCCATTTTAGTTGTAAATGTTTTGGTAACACTTGAAAGAATTTATAAAACATCAAACATGTGGAACTGCCTCCATCATGCAAATACTGAAATGTTGGAATGATTCATCAACATAAATCATAAACAATAAACTGCTCTGACCAGGGATAGAATGAGCACCATGTTTAAGCTCTTTTATTAGAAATACACATTTATGAGATTAGAATAGGGTGATTAAATGAATATAGGTGAAATTCAGGACTTGGAGGTGGGTGTGTCATGTCAGAGGGATTAAACAGAAAAATTTAGAGCAACATTTGTGATTAATATAAAGATCAGTTACAGATTCTGGTGATGATATGAGGCACGGTGTCAGGTGACAGAATGACTTTACAGCAGCTAAGACTGTCTCTAAGATCAATCGTTTGGTGTCCCATTTTACCTGAACGTGTCATCAGAGTGAGGTAGGGGTTGTTGGTGTGTTTGAGGGGCCACAGATTCTAAAATATTTTACTTGGCAACATATATTCTTTATAGAAATATAGCAGAGATCCATGACAAGTTGTTAAAATAACACTTAAGGTAGTTTTCAAAGTTTTAGGTGGTTTTCTTAGTAATCTGCCACTAAAAGTGTCCCAAATTACTTGACTTCACCCTATTTATGATAACCTCATTAATACAATAGGGTGGCACGGTGGTTCAGTGGTTAGCACTGTTTCCTCTCAGTAAGAAGGTCCTGAGTTTGAATCCCCTGGGGCGTTGGGGAGTTTGTGGCCTTTCTGTGTGGAGTTTGCATGTTCTCCTCGTGTCTGCAGGGGTTCTCTCCGGGTACTCCGATTCTCTCCCACAGCCCACAGGCATGCATTAATTAGGTTAATTGATGACTCTGAATTGTCCATAGGTGTGAGTGTGAATGGTTGTCTCTATGTGTCAGCCCTGAGATGAGCTGGCGACTTGTCCAGGGTGTTCCCCGCCTCTCCCTCAGTGTCAGCTGGGAAAGGCTCCAGCCCCCTGCGACCCTTCAAGGATAAACGGTTACGGACAATGATTGATATTTCGTGCAAACATATCAGCAAGACTTTACAAAAATTAACATTTTTGATAACTGAAAGCAGGAATTATAGCCTACATAACTGATTTGATCAGAATATTTTCATGAACTCTTGCATGCGTGAACTCTGAACTTTTTCTGCTCCTCTTCAGCTAATAGTTATCTTCTCCTGCAGAGCTCACCACCTGATTCTGCTGCACTTTCCACGGCCTGGCAGGTCACAAAGATCAGCCTTCTCTGACACTAACAGCCTCCTTTAACTAATCATACAGTACTGCCTCCTTCCTGGGAAAAACAGCGTGAATCAATTTATTTTCGCTGTGAATTAGAAAACTGTCAGAGGGCCGCCCGGCACCCTATCAGGGGCTGAATTCAGCCCGTGGGCTGCAAGTTGAGCATCGGCGGTCTAAACCTGATGGCATGCCAGTGAAAATACTTGACACATGACTTTACACACATTAGCACTGACACACAGGCAACATTGTGGTGCTGCTCAGCAGGAAATTTGGCCAACAAGTGAGCAACTCAAGTCCTCCAGTCCTAAATGTTTCTGACAGAAACTCATCACTGTCTGCTCTGTTTTGTGTCATAATTTGAAATGCAACACTGTGCAGTTTTGCTGCACTACATTAGATTTTAGTGCTGTTTGTATATGCAGTTCACAAAAATGCCCCACTCAAACAGCAACATAACTTTTTAACAATAGTTCTTAAGTTAGGCCTAATGGTGGTGCTGCTTTCCTGCCAAACATCTGTTACCTGATGGAGGTCGAGCATACTGACATGTGGTAAATAAATAAATAAATTAGAGGAGGGTTTCTGGTGTTCATTCCCACACATCTATAAAAATCCCCTGCTACCTTTCTGAACATATTGTATTAATTTGTGAGACTGCAGCACCCTCTACAGACACACAAATACAAGCACACAAATGGTTAATTCTCGGGGAGAAGGTGGAGAAACGTGTTGATGTTAACCAGGAGCAAGAAGGAGAGTTTACTGAAATAAAAAGTCGGCAAGCAAGGACCACACCCGCAACAATATGTAGTTTAAAGGTTGAATGGCGATTCATCGGAAGGAGGTGCGGGAGGATGTGCTGAAGACCGGGCAGGGGGAGATATGGGAGAGGTTTGCAGAGGATTGAATCAGGAGGGATGAAAGGAGAAGGGGAGAGGATGAAGAAAAGGGAAAAGAGTGGGTGGGTCGAGAGATCTGAGGCAAACAGGGCAGGATGATTAGAGGTGTGCTTAAAATATTCAATTTCGTAAATAAAATCAATGTGTCTATTAGAATTTTATTAGATTTTTCTGCATGAGTCAGAAATAATAATTATCTCCACTGACTGACTGCAGTCTAGCTAATTGCCATCGGTCACATGTCAACTTTTTTTTTTTATGTTTAACATTTTACATATTTAAGCCCACATGTGTATACAGTTATAAATCCAAACATACAGATGTGCACTTCAACAATCCAAGTCTACACTGAGGCACAGACAAAGACAAAACATGATGCTGATTAACTCTGACTAAGTAGAACTGTGCAGTGGTGGAAGAAGTATTTAGTTTATTTATGTAACAGTAGGAACATCACACTGCAAAAGTACTCAAAGCAGTGAAAAAGTCCCCTGTGACTGATGTACTGTAATATCATTTTATTATCACTCATGCGTTAATTTAAAAATCCAGGATTTTAGAATTTCTGATCA
Organism: Lutjanus argentimaculatus; assembly: GCA_034769285.1. Taxonomy (NCBI): domain Eukaryota; kingdom Metazoa; phylum Chordata; class Actinopteri; order Lutjaniformes; family Lutjanidae; genus Lutjanus; species Lutjanus argentimaculatus. The sequence continues at coordinate 153,594 of JAWZSL010000042.1, read as the reverse complement.
CTGTCATTGTGGATTAATCTACTGATATTTTCTTCAGTAAACGATTGAGTGTTTTGTTTGTAAAAATTCAGAAAATAGTGAGAAATGCTGTTCTAATCACCCAAAGCCCAAAGTTAAACCTCCACAATGTTTGTTTTATCAGATATGAGGCTGTCACAATATCAGTTTTTTACTACACAAGTATTAAATTATCATAACAATGATGTTTGTCAAATTAATATTTAACTTTATTGTGCATTTTGTCTCTTTTTTGGTAAATCAATTACACTCAAAATAGGGAGGGAGTGTAGGAAGGCTGAGTCTGTAGCCCCACTAAGAAGTGCAGTTACACTTAATCAATATTGAAATGGTAACCAGATGAACTGATAAACAAAACAAACTGAAGGGATTTAAGTGCATACGGTATGTTTAAGCAAAAATCAAATCTAATAAAGTAAGTAGTGAAGGGTTGTGTAGTAAAAAGGACAACCTTTCTGTCCTCTGAGCCGCAGTGTAAGAAGAAAGTAGTATGAAAAGAAAATACTCAAGTAAAGGACAAGAAGCCTACACACTGTTAGGACCTGGGTAAATATACTCACACACTACACCACGGGAACTCTGACTTTTGAAATAATTTTTAAAAAAGTACTCAACTGATTTAGCACTGCAGTCCTACTCTAAAATGTTGGAAAATGTATCAGAGAGGTATTTTTTATTCCACACGTTCCTTTTCCTGTTGTCAAAACTACAATATCCACAATACAACTTGACTGCACTCAGTTAATTAGTGGACCTGTAGATCTACAAACAAACTTTGATGTATAAAATCAGTGTGTACTCACACTTTACCGTAATACTCTGGTCTGATACTGACCTCTGCTGGCCACAGCTATAAATACATGCAGTAATCTGCAGTTCCAGCAGACCTTTATGACTGTAACTTTACACCACTGTAATCATTCTTATATTTACTATACATTGCAGTATTTCTCAGTTGTTTTAATTGACTGTTTTAATTAACAAAAGCTTTAGTTTTGAGATCACAAAAGCAACACAAATATCAGTTTGCAAAAACTTCCAAATGCTTGCTCCAAACTGTGTTGTGTTCGTCACATCACGTCACATTATTTTTAGAATAGTTAAGTCAAATTTCTCTATGAGAGAACAGTGGACAAACTTTATTCTTTAACACCTTGCCACAGTCTTATGCAGTGTAAATAAATCAGCTTACGAAACGGAGGAAAAATCTGCTCCTTATACTGTAACTCCAGAACTTGTCTGAGAATCGTCACGTTTTTAAGTTTTCTTCAGTATCAAAGTAATTCAATGATAGTTGTCTGTACATACATGGATACACTGGAAACAGGAACTGCTAATAGCTAATTTGGCTACTTTTAATGGTGCTAGTTTGCCAAAATTTGAACTAATATTGGTATTTTATATTGTTTTGTGCACTACCCATCATAAACTCTGAACTAGAACAATGCAGTACTTAGCACCTTTTTTCTTTCGTCTATGACCTCAGTACAAACTGCGTCAGGTGAGCAAAGTGAGGAGGAATCCAGAGCGTTCTGTAATCGAGACAACGTGGCGTTTCACCGTTCTCTTACAGTCACAGAATGGTTTGCAGATCATCCCAGGATGGTGTCAACTTTCTCCTCCACCTTCCTCTCCATTCCCAACCCCACACAGGAGCTTTTTTTCCTCGTGGAGGTGGAAACTTTATGATCACCAGCCACATGATCGTATGTCCGTCTTGGACGCAGTGGATGTTGGATGAATCACGCATGCAAAAAGATTCTTAACCAGGTCAGGTGAAAGGGAGAACATTAGCTGTGATGTGAATGAGAACTTGTGGCTAAATGCACAAGACAGGGTTGACTAACACTGAAAAAAATATTGAAGCACATTCCAGCATCTCTGATTCATTTCTGTGATGTGTACTGTAAGGCAGGGGTTTTCAAACTCTGAGGCTGTGGGCCTCTGCTCAGAGAAAGCTTGGAAAAAGCCCCCCTCACCCAAGTTTCTGACACTGGGAAAGTGACAAAAACAGTCATATTCCCCAAGGCTTAACTATCTTTATCTTCAACCACATCACTCACATTTAGGCTCTTCTATGTGATCTCCCTCTGATAACTAATATATTTTTTCAATTCCATTAACTGGGCCTCCTCTGAAAGTGTTTGGAGGCCCCCTGGGGAGGCCCTCCCAGTTTGAAAACCTCTGTTGTAAAAAACATTTTTTGACACAGTGCATCAAAACACAAGTTCACACTTCTTTATTCAGCTAGTTGTAATAAACAAGGTGAGGATCTAGATTTTCCCGGAGATCACACCAAATGAAATCTTCCTCCTTGCCAACTTTGTGAAACAAAGATTTTTCTTTGTGAGCACCAAGACCATTGAACAGAATATTGAAAGTGAAAATCTACACTCAGACTATGTCGTTCCTATGTGATGACTGTGTGAAAAGTAAGCTGTGTGAAAAGATATCAGTTGAGTGAAGTATAAGCTGAATAAGCTGGAAGAAATATGATGGAGAAAAACTGTAATGAATGGCAGTGCTCACTCAGGTCTGACACTGACCTCTGGTGGCCAAAACTAGAAATACATACAGTTTTCTTGTTCTCCTCCTCTTAGAGTAACAGGCCTGATCTGACTTTACATGAGATCTGTGGTTCCCAAACGTACACAGGGATGGCCTTTTCCTGTCATTGCCCCACTTCAGATGCCAAAACAGTTCAGTTAAGATGTGACTCTGTATGTTGCTTTTACAGGAAAAGGACAAAAGCTGACTGAGGCACATTCTTAATCTCTGTAGTTACATAAATCTGTTAATTTGGCTGCTTCTCTTTGACTGTTGGCCTTTTTGCATGGGCATCAAAATGCATTTGTGATGAAAAGGAACTGCACATTATTGCACATTATATTAATAAAAGCCTAAAGTTTTAAACAACACTCTGGTAACAAATATAATGTAATTCTTTGCCACAGAGCAGAGATACTGATCCTTACGATAAAAAGACTCTGAGGGCTCTGACTGTGGGCACGGGCATTAAAATGCACTTGTGATGAAAAAGAATTGCAAAATAACTGCTAAAATCAAACTACAGTAATTCTGAGCATTAGCAGGGCAGTGTTGTCTGGGACGGTATCATTTCTGACACTCACCAAAGTCTGATATGTTAAAATCCTGCATATTGGTGCTTTATGAGCAGAGATTTCGTCAGAAAAAAGTCAAAGATATTTTCTCTGCTTTCTACAATGAAGGCAATTAAAACTGCTGCAATAACATTCTCATTCATTTCTATTAATTTAAATTATATTATATGACAGTAATATGTGGCTTTGTTTTGGTAGATGCTACAGTAGAATAATATCTTTAGCTGTATTGAGAGTTAATCATCCCAGGAATCAGGGAGAAGTTAGTAGTTGCATATCATTAATGCAGTCCACTTATTACTCTGCAACTTCAGAGGTGCAGTAGAAAAACATTCCACACAAAAATGGCTTTGCACATTCTTGTAATTCTTGCACATTATATGAATATAAGCCTGTAGATTTTAAACAAGACTCTGGAGAAAATAAAATGTTATTCTTTACCACGGATCAGATATACCCATCCTAGCGTTAAACAGACTCTTCGGACATGAAGAAAAATATTTATTTTTTATCAAACAGAAATCTTTTCCATGATTGTCTGATTTTCTGTAGTGTAAATCCATACATAAAGGGGGTGATCATTGGTTGACCAACGAGGGAATACAGAGAGAGAAAAATGCGTTGTTACGAGTGGGTGTAAAGTCAGTGGAAAAACACTGGAGGTGGTGGACCCAAAAATGCAGACGGGATCGCTGGTGCAGAGTTCGAAGGAGATTTAATAGTGAAACAAAACAAAGGGTAACAAACTCAGGCTTATTTCAACAAGGTGGGGTCCGAAAGGCAAAACTCAAAATAGGCAAAATCCAACAAATCCAAAAAGGGGAAAAATAAATCTAACAAACACTGGTGAAACACAGGGAATGCACGAAAATCCAAAAGGGAGAAAACCAAAAAAACACTGGACACCACGCTGGGAGACACAGGAACATAACACCCAAGAACAACAAGACGAACTGACAAACACAAAGAGAAACACAGGGACTAAATAGACAGGGAGGTAATCAAACACAGGTGGGTGGACAACAACAGGTGAACCAAATCAGTAATCAACAAAGAGCGGGAAAGGAAGAAAGACAGGAAGTAAAAACAACAAAGACACACAAGGGAAAACCAATACTACAAAATAAAACAGGAAATGACCAACAAAACACAACCATGACATGCGTACTGTATCAGGTACACGGGCTTCATCCACCCTGGAATCAACAAAGTGAAAAATGAGGCAGAGAAACAAGTTTGACACTGAGACAATGTGAGGGTGTGCAGGTGGAGACGGCTTTTTGTCTGTTTTCTTTGGAAGTATTCAGACAAACTGCCAAAATCTTCATGTAAGAGACTGAAATGAGACTAAATGGGATAACAATTGTTAGAAAGGCAAAAAGCAGGTCAGATATGTTGTTAAGTATTGAAACTGAACATGCAAGTTTAATTATTAAGTGTTGGTCACAAAACACTTTGTCAGTGACATTTCCACAAAACTTCAAACGGATGACAAATGAAAACGAGAACATTTAACTAACAACAGAATATACCCATATGAGCAGAATGATCATACCTACTCTACCCGTGTTCATAATGACATGGTAGTGTAAAGGATAACAGATGGCAACATATCTATCAAAGGCCATGGCTGCTAAACTGCAAAACTCAGCAGAGGCACATGTGTAAATACACCACATCTGCAGAAAACACCATGGCAGGCTCACTTCATGGGTGTCTGAAAACATCTGTGAGAGCATAAGAGGATAAAGTGATGTGGTTGCACTTATTTCATTTGCACATAAATTACACAGTAATATATACATGGGTTCATGTAAACTTTTGTTCACATATATGACTACAATAAGAACACTGTTGGTCACACATATGGAGAGGTACCATAGGAGCATTATGGTGAAATACAGGTATTTTAACTCTCCAATATTACCATAGGCTGCCAGCACAAAAGACACAATCTCAGTTGAGTTTTCCATTTCTTTCTTGTGTAATGTGGGGGCCACAAACAGAATTTAGCAGCAAAAGTGACTCTATAATAGTGTCATCTATTATCTTTTAAAGTAATGCCTGAACCCACTATTCAACCTGCATGAATAATTTTGTTGTTAGGCAGGTAAACATATTGAGATGCCTTTCTTGACTGTTTTTTTTTTAAAAGAAAATTTCCAGAGTACAGACAGAAATCCCACATAAACCTCATCACTTTCATGATTTTCTTGAATTTGACTAAAAGTATTTTCTCAACAACAGAGCCAAAATCTCTCAACACTGATCTCTGCACGCCAACAGCACAACAGTCTGTTTCACCACATTGGTCAAAATAAAAAAAAAAAGATCAAATTATTGCCATTAAATAATATAACAACACTTAGTTGGTTAATGGATTGTGTTGCAGACAAATGTTCAGATGCTTAAAAAATGTTTTAAGAGTAAATCTGATTTCTTCTTCACAGCACTTTGTGATAATTGTCTCTTCAGTCACCTGTGACACAATGTCAGGTGGCTGCTGCAGCCCTCCCAACTGAACAAGACAAAGGCCTCCCCTGAACTTTATGCAGTTGTTGTGAAAAGAGGTGGGTTGGGCTGTGCTAGAGGGCCAAGCTCACAATATGACTACAGCTTGCAATATGACTTTACCTACAGTGAACTTTTCTTACTTTGTTTTCCAGTTAGCCAAGTGTGCAACAGATCACTTCTGCAAGTGCAACTGCAAGAATCAAATGATATAATGAACACATCCAACAAACTGAGGGAAATTGGACTTGTGTTATCCATCATCATCAAGCTCCCTGCTTCCAGGTTGAACAGACAGTCGATAAGAATTAGTTGACTGTAGTGGTTTTACTTACAGCCTAATCTGGAGTGTGTTGAAAAGGAAAAACTGGACTGAACTATGTCTAATTACTTATTTACCTTCTTGTTTCTTCAGTTCAGTTTAGGTTTGTGTTGCATTAATCCCAAAATAAAAGAGCTGCAGCCTCATTTATAAAACTGTGCGTAGGGTTCACCTTAAACGATGCTGGTTTTCCTTTATAAATCACAATCAACTTGAAATGTGGTGCACCTTTTGCAGAGGTCATGTAATGCTCATAATCGCCTGTACATGGTCAATGAAACGCCCCAAATTAATAATCGTTCACACTGACGGCCTGAGGATGATTGTGGCGAAGGCTGAGATAAAGGCTAAAAAAGGAACGTCACGCAGCATGAAATCAACGTTTTTGTTGCAGAGGTTGAGACAAGGAAAATGTGTTATTTTGGTGGACACACTGTGGACATTACAGGCGTCAAAAAAACGTCAGAGTGGCAGTGTGTGGCGGACGCTGAGAATACTGCTGCCTCACAAATACAACACTCACCAAGACTAATTAAAAAAGAAGTAGTCCAACAGAAAAGTATAAACCAGAAAGCGCAGCGCCACAGGCCGAGTGAGTGTGTGTGTTTGTGCCACCTGTAGCGGAAAGACACCTCACTCTTTTGATGAGAAACTGGCTATCAGGGAATCCCACCCGAGCGAAGGAGTGTTGGTGACAGAGGGGGGCACGGAGTGAGTCAGACGCACCTGATCACTCGGTAGCCTGCGTAATGTGTATTACCTTGCTTTAGTTGAGAGTAAACCAAATGCACCAACACATTTATGGACAAAAATAATCAGGGCTTTTTTTTCCACATAAACAGTCTCTGTTTCTTTTGCGCCCTGCGCCTCCACTGCTCCTCAGCTGTGCCTATGAACCCTCCAGCAGCGGCCGTGTCCTTTTAGAAACAATCGACTCCACATTTAAACAGAGAGATTAAACAAACTGAAAGCCATTAAAAATAGGCAGGACCCAAGGTTTCCCAACAGAACATTGCCCAGAGCATCACACTGCCTTCACCAGCTTGCCTTCTTCCCATAGTGCATCCTTCCCCAGGTAAGCAACACACACGCACTGGGCCATCCACGTGATGTAAAAGAAAATGTGATTCATCAGACCAGGCCACCTTCTTCCATTGCTCTGTGGTCCAGTTCTGATGCTCACGTGCTCATTGTTGGTGCTTTCGGCGGTGGACGGGGGTCAGCATGGGCGCCCCGACTGGTCTGCGGCTGTGCAGCCCCATATGCAGCAAACTGTGATGTGCTGTGTATTCTGACACCTTTCTGTCAGAAACAGCATTAACTTCTTCAGCAATTTGAGCTACAGTAGCTCGTCTGTTGGATCGGACCACACGGGCCAGCCTTCGCTCCCCACGTGCATCAGTGAGCCTTGGCCACCCATGACCCTGTCGCTGGTTCACCACTGTTCCTTCCTTGGACCACTTTTGATAGATAGTGACCACTGCAGACTGGGACTGGAAACCAAACATGCACATACCACACAGAAAAGCCCTTGCAGCTATTTATACCAAGGACCCTCTCACTGTGAAGTGTAACCATCAAGTCACTGTGCTTCTCCGCATTTCGGCCCTTATACATATAGAGCGTGATATTAAATGTTGCTGTGGTGGACCTCAGCAAATAAAATATAGTATTTTGTTTACTCGATATCCCCTTTATATTCCCCACGAATAATAGCAACATTATCCCAGTTCTTTTATAAACATGATTTCTGACCTTGCATCAGATTTTCCCTACAGAAATATTAATTTCCTCTCCATCTTTCGTCATAGACACTTTGATTCTGTAATTTTACCATTATGCTACTGTAACGTAACAAAATGGAAGAAGCAGCCATAACTTTACATATTCATATTCTATATTCTATAGAATGGTGTCTGGTGTAACTGAAACTCAGTGTTTTTGAGATTATCAAGAGAGAAGGCCTCTCATTGTGTTTCTACCTCATATTTGGATTTAGACTTGTGATCTACTGTGTGACCGAACCTTCAGAGCTTTATAAGAACATGGAAGAGGCCTGGTGAAAGTTCATGCCTGGAGTCAGATTTCAATGTGAGTCTCTCACTGATGCAGTTCATGAAATTCTCTGCAAAGTCAGGGGGACAGTTGGAATAAACATTGCCTTAAAAAGACTCTTGCAACATGAAGAGAAGATATTATTTTTTATCAAACCGAAATCTTTTACATGATTGTCTGATCTTTGGTAGGTTAAATCCATACATAAAGGGGGTGATCATTGGCTGGCAAATCAGGAGATATACAGACAAAATAACTCGTACTTTATCAGGTACATGGCCCACATTAGACCTGGAATCAACAACGTGAAAAATGCAGCCGACAAACAAGTTTGACACTGAGACAATCTGAGGTGTGCAGGTGGAGACGGCTTTTTGTCTGTTTTCTTTAGAAGTATTCAGACAAACAGTCAAAATCTTCATGTAAGAGACTGAAATGAGACTAAATGGGATAAAACCAGTTAGAAAAGCAAAAAACAGGTCAGATATTTTGTTAAGTACTGAAACTGAACATGCAAGTTTAATTATTAAGTGGTGGTCACAAAAACACTTTGTCAATGACATTTCCACAAAATTTCAAATGGATAACGAATGACAATGAGAATATACAGTTAACAAATGAATACGTCCATACGAGCAGAATGATCATACCTACTCTACCTGTGTTCATAATGACATGATAGTGTAAAGGATAACAGATGGCCACATATCTGTCATAGGCCATGGCTGCTAAACTGCAAAACTCAACAGAAGCACTTGTGTAGATGTAACACATCTGCAGAAAACACCATGGCAGACTCACTTCATGGGTGTCTGAAAACATCTGTGAGAGCATAAGAGGATACAGTGATGTGCTGCCTCCTATTTCATTCACAAATAAGTTACACAGTAATATATACATGGGCTCATGCAGCCTTTTGTCCACATATATGACTACAATAAGAACTGTGTTGGCCACACATATGGAGAGGTACCATAGGAGCATTATGGTGAAATACAGGTATTTTAACTCTCCAATATCGCCATAGGCTGCCAGCACAAAAGACACAATCTCAGTTGAGTTTTCCATTTCTTTCTTCTCCTTGGGAACAAAAAGACTCAGAAGTTAACAGCAAAGAATCTCAGCTAAAGTGTTATCTATTATCTTTTGAAGAATGTTTGATTTGAATATTCTACCTGCATTTAAGTATAACAGTATAACAGTATAACAGTATGACAGTATGACAGTTTGACTGTTTTTAATCAGGCCTTCATTGACTGATTTTAGAGAATTCCCAGAGTAAAGAAACAAATAATCACAAATAAACCTCATCACTACAAAGCTTAGGTTAATAACTTCCTTGAATATGCCTAAAATTATTTTTTCAGTGACTGAGCAAAAATCTCTCAACACTGATCTCTGTATACCAATGTGAAACAGCAGAACCACAGAGGGCAAAATAAGAAGTGATCAGAGTATCTCACAGTTGTGCAGGACTTCTGGTGGCTGCTGCAGCCCTCCCAACTGAACAAAACAAAGGCCTCCACTGAACTTTATGCAGTTGTTGCGCAATGAGGTGGGTTGGGCTGTGCAGGAGGGCCAAGCTGCTAATACAACCTGAAAAACATTTCTTAAATAATAAAAAAAAAGTGACATATTCATACATCTTACAATATGAGTTTACCTACTGTGAACTTTTCTCACTTTGTTTCCTAATTAGCCAAATATGCAAAGAATCAGTTTTGCAAGTGCAACTGCAAGAATCAAATGATATAATCAATGCATCCAACAAAAAGAGGGAAATTGTAATTGTGTTATTCATCATAATCCAGCCAGCAGACACCAAGGGTGACAGACACAATGTGCCACCATAGCAATGGCAGCGCTTCCAGGTTGGGAGAATACACAAAGCAGTCGCTGGATTCATCTGTACCTTATTATTTATTTACCTTACTGGTTAGCAGGTTAGCAGGCCTTGACGGTGCTGATCCCTGCTCTCATGAGTGGCGAACGCAATCTCATTTCTTCAGTTGACTTCAGGCTGTGAGCTTCTCTGGTGAAGCTGTAGTGTGCAAAACTTTCCAAAAGCTGACATGTCAGTACTCAGTCATTCAACTGCTGCAGCTTCCCACGCAGCTTCCTCAGTCGGCCCCCAGGACGCCCAAGAGGAACAGTGTTGAAGTCAGAACAGACAAAATTGTGTCCAAAAACTTTTATGGCTAACATGTTGGAGATGGCATGATCACACATCCAGCAGAAACGGAGCAACTCTGGCATTTATGTGAATTCAAAATGTCTCAAATGCTATAAGCGTGGCATATAGGCCACTATCTTATAGAAATTATTAGCCTTTTGTCACCGTTAGTCGGGAGTATTGTGTGTCAATGTCATTGTTTTTAGATTTACAAATATCACAGATGTTTTATATGTCTCAAGTGTGGTGTAAGTAAAACTAAGTGTTTCTGATTATCAAGACAGAAGGCCTTTCATTGTGTTTCTACCTCATATTTGGATTTAGATTTGTGATCTATGACCAAACCTTCAGAGCTTTATAAGAGGCCTGGTAAAAAGTTCATGCCTGTAGTCTCAGATTTCAGTGTGAGTCTCACTGATGCAGTTGATGAAAATCTCTGCAACTTCAGAGGGACAGTTGGAATAAATAAAAGATCTGTGCAACTTTCTAGAATTATTTTCTCTATACATTTTAAACCACAGTGTGGAGATAAATACATTTTTTCCCAAAGAGCAGAGATACACATTCTTCCTCCAAACAGACTCTTTCAAAATGAAGAGAAGTATTTATTTTATATTGAACAGAAATCTTTTACATGATTGTTTGATCTTCGTTTGGTTAAATCCATACATAAAGGGGGTGATCATTGGTTGACAAATAAGCAGATACACAGGAGAAATAACTCGTGCTATATCAGGCACATAGTCCACATCAAACCTGGAATTCACAACGTGAAAAATGAGGCCGAGAAACAAGTTGGACACTGAGACAATCTGAGGTGTGCAGGTGGAGACGGCTTTTTGTCTGTTTTCTTTAGAGGTATTCAGACAAACAGTCAAAATCTTCATGTAAGAGACTGAAATGAGACTAAATGGGATAACAATTGTTAGAAAGGCAAAAAGCAGGTCAGATATTTTGTTAAGTACTGAAACTGAACATGCAAGTTTAATTATTAAGTGTTGGTCACAAAACCCTTTGTCAATGACATTTCCACAGAATTTTAAACGAACAACAAATGAAAGTAAGAACATACAGTTAACAAATGAATACGTCCATACGAGCAGAATGATCATACCTACTCTACCTGTGTTCATAATGACATGGTAGTGTAAAGGATAACAGATAGCCACATATCTGTCATAGGCCATGGCTGCTAAACTGCAAAACTCAGCAGAAGCACTTGTGTAGATGTAACACATCTGCAGAAAACACCATGGCAGACTCACTTCATGGGTGTCTGAAAACATCTGTGAGAGCATAAGAGGATAAAGTGATGTGGTTGCACTTATTTCATTTGCACATAAATTACACACTAATATATACATGGGTTCATGTAAACTTTTATCTACATATATGACTACAATAAGAACTGTGTTGGTCACACATATGGAGAGGTACCATAGGAACATTATGGTGAAATACAGGTATTTTAACTCTCCAATATTGCCATAGGCTGCCAGCACAAAAGACACAATCTCAGTTGAGTTTTCCATTTCTTTCTTGTGTAATGTGGGGGCAAAAAGACTCAGAGGTTAATAGCAAAAATATCTCATAAATAGTGTTGTCTATTACACTTTTGAAGAATGTTTCAGCTGAATATTCTACCTGCATTTAAGTATAACAGTACAATAGTTTTATTTTTAATCAGGCCTTTCTTGACTGTTTTTTAGAAAACTTCCAGAGTACAGAAACAAATAATCACAAATAAACCTCATCGCTACGAATTTTAGGTTAATAATTTTCTTGAATTTGCCTAAAATTATTTTTTCAGTGTCTGAGCAAAAAATAACAAGTAATCAAATTCTGATCATAAAAAAATGTAACATCACTTAGTTGGTTAATGGATTATGATGCAGAAAACTTCAATGCTTTAAAAATATGTATTTAAACATAAAATTAAATCTGATTTCATCATCTCAGCACATTTGATAAATGTATTTTCAGTCAACCATGAAACAACATCAGGATTTAGATATCAGTAATCCAACAAGAAGTTTAAGTGTATAGCATATGAACATAAATTAAAATTCACACTGAACACATTTGATCCAAGATCACTGGTATCTCACAGTTGTGCAGGACTTCATGTGGCTGCTGCTGTCCTCCCCAAGTGAACAAGACAAAGGCCTCTGCTGAACTTTATGCAGTTGTTGTACAATGAGGTGGGTTGGGCTGTGCAGGAGGGCCAAGCTGCTAATACAACCTGAAAAACATTTCTTAATGTTTCTTAATGTTAATTCTCATAAGTTTACCTACTGTGAACTTTTCTTACTTCGTTGACCAGTTAGCCATGTGTGCAACAGATCACTTCTGCAACTGCAAGAATCAAATGATATAATGAACACATCCAACAAACTGAGGGAAATTGGACTTGTGTTATTCATCATCATCAAGCTCCCTGCTTCCAGGTTGGACAGACAGTTGATAAGAATTAGTCGACTGTAGGGGTTTTACTTACAGCCTAATCTGGAGTGTGTTGAAGAGGAAAAAGTGGACTGATCTATGTCTAATTATTTATTTACCTTACCGATTAGCAGGTTAGCAGGCCTCAGTCCTGGTCCCTGCTCTCGCGACTGGAAATCACCATCTTGTTTCTTCAGTTCAGTTTAGGTTTGTGTTGCATTAATCCCAAAATAAAAGAGCTGCGGCCTCATTTATAAAACTGTGCATATGTAACAGAGTTAAAAAGTTGGTGATCCCACTTATGATTACAAGCTGTCTTGCTGTCATTATTGAAGGTGCACTGAATTTAATTTATTGTTGCAAACTACCTGTTTTCATTATTTTGTTAGTTATTTTGCTAGTTCTTATTTTGTTGTTTGTTTTGATGTAGGCCTATTAGTCACCATGGAGATTTCCTATTTTATTTGTGTACATGAACGCCACACTGACGAGCCCATGCAGACTTCACGGACGCGTCCCCGTGCTCCGTTACAGTCTGCTGTCGCTGGACTTGTGGTAGGTTGACTTCGGCTAAGCTTCACTAAAATACTTGACTTTTTATGGTTAAAAGTTTATTAGTCATAAATGTGAAGATAAGCCCCTGAAAACACTAATTAATGTTCTGTGATGATGTTGGGTGGTTAGAGAATATATTTGAAGTAAGTAGCTGTGCGGGTTACTGTGTATGTAACTTTGTTAGCCTGTTAGTTCACAGTTAATCCAGGTGGTGTGGCTAGTTGATTGGCAGCAAGCCTCATGTGTTTTGTTTCATTTTGTTTCAGTGCATGCTGAACTGTGTTGTTGATGAAAGCTGGCTGTGGATGCTGAAATTCTGTTTTCATTCACCAGTGCTGAAATAAATGCAGGTCCAAGCCGAACAATGACAGAGAGAGAGAGTCTACACGATGCAGTAGTACTACCCCGTTACACATAGGGTTCACCTTAAAAGAGGGCATACTGGGGTGCCCCTATAGCTCAGCTGGTATAGCATGCACCCCAGTTTACTGAGGCTGTCGGTACTCTGCAGTGGCCGCAGGTTTGACTCCTGCCCATGGCCCATTTGCTGCATGTCATCCCCTCTCTCTCTGCCCCCTTTCCTGTCATATCTTCAGCTGTCCTATCGTAATAAAAGCAAAAAGCCCAAAAAATAATCTTTAAAAAAAAAAAAAAAAAGATGGCATATGGATGAAACACAGCAAGTGTTTACGCAAAAAATATTCAGATTTATAAAACAAGGTGTAGGCACGTTCTGCGCTGGTTTTCCTTTATAAATCACAATCAACTTGAAATGTGGTGCACCTTTTGCAGAGGTCATGTAACGCTCATAATTATCTATAAAAGGTCAATGAAACACCCCAAATTAATAATCATTCACACTGACGGCCTGAGGATGATTGTGGCGAACGCTGTGTTAAAGGCTAAAAAAGGAACGTCACGCAGCATGAAATCAACGTTTCTGTTGCAGAGATTGAGACAAGGAAAATGTGTTATTTTGGTGGACACACTGTGGACATTACAGGCGTCAAAAAAACGTCAGAGTGGCAGCATGTGGCAGACGCTGAGAATACTGCTGCCTCACAAATACAACACTCACCAAGACTAATTAAAAAAGAAGTAGTCCGACAGAAAAGCATAAACCAGAAAGGACAGAGCCACAGGCCGAGTGAGTGTGTGTGTTTGTGCCACCTGTAGCGGAAAGACACCTCACTCTTTTGAATCCCACCAGAGCGAAGGAGTGTTGGTGACAGAAGGGGGCACGGAGTGAGTCAGACACACCGGATGATTCGGCAGCCTGCGTAATGTGTATCACCTTGCTTTAGTTGAGAGTAAACCAAATGCACCAACACATTTATGGACAAAAATAATCAGGGCTTTGTTTTTTCCACATAAACAGTTTCTGTTTCTTTTGCGCCCTGCGCCTCCACTGCTCCTCAGCTGTGCCTATGACCCCTCCAGCACCGGCCGTGTCCTTTTAGAAACAATCGACTCCACATTTAAACAGAGAGATTAAACAAACTGAAAGCCATTAAAAATAAACTGAAAACAAAACACTATACATCTGCTCAACTGGATCACTGAAAATGGCATCAGTACAAAATGAAACATTGGATGTCACTTATTTCCTGTGCCGGAAAGACTTTGTGGGAGGTCTACGGACGGTCGAAAGTATGCGTAGGAATGCGCACCCTTTTCCGCATAGTATTTTTCTACAAAAAATGCGTGTGCACATTTCAACCCGGTTTCTGCAATCTTTTTGTGGCCAGCAGCCTTTATAAATGAGGCCCCTGGTCTTGAAAACCAAAGACTGTGAGCTTTGGTGCTGAAACTGTAGTGTGTCCTGAACAAAGTTTCAAAAAATTGGGTTCCCAAAAATTTCCAATTCCCAATTAACACTACACGTTCCTGGTGATGGGGGGGACTGGAAACTAAACATGCACATACCACACAGAAAAGCCCTCGCAGCTATTTATACCAAGGAGCCTCTCACTGTGAAGTGTAACCATCAAGTCACTGTGCTTCTCCGCATTTTGGCCCTCACACATTGTTTTATAGAGCGTGATATTAAATGTTGCTGTGGTGGACCTCAGCAAATAAAATACAGTAATATGTTTCTACCTCATATTTGGATTTAGACTTGTGATCTACTGTGTGACCGAACCTTCAGAGCTTTATAAGAGCATGGAAGAGGCCTGGTGAAAGTTCATGCTTGGAGTCAGATTTCAATGTGAGTCTCTCACTGATGCAGTTCATGAAAAAAAAAAAAAGATTCTTGTAATAAATGTAAGATCTGTGCAACTTTCTAGAATAGTTTTCTCTATACATTTTAAAGCATAAATTTGGAGACAAATACGACCTTGCTTTAAAAAGACTCTTGCAACATGAAGATAAAATATTATTTATTATCAAACAGAAATCTTTTCCATGATTGTCTGATCTTCGGTAGGTTAAATCCATACATAAAGGGGGTGATCATTGGTTGACAGATGAGGATATAAACAGACAAAATAACTCGTACTTTATCAGGTACATGGGCCACATCAAACCTGGAATCAACAAAGTGAAAAATGCAGCCGACAAACAAGTTTGACACTGAGACAATCTGAGGTGTGCAGGTGGAGACGGCTTTTTGTCTGTTTTCTTTGGAAGTATTCAGACAAACAGTCAAAATCTTCATGTAAGAGACTGAAATGAGACTAAATGGAATAACAATTGTTAGAAAGGCAAAAAGCAGGTCAGATATTTTGTTAAGTATTGAAGCTGAACATGCAAGTTTAATTATTAAGTGGTGGTCACAAAACACTTTGTCAATGACATTTCCACAAAATTTCAAACGGATGACGAATGAAAATGAGAATATAAAATTAAAAATTGAATAAATCCATACGAGCAAAATGATCATACCTACTCTACCTGTGTTCATAATGACATGGTAGTGTAAAGGATAACAGATGGCAACATATCTGTCATAGGCCATGGCTGCTAAACTGCAAAACTCAACAGAAGCACTTGTGTAGATACAACACATCTGCAGAAAACACCATGGCAGGCTCACTTCATGGGTGTCTGAAAACATCTGTGAGAGCATAAGAGGATACAGTGATGTGCTGCCTCCTATTTCATTCACAAATAAATTACACAGTAATATATACATGGGCTCATGTAAACTTTTGTCCACGTATATGACTACAATAAGAACTGTGTTGGTCACACATATGGAGAGGTACCATAGGAGCATTATGGTGAAATACAGGTATTTTAACTCTCCAATATTGCCATAGGCTGCCAGCACAAAAGACACAATCTCAGTTGAGTTTTCCATTTCTTTCTTGTGTAATGTGGGGGCTACAAACACAGAATTTAGGTGTAACTTGTGTAATGTGGGGGCAAAAAGACTCAAAAGTTAGCATCAAGAAAAGCTCAGTAAATGTGTTGTCTATTATCCTTTTTTTGTTTGGCAGGCAAACACACTGAGACACCTTTCTTGAAAATTTCCAGAGCACAGGAACAGTTTGATTAAGTTTCATAATTTCCTGAGTTTGTATAAAATGGTTTTCCCATCAGCTGAGTAAAATCTCTGGACTCTGATGATCTCTGCATACCAGTATGAAACAGCACAAGTGTATTTCACCAAACTGGTCAGACTAACAAGTTAAATGTATCATGGTTATAAAGGAATACAACATCACTTAGTTGATTAACGGACTATGATGCAGACAAATGTCCAACCACTTAGAAATATTTTCAAAAAGCTTCTGATTCTTCTCATCACATTTGTTAAGTGTCTCTTTGGTCACCTGTGGCAAAATGTCAGGATATCAACATCAATGATCAAAGAATAACAATAAGTATAAAGTACATGAACATAAATTAAAATTTAAATTTAACACACATGATTCATCATCATTTGTATCTCACAGTTGTGCAGGCCTCCAGGTGGCTGCTGCTCCCCTCCCAACTGAATAAGACAAAAGCCTCCTGCTGAAATTTATACACTTCTTGTACTAAGAGGTGGGTTGGGCTGTGCTTGAGGGCCAAGAAAACTTTTCTTTACAAACCAAAACATAAAGCTTTTGTAGCGTTACAATATGAACTTTTATAGTTTTGTTTTCCAGTTAGTGAAGAAAGCAGGGGTGCATAATTTTTTGCCAGTGTAACTACAGGAATAAAATGATGCAATAAATCACAGGTTTCATCAGATGCAGCAAGTTCTGGGTCTAACCTGGGTTCTACTCCTAGTTGAACATCTCCGGTAAACCTGCAAAGAAAGGCACCATCATAACTTGAAGGAACTCTCTATTCTGAGCTCCTTCCAGACGTCCAAGGTCCCCACCCTGTCTCTGAGGCTGAGCCCAGCAATCCTACAGAAGAAACTAATTTTGACCTCTTGTATCCATGTTTCCACTTTCCACATGGCATCAAGTAACTGGGAGCACCTGGCCAGTGTTCCCAGGCTACTTAACCCCGCCTGCCCAGTCACCGTTCGTCTGCAATCGCAGTAGCAGTAGCAGTCATTGCGGACGTGGTTGCTGCTGCACTCCCGTCGGTCCCCTCCCCAAGCCATGCTGCCTTTACTTTTTGCGTTCCTGTCTTTTGTTTTGCACTGACAACATGCACCTCACATCATCCAACACATCCATGCACCCTCACACACCACTGATACTGACTTTCACACCCCATCGCAGTATTTATTGTTGAACATATTTAATAAACTTTTGTTAACTTTTGGAGCCGCCCTGCCTACAACTCCCTCATTTGTTGCAGCCTACGAACTGGCCGTAACAAGTTGGGGGCTCATCCGTTTGAAGTGCCAGTAAAATTTGGTATGTTTTCTTTCTTTTTTCCCTACGTGAGTTTTGGGTAAGTTCTATTGATTGCACCTGGTTTAGTCGAGCGCTTTCTTTGTGTGAGAGCACGTGTCAGTCCAGTTTAATTGGCTGCGCATCAGCGGAAGCTTTTGATAGGGAGAGTGAGCTCTCATGCAGAGTTGACGTCAGGGATTTCCCTTTGTGGCCGTCTAATAGTAACCTAATATGATATTGTATGTTGCGCTCCAGGAGATGTATTTTGAGGGTGAGTAAGTTTGACCTGTTAAAAGGCTGTCGGCAAGTCCCGTTGTCAGACAGGGCGCGTGAGATAGCTGCGTTCACTACTCCCACTGGGGTGTAGTCATACACTGTGATGCCCTTTGGTTTGAGGAATGCACCGGTGACTTTTCAGCGCCTGATGAATTTGGTTGTTGGGGGTCTGGAAGGTTGCTCACTGTATTTAGATAATGTGGTGATCTTTTCGGATGACTGGGATAGCCATCTTCACCGAATTCAGCAGCTGTTTGACTGCTTGGCTCATGCACACTTGACTGTTAATCTTGCCAAATGCGAGTTTGCAAAGGCCACAGTGACCTATCTGGGTCGTGTGGTGGGGCAGGGCAGAGTGTGTCCAGTGCGCGCAAAAGTACAGGCTATTGATGAGTATGGCCCGCCTCCAACTAAAAAGGCGCTTAGGTGGACCAGATGGTCTCCCACCAGAGATTTCTAAAGCCTTTAAAGGTATTTTCTCTCCCCTCTTAACTACAATGTTTAATCATTCTTTATTAATTAAGAAACTTCCCCAATCTTTGCAATTCGCCACAATTAAGGTATTATTAAAAGAAAACAAAGACCCAGATGATCCAGCACCTTACAGGCCAATTAGTATCCAAAACACAAACTGTAAAATTTTAGCTAAGCTACTGGCATCCAGAATTAATAATATTATACCAAAAATCGTGGGACATGACCAAACTGGTTTCGTCCACAACAGGCAGTCATATTCAAATATTAGGAGATTATTGGGTATCATACAGTGTGTTAAGACTAAGAAAATGAATGCTTTAGTGGCAACTCTTGATGCAGAAAAAGCATTTGATTGTATAGAGTGGAAGTATTTATTTAGGACGTTAAGTGAGTTTTCTTTTGGAGAAGAATTTATTGATTGGTCAAATTGTTATATTCTGCACCACAAGCAGCAGTTTCTATTAATGGGACAATATCTTCTCCCTTCTCATTAAGTAAGGGTACAAAACAAGCCCTTTATCTCCTTTATTATTTGCATTGGCAATGGAGCCTTTAGCAGAAACAATTCGATCTAGTGCCTTAGTCACTGGCATCCAAACTAAGGAAAAAACTCATAAGATTTCTCTTTATGCTGATGACGTTCTTTTATTTTTGAGTAATCCCACATCCTCTGTTCCCGCTGTTATTAAGATAATTAATGAGTTTGGGGTGTTTTCTGGTTACAAGATCAACTATAGGAAATCCCTAGCTTTACCACTAGGGAATTTAAGAAGCTCTGATTTATTGAAACTCATCCCATTTCAGCTGTGTTCTAATGGGTTTACATATCTAGGCATTTTTGTCTCTTTTACTTTTGATAATATGATAAAAATGAATTTAGATCCTATAGTGAAGGAAATTAGAAAAGATCTTCAAAGATGGAACCCTTTATCAATTTCACTACTTAGACAGGTTGCCATTATAAAAATGAATGTTTTACCAAGGCTATTATATCCATTGTAGATGCTGCCTAATTATATTACGCTTAAGTTTTTTAAATCACAATGGAAGGATGCTGGTATTTCTAAAATAAAGGATCTCCTTTTAGGTGGGACTCTCAAATCATTTTCACAACTTATGACAGAATTTAATCTTCCTCAAACACAATTTTTCCGCTATTTACAATTGAGAAGTTACATCCAGTCCATACCAGTATATAAGAGTGGTTTATATATATGGTTTATATATATCCTTATGTCTGAAATGTAAAAATAGCTGTGGTACATACAGTCATCTTATGTGGACATGTCCCGAAATTGAAAATTATTGGATGTCAATCCAAACCGAAATTAATAAAGTATTTGGGATAGATATACCTCTAAATCCATATAATCTTGTCCTGGGATTAGATTCTACTGATGATCATAGGTACAGGTACATTCTAAGGGTTGTTTTGTATGCTGCATGTCTCGCAATATTACAAAAATGGTTAGACGAATTACCACCAGATATTCCAGCATGGTATGAAAATGTTTTGTGCATATTACCATTGGAGAGGTTATCACATGTGCTACGAGGCACTCTTGAGGAGTTTGTAAGGGGCTGGTCCCTACTAGCAATACACCTGAAAGAGGAATGGTCAAGAGTGATAATTATGGGGGCAACAAATATAACATAAGTATATATACTTTGTCATAAACTGACCTGGTTGAGATAATTACTATTGCTAACCTGTATATATGTGTGTGTATGTATGTGTATGTATATATGTATGTATGTAATGTATATGTCTGTTTGTTTGTTTGTTTTTTTTTTTTTGTTTTTTTTTTTATTATGGTTCTTAGTGTATTTTCGTTTTAACTGTGGGTTTATGTATTGCTTCAGTTTTCAGTGTTGAGGTAATAAAAATATTGAGCAGAAAAAAAGGCGCTTATGTGGTTTTTGGGTCTAGTGGGGTATTACAGGTGTTTTTGTAGAAATTTTTCTACTGTTGTTGCTCCTCTCACGCATTTGTTGAAGGGTAGAGCTAAGTATGTGTGGTCCCCGGAATGTCAGAAGGCATTTGAGAATGTTAAAGCCTTGATTTGTAGTGCTTCTGTTTTGGCTGCGTCACAGTGGGATAAAGCATTTAAGCTTGAGGTGGATGCTCATCATGTCGGTGCAGGGGCAGTGTTGTTGCAATCTGATGATTTAGGAGTGGATAAGCCTGTGTGTTTCTTTTCAAAGAAGTTCAATGAACATCAGTTGAATTATTCAGTTATTGAGAAGGAAACCCTAGCGTTGATTCTAGCTTTGCAGCATTTCAGTGTGTATGTGCCTGTGCCTGTGGTGGTCTTTACTGATCACAGTCCATGAGTTGAGATTTTGTCAAAAAGAAAATATTCAGCTGGTTAGCAGCAGTTAAGCTAAGAAATGAACCTACTGATTGATTTTAAATGCATCGTTTTGAGTCATAGTACAGCATTTTATATTTATTCCACGTCCTTACGTTGTATTTTAAAGTTACCATAATAATACTGTCATTGATTTATATTGATCTATTTTTGGCTGTAATGGGACTATTATCATCCCAGGAATCAAGGAGAAATTAGTTGTTGCATTTCATTAATGCAGTCCATGAAATTCTAAATTAAAACAATTCTACATTGCAAAAACAAATTTGCACATTTTTGTAATTAATACAAGAATATTTTCATCTACACAATCTGAACCACAGTGTGGAGACAATATTTTTTCCCCAAAGAGCAGAGATACACATTCCTGCTCTAAACAGACTCTTGCAACATGAAGAAAAATATTTATTTATTATCAAAGAGAAATCTTTTACATGATTGTCTGATCTTTGGTAGGTTAAAGCCATACATAAAGGGGGTGATCATTGGTTGGCAAATCAGGAGATATACAGACAAAATAACTCGTACTTTATCAGGTACATGGGCCACATTAGACCGAGAATCAACAAAGTGAAAAATAACGCCAACAAGCATGTTTGACACTGAGACAATCTGAGGTGTGCAGGTGGAGACGGCTTTTTGTCTGTTTTCTTTGGAAGTATTCAGACAAACAGTCAAAATCTTCACGTAAGAGACTGAAATGAGACTAAATGGGATAAACATGGCCACAAAGGCAAAAAGAAGGTCAGATATTTTGCCAAGTATCGAAGCTGAACATGCAAGTTTAATTATTAAGTGGTGGTCACAAAACACTTTGTCAATGACATTTCCACAAAATTTCAAACGGATAATGAATGACAACGAGAATATAAAATTAAAAAATGAATACATCCATACGAGCAGAATGATCATACCTACTCTACCCGTGTTCATAATGACATGATAGTGTAAAGGATAACAGATAGCCACATATCTGTCATAGGCCATGGCTGCTAAACTGCAAAACTCAACAGAACCACATGTATAGATGTAACACATCTGCAGAAAACACCATGGCAGACTCACTTCATGGGTGTCTGAAAACATCTGTGAGAGCATTAGAGGATACAGTGATGTGCTGCCTCCTATTTCATTCACAAATAAATTACATAGTAATATATACATGGGCTCATGTAAACTTTTGTCCACATATATGACTACAATAAGAACTGTGTTGGTCACACATATGGAGAGGTACCATAGGAGCATTATGGTGAAATACAGGTATTTTAACTCTCCAATATTACCATAGGCTGCCAGCACAAAAGACACAATCTCAGTTGAGTTTTCCATTTCTTTCTTGTGTAATGTGGGGGCAACAAACACAGAATTTAGGTGTAACTTGTGTAATGTGGGGGCAAAAAGACTCAAAAGTTAGCATCAAGAAAAGCTCAGTAAATGTGTTGTCTATTATCCTTTTTTTGTTTGGCAGGCAAACACACTGAGACACCTTTCTTGAAAATTTCCAGAGCACATGAACAGTTAATCACAAATAAACCTCATCAGTTTGATTGAGTTTAATAACTTCCTGAGTTTGTTTATAGTTATAAAGGAATATACCATCACTGAGTTGGTTAATGGACTATAATGCAGACAAATGTCCAAACACTTATCAAATATGCTGAGAAGAATCAGAAGCTTTCTGAAAATATTTCTAAGTGTCTCTTTGGTCACCTGTGGCAAAATGTCAGGATATCAACATCGACAATCAAAGAATAACATTAAGTATAAAGTACATGAACATAAAGTAAAATTTAAAGTTAACACATATGATTCATCATCATTTGTATCTCACAGTTGTGCAGGCCTCCAGGTGGCTGCTGCTCCCCTCCCAACTGAACAAGACAAAGGCCTCCTGCTGAAATTTATACACTTCTTGTTCTAAGAGGTGGGTTGGGCTGTGCTTGAGGGCCAAGAAAAAAGTTTTATTTACAAACCAAAACAAAACATTTTGTACGGTTACGATATGACCTTCTATAGTTTTGTTTTCCAGTTAGCGAAGAAAGCAGGGGTGCATAATTTTTTGCCAGTGTAGCTACAAATATAAAATGATGCAACAAATCACAGGTTTCATCAGATGCTGCAGCAGTTTTGGACCATGCTGGAGAAGAGGATAACTTCTGAGTTGCTTAGATGGGAAATTCAAATTTCTTTAAAATAACAGTATTTATATTTGTAAATACTTTGTGACATTATACACTTAAATTGTGATTTGCAGACAAGCAGATGTATTTAGGTTTGCTTGTCAAGTTTAAAGGTAAGGATGGCACATTCCAACCTGTTTCTTACAGCCTCATCTCCAAGATCCAGCCGATTGCTAACAGCCCCTCTTTCTCCTGCTGCTCCTCTTCTGGCTGGTGGTTCTGATGCCTGCACAGTCAAACATTTGCTGGATTTCCATCGCCAGGCAGAGGCTCATAATTCCTCCTCTCCTTCAGTCTGTGGTTGACTGTATGAACTGGACTTAAGCAGACTCATGTCAGCAGGCTAAGCAAGGTGTTCCAGATGTCCATCTCCCCTGTAATGCCTCTTTGGCCAAATGAGATATATAATTTCTTCAATGAGTTCTGGGTCTAAGATGGGTTCTCCTCCTAGTTGAACATCCTCAATAAACCTGCAAAGTAAGGTGCCAGGAGGCATCCTAATCAGATGCACTATCCACTTCAGCGGGCTCCTTTGGACTTGAAGAAACTCTTTATTCTGAGCTCCTTCCAGACGTCCAAGGTCCCCACCCTGTCTCTGAGGCTGAGCCCAGCAATCCTACAGAAGAAACTCATTTTGACCTCTTGTATCCGTGTTTCCACCCGGTCCTGTTGGTCACTACACCCAAAGCTCATGACCACAGAATTGGATTGGAACATAGATCGACAGGTTAAAATAAACTACACATTAATATATCAGCTCATGCAGTCTTTGGTCCACAAATATGTCTATAATAAGAACTGTGCTGGCAACACATATGGGGAGGTACCATAACCCACATTATATAACACACAGTATGGCCTTATAAGGGTTTAGCAGGTAACACGTTAGAGATGACCTCTTCACACATCCAGCAGAGCAACTGTAGCATTTATTTAATTTGAAAATGCAATTAGTGTGGCATTGTTTTACGTGTGGGTGTAAAGTCAACGAAAATCACTGGAGGTGGTGGACCCAAAAATGCAGACGGGAGCACTGGTGCAAGTTCAAATGACAATTTTAATACAAAAAACAAAAGGTAACGAAAAACACCGGCTTCCATGAACGAAGGGATCCAAATGAAAACAGAGCCAGGCAGAAGTCCAAAATCCAAAAATCCAAAAAGGGGAAAAACAAATCCAACAAACACTGGTGAAACATAAACCATCCAAAAAGGGAGAAAACCAAAAACACTGGAGAACACACGAGAAACTGAAACACCAAATCAACACGACGAACTGACAAAGACAAAGAGAAACACAGGGACTAAATAGACAGGGAAGTAATCAAACACATGTGGGTGGACAACAACAGGAAAAGGACAAAGACAGGAAGAAAAAACAACGAGGACACACAAGGGAAACCAATACTACAAAATAAAACAGGAAGTAACCAACCAAAAACACACAACCATGACAGCATTGTATTTTATACTCACAAATATCACAGATGTTATATGCAAGACAAGTGTGGTATGACCACAGATTATCAAGAGAGAAGGCCTTTCATTGTGTTTCTACCTCAGAAAAAAACATGCAAGAGGCCTTTTGATTTCAGTGAGTCTCCACCAACTTTCAAGAAATCTGAAATACATTATGAGTTAATAAATCTGTTGAAGGGTTAACATGCACTTGTGGTGACAAAGCATTTGCAATAGAAAAACTGGAACAATACAGTAACAGTTTAAAGATACCTTGTGATGTCTGAATTTAGAAAAGGAGGTTGTGCTTCAACAATGGGGTTCTCAGTCGAGTACTAGACCCAAAATCCAGTGAGCATGTTCCAAAAACTTGAAGAGGTGGCAAATCTCAAGTGTTGAAGTCAAGGAGGACAATTTCAATTTTTCTGGAATATACCCTGTAACGTTTCTGATCATTAGTAGAGCAGTGTTTGCCTGGGACGGTGTCATTTCTGACAGTCACACTTGGAGTCACCAAAGTCTCTTATTTTGTAACATGCTACATCTTGTTGTTTTGTGGGCTGAGATTTTGTCAAACAGAAAATATTCAGCTGGTTAGCAGCAGTTAAGCTGAGAAACAAACCAACTGATTGATTCTAAATGCATCGTTTCAAGTCATAGTACAGCATTTTATATTTATTCCACGTTGTTACGTTGTATTTTAAAGTTACCATAATAATACTGTTATTGATTTATATTGGTCTATTTTTGGCTGTAATAAGACTATTGTCATCCCAGGAATCAAGGAGAAATTAGTCGTTGCATTTCATTAATGCAGTCCACAAAATTCTAAATTATAACAATTCCACATTGAAAAAACAAATTTGCACATTTTTATAATTAATATAAGTTCTTTGCAACTTTCTAGAATATTTTCATTTACAGAATCTGAACCATAATGAGAAGACAAATTTTTTCCCAAAGAGCAGAGATACACATTCCTGCTCTAAACAGACTCTTGCAACATGAAGAAAAATATTTATTTATTATCAAACAGAAATCTTTTACATGATTGTCTGATCTTTGGTAAGTTAAATCCATACATAAAGGGGGTGATCATTGGTTGGCAAATCAGGAGATATACAGACAAAATAACTCGTACTTTATCAGGTACATGGGCCACATTAGACCGAGAATCAACAAAGTGAAAAATGCCGCCAACAAGCATGTTTGACACTGAGACAATCTGAGGTGTGCAGGTGGAGACGGCTTTTTCCCTGTTTTCTTTGGAAGTATTCAGACAAACTGCCAAAATCTTCATGTAAGAGACTGAAATGAGACTAAATGGGATAAACATGGCCACAAAGGCAAAAAGCAGGTCAGATATTTTGCCAAGTATCGAAGCTGAACATGCAAGTTTAATTATTAAGTGGTGGTCACAAAACACTTTGTCAATGACATTTCCACAGAATTCCAAATGGATGACAAATGAAAATGAGAATACAAAGTTAAAAAATGAATATATCCATACGAGCAGAATGATCATACCTACTCTACCTGTGTTCATAATGACATGGTAGTGTAAAGGATAACAGATAGCGACATATCTATCGTAGGCCATGGCTGCTAAACTGCACAACTCAACAGAACTACTTATGTAGATATAACACATCTGCAGAAAACACCATGGCAGACTCACTTCATGGGTGTCTGAAAACATCTGTGAGAGCATAAGAGGATAAAGTGATGTGCTGCCTCCTATTTCATTCACAAATAAATTACATAGTAATATATACATGGGCTCATGTAAACTTTTGTCCACATATATGACTACAATAAGAACTGTGTTGGTCACACATATGGAGAGGTACCATAGGAGCATTATGGCGAAATACAGGTATTTTAACTCTCCAATATTGCCATAGGCTGCCAGCACAAAAGACACAATCTCAGTTGAGTTTTCCATTTCTTTCTTGTGTGATGTGGGAGCAACAAACACAGAATTTAGGTGTAACTTGTGTAAGGTGGGAGCAAAAAGACTTAAAAGGTAGCAGCAAAAAAGGCTCAGTAACTGTTTTTATTGTCCTTTTGAAGAAAGCCTCAGTTCCACAATTCAACCTGCATTTAAGTTCTCTAATAATTTTGTTGTTAGGCAGGCAAACACACTGAGACACCTTTCTTGAAAATAAACCTCATCAGTTTGATTAAGTTTCATTATTTCCTGAGTTTGTATAAAATGGTTTTCCCATCAGCTGAGCAAAATCTCTGGACTCTGATGATCTCTGCATACCAGTATAAAACAGCACAACGGTGTGCTTCACCAAACTGGTCAAACTAACAAGTTAAATGTATCATGGTTATAAAGGAATACAACATCACTGAGTTGGTTAATGGACTATGATGCAGACAAATGTCCAACCACTTAGAAATATTTTCAAAAAAGCTTCTGATTCTTCCCAGCATATTTGATAAGTATCTCTTTGGTCACCTGTGGCAAAATGTTAAGATATAGACATCAGTAATCAAAGAATAACATTAAGTATAGAGTACATGAACATAAATTAAAATTAAAATTTAACACATATGATTCATCATCACTGGTGTCACAGCTGTGCAGGCCTCCAGGTGGCTGCTGCTCCCCTCCCAACTGAACAAGACAAAGGCCTCCTGGTGAACTTTATACTCTTCTTCTACTAAGAGGTGGGTTGGGCTGTGCTTGAGGGCCAAGAAAACTTTTCTTTACCAACCAAAACAAAACATTTTCGTATGATTATGATATGAACTTCTAAAGTTTTGTTTTCCAGTTAGTGAAGGATGCAGAGGTGCATCATTTTTGCCAATGTAACAAATCACAGGTTTCGTCAGATGCGAAATTCTAAATTATAACAATTCCACATTGAAAAAACAAATTTGCACATTTTTATAATTAATATAAGTTCTTTGCAAATTTCTAGAATATTTTCATCTACACAATCTGAACCACAGTGTGGAGACAATATTTTTTCCCAAAGAGCAGAGATACACATTCCTGCTCTAAACAGACTCTTGCAACATGAAGAAAAATATTTAGTTTTTATTAAACAGAAATCTTTTACATGATTGTCTGATCTTTGGTAGGTTAAATCCATACATAAAGGGGGTGATCATTGGTTGGCAAATCAGGAGATATACAGACAAAATAACTCGTACTTCATCAGGTACATGGGCCACATTAGACCGAGAATCAACAAAATGAAAAATAACGCCAACAAATATGTTTGACACTGAGACAATCTGAGGTGTGCAGGTGGAGACGGCTTTTTGTCTGTTTTCTTTAGAAGTATTCAGACAAACAGTCAAAATCTTCATGTAAGAGACTGAAATGAGACTAAATGGGATAAACATGGTCACAAAGGCAAAAAGAAGGTCAGATATTTTGCCAAGTATTGAAGCTGAACATGCAAGTTTAATTATTAAGTGGTGGTCACAAAACACTTTGTCAATGACATTTCCACAAAATTTCAAACGGATGACAAATGAAAATGGAAATATTAAACTAACAACAGAATATACCCATACGAGCAGAATGATCATACCTACTCTGCCTGTGTTCATAATGACATGGTAGTGTAAAGGATAACAGATAGCCACATATCTGTCATAGGCCATGGCTGCTAAACTGCAAAACTCGACAGAACCACATGTATAGATGTAACACATCTGCAGAAAACACCATGGCAGACTCACTTCATGGGTGTCTGAAAACATCTGTGAGAGCATTAGAGGATAAAGTGATGTGGTTGCACTTATTTCATTCACAAATAAGTTACACAGTAATATATACATGGGCTCATGTAAACTTTTGTCCACGTATATGACTACAATAAGAACTGTGTTGGTCACACATATGGAGAGGTACCATAGGAGCATTATGGTGAAATACAGGTATTTTAACTCTCCAATATTGCCATAGGCTGCCAGCACAAAAGACACAATCTCAGTTGAGTTTTCCATTTCTTTCTTGTGTTATGTGGGAGCAAAAAGACTTAAGTGTTTGTGTTAGTGCTCAGTAATAGTGTTTTGTCCCTTTGCAAAAGTCTCCGCTCCGCAATTCAACCTGCATTTAAGTTCTCTAATAATTTTGTAGTTAGGCAGGCAAACACACTGAGACACCTTTCATGAAAATTTCCAGAGCACAGGAACAATTAATCACAAATAAACCTCATCAGTTTGATTAAGTTTTATAATTTCCTGAGTTTGTATCAAATGATTTTCCCATCAACTGAGCAAAATCTGGTCTCTGCTGATCTATTCATATCAGTATGAAACAGCACAAGTGTGTTTCACCAAACTGGTCAAACTAACAAGTTAAATGGATTATAGAGTTGGTTAATGGACTATGATGCAGACAAATGTCCAAACAGAAATATTTTCAAAAAAGCTTCTGATTCTTCCCAGCATATTTGATAAGTGTCTCTTTGGTCACCTGTGACAAAATGTTAGGATGCAGACGTCAATAATCAAAGAACAACATTAACTATAAAGTACATGAACATTAATTAAAATTAAAATTTAACACATGATTCACCATCATTTGTGTCTCACAGCTGTGCATGCCTCCAGGTGGCTGCTGCTCCCCTCCCAACTGAACAAGACAAAGACCTCCTGGTGAACTTTATACTCTTCTTCTACTAAGAGGTGGGTTGGGCTGTGCTTGAGGACCAAGAAAACTTTTCTTTACCAACCAAACCAAAACATAACATTTTTGTATGGTTATGATATGAACTTCTAAAGTTTTGTTTTCCAGTTAGTGAAGGATGCAGAGGTGCATCATTTTTGCCAATGTAACAAATCACAGGTTTCATCAGATGCTGCAGTGGTCTTGGACTGTGCCAGAGAAGAGGATGACTTGGGGGCTGATGGTCCACAAGGGACTTAACCCTGGTAGTTCAGCAAATTATGGTTATAAGTACAAGTTAGATAGATGAGAGAATGAGGTTGAAAAATTTGGATGTGCAGTTCAACAGGTAAAGGTGTTTACAAAGAAGCAGGTGTTTCAGGTTTGCTTCTCAAGTTTAAAGGTAAGAGCACCACATTCCAAACTGTTTCATACAGCCTTCAGATACAAGCTCCAGACGGACCGCCATCATAATCCAGCTCCTCACAGTCAGACATAGAGTGTGGCTGTTATTCAGTAATGTTCCTCTCAGGTGCCACGAACTCCCTTTCTCCTGCTGCTCCTCCTCTGACTGGCGGTTCTGTTGCCTACACAGTCAAGCACTTAAGCGGGGTCATGTCAACAGGATATGCAAGGTGTTCCAGACATCCCTCTTCCCAGCAATGCTTCTTTGGACAAATGAGATTCATAATCCCTCCAGCGAGTTCTGGGTCTAGCCTGAGTTCTCCTCCTGGTTGTACATCCCTGGTAAACCTCCAAAGGAAGGCACCAGGAGGCATCCTAATCAGATGCCCAATTCATTTCACTGAGCTCCTTCCAGACGTTCAAGGTCCCCACCCTATCTCTGAGGCTAAGCCCAGGAACCCTACATTTTGACCTCTTGTATCTATGTTTCCACCCAGTTCTTTTGGTCATGACCCAGAGCTCATGACCATGGGTTAGGATTGGAACTGGTTAATTGAAAGCTTTCCCTTCTGTCTCAGCTCCCTTTTCACAACAACAGGTCCAGTACAATGCCTGCATTACTGCTAACAGCGCATCAAGCAGCAACTCATTCCAAACCTGGAAGAACCAAATCACCAACAGAGAACCGTGGTCTCAGACTTGGAGGTGCTGATCCTCATCCCGGCTGCTTCACACTTGGCTGCAAAACTCACCAGTTTGTGTTGAGAGAGCGGTTCTGGAGTATTAAGGAAGGGAGAATCAACATGTCTCCACCATTTCCTTGCTGGCATTCATTGTATTGAGCATATGTGTTTGAATGGATCCAGCCAAGGTGAAAATCCTGGCTGACCGGCCTCAAAAGACCTCTGTTTAACTACTCAAGTGGTTCCTGAGCGTTGCCAACTTTATTGCTACTTTATTTTAATTTACTATACTCCTGAAGCAGAGTGAGCCTTCCAACTGTTGAAGTGGTGACTTATGTCTGCCCCAGTCCTCAATCATCAGTACATCTCTCTCAGGAGACTTATTTACAAGGTTGATGCCTTTGATTATGGAGTGGGGGCAGTCCTCTCTCAGTGCACTCCTGCAGACCAGAAACTCCAAACCTGTGCTTTTTCTCCTGATGGCTTTGTTCACTGGAGCATGATTATAACACTGGCAAAAGGGAGCTGCTTGCAGTCAAACTGAGTGAGGCAGTGACTGGAGGGAACTGAACAACCAAGCAACTTAGCTTTCATCCAGAGTGCCGAAAGATCGATCCCAAGACAAGCCAGATGGGCCTCGGTCTCTAATCTTTTTAATTTCACTCTCTCCAATTGTCCTGATTCAGAGAAGGGTAAACCTCATGCTCTCCCTCACCAGTTTGGCCCATTCAGATATGTTCATGATCCTGTACCTACCTCTCCTGCCTCTTGTGTCATTGATGCTGTCACCTGGGAGATTGAGACGACAGTTGAACAGGCCCAGCAACAAGAACCTATGGACCTATGGGCGTGCTAACTGTCTTTATGTTCCCAGCTCTGTCAGATCTAAGGTTCTTCAATGGGGACACTTGTCTAATCCATCCTGGACTGAGTCACAATCTTGCATTCTGGCTGAGACGTTTCTCGAGGCCCTCCATGGAGGTGGACAGGCATTGTTTTGTCTCCATCTGCCCCACCTGTGCACAGAATAAGACGCCCAGACAAGTGTGCCCATTTTGTTACTTCAACCAAGATGTCCCCTGAAAAGGAAACTGCTGAGATTCTGGTCTAACATTATGTCAGATCGGCGATCCCAGTTCACTGCACACATCTGGAGGGTGTTCTGCTCCCTCAGCCTTCAGGTTTCCATTGACAGACCAACGGTCAAATAGAGCAGGCTAACCAACATTAGGAGACCACTCAGTTGTACCTTGTCTCTTCTAATCCCTCCACCTGGATTCAGCAGTTGGCTTTGGTGGAGTAGGCTCATAATTATCGGCCTTGTTTAGACACAAGTCTGTTTACTCTTGAAGGCACCCTTGCTTACGAGCAACCTCTCCTCCTGTGCTACAAGGGGGAAGTTATTGTTCCATCTGCACATTAGTTCATCCTTTGCTGATGCCAATCTTGAGCACAGTCCAGGATGCTTTGCACAGTCTCCAGATAGAAGCTCCAGGATGATCCGGCGTTTTACTCCAACTCCCCACGCCCAGTCTGTCACAGTTACAACTAGAGTAAAGGGCAACATTTTAAAAGAGTGAGACAATGTCATCCATCAAAAAGGTTTATGTAGATTTTATGCAAGCCTTCTAAAAAGAATGACACAGTCCCATATCCATGTTGTGTGTCCTAGACCACTAAGCCTTCAAGATGCCCAGTGATAACAGAGATCACATCAGCATAGCCTAAAAATACTGTGCAAAAAACTAAATGGTTCATTACTGCACGATCTTTGCTGTATTCTGTTGCCCATACAGAGAAACACAACTTTACTGTTCGATGCTGAACCAAAACAATTTCTGTCGTACGCCATGATGAACCTTTGCGTAGAAAGGAGATTGATTGATTTTAAATGCGTTGTTTCAAGTCATAGTACAGAATTTTTTAAAAATGTATTCTGTGTTCTTACGTTGTATTTTAAAGTTACCATAATAATATTGTCATTGATTTATATTGGTCTATTTTTGGCTGTAATAAGGCTATTATCATCCCAGGAATCGAGGAGAAATTAGGCGTCGCATTTCATTAATGCAGTCCATGAAATTCTAAATTATAACAATTCCACATTGCAAAAACTAATTTGCACATTCTTGTAATAAATATAAGATCTGTGCAACTTTCTAGAGAGATATACATTCCTGCTCTAATCAGACTCTTGTGAAATGAAGAAAAAAATATTTATTTTTTATCAAACAGAAATCTTTTACATGATTGTCTGAGCTTCGTTTGGTTAAATCCATACATAAAAGGGGTGATCATTGGTTGGAAAATGAGCATATAAATAGATAAAATAACTTCTGCTTCATCAGGTACTCGGTCTACATTAAACCTGGAATCAACTAAGTGAAAAGTGAGGCCGATCAATAAGTTTGATACTGAGACAATCTGAGGTGTGCAGGTGGAGACGGCTTTTTGTCTGTTTTCTTTTGAGGTTTTCAGACAAACTGCCAAAATCTTTATATAAGAGACTGAAATGAGACTAAATGAGATAAACATGGCCACAAAGCCAAAAAGTAGGTCAGATATTTTGCCAAGTATTGAAACTGAACACCCAAGTTTAATTATTAAGTGGTGGTCACAAAAAACTTTGTCGATGACATTTCCACAAAATTCCAAATGGATCACGAATGAAAATGAGAATATAAAATTAAAAAACGAATATATCCATACGAGCAAAATGATCATACCTACTCTACCTGTGTTCATAATGACATGGTAGTGTAAAGGATAACAGATAGCCACATATCTGTCATAGGCCATGGCTGCTAAATTACAAAACTCGATAGAAGCACTTGTGTAGATGTAACACATCTGCAGAAAACACCATGGCAGGCTTACTTCATGGGTGTCTGAAAACATCTGTGAGAGCATAAGAGGATACAGTGATGTGCTGCTGCCTATTTCATTCACAAATAAGTTACACAGTAATATATACATGGGCTCATGTAAACTTTTGTCCACATATATGACTATAATAAGAACTGTGTTGGTCACACATATGGAGAGGTACCATAGGAGCATTATGATGAAATACAGGTATTTTAACTCTCCAATATTACCATAGGCTGCCAGCACAAAAGACACAATCTTAGTTGAGTTTTCCATTTCTTTCTTGTGTAATGTGGGGGCTACAAACAGAATTTTGTGTAAGGTGAGGGCAAAAAGACTCAAAAGTTAGCAGCAAAAAAGGCTCAGTAACAGTGTTGTCTACTGTCATTTTGAAGAAAGCCTTGGCTCCACAATTCAACCTGCATTTAAGTTCTCTAATAATTTTGTTGTTAGGCAGGCAAACACACTGAGACACCTTTCTTGAAAATAAACCTCATCAGTTTGATTAAGTTTCATTATTTCCTGAGTTTGTATAAAATGATTTTCCCATGAACCGAGCAAAATCTCTGGACTCTGATGATCTCTGCATATCAGTATGAAACAGCACAAGTGTATTTCACCAAACTAGTCAGACTAACAAGTTAAATGTATCATGGTTATAAAGGAATACAACATCACTTAGTTGATTAACAGACTATGATGCAGACAAATGTCCAACCACTTAGAAATATTTTCAAAAAGCTTCTGATTCTTCCCAGCATATTTGATAAGTGTCTCTTTGGTCACCTGTGACAAAATGTCAGGATATCAACATCAACAATCAAAAAATAACATTAAGTATAGAGTACATGAACATAAATTAAAATTAAAATTTAACACATATGATTCATCATCACTGGTGTCACAGCTGTGCAGGCCTCCGGGTGGCTGCTGCTCCCCTCCCAACTGAACAAGACAAAGGCCTCCTGGTGAACTTTATACACTTCTTGTACTAAGAGGTGGGTTGGGCTGTGCTTGAGGGCCAAGAAAACTTTTCTTTACAAACCAAAACATAACATTTTTGTATGGTTTCAATATGAACTTTTATAGTTTTGTTTTCCAGTTAGTGAAGGATGCAGAGGTGCATCACTTTGGCCAATGTAACAAATCACAGGTTTCATCAGATGCTGCAGCGGTTTTGGACTGTGCCGGAGAAGAGGATGACTTGGGGGCCGATGGTCCACGAGGGACTTAACCCTGGTAGTTCAGCAAATTATGGTTATAAGTACAAGTTAGATAGATGAGAGAATGAGGATGAAAAATTTGGATGTGCAGTTCAACAGGTAAAGATGTTGACAAAGAAACAGATGTTTTAGGTTTGCTTGTCAAGTTTAACGGTAAGAGCACCACATTCCAAACTGTTTCATACAGCCTTCAGATACAAGCTCCAGACAGACCGCCATCATAATCCAGCTCCTCACAGTCAGACAGAAGGTGGCTGTCATTCAAAAATGTTTCTGTCAGGTGCCACCATCTCCCTTTCTCCTGCTGCTCCTCCTCTGGCTAGCAGTTCTGTTGCCTACACAGTCAAGCAATTACTGGTTTTCCATTGTCCCACAGAGGGTCATATCAATTCCTTCAGTTCCTTCCTTCAAAGACAATGATGGTGCACTTCTACACTGCCATCATCGAGTCCATCCTCACCTCCTCTTTCACCACCTGGTACGCTGCTGCTACTGCCAGAGACAAGGGCAGACTGCAGCGTGTCATTCGCTCTGCTGAGAGGGTGATCGGCTGCAACCTGCCATCTCTGCAGGACCTGTACACCTCCAGGACCCTGAGGCGTGCAGGTAAGATTGTAGCTGACCCCTCTCATCCTGGACCCAAACTGTTTGTGACACTCCCCTCCGGCAGGAGGCTGCGATCCATCAGGACCAAAACCTCACGCCACAAGAACAGTTTCTTTCCCTCTGTGACTGCCCTCATCAATGTTGCCCATGACCCCCACTGACACTGCCCCCCATCCACCCCTCCGACTTATATGTTACATTAACGTAATTCTTGCACATTGCAATATCTGTTCTTCTTTTATATTGTACATTTTAGTCACTTTGGTTTTTTTCTCTTGTGTTTTTTATTATACATGCTCTTTATTATTTTTTAGAAAAAATCTATTTATGCTGTTCACCAACAGCACTTGCCTCATTTTTATTTATATTTTGGTATTATGTTTGTATGCACCAACGTGCCACAACAAATTCCTGGTAGGCGAAAACCTACTTGGCAATAAAACCGTTTCTGATTCTGATTCTTCTCTCCTTCAGCCTGTGCTTGACTGTATGGATTTTCTTCCACTTAGGCGGGGTCATGTCAGCAGGCTAAGCAAGGTGTTCCAGACCTCCCTCTCCCCAGCAATGCTTCTTTGGACAAATGAGATTCATAATTCCTCCAGTGAGTTCTGGGTCTACCCTGGGTTCTCTTCCTAGTTGTAAATATCTGGTAAACCTCCAAAGGAAGGTGCCAGGAGGCATCCTAATCAGCTGCCCAATCCATCTCACTAAGCTCCTTCCAGATGTCCAAGGTCCTCACCCTACAGTATCTCTGAGGCTAAGCCCAGGAACCCTACATTTTGACCTCTTGTATCCATGTTTCCACCCAGTTCTTTTGGTCATGACCCAGAGCTCATGACCATAGGTTAGGATTGGAACTGGTTAATTGAAAGCTTTCCCTTCTGTCTCAGCTCCCTTTTCACAACAACAGGTCCAGTACAATGCCTGCATTACTGCTAACAGCTCATCAAGCAGCAATTCATTCCAAACCTGGAAGAACCAAATCACCAACAGAGAACCGTGGTCTCAGACTTGGAGGTGCTGATCCTCATCCCGGCTGCTTCACACTTGGCCGCAAAACTCGCCAGTTTGTGTTGAGAGAGCGGTTTTGGAGTATTAAGGGAGGGAGAATCAACATGTCTCCACCATTTCCTTGCTGGCATTCATTGTATTGAGCATATGTGTTTGAATGGATCCAGCCAAGGTGAAAATCCTGGCTGACCGGCCTCAAAAGACCTCTGTTTAGCTACTCAAGTGGTTCCTGAGCGTTGCCAACTTTATTGCTACTTTATTTTAATTTACTATACTCCTGAAGCAGAGTGAGCCTTCCAACTGTTGAAGTGGTGACTTATGTCTGCCCCAGTCCTCAATCATCAGTACATCTCTCTCAGGAGACTTATTTACAAGGTTGATGCCTTTGATTTTGGAGTGGGGGCAGTCCTCTCTCAGTGCACTCCTGCAGACCAGAAACTCCAAACCTGTGCTTTTTCTCCTGATGGCTTTGTTCACTGGAGCATGATTATAACATTGGCAAAAGGGAGGCTTGCAGTCAAACTGAGTGAGGCAGTGACTGGAGGGAACTGAACAACCAAGCAACTTAGCTTTCATCCAGAGTGCCGAAAGATCGATCCCAAGACAAGCCAGATGGGCCTCGGTCTCTAATCTTTTTAATTTCACTCTCTCCAATTGTCCTGATTCAGAGAAAGGTAAACCTCATGCTCTCCCTCACCAGTTTGGCCCATTCAGATATGTTCATGATCCTGTACCTACGTCTCCTGCCTCTTGTGTCGTTGATGCTGTCACCTGGGAGATTGAGACGACAGTTGAACAGGCCCAGCAACAAGAACCTATGGACCTATGGGCATGCTAACTGTCTTTATGTTCCCAGCTCTGTCAGATCTAAGGTTCTTCAGTGGGGACACTTGTCTAATCCATCCTGGACTGAGTCACAATCTTGCAATCTGGCTGAGACGTTTCTCGAGGCCCTCCATGGAGGTGGACAGGCATTGTTTTGTCTCCATTTGCCCCACCTGTACACAGAATAAGATGCCCAGACAAGTGTGCCCATTTTGTTGCTTCAACCAAGATGTCCCCTGAAAAGGAAACTGCTGAGATTCTAGTCTAACATTATGTCAGATCGGCGATCCCAGTTCACTGCACACTTCTGGAGGGTGTTCTGCTCCCTCAGCCTTCAGGTTTCCATGACAGACCAACGGTCAAATAGAGCAGGCTAACCAACATTAGGAGACCACTCAGTTGTACCTTGTCTCCTCTAATCCCTCCACCTGGATTCAGCAGTTGGCTTTGGTGGAGTAGGCTCATAATTATCGGCCTTGTTTAGACACAAGTCTGTTCACTCTTGAAGG
The DNA here is from genome assembly GCA_034769285.1 of Lutjanus argentimaculatus. Lineage (NCBI taxonomy): Eukaryota > Metazoa > Chordata > Actinopteri > Lutjaniformes > Lutjanidae > Lutjanus > Lutjanus argentimaculatus. Next base: position 116,081 of record JAWZSL010000042.1, on the reverse strand, counting down.
CACCCTTGCTTACGAGCAACCTCTCTTCCTGTGCTACAAGGGGGAAGTTATTGTTCCATCTGCACATTAGTTCATCCTTTGCTGATGCCAATCTTGAGCACAGTCCAGGATGCTTTGTACAGTCTCCAGATAGAAGCTCCAGGATGATCCGGCATTTTACTCCAACTCCCCACGCCCAGTCTGTCACAGTTACAACTAGAGTAAAGGGCAACATTTTAAAAGAGTAAGACAATGTCATCCATCAAAAAGGTTTATATAGATTTTACGCAAGCCTTCTAAAAAGAATGACACAGTCCCATATCCATGTTGTGTGTCCTAGACCACTAAGCCTTCAAGATGCCCAGTGATAACAGAGATCACATCAGCATAGCCTAAAAATACTGTGCAAAAAACTAAATGGTTCATTACTGCACGATCTTTGCTGTATTCTGTTGCCCATACAGAGAAACACAACTTTACTGTCGATGCTGAACCAAAACAATTTCTGTCGTACGCCATGATGAACCTTTGCATAGAAAGTAGATTGATTGATTTTAAATGCATTGTTTCAAGTCATAGTACAGCATTTTTTTAAAATGTATTCTGCGTTCTTACGTTGTATTTTAAAGTTACCATAATAATATTGTCATTGATTTATATTGGTCTATTTTTGGCTGTAATGGGAGTATTATCATCCCAGGAATCAAGGAGAAATTAGTCGTTGCATTTCATTAATGCAGTCCATGAAATTCTAAATTATAACAATTCCACATTGTAAAAACAAATTTACACATTCTTGTAATAAATATAAGATCTGTGCAACTTTCTAGAATGTTTTGTCTATACAATCTAAACCACAATGTGAAGAGAATTTTTTTTCCCAAAGAGCATAGATACATATTCTTACTCTAAAAGACTCTTGTCACATGAAGAAAAATATTTATTTTTTATCAAACAGAAATCTTTTACATGATTGTCTGAGCTTTGTTTGGTTAAATCCATACATAAAGGGGGTGATCATTGGTTGGCAAATGAGCATATAAATAGATAAAATAACTCGTACCTTATCAGGTACTTGGGCCACATTAAATCTGGAATCAACAAAGTGAAAAATGAGGCCGATCAATATGTTTGATAGTGAGACAATGTGAGGTGTGCAGGTGGAGATGGCTTTTTGTCTGTTTTCTTTAGAGGTTTTCAGACAAACTGCCAAAATCTTTATATAAGAGACTGAAATGAGACTAAATGGGATAAACATGGCCACACAGGCAAAAAGCAGGTCAGATATTTTGCCAAGTATTGAAACTGAACATGCAAGTTTAATTATTAAGTGGTGGTCACAAAACACTTTGTCAATGACATTTCCACAAAATTCCAAACGGATGATGAATGAAAACGAGAATACAAAATTAAAAAATGAATACGTCCATACAAGCAGAATGATAATACCTACTCTACCTGTGTTCATAATGACATGGTAGTGTAAAGGATAACAGATGGCAACATATCTGTCGTAGGCCATGGCTGCTAAACTGCACAACTCAACAGAAGCACTTGTGTAGATGTAACACATCTGCAGAAAACACCATGGCAGGGTCACTTCATGGGTGTCTGAAAACATCTGTGAGAGCATTAGAGGATACAGTGATGTGCTGCCACCTATTTCATTTGCACATAAATTACACAGTAATATATACATGGGTTCATGTAAACTTTTGTCCACATATATGACTACAATAAGAACTGTGTTGGTCACACATATGGAGAGGTACCATAGGAGCATTATGGTGAAATACAGGTATTTTAACTCTCCAATATTGCCATAGGCTGCCAGCACAAAAGACACAATCTCAGTTGAGTTTTCCATTTCTTTCTTGTGTGATGTGGCTGCCAGAAACATTAGCAGCAAAACTATCTCAGTAATAGTGTTGTCTGTTATCCTTTTGAGGATTTTCTCAGCTTAGATTTCTACCTGTATTTACATTTTCTAATAGTTTTGTTGTTAGATAGTCAAACACATTGGGCATATTTCATGGCTGTTTTAGAAAGATTCAGAAAACGATTATTCCAAAATTCCAGAGTACAGAAACAAATCACATATCACCTCATCAGTTTGAACTAGTTGCATCTTTTTAAGTTTGTCTAAAGTCATTTTTGTATCAACATCTCTCAACACTGATCTCTGCATACCAGTATGTAACAGTACAAGAGTGTGTTTCATCACATTGGTCCAAAGAACAAAGTTAAATGGATTATAGTTATAATGGAATGAAATGTTACTTCATTGCTCAATGGCACATGAAACAAACAAATGTTCAAATAAATAAATATATCTATATATAAAAAATAGCTTGTGAAAACTGATTTCTTCTTCTCTTCTCTTCTCTTCGTCAGGAAGTACATATCAGTAGGTTAATGTAAAGAACAATAAGAAGTATACTGTATGTCACAATCACTGGTATCTTACAGACGTGAAGGTCTACAGGTGGCTGCTGCTGCCCTCCCAACTGGAGAAGACAAAAGCCGCCACTGGACTTTATGCTGTTCTTGTGCAAAGAGGTGGGTTGGGCTATACTCAAGGACAAAGCTGCTAATTGAAGCTGAAAAACTTAAAAAAAAAAACAAATAAAATATTATTATTATCGATTTATTTTCCAGTTAGCCAAGAATGCAGAGGTACATCTGTTGTGGGTCAACAGTGTGAATATGAACGGTGATTTGGAGGAAGAAAATATTAAACGGTGACTTGAATTGACTGGATTGTGACTTTATTGTTGGAGTATTGAACTGGGACCTAAACTTGTGGCCCTTTCCAATACATGTGAGCTGGCCTGGCTTGACTCAGTTTGACTCGGCCCGTCAGCTCAGCACGGCAGGAATTTGCATTTCCATTACAAGAGGGCTACCTGCTTGCCTCTGTGATAAACACACTGTTTCCTTATATTCTTTACAATAAATAAGTCTGTCATTGTCTTATTATTTAAACACTTTTATTATAAAGCAGCACAGACAGGAAATGTTTTCATTCAGGGTTTCATCAGCACAAAGTAATCAGTACAAACAGCAACACAAGAGATTAACGAAATTTCAAAGCATAGAGATTCAGTTAGAAGCTACAAAAGTTCTGACAGCTGAACATAAAGAGACTTTTAGAAATGTCTTTCTTCCTGATCTCCTGCACACACATGATCAAATCACATGCTTGTTTGAGGGGGAGAAAGGGGATCCTGACAGGTTGGCTGCAATCGGCGAGACGTCACAGCAGCCTGTTTGGAGGCGGGTTGGATTCGCTTCGGCCCCACTCCAGAGTAGGTCCATCTCTGGCACGGCTTGGTGCAGCTCGTTGCAATAAAAGTTGTAATGGAAATGCAAATCAGTGCGGCATGGTTTGACTCGGCTCAGCCAAAATTGGCAGTGGAAAAGCCCCATGGCTGCAGTCTCCCAAACCTGAACCCCAGGAGGTTCAGGTTCCAGCAGCCCATGGGTCCCCAAGAGGTGGAGGTTCAAGTGTTCAGAGGTTCACGAGTTGAGGGGACAGCGGCGCAACAGAACCCTGGAGCCACAACCATGGCGGAACAGGTGGTCACAGGTGGTCACCCCACCCTCAGACTGAAAGGGGATGGGCTGAGCCCAAATGAACAGCGGCAGTTTACCACATTCCTGGAGAAGTGGATAGGTGTGTTTGCAGCCTGCAGTGAGTGTGTACCATCACATTCCTACAGGGATGGCGCCCCTAATTTGAGACCTGGCCTTTTTAGGTGTATGGCTGCACAAAAGACCCATATGACACCATATTACCCCCAAGGGACAGGAGTATCTGATCATTTTAACCAAACCCTGCTGAGCCTGTTAGGTTCCTTGGAACCTCCCCAGTGGCACATCAAGCTACCTGGACTGCTCCAGGCTTATAACAATTCCACCCATGCTAGCATGGGACTGACCCTCCATTACGTCTTGTTTGGAAGACATGTGTGACAGGGTCAGTGTTGATGGAGGTCTTTATGCATGTTTTAATATCATTTTGCTGCATGTTTTAAATCATTTATTTATTGTTTTTAAGTTGCTGTGTTGGTTTTAAGTTTTATTGGATTGTTTTTATGGTGTAGCATGATTATTTTTGCATGCAGTGTTGTTTTTCCTATCATCCCTGAAAGCAACAGACACTGACCAAACCCCAGGCAGCAATCAGTGAATGAGCAACAGGTGCGGTGCGCAGAAAGGTGAAAGGTGAAAAGAGGAAAGCGGAAGCAGACCAGAGAGCAGCAGGACGGAGTGACCACGCGGAGCCAACGAAGACTACAGCGACCCGACGGAACACACAGCTGAGACGACGAAGACACAGGAGCCTGAAACGCAGCAGCCTGTACCCGTTTGGCGAGAATACTTCAGCCTGGGTCGGTAGTTTGGCTACCAGTCAGGAAATCCGGCGACCGGAGCAGCAGAGGAGGTGCTGCGGGAAGAGGACGGTCGGGAGCTGCTGCAGTACAGGGAGGAACTGACTGCTGAGGACTCTACAGCCACTGGAGTCACAAGTGGGCAAGCGACTCCACTGAAAGGGGCAGTGACAAAGGACTGGCAGAGGGGTACTGCAAGGACTTGATGGACTTTTTTTAAGGCATCATCTGTGTTTTTTACCATTGTGATTTTATTGTAATAAACCTGCTAACATTTACCCTTGGTCTTGTTTTTTAACTCTGCTCACCCCTGATTTTAAAGAACCTGTAGGCCTTATAGAGTCCTAGGGCTCTGCAAATCTGTAGGTGGCATTGTCGGTCTTATAAATTATTCTTTAAACATTTTTAATTACTTTTAAATTACTTTTAGTAATTTCTAAATTGCTTTTAATTTATATTTAAGTGTTATTGGTAATTTAAAGGGTCAACCTGTAGATCTGAACTGGCTCCAGGCCACGTAACACATGCACAGCTGCCAGCAGATGTGTTTCACTATGTTTCCCCGCACCAACCAAAACACACTAGGGTGGGTCAAAAGTCACGATGACACCCTCTGAGACACTTTTGCGAATGTGAAGGCTCAGGCTGAATACCATCAAGCCTCTAGATTTTATTTCTAGATTTTATTTTAATTTCAAAATGCAATTAGTGTGGCTTAGTGTTTTTAGATTAATAAATATCACAGATGTTACATGTTACTTATCAAGAGAGAAGGCCTTTCATTGTGTTACTATACTTAAGACTTTGATTTTGGGATCTGTGATTAAACTTTCAGAGCTTTATAAAAGCATGCAAGGGCCCAGTGACAGTTCATGCTTGCGGTCATGGATTTCAGAGATTTCAGTCCCCACCAACTATAAGGAAATCTGAAATAAACCCATTAGACATCTTTATTCTGTGGAGATGAGCATTTCAGTACAGCATTTTGGGTGCTGCTGTGAACACTTTTTCCTGTACAATTCTTGAACACTTGATAGTTGCTTTGTGATTGTAGCCCTTCTTGCTTGGGCTCTAAAATGTACTTGTGGCGACAAAGCATTGCAATAGACACTAGAGCAATGCACTAGTAGTTTAAAGATACCCTGTGACATTTCTGAACCTTAAGAGAGCAGTGTTTGCTGTTGTTGGGATAGTGTTATTATTGACACTCACACCAAAGTCTGGCATTTTGAAATGACACATGTTCTCAGATTGAATTTTAAAGTTACCACAATAATACTGTGATTAATTTATATTGGCCTGTGTTTGGCTCTAATAGGCCTATATTGTTTTGTTTGACAGATGCTAAATCTATACCTTTAGTTGTACTGGAAATTAATCATCCCAGGAATCAAGGAGAAATTAGTGGTTGCATATCATTAATGTAGTCCCCAAAATTCTCTGCAACTTCAAAAGTGCAGTTAAAAAATTCCATGTTGCAAAAATGGCTTTGCACATTCTTCTAATAAATACAAGATCTGTGCTACTTTTTAGAATATTTTTGTCTATACATTTTTAATCACAATGAGGAGGCAAATCAGCCCATAATATGTTTCCCCACAGAGCAGAGATACACATTCTTGCTCTAAACAGCAACATGAAGAAAAGTATTTATTTTTTATCAAACAGGAATCTTTTACATGATTGTCTGAGCTTCGTTTGGTTAAATCCATACATAAAGGGGGTGATCATCGGTTGACAAATCAGGAGATATACAGATAAAATAACTCGTAGCTTATTAGGCACATGGCCACATCAAACCTGGAATCAACAAAGTGAAAAATGCAGCCAATAAACATGTTTGATAGTGAGACAATCTGAGGTGTGCAGGTGGAGACAGCCTTTTGTCTGTGTTCTTTTGAAGTATTCAGACAAACTGCCAAAATCTTTGTGTAAGAGATGGAAATGAGACTAAATGGAATAACCATAGTCACAAAGGCAAAAAGCAGGTCAGATATTTTGTTTAGTACTGAAACTGAACACGCAAGTTTAATTATTAAGTGGTGGTCACAAAACACTTTGTCAATGACATTTCCACAAAATTTCAAACGGATCACGAATGAAAATGAGAAGATAAAATTAACAAATGAATATACCCACACAAGCAGAATGATCATACCTACTCTACCTGTGTTCATGATGACACTGTAGTGTAAAGGATAACAGATAGCGACATGTCTGTCATAGGCCATGGCTGCTAAACTGCAAAACTCAACAGAACCACATGTATAGATGTAACACATCTGCAGAAAACACCATGGCAGAGTCACTTCATGGGTGTCTGAAAACATCTGTGAGAGCATAAGAGGATACAGTGATGTGCTGCCTCCTATTTCATTCACAAATAAGTTACACAGTAATATATACATGGGCTCATGCAACTTTTTGTCCAAAAATATGACTACAATAAGAACTGTGTTGGCCACACATATGGAGAGGTACCATAACAGCATTATGGTGAAATACAGGTATTTTAACTCTCCTGTATTGCCATAGGCTGCCAGCACAAAAGACACAATCTCAGTTGAGTTTTCCATTTCTTTCTTGTGTAATGTGGGGGCTACAAACACAGAATTTAGGTGTTAGTTTAGTGTTAGGTAGTCAAACACATTGGATTTTTTCTAAAAACAGCCAAGAAAAGTTTCTCAGAGTACAGAGAGAAATAATCATAAACATCATCAGTTTGAATTAGTTAGCTCTTGAGTTATTTTCCCATCAACAGAGCAAAATCTTTCGACACTGATCTCTGCATACCAGTGTGCAACAGCTCAAATGAATGAATAAAATGAATATAACATCACTAAGTTACTTCATGTAGAGTGATTCAAACAACTTTTCTAATGCTTTATATTAAAATATATGAAATAGCTGGTGAAATCTGATATTTTCTTCTCAGCACATTTGATAAATGTCTCTTCAGTAATGTGATAAAATGTCAGGATGAAGATATCAGTATGCTAATCAAAAAAAAACATTAAGCATACTGTGTATGAAATAAATTAGAATTCACATTTTACACATATGATCCAAAATCACTGGTATCTTACAGATATGCAGGCATTCAAACATCTTCTGCCTCCCTCCCTACTGAACAAGACAAAAGCCTCCCCTGAACTTTATACAGTTCTTATAGAGGTGGGTTGGGCTGTGCTTGAGGGCAAAGCTGTTAACACAATCTGAAAAACTTTTCTTTAAAGCAGCTATGTGAAACTTTCATGCTCTGTTAATTTTGGAGACCCCTGTGGTCAAATGCTGCAATGTTTCCACTGCAATAACTTCAAAATAAAATCAAAGCTGCAAGCAGCATTGAATGGGCCCTCACAACCCCCCGAGCCACTCGGGGCCTGCACCAACTGCGACCACGTCAATTTTCACATGCATTAGACACCATAGGAAAGAATTCGATGTTACTTCCTGCCGCCACCAGATGGCGCTATGATTATGACTCCTGATTGTCATGTAGATGTGTTCAGGGTGGGACTTTTATCAAACCTGCAAAGTTTGGAGCAGATTTGACCATTAAATCTCATGTTATAGCAATTTCGTGTTTCATGGCGAGACATCAAAATTTGCCGGCATGCCATGGCCACACTGTTCAGTGGTGACCAAATCTTTTAATAACTTACACACACGCTTGTCTAGATGGTACCCACTCGTTTTGAAGTCAATCAGATTTCTGTAAGAGGAGTTCATTAAAATACAATGCCAAGAAAATGCCAAAATTGACCACGGAATTCAAAATGGCCGACTTCCAGTTGGGTTTGACCTATGGGTCCAAGACACTTTTTTTGTGCGCCAAGTCATTTGGCCACACCCATTGACCAAACTTGTATCACATGTTAAGGCCTGGACCGTTAACAAACATATGAGGTTTCAGGCAGATTTGACCAAGCACACTGAAGTTAAGGCTACTTCCTATGTTTTGGTGAAACATCAACCTTTGCCGCGCTATCAGGGCAACGCCATTTGACAATACCTCATGATCTTCACAATATAGCATAACCAAGGTCTGAAGACCTGTCTGACCAGATTTGAGTTGGATGTGGTCAACGTGCTCGGAGCAGCACCTCAAAGTCTAAAACATGTAATTTCCTGTTGCCACCAGCGATATGACAATTACGGAATATTGTCATGTAGATGTGTTCAGGGCGGGACTATTATCATACATGTGAAGTTGACATCAAAATTCGCCGCCACATATGCACGATACATACGTGTACCACTTTTCATGCATGTCAGTGAAACGTAGCATGGGGGCTGCTGTTTAGAGGGCGTGGCCAAACAGCTTGGCCACGCAAAAAACCATGTCACACATAAATTTTCAGCACGACTGATGCATGTGTCAAATTTGGTGACTTTTTGAATATGTTTAGGCCCCCACAAAGGCAATTTACTTTTGGGAATAAGAAGAATAGTGAAGAAAAATAATTCCTTCAGTTTCAATAGGGTCCTCGCACCTGAGGGTGCTCAGGCCCTAATGATCTACAGTAAAATCTCTCTGTACAGTGTGATTTATGGTAAATGCTATATTGCGAATGTTGTACATGTAATGGTGTTTATGGGAGCAACACAGTGGACAAAGGATTGAACTGTTTGCTGTGTCACAGTGGGCTTGTGTTGTTGATCTGTCTTTTACGATCTGTCAAACAGAGGCACATGTTGCTGATTGATGCACCAGGTGAACTCATCAGTTGTTGATCCAACTCCCAATAAGGATGACACCAGATTTCTTATCGAGTGCTCAGGTGCTCTGCTGCTGTCTTGCCTCATCAGAGGATAGATCTTCTCTATTTCTCACATTGCTGTTGATGGGATCACCTCCTCTCGCCTTTGTAAAGCTGACCTCCAGACTTCTGCTGTGTCAACGCTTGCTGTCCTCTAAGTTACGGAAAATTATCCAGTGCATAAAGCCAAGGAGAGAAGACAGACAAGCAATTTATTGTTGGGGTGTGTCTGGAGGTTGAAGTAGTAGTTGCAGGGGTGAAATTATATGGCTTGTTTGATACAGGCTCACAAGTCACACTGTTTAGTGAAACTACAGTGAGTCGGAAGCAGAAGCAGGGCCCACAAGATCTGCACTGGCTTACTCTAAAAGTTGCCTGTAGACTACAGATCCCCTCCACCCTTCAAAGTGAGATGGTGCTGTGGATGCACCTGTATGGGCCTCAGACCATGATTTCTATGCTTTGGTGGAGGGACCAGAAAGAGATGATGGATGGCATCACCTGAGTGGTGAAAGGATGCCTCCCCATGAGTGTACATGACCTGAATCCTTTCCTTATGTTAATATCTCAATGGTGCCCCCTTGCTAATGTCTTCCATGTTGACCCAACCTGGTGTTGAAGATTTCAGAGCTAGGTGTAGTAGAGGTGGATGTCCAGGCAAACTGCATCATCAGGGAAGACCAGCTTCCAGTCAACCTGCTGAAAGGTGAGGGATTGACAGAAGAACAATAGCAGAAGATGGAGGAAAGTCTTTGCAATTGATCCCCACCACCATCCAGCAGCCGTTGGGTGGCACCCATAGTCTTTGTGACAAAGAATGATGGATCTGGGTGCTTCGGTGTGTATTAGAGGTAGCTCATGCCCTCACCCCCAAAGACGCCTGCTCCCTGCTGAGGATAGAAGAATCCCTCACCAGTCTCAAACAAACTGCTTGGTACTCCACTCTTTACCTTGTCTGTGGATTTTGGCAGGTGGAGATGGAGCCAAAGGATCAGTAGAAAACTGCTGCAGCACCCTTGCTGCTCCAGATGTAGAACAACACCGCTCATGATAACACTTGACCCCACAATAACCCTTTGTCAGGACAACTAAGGGGGGCAGGAATGTCATAGAATGTAGAACGCCACTTTGTTGTCTATGCAATGTGATTACGGTCAACTTTATATCATGAATTTTATATAATATTTGATGGTGTGATTTTTCTAAAAATGTTTGCTGTGCGTTATAGTGATGGACAAATGATGAACAGTTTTCTGCAACACAGTGGGCTTGTATTGTTTACCTGTCTTTCACGAACTGTCAAACAAAGACACGTTATTGGTTGATGCACCAGGTGTACCCTGTTACTTCTTATCGGCAGTTGTTGATCCTGCTCCCAACAAGGAAGACACCAGATTTCTCACTGTACTTTGTAAGTCACGCACATAATGTCAACATTGACTTTTTTCACATGGAACAGGAACCCCAGTCTCCTGGGTGACAGTCATCCACCCCACCTTCTCCTCCGTATGTGGACTTTCTCGCTCTTTATACTGCTCATGTCATTATTAGTATAGCCACAGGAGTTCACCATTCAACAATAAACACCACCCAACAATAAACATAAAAATGGGCTGTAATAGACCCTTTTACAGCTAACATCATCAAAAAGCTGTGCGCACATTTTGGCAATGGAGGTAGCGGCCACCCCCAGTCATCCAGATGAGTTATCAAGCTGCACATGTTGAATTAAACATTGTACCAGCACCAAAATCACCAAAATGTCTGGTTGTTGTGTCAACTTAAGTTGTACAGAATCCCAACAGGATCATAACCGTTTCAGAGCAATCGGCGGCGTCTATTAAAGCTATTAAAGCTATTAAAGATGTTGACTGGACTGAAAAAAAAAAACTACTCGTGTTTGCAGCACCCATTGACAAGCTGTTGTGGTCTGCTGTACTTCTGTTTCCAAACTGCATGTACTGTAACTTACTGTAGTTACATACAGATTGAAGATATAATCTGAAAAACCTGACTTAAATAATGTAATTACAACATACTATAGCAAAGCTATCATACATACAAGATACATTTTATAGAGCCAGAATTGAAAAACTATTATCAATTAATTATTAAACTTTTCATTGAAGTGTTTATGTGACACACAGACATTTTGATGAAAGTTTAACAGTGACCTAAGACTTTGAGGTCATCAACAAACTCATTACCAATGAGACAACCTGATGTGTTCAGTCCATACACATGAGATTAACATGTTATTGATACGATAATAAAGATTCACTGATGTAACTTCCATCTATTGTGATGCAATGTCACAGAGCTGCAGGAATACAGAGTAAACATGATGATTAAGCCTCAGGGTCATTAGTCCAGTATGTCCCTGTATCCCCAGGACATCAATCTCTCGTTGATGTTATGCTCTGGGACCTGCGGTCTCCATGCAGAACAAGTTTGCAAACAGTGTAACTGTATACAAACTCCCCCTACACTGAGAGAAGGCTACTAATGTTAGATACTGAATAACAAGGGCCTAGGAAAACAGACTACCTATGTTTTCTCTGGGGTTAATGATGAATGATTACATATCTGATATGTACAATTAAGAGTTTCCAAACAATGCATATTTGGATAAAAATGGCCTGCCAAAAACAGAAAGTTTGTCTTCCTGTGGCTCCTTAACTATATGCACAATCATAATTTTTGTTGAAATGTAAGGCATTCATTAAAAGTCAAAAATACTTTAAATAGTAAACCTCCTAGTTTTATATTCTTCAAGCAGATCAGAAGTATGTTTTGGCCTCGTACTGTCACTAGATGCAGGGTGGTTTGTAGTTAGATGTGAGACGGGAGTGAATAATAAAAGATATGTTCCCTTGAATTAACTGTTAGAATTGTGTTGTCTATCCCCAATATCTCTGCCTGGCTCCGATCATTTCCTTCTTCTTGCAAGATTATGAGTACTTCTTGGTGTGATCCTATCTGGTGGCAGCACACCCCTCGGTGTCTCGTTCAAACACTAAAAGGTGAAGGTGAAAGCCTGGTGCATCATGCAAATGCACCAGGCTTTCAAATAACTTCAACATAAACCAATCCATGTGGTATAAAGAGCAAAAAAAAGTCCACAAATGGAGGACATGGGATGGATGGATGGATGCATGCATGGGTTAAACAAACACAGAACATACATACATAATGCATAATGCATCATGTAGTTTTGTTGCTTAAACCTACTAAAACAGCAGCTGGTTCCCACCTTCAACCACATATTAAAAAGGCTTTCTAGCAGTATCTAATACAGATGCTAAAGGGTATTTTGTGCATCTGTCTGACACTGAGGGATGTGACAAAGCAGCATTGGTATTTGACGACCTGGGATAAGGACGGTTTAGCAGTGGATACCTCTAATCAATGCTTAAGTTATTAGTGCATTGTGAAATGTGTCACGCATCCAATGGAATCCCAGTATTCATGTTAAATTATATTTTGACTCATTATTATGCCCTGCACTTGGTAGCAGGCTGTACTGTCATATATCTGTTGAGCCCGCTGACAGGTCACACCATTCTCTAGGCCTGACCTGACCTTTAATGGACTGGTGTGTAGGATTTAGTGGCCGGGGTCTCTGTTGTCGTATTTCGTGCCTCATAATGCACCACACATTTTCAATGGAAGACACGTCTGGACTGCAGGCAGGCCAGTTTAGTACCTGAACTGTTTTATTACAAGGCCACTCGGATGTGACACAAGCAAAATGTGTCTTGGCATTGTCTTGCTGAAATAAACAGGGAAGTCTCTGAAAAAGTCGTTGTCTGGATGGCAGCATAAGTCGCTCCAAACCCTGTATGTGCCTTTTGGCATTAATCGGGGCCTCACAGACAATTAGCCATGATGCTTTGGGCACTAACACACCCCCATACCATCATGGATGCTATCTGAAATGTGGACTCGCCAGACCACAGCACACTTTTCCACTTTGCGTCAGTCCATGTCAGATGAGCTCGGGCCCAGAGAAGTCTATTTCTATATATACTTGATATATATCTTTCTCTTTGCATGGTAGAGTCTCGCATTTGTAGATGCAGCGACAAACTGTGTTTACTGACAACGGTTTTCCAAAGTGTTCCTGAGCCCATGTTGTATCCTTATATGAAATGATGCAGTTTTGTGTTGAGAAACAGTGTTCTTAAACTGTTGGGCTACTTACAGTACTATAGTTTTTCACAAAGTGGTCAACCTCAACCCCTCCATTCAACCCAACTGAAATTCATTAAATATCTTGTCTTTGTACTGTATTCAGTTGAATATAAGTTGAAAATTACCTACAAATCATTTCATGCTGTTTTTATTTAGTCTTACCCTACATCTCAGCTTTTTTGGAATTGGTGTTGCACTAAACATCAGTACAGTAATATTCAAGGTTGGAGGCTGGTGAGTTAGCTGCCATGCTGTGTTAAATTTTGCAATCAGCTTCACCCTCTGAGATATCATTTGCGACGTGACGAAACATGGAATATGATTGTTCCCATTGTTAAATGAGGGTGCGTAATTAAAATCTGGAGCTCTATTCTGACAGCTGATTGGACTGTAACAGCACTCAACAAAGAATAAAAGCAGTTACACAGGTTGTCGAACCAGTGGTGAATTATTTTAATCATTGTGTTTAGTCTTTTTAATACTGGTGTTCTTATATATGCAAGTGAGGGCAACATAATCAAGGACAAGACTGAGAAAACTGAGACAAATAGGTAAACAATGAACAATGCAACAAATTTAAATGTATTTTCATTATCAGGATTAAATGACACAACAACAAAGGACAGAGTCATGCTTTTCTCCCTCACCTTGTTGTGTTACACTGTGATTTTGCTTGTAAATGGTGCTCTCATTGTCACTATCATACTGGAGGAAAAACTTCATGAACCCATGTACATCTTCCTATGTAATCTGTGCATTAACAGTCTTTATGGGACAGCAGGCTTTTACCCCAAATTCCTTTCTGATCTATTGTCTAATACTCATGTCATATCATATACTGGTTGTTTGTTGCAGGCCTTCATTATATATTCCTATGCAGCTACTGATTTTTCTATTCTAGCCCTGATGGCCTATGATCGATACGTTGCCATATGTCGACCGTTGGAGTATCACTCTGTTATGACTAAACATAAGGTTGTTTTTTTGGTGTGTCTCTCCAGACTTGTACCTCTCCTCTGTCTGACTATTGTGATGATAATGACCTCCAAACTGGAATTATGTGGCTCCCACATAGAAAAACTTTACTGTGAGAACTGGTCGATCCTTAAACTTTCCTGCAATTCAGTAACAACAAATAATATTGTTGGATTTATCGTCATACTTTTCTATTTCGGGCATGACCTTTTCATTGTGTGCTCATACGTGCAGTTGATAAAACTGGCTTTAAAGTCAAGAGAGGGGAGGAGGAAGTTTATGCAGACATGTTTGCCGCATTTGATGTGTTTGCTTAATGTTTCGGTCGCTCTGCTGTTCGACCTCATGTACGCTCGATATGGGACGAGCTCAGTGTCACAGAGTGTAAAGAACTTCATGGCCGTACAGTTTTCTCATGATTCCACCTATTCTCAACCCTGTTATTTATGGACTTAAACTGACTCAAGTTCGCAACAGCTTTTTAAGTTTGTGCACAGACAACAAACAGGTTAAAGGATTAGGCTGATGATGAAACTGTGCTTTGAGGTTGGCCAGTAAACAGAAAAAAAGATAATCAGGTTCAGATAATATAGGAAAGACCTGACCTCTATTTTTGCATCCAGAAATTGGTCATTGGATAGAAAAAAACACATGTGGAGTCAGATATGAACTCTTCAGAGAGGAGGTGGCTAAACTTCGAGATCATTCTAGGCTGTATTCTGTGGTGATGTTGATTTGTATTATTGAAAGGTGTTTCTAATACTGGTTGACCCCCATTCACTGGTATTCTTAGTAATAAAACCCTATGGATAATTTTGCAGTTATCACATTTAACAGAGCTCGTAAGGTTGTTTCCTTTTCAGTTCAAGAAAAAAGACAACAAAAAATATGACATTCTTAAAACCACTGCCTTACACCGTTAACGACAACAGCAGAACATGTAAATATGTTTTATTCATTTTCAAAGTAGTAGTACTCGGCCCCAACCGACACAGCCTCAAGATACATGATTTGAGAAATCATATTTAGATCCTTTTGGTTGTAAAGTCTAGAAGACCCACACGATTCAATAACTTTATCCCCACTCAAGTTAGCAGAGGGCTGAACAGGAAGTTAGCCGCTTGGCTGAATGGGCGAGGAAGCATATGCGGAAGCTCCGACATGGAAGTTGGCATCATGTGCCACTGAGCAGCTCTCATGGGAATGAATGAGGCCCAGCTCCATACAGTGACACAGTCAAACTGTTAAATAGCCATGAGCTAATAAAGGGTTTTTAAAATGTTACCATCCTGAGAACCTCAGATTTCTTCAACAAGTTGAACTGCAGCTGCAACTGAAAGGGAAACTAAAGGAAAGTAGTCAAGTTACATTACTTTATTATTGTGATACTTGGATTAAGTCTCTGACTACATTTTCAAATAATTAATTCAAGTAATTAGTAAATGTTAATAAACAGAACACCCTCTGCACTGATCTCTGGGATCAGGTGCTGGATGGTCGCAGGAACATCTCTGGTAAACTCATCAACATAAACCACTGCACACTGAACTGAGTTGCTGTGATTTTATTAGGAGCAAACAAAGCATTGAGCGAACCTGAAGAAGCCACAAAATGCATTGTTCGCTCCTAATAAAATCACAGTAACTCAGTTCAGTGTGCAGTGGTTTATGTTGATGATTATTAAATGTACTGGAATACATTTCAACGATGGAACAATTTCTTTTTAAGGAATAAACGAAGTGTGTTTTATACATTATTTGTCTGGTGCCTCTGTGTTGTGTTGTGTACTGGGAGGACTATTTATCTTTTACATAAAAAATTTAGACACAGGAATGTAAGAAACTGTAAGACATTTTAAGGCACACAGGTATATGCCACCCCTGCATAAGTCAGTGCCCCACTTGGGCCACCCCAGTCAAAAAAGTCTAGATCCGCCCCTGCCAGCACCTGCAAATGCTTATTTATTCAATCTCTGAACTGCCAGCCAATGGCACACCTGTAATAGAGAAGAGTGAGTCTCTCCTTAGATCCAGCTAACTCCAGAATGAATTCTACATCCAGTACCAGTATACTTTTATTTTCACTGTCTGGCTTCAGTGCAACAGCCAACTACAGAGTCACACTTTTCTCTCTCACTTTACTGTGTTTTTGTCTCATTTTGTTGGTAAATGTGTCTCTGGTTGTGATCATAATACTGGATTCAAACCTACATGAACCCATGTACATTTTCTTGTGTTGTTTGTGCATCAATGGGCTTTATGGGGCTGCAGGTTTTTACCCTAAATTCCTCACTGATCTTCTATCTGAAGTTCATATAATATCATATGCAGGGTGTCTTCTGCAAGTGTTTGTTATTTACTCCAATGTCCAAACAGACTACTCTATTCTAGTTCTAATGGCCTATGACAGATATGTGGCTATATGTCGACCTCTGCAGTATCACTCTGTGATGTCTGTGCGAAGGATTGCTGTGTTAATCACTGTGGCCTGGATTGTACCTTTTTGTTGTGAGACTATAGCTATAATTTTAACATCAATTCTGAAGTTATGTGGCTCCCACATAGACAAACTCTACTGTGAGAACTGGTCAATTGTTAAACTTGCTTGTGGATCAAAAAGAGCAATTAACATTTTGGGATTTTTTATGATCTGTTTTTATCTTGGTCATGTTCTCCTCATTGCATGGTCATATGTGTGGCTTTTAAAATCAGCTTTGAAGTCCAAAGAGGGCAGGAGGAAGTTTACACAAACATGTGTGCCACATTTATTGTCTGATTAATGCCACAGTTGCTTTGCTGTTTGACACCATGTACTCGAGGTATGGATCAACATCTGTACCACAGAATTTAAAGAACTTCATGGCCATACAGTTTCTTGTAATCCCACCAATTGTGAACCTGATTATTTATGGACTGATCCTGACTAAAATTAGACACAGAATCATACATTTGTGTATGTTGGCAGGTCAAAGATTCAAACTGACACTCAAGGTCTGATACATGTACGACTCAAATATCACTGAATTTTGAACAAACAGGGTTGTTTTGTTGGTGTACTCTCTAGAATTTTCTATTACTTAAACTAAGAAAAGTTCAAGAAAGCATTTTAATTTTCAGTATGGACAACCAACAGGAGTGATATGCACCTTGAAATGCAAATCTGGCCCCCAGTAAAGTGCTGTGTGAATTCACAGGATGGATGACTTTCAGGCTGTGACAAGTGCAGTAGGATCAGATATGGACAACTATTAGCTGAAAAGGAACAAAAGTTAAGCAGAAATGAAGACAATTCTGATGACATAAGTGTGTATTTTATACTAAAAGTGCTTAAATATACTCTTCATTCTAGTAGGAATGTTTATGATTAATGTTTATGAATCATTTCAACACTTCTGTGATTAAATGATAGAAGAGGTTCCAGCTGTTTAATGTTGTAAAAACTCTTTCAAATGTTACCCAAGCATTTACAACTGAAATACTGTAGCAGTTATTAAATGCAGTAAAATATCTGATTTATCTGTTCATTTAGTTAATGAGTCAGCTGATTTGAAAATAAATGAAAGATGAGTAACAGGACTTGTAATGTTTCATTTTATCTGATACATAACATCTTCATTAATGTGTTTATTAACTGGTCACTGGCCTCCTGTCATTTTGCAAAGTAAGTTGATCATTTCTGATCTACAGGATGCAGGTTCAGGCTGTGATGAAAGTGTTGTGTTTTCAGATCAGATCATTTCATCATTAGAAATTTTAGAAACGACACAAATGTGTGAAGTGTTTTAAACTCACAGCAAAGTCAGTAAAACCTACCTGGTATATTCTAAGTCGCCCCTTCAGGGATTTTTAAAGAATATTATGCATGGTTTGAAATTGTAAACTGAGTCAACTCTTTTTCATGTGTGTCACATTTCAAAACTCTAAACATAATTAGTACAACATCTGTCTTTTGTGGTCCATGCGATTAAACACAATTCATGCTGTTTTCACAGAAAATACAGTCAATTAACATGTTTCTAAAATACCTACATTTTATCTGCACACAAGCTTACCCAATACCAAAGTTCAGGATCTTTCTTGACTTATTTTTGCTTTTGCATAGCATCCCAGAAATGAAACTCCAAAGTCCAAAGAAGTAGATATACACATCTATCCCATATAGAAAAACTTTACTGTGAGAACTGGTCGATCCTTAAACTTTCCTGCAATTCAGTAACAACAAATAATATTGTTGGATTTATCGTCATACTTTTCTATTTCGGGCATGACCTTTTCATTGTGTGCTCATACGTGCAGTTGATAAAACTGGCTTTAAAGTCAAGAGAGGGGAGGAGGAAGTTTATGCAGACATGTTTGCCGCATTTGATGTGTTTGCTTAATGTTTCGGTCGCTCTGCTGTTCGACCTCATGTACGCTCGATATGGGACGAGCTCAGTGTCACAGAGTGTAAAGAACTTCATGGCCGTACAGTTTCTCATGATTCCACCTATTCTCAACCCTGTTATTTATGGACTTAAACTGACTCAAGTTCGCAACAGCTTTTTAAGTTTGTGCACAGACAACAAACAGGTTAAAGGATTAGGCTGATGATGAAACTGTGCTTTGAGGTTGGCCAGTAAACAGAAAAAAAGATAATCAGGTTCAGATAATATAGGAAAGGACCTGACCTCTATTTTTGCATCCAGAAATTGGTCATTGGATAGAAAAAAAACACATGTGGAGTCAGATATGAACTCTTCAGAGAGGAGGTGGCTAAACTTCGAGATCATTCTAGGCTGTATTCTGTGGTGATGTTGATTTGTATTATTGAAAGGTGTTTCTAATACTGGTTGACCCCCATTCACTGGTATTCTTAGTAATAAAACCCTATGGATAATTTTGCAGTTATCACATTTAACAGAGCTCGTAAGGTTGTTCCTTTTCAGTTCAAGAAAAAAGACAACAAAAAATATGACATTCTTAAAACCACTGCCTTACACCGTTAACGACAACAGCAGAACATGTAAATATGTTTTATTCATTTTCAAAGTAGTAGTATTCGGCCCCAACCGACACAACCTCAAGATACATGATTTGAGAAATCATATTTAGATCCTTTTGGTTGTAAAGTCTAGAAGACCCACACGATTCAATAACTTTATCCCACCCACTACAAAATTAGCCACTCGGCTGAATGGGCGAGGAAGCATATGTGGAAGCTCCGACATGGAAGTTGGCATCATGTGCCACTGAGCAGCTCTCATGGGAATGAATGAGGCCCAGCTCCAACACTGTATCCACTTTTTCTTTCTTTACATCTGTGGTCTGCATTAGCGTCACCATTTCCTGGTCCATAATGATCATGTGACTACTTGCAAACCTGTACACCACACAACCTATTGGCGACCATTTTGTACTTGCCCTGATGAAGGCCTTGATGGCTGAAATGTGTAGTCATGTTTTTAACTGTTAAATAGCCATGAGCTAATAAAGGGTTTTTAAAATGTTACCATCCTGAGAGCCTCAGATTTCTTCAACAAGTTGAACTGCAGCTGCAACTGATGAGCACCAGAGGGACTTTTTTTATACACGTGAGCAGCACTCCATACAGATGGTTTTGTGACTGAGTAAAGGAAAGTAATCAAGTTACAGTACATATTATTGTGATACCTGGATTAAGTCTCTGACTACATTTTCAAATAATTAATTCAAGTAATTAGTAAATGTTAATAAACAGAACACCCTCTGCACAGCCAGTCTCTGGGATCAGTTGCTGGATGGTTCGCAGGAACATCTCTGGTAAAATCACATACAACATAAACCACCGAAACAACTGAACTGAGTTGCTGTTGATTTTATTAGGAGCAAACAAAGCATTGAGCGAACCTGAAGAAGCCACAAAATGCATTGTTCCTCCTAATAAAATCACAGTAACTCAGTTCAGTGTGCAGTGGTTTATGTTGATGATTATTAAATGTACTGGAATACATTTCAACGATGGACAATTTCTTTTTAAGGACTTAATGAATGAAGTGTGTTTTATACATTATTTGTCTGGTGCCTCTGTGTTGTGTTGTGACTGGGAGACTATTTATCTTTTACATAAAAAATTTAGACACAGGAATGTAAGAAACTGTAAGACATTTTAAGGCACACAGGTATATGCCACCCCTGCATAAGTCAGTGCCCCACACCCAGTCAAAAAAGTCTGATCTGCCCCTGCCAGCACCTGCAAATGCTTATTTATTCAATCTCTGAACTGCCAGCCAATGGCACACCTGTAATAGAGAAGAGTGAGTCTCTCCTTAGATCCAGCTAACTCCAGAATGAATTCTACATCCAGTACCAGTATACTTTTATTTTCACTGTCTGGCTTCAGTGCAACAGCCAACTACAGAGTCACACTGTTTTCTCTCACTTTACTGTGTTTTTGTCTCATTTTGTTGGTAAATGTGTCTCTGGTTGTGATCATAATACTGGATTCAAACCTACATGAACTCATGTACATTTTCTTGTGTTGTTTGTGCATCAATGGATTTATGGGGCTGCAGGATTTTACCCAAAATTCCTCACTGATCTTCTGTTTGATGTTCATATAATATCATATGCAGCATGTCTTCTGCAAGTGTTTGTTATTTACTCTAATGTCAAAACAGACTACTCTATTCTAGTTCTAATGTCCTATGACAGATATGTGGCTATATGTCGACCTCTGCAGTATCACTCTGTGATGTCTGTGCAAAGCATTGCTGTGTTAAGTCATGTGGCCTGGATTGTTCCTTTTTGTTTCGAGAGTTTAGTTCTAAATTTTAAGCATCTACACTAAAATTATGTGGCTCCCACATAGACAAACTCTACTGTGAGAACTGGTCAATTGTTAAACTTGCTTGTGGATCGACAAGAGCAAACAATATTTTGGGATTTTTTATTATCTGTTTTTATCTGGGGTCATGTTCTCCTCATTGCATGGTCATATGTGTGGCTTTTAAAATCAGCTTTAAAGTCAAAAGAAGGAGGAGAAAGTTTACACAAACATGTGTGCCACATTTATTATGTCTGATTAATGTCACAGCTGCTTTGCTGTTTGACACCATGTACTCGAGGTATGGATCAACATCTGTCCACAGAATTTAAAGAACTTCATGGCCATGGAATTTCTCATAATCCCACCTATTGTAAATCCAATTATTTATGGACTGATCCTGACTAAAATTAGACAAGGAATAATACATTTGTGTATGTTGGCAGGTCAAAGATTCAAACTGACACTCAAGGTCTGATACATGTACGACTCAAATATCACTGAATTTTGAACAAACAGGGTTGTTTTGCGGTGTGCTCTCCAGAGTTTTCTATTACTTAAATTATGAAAAATTCAAGAAAGCATTTTAATTTTCAGTATGGACAACCAACAGCAGTGATACTCAACTTGCAGGCAGGGGCTAAATCTGGGCCCCAGTAGGGTGCTTGGTGTTCCTACGACTATTTTCTTATTCACAAATAAAGTGATTAACAGGAGGGAGGATATGTCAGTTTTGTATCATATTTGTTAATGCCATGTTTTTTTATGTTCTGTGTGGACCCTGGAAGTGTAGCTGAGCTGGGCATCTGCTGATGGGGATCCTAATAAAATCCCAAATCCTAAATCCTACAATGCTCTGTGTGATGGCCTTTTAGGGTGTGCAAAGTGTAGACGTATCAGACATTGAGTTCTGCAGGGGAAGTTTGCATGAAAACAAAGAATTTCAAAGAGAGATGAGTAATAGGCCTTGTAATGTTATATCATTTTATCTGATAAATTATGTTGTTATTAATATTTGTTTATGTACTCGCCCCTGATCTCATGTCATTTTTCAAAAGTGGCCCCTGGTCGAAGTAAGATGAGTATTTCTGATCTACAGGATGCAGGTTTAGGCTGTGACTAAAGTGTTGTGCTTTCAGATCGATTCACCAACATCAAATTAGGGAGTTGGGTTTTCAGAGATGTGACCTTGAAGCATTTCAGTTTAAAAAATATTAGAAATTACATAAATGTGTGTAAACTGCCTAGCAACTCCATGGCTGCATTGTCTACACGAGGGATCAGCTGATCACTCTTAAGCTAGCCGGCATTGCGGCCAGATCAACAAGCATACCTGAAGAGCTCTGGATACGGACGCACAGGGGATGCAGGGGAGGAACGAAGCAGTGGAGGAAGAGAACCGATCGAGGCTACGGAGGCCTTATGGAGAAGAGGAGATATAAGCTGTGTCTCCCCTCTCTCATCATGGGCAACATGAGGTCGCTGGCTAATAAGATGGAAACGCTAACAGCACTCACCAGGAGTCAGAGGGAGTACCGGGAGTGTACTCTCATGTGCTTTACGGAGACATGGCTGCACCAGGACATACCGGACAACAACGTCTCCATCAGTGGATTTCACACTGTTTGGGCCGACCGGGATTGCACCAAAAACGGTAAGCGCAAAGGAGGGGAGCTGGCCGTTCTAGTCAACAACCGTTGGTGTAATCCTGGTCACATTACATCAAGGAACGTATCTGTTGCCCGGACATTGAACTGTTGGCTGTTGGACTCAGTCCGTATTATTTGCCAAGGGAGTTTTCACATGCCATTATTGTGACTGTGTACATCCCTCCCTCTGCCAACCCGACGTCGGCGTGTGACGTCATTCACTCCGCCATAACCCATCTCCAACTCAACACCCGAGTGCATTCATCGCCATCTCGGGTGACTTCAATCACTCACCATGGCACCAGACACTTTGTTGTTTTTACACTAGTATGTTAACCACTGCTGTATATATTTGTACATATTGCTTTATATAATATGCTGTACATATTTTTAATATTTTATTTTTATTCCTTAAAGTTTTATCTCTACATAATATTTCTACTTAATTTCTATATTTTATATTTCTCTATGTTATATATATACTTTTACTATATTCTAGTCTTTCTTGAATGGGTGCAACTGTAACACTAACAATTTGCCCCCAGGGATCAATAAAGTATTTCTGATTCTGATTCTGAAAGTATTTAAGCTCACAGTAAGTTTAGTAAAACCTCAAATCTATATTCTAAGTAGTCCCCACAGGGATTTTGTAAGAATATTATACATGCTTTGAAATGATTGATTGATTTCATTTCTATTATTGTGGCATGCACAAATGATAAGTGTGTATTTGCAAAGAAAAGAAAAGAAGTTTATCTGTTTGAAATTGTTGATTAAATATCTTGTGTTTGTACTGATCCAACTGAACACAAGTAATACAAGTGAAAAGTATTTGCAAATCATTGCATTCTGTTTTTATGTATGTTTGTGTCCCAACTTTTTCTTGGTAAATTGGTGTTGTAAGTTAATTGTACAGTGTAATCAGATATATTAAGAACTGGTATCAATCTACAGGATATAATTCTAGAATTTTTTTAGATATAACACAAAACAAAAGCCTCAGAAAATGACATTAATTAAATCAGTGTTCAAACTTTTGACAGATGTAAAAAAATTGCTCCATATAATAACATATCCATGAAATGGTCATAGTACACTTATAAAAATAGTCAGCATAACATTTTGTTTATCATTTGAAACCAAACCGCAATCAACACTTATTCAGCGCTATTGGCTACCGAGACAACGTGGACTTGAGTCCAGGTGGATGTTTGTACCAAATTTGAAGAAATTCTCTCAAGGCATTCCTGAGATATGCCTTTCAGTGGACATACTTTAACAGGCACAACTGTCCATTAGATTTATATTGCCTTGAGTTTCACAGCTGGTGCTGCAACAGTCTTGTTCAATAGTCAAAAATGGCCTGTATTCATTTCCTAAGTGAGTTCATGAATGAGTGTTTCTTTGCTATATCTTTGAAATAAGTATATTTTATCATTTAACATTCTGGTTATCTTTGAAAGATCTTGTTTTTGATTACCACAAGTCGTTTACAGCAGGTGGTATGAGCACCCAGATGTCAATAGTCAATAATACTATTTGCACCTTTGGTGGAACAGCCATGTGGCTATTTACACCCAATCATGATCTTTTCCAAAACCCAGCCAAGTCGTTTTGTTGCCTAAACATAAACCTAAACTCTAGGAATGGAGGGTTGACCAGGGCAAAGCTGCTGCACCGCACCTGGGAAGAGATTACGAATATGTGCACCATGCCTGGTATCACTGGATTGGCACCCACCGCTGCCCGTGAGCGTGCTGATATGCATTTTTTATAGTGTAGACATATTTGTCTTCATCAATATACAGCATGTCAATATGGAAAATCTTCAGCAATATAATCTTGTACATGGATTTTTTCATTCTTACCTTATTAATTAATTATTTTTTGAGCGTCCAGCCAGTGACACAACTGCAGAGGAGAGGGACTTTCTCACATTCATAAATCCCCAACTAAGTTATGTGCAACACAGTCACACTGGTCAGTCCTACAGTGGCTGACACATCTGGAACATATTCCGCGCTGACAATGAACATTTTAAACTGTTCATAACTTTGGTTTTGAAGGATTAGCAAAATGAGTAATGTATCTAGTGTACTTGTATTTTCACTGTCTGGCTTCAGTGTAACAGCCAACTACAGAGTCACACTTTTCTCTCTCACTTTACTGTGTTATTGTCTCATTTTGTTGGTAAATGTGTCTCTGGTTGTGATCATAATACTGGATTCAAACCTACATGAACCCATGTACATTTTCTTGTGTTGTTTGTGCATCAATGGACTTTATGGGGCTGCAGGATTTTACCCTAAATTCCTCACTGATCTTCTGTCTGATGTTCATATAATATCATATGCAGGGTGTCTTTGCAAGTGTTTGTTATTTACTCCAATGCCTTACAGACTACTCTATTCTAGTTCTAATGTCCTTTGACAGATATGTGGCTATATGTCGACCTCTGCAGTATCACTCTGTGATGTCTGTACGAAGGATTGCTGTGTTAGTCAGTGTGGCCTGGATTGTACCTTTTTGTTGTGAGAGTTTGGTTATCATTTTAACATCTATGTTGAAATTATGTGGCTCCCACATAGACAAAATCTATTGTCAGAATTGGTCAGTTGTTAAACTTGCTTGTGGTTCAACAGAGCAAATGAACATTTTGGGGTTGTTTATGATCTGTTTTTATATCGGTCATGTTCTCCTCATTGCATGGTCATATGTGTGGCTTTTAAAATCAGCTTTAAAGTCCAAAGAGGGCAGGAGGAAGTTTGCACAGACATGTGTGCCACATTTATTATGTCTGATTAATGCCACAGCTTCTTTGCTTTTTGATGTTATGTACTCGAGGTATGGATCAACATCTGTGCCACAGAATTTAAAGAACTTCATGGCCATACAATTTCCCATAATCACCCCTTTTGTAAACCCGACTATCTATGGACTGATCTTGACTAAAATTAGAAACAGAATAATATATTTGTGTATGTTGGCAGGTCAAAGATTCAAACTGACACTCAAGGTGTGATACATGTACGACTCAAATATTGCTGTTTTGAACAGGGTTGTTTTGTTGGTGTACTCTCCAGAGTTCTCTATCACTTAAATTAAGAAAAGGTTGAGACAGCATCATAATTTTCAGTATGCACAACCAACAGCAGTGATATCAACCTGCAACGCAAACCTGGCCCCTGGTAGGGTGCTTGGTGGTCCTCCACCCATTTTCTAATTCACAGTGAAAGAAAAAACTAAATTCACAGGAAGAATGAACAGATATGTTTATGAATCATCTCAACACTTCTGTGATTAAATGATGGAAGAGGTTCCAGCTGTTTAATGTTGTATAAACTTGTTCAAATGTTACCAAAGCATTTACAGCTGAAATACAGTAGCAGTTATTAAATGCAGTAAATATCTGATTTATCTGTTCTGCCCTGCACCAAGTTCATTTGAAAATAAATGAAAGATGCGTAACAGGCCTTGTGCTGAATGTTTCATTTTATCTGATACATAACATCTTCATTAATGTGTTTATTAACTAGTCACTGGCCTTCCTGTCATTTTGTAAAGTAAGCTGATCATTTCTGATCTATAGGATGCAGGTTCAGGCTGTGATGAAAGTGTCATTACCTAGTTAACAGCAAATTCTGTAACACAGACCAAACACAGCTCATAGGACATAACCATGGCCTTAAAATATGTTGAACCCAGAGTACTTGTGTTTAACATTGTGTACCTCATTGATATAAATGGGGAAGAAAACAAGAACATTTAGATAAGAATTCAACAGCACCACCAATGAAGCCTACAAAATGACAATTTAAGTTTAATCAACTAATGTGGCTTTTGTTGTAACTGAGTATGTTAGGGCCCACACACATACCCACGTGGGGGCACCCCAGTCAAAAAACATCTGGAAATGCCCCTGCCAGCGCCCACAAGTTTGAACTGCCACCCAATGACTCACCTGAGAACAGCGAGTCTCCTCTAAGATTCAGCCTTAAATTCTCAACTCACTGGAAAAACTCCAGAATGAATTCTACATCCAGTACCAGGAGCATTTCAGTTTTAAAAATGTTAGAAATTACATAACTGTGTGTAAAGTATTTAAGCTCACAGCAAGTTTAGTAAAACCTCAAATCTATATTCTAAGTAGTCCACACAGTATGAGTATTATGTAACCCAGGTTAAAAATCTGCATTAAAAAAATAGTTTGTGTATTAAAAAAAACAAAGACGTTTGAGTTAAAAAACAGTTAAATTCATGGTGAAAAAATCAGTTCATTAAATACAATGTTTTGGTTAATGATTAAAAACAGATGTTTACCTGAAAGAAGAAATAGAATCGTAATAAAATAATTTATACAGAGCTTTAATTTGAAAGAGACGGGTTGGAGTCCCGGTTTGTCACCCAATCGGAAAACAAGCTCCACCCATTGACCCGATCGGAGCAGGTTCACTTCCTCTGAAGAGAGAGAGCAAGCACACATTGGACACGACACTCACGTTGGGACGGTAAAACACTAAAAGTGGATAAAACTCTGATAAAACTCGGAAAAAGAACCATCGGCGAAATCTCCCGGGACGACCTGGACCTGTGTGAGCGCAGTTGGAGGAACCGCTCGGGAAGAGAAACGCATTGGTGAGCGACCGTTCTGAAGTGCTAAATGCTAAATCGCTAATGCTAATGCCACAAGCTAACCATTAGCATAGGAGCTAACGTCGGAGCACTAGCTTCCGGTGCTGATCAGCGCGAGGGCAGACACCATACACTAGTGCTGAAGCACTGATCCAACATTTTAAAGGTCCCTATGAGACGTTTATTTGCACTTTTGTTTCACTTGTTACACTGAATTGTAATGTATTATGTGTGTGTTTAGCACTTTATCTGTGCATTCTAAGCACATATAGCCATATTTTACCAACTGTGCACATTACATATTTTTCCTTTCTTGATGATTTATTTGTTGTATCATGTGCTAAATACTATGTAAATGGTACAAAATGTTTTGAAACTGTTTATTTGAAGAAATTATTTTAATAACAATCTGATATTTTGAGTTACTTATTCTATTACTGAACATTGCAATATTATATTGCGACAGTAATTAAGTTAGCGATTATTCTCTATTGATATAGAGTTTACGTGAATTTAACCTGATATATGTACTATAATTAATTTTTTTGAGATCTGAGAAAATTAAAATGAATGTTCTGATCCTACTTATCATAGGTCAGGTTTTTTTTGATAGACCCAGTGAGAGTTGGACCTACCTGGATATTGGAGCCAGTCGAAGTTTGATGGCGAGCCAGACCTCGGAGGATACTTAGAGATACAACGCCGCGGAATCTGAATCCTTTTACACTTGTACACATACACACACGCCACCCACACAACAGTGAGGTGGGACTGATTTTCCACCTTTACGGTGTTGACTGAAAAAGTGACTGAAAAAGGTGAACTGAACTTTAGAAAAAAAGCACGCAGCTGCAAAACTTTATTTTTTTATTTTCTATACTTTCCTGGGTAAGACTTGTGATATTCTGTGCAATTAATGTGTTTTATCAATCCTTCCCATCCTGTAATAAATAGGGAAGCATCATTGTTTCTTAAAGAGAATATTGTGTTTGACTCATTCCTGTGTCATCGTTTGATCAATCCTAGGCTCCGTAGTCGATCTTAGAACTTCTGTTTCACTGGCCATTGAATCTAGACACTATCCCCTTTACTATTCCCTTTCCTTCTAAAAAGGGTTACATGTAAAAATAGTGCGAGCCAGCCAGGAGCCTAGTTCATTGCCAAACGATCACCTGGAACAGACTGTTTCATTTTTATTTCATAACACACATCGCTCGAAAATGGATATCATTGCTAATTTGGGCATCAAGGTTCTAAATGCAGTTTTAGTGTGTGGGTTGACAGAATCAGAAAAAGATGAAGAGATTCTTGACTTTTCGAATGATATGGTTCATTCAATAGGACTGTAAAGACAGATGATCCAACTACAGAGTTTCATACAAACCTGACAGTAGAGTATAACCGTGGCACTGCTGTACAAGCATTAGAACCTCTTTAGCCTTATACTCACCCACTGACAGGCAGTCCTGATATCACCTACTGTGTTCGAGCCCTGGCGAGTGTGTACACACAAAAGGTAGGCAATGATGTCACGCAAACTTACCTAGACAAGCTGAAGGGAATCGCCAAGCTCAGTGGAAAGGATTTTGAGGAGGTGTTAAAGGAGCTAATGTCACAGATAGAGGATTCTATCGAGGGTGCTGAATCCAGTGAGCATGTTACTTCCCCCCAACCCTCAAGGCAAGCTGAGCAGGCTGCAGAGCCCAGCCAGCATGTCATTCCATCACAGCTGTTGGTTGGTGCTTCCCCTCCCATTGAGTTTGGTCTCTTTGATATTAATCAGAGAACAAGCGGCTCCCTCCTTTAACTCAAAGATACCCATGACTCTGAGTCCCAGTGAGCTCAACCCACCTGAGGTGCAAAAGATAGTGGTGGAGCATGTTGTGAGGAGCGAAGACTGACCTTCACACCCTCACTCTACCCTGAGATTGAGAGGCTTCTCTGGGATGGTTCCTCGACCACACAGTGAGGTCGATTACGACACTTGGAGGTCCCATGTTGATTTGATGATGAAAGATGTTTCTGTCTCTGACCTTGAGAAAACTTGTAAAATCCCTGAAAGTCTTCTTGTTCCAGCGTCTGATGTTGTCAGGCATCTTGGTCCTGAAGCGTCGCCTGTGGCCTATCTGCAGTTGTTAGACTCCGCATTTGACACAGAAGACAGTTGAAGACAGGGAAGAACTGTTTGTGCAGTTCATGAACACATTTCAGGACTCTGGAGAAAAACCATCTACCTACCTGCAGCGCCTTCAGGTCGCCCCCCATGCTGTGCGTAGAGGAGGTGTCCCAGCACAGGACGTAGATAAACCCCTGCTCCGACAGTTTTGCAGGGGCTGTTGGGACAATGTCCTGCTTACCGATCTCCACCTAGAACACAAAAAGCAGAGCCCCCCATCATTTGCTGAGCTTTTAATGCTTTTCCACGATGCAATTCCACACTGAAGAGGATAGGCAAGAAGCCAAGGTCATGAGAATGAAACAACACTTGGGTACCACGAAACAGAAAGCTGTGTCCCACATGCAAACTGTGTGTAACTGTCAGTGAGACCCAAGCCGAGTCTGATACTAGTGGCATACATGAGCTAAGGAAACAAGTTGCAGACCTGAAAAGCCAGCTAACATCTCTCATGAAAAAGAAAAAGACAGCATCGTCCAAAGAAGAAACAGGGAAAATGACAGAAACACAAAAACCTAACCATGCAATCACAGAAACCAACCTACCCTTCCCATAGGGGTGCAACCTCCAAGCCTTGGTACTGCTTTCACTGTGGGGAGGATGGGCACATTGTTGCCACCTGTGAGTCGGATGCCAACCCTGCCCTGGTAGCAGCAATAAGAAAAGAACTGAGACAACGGCAGCAGTTGTGGGAGGCACAGAACACTTCTTCTCTCTTTTAAACTGAGCCCATTCCTGTTGCGGGATAGACAAGAACTGATATTAGCCCACCTGGTCCCACTGAACCCAAACTGAAAGTCACTGCCAAACAACGTGCTATGCTAAAGCAATCTTACACGAGAAGTCATTCCTTCAAGCTTCCTAAAGGCTTAGTAGGCACAAAGAGCACAGCATGGGTGGAAGTGGAAGGGAGCTCTACAACCTCCTCATTGGACATGGGTTCCCAGGTCACCACGGCCCCTCAGTCGTTCCATCAGCAACACCTTCCCGAACATGAAATCAAGCCGCTGTTCGACTTACTAGAAGTGCAAGGAGCCAACGGCCAGTGTGTACCTTACCTGGGATACATTGAGTTGAATGTCATTTTTCCCAAAGAGTTCTTGGGAGTGGAAATCGAGGTGCCAACACTCGCTTTGGTGGTTCCAGATGTTCATGCTGTTTTTGACTCACTTATGCTGATAGGTACCAACACGCTTGAAGTACTTTATGAGACATACTGTGAAACTGCTTCTGAGCGACCGCAGCCGGCAGCTCATGGCTACAAGGCAGTGCTCAAAGTCCTTGAGCTCAGGCAGCGTCAGAATAAGGATGGTAACCTTGGGCTGGTGAAGATGCACGGCAAGGGCCCCCAGTTGGTCCCAGTACTCTCCTGAGGCCTTGCCAGACAGCTTTGTGAACGAACAGCAGCACGGTGGCAGGGATGGAAGTCAAGGATAAGCAGCGAGCTGACCCCTGTCTCCGAGAGGTAATAGCACAAATGGAAAGTGGGGAAAAATTACCTCCAACAGTCAGAAAAGAACTTCCTGATATTCCCCTTCTTCTGAGGGAGTGGAATCGTCTCGAACTGCACAATGAAGTGCTATACAGGAAATGTCAAGACAATGGCAGAGTCACATATTAACTCGTCTTACCTGACGAGCTCCGGACTGTCATTCTGCAGAGCCTTCACAATGATATGGGCCACCTAGACATTGAACGTACTTTGGATTTGGTACGGACCAGATTTTTCTGGCCAAAGATGGCGGCTGATGTGGAAAGAAAGGTTAAGACCTGTGATTGGTGCATCCGCAGAAAAGCACAGCCAGAAAAGGCGGCACTGCTGGTGAACATAAAGTCCACCAGACCATTAGAGCTTGTCTGTATGGACTTCTTGTCTGTAGAGCCTGACAGAAATGATACGAAGGAATTTTGGTGATCACGGATCATTTTACGAAGTATGCAGTTGCCATCCCGCCACCAAATCAGAAAGCTCAGACCATCACCAGGTGCTTTGGGACAACTTCATGGTCCATTATGGAATCCCAGAGCGGCTGCATAATGACCAAGGACCTGACTTCGAGTCACGGACAATCAAAGAGCTCTGCAAAATTGCTGGAATCCATAAGATCCGTATGACTCTGTATCATCCCAGAGGGAATCCAGTTGAACGTTTTAACAGAACACTGCTGAGCATGTTGGGAACACTTGACAACAAGGATAAATCACAGTGGCGGAACTTTGTGAAACCACTAGTACACGCATACAACTGTACAAAGAATGATGTAACAGGGTTCACACCGTATGAACCCATGTTCGGTCATCAACCGAGACTACCTGTCGATCTGGCATTTGGGTTACCCTTGAAGGATGGTGAGTACAAGTCTCACTCACAGCACGTTCAAAGACTCAAGTCTCATCTGGAAGAGAGTTACAAGATAGCCACAGAAAATGGGGCAAAGACAGCAGCAAAGAACAAGGCAAGATTTCGACAGGCATGTCACTGCCTCTAAATTGGAGGCTGGGACGGTGTTGGTGAGAGCTGTCTGCCTGCAAACATAAGCTGACCGATAAGTGGGAGACAGATGTCTATGCGGTGATGAAGCAAGCTGGGGATCTTCCAGTCTACACCCTCAGACCAGAGAACAAGGAAGCCCCTTGCGGACCCTTCACAGAGATCTCTTACTTCCCTGTGGTTCTCTTCCACTGAGTGTTGCAAAGCCAGATTTGCCAAAACCACGCAGGCCACGAACACGAAAGTCTGTTGAACAGTTGATGTAAACGATCAGTGTGACTCTGAGGACGACATTCCATACGAATGGTTCAGAGAGCAGTCTGACAAAGAAATTACAAGGTTAACAACTGTCTATGAGATTCCTAGGCCAAACATCCACCCTGAGCCCTTTTACCCAAAGAACGAGGGGAGAAACCTGTCCGAACAACACATTACCTGTATTTTATGCTCCAGTCGGTGAAGATCACCTACCTGTTGATGCTCCAGTCGGTGAAGATCACTTACCTGTTGACTGCTCCAGTCGGTGAAGATCACTTACCTGTTGACGCTCCAGTCGGTGACGATCACTTACCTGTTGACACTCCAGTTGGTGACGATCACTTACCTGATAACCTATGTGGCGACTCGAGCAGCGCGGAAGCAGGAGACCTACCTGATGCTCTGCCTGCTGCTACTTCTCGCACAGTACCTGAAAAAGAAGCAAAGACCAAAGAACCATCAAGTGAGTACCTACCTACCAATGTCCCTGGATCCACTGGAGATGATCCTGCTGAAAAGGATGTCCCTGTTGAAAGAAAGGAAAGAGAGATTAATAATGGCTCAGGAGTCACCAGTGGTACTGACAGCACTGTACGACGTTCAACCAGAGACAGAGAAAGACCTGAACGACTGCAGTACTCATGCCTTGGCAGCCCACTGGTATCAGTTGTTCAATCTCTGTTTCAAGGCTTGAGCACGGCTCTTACAGATGTGCTACTGGAAGCCGAACAGACTAACCTGAACTCATCACAATGATCAATCATAATGATTAAAAACAGATGTTTACCTGAAAGAAGAAATAGAATCGTAATAAAATAATTTATACGGAGCTTTAATTTGAAAGAGACGGATTGGAGTCCCGTTTGTCACCCAATCAGAAAACAAGCCCCGCCCACTGACCCGATCGGAGCAGGTTCACTTCCTCTGAAGCTGCTGGAAGAGAGAGAGCAAGCACACATTGGACACGACACTCACGTTAGGACTTTACTATGTAAATAGTACAAAATGTTTTGAAACGGTCTATTTGAAGAAATTATTTTAATAACATAATTCTGATATTTTACAATTATACATTGATTGATTTCAATTCTATTATTGTGTCATGCACAAATAATGAGTGTGTATTTAAAAAAAGTTTACTGTTTGAAATTGTTGATTAAATATCTTGTTTTTGTTCTTGTTTTTGTATTCAATTAAATACAAGTTGAAAAGTATTTGCAAAACATTGCGTTCTGTTTTTATGTATGTTTTACAGTGTCCCAACTTTTTCTTGGTAAATTTGTGTAATAAATTAATTGTACAGTGTAAGCAGATTTATTAAAAACCGATATCAATCTATGGATTGATATCAAATGGACTCGAGCATGGATCAATGAATGCTGATCAAATGAGCTGGACTTTGGGATCAAGCGTCCATGCCCATGTCCCCTGTGTGAAAACACCCAAACAGCCTCGGGTATGGATCAACGAACCATGCCCCGGCATGGTATGAGAGGGTTCACACTTAGCAAAATACCTTGAATGATCACAGGGCTTTGAACTTAGATGAACCTAGGTTCAAAGTAAAAGTAAAATCAAAGTCAAGCTAATGTTTCACTTCACTTATGGGTTTACAATGAAGTTTTTATTCCATAATGGAGGTAAGATGTCTTATTGAGGTCTAGAAAAATAAAGTATGAAAGCTTTATGTTATCTTTATGGTGTCACTCTGTTCTGTCATGATTGGTTGGACTATTTGAATAAAAAAATTAAACACACGAGTGTAAGGCACTGTAAGATACTGTAATATTAGTAATAAGAAGATAAATGAGAAATGGCACATTATGTCATGCCACCTCTGTATTAGTCAGTGCCCCACTTGGGCCATCAAAGTCAAAATAAAAAAAAAAAAAAGTCTGCTAACTCCCCTACCAATGTGTGCAAACACTTATTTATTTAAGCTCTGAACTGCCACCCAATGGCACACCTGAGAACAGTGAGTCTCCTTTAAGACGCAGCCTTCAATTCTCAACTCACTGGAGAAACTCCAGAATGAATTCTACATCCAGTACCAGTATACTTGTATTTTCACTGTCTGGCTTCAGTGCAACAGCCAACTACAGAGTCACACTTTTCTCTCTCACTTTACTGTGTTATTGTCTCATTTTGTTGGTAAATGTGTCTCTGGTTGTGATCATAATACTGGATCCAAACCTACATGAACCCATGTACATTTTCTTGTGTTGTTTGTGCATCAATGGGCTTTATGGGGCTGCAGGATTTTACCCTAAATTCCTCACTGATCTTCTGTCTGATGTTCATATAATATCATATGCAGGGTGTCTTTTGCAAGTGTTTATTATTTACTCCAATGCCCTAACAGACTACTCTATTCTAGTTTTAATGGCCTATGACAGATATGTGGCTATATGTCGACCTCTGCAGTATCACTCTGTGATGTCTGTGCGAAGGATTGCTGTGTTAATCACTGTGGCCTGGATTGTACCTTTTTGTTGTGAGAGTATGGTTATCATTTTAACATCTAGGTTGAAATTATGTGGCTCCCACATAGACAAAATCTACTGTCAGAATTGGTCAGTTGTTAAACTTGCTTGTGGTTCGATGAGAGCAAACAACATTTTGGGATTTTTTATTATCTGTTTTTATTTTGGTCAAATTCTCCTCATTGCATGGTCATATGTGCGGCTTTTAAAATCAGCTTTAAAGTCCAAAGAGGGCAGGAGGAAGTTTGCACAGACATGTGTGCCACATTTATTATGCCTGATTAATGCCACAGCTTCTTTGCTTTTTGATGGTATGTACTCGAGGTATGGATCAGCATCTGTGCCACAGCATTTAAATAACTTCATGGCCATACAATTTCCCATAATCACACCTTTTGTAAACCCGACTATCTATGGACTGATCCTGACTAAAATTAGAAACAGAATAATATATTTGTGTATGTTGGCAGGTCAAAGATTCAAACTGACACTCAAGGTGTGATACATGTACGACTCAAATATTGCTGTGTTTTGAACAGGGGTGTTTTGTTGGTGTGCTCTCCAGAATTTTCTATTACTTAAACTAAGAAAAGTTCAAGAAAGCATTGTAATTTTCAGTATGAACAACCAAGAGGAGTGATATGCAACTTGTAATGCAAATCTGGCCCCCAGTAAAGTGCTGTGTGAATTTACAGGATGGATGAACAGATTTGTCTGTTTTGTATGATGGGACAAATTAAGGTGTTAAACACAGGGAAGACTGATCTCTGTGTGAAAAGTCAAAAGTTAAGCAGAAATGAAGACAGTTCTGATGACATAGTTCCCTATTACTTAAATTAAGAAAAAGGTTGAGACAGCATCATAATTTTCAGTGTGCACAACCAGCAGCAGTGATATGTAACCTGCAATGCAAACCTGGCCCCTGGTAGGGTGCTTGGTGGCCCTCCATCCATTTTCTAATTCACAGTGAGAGAAAAAACTGAATTCACAGGAAGAATGAACAGATATGTTTATGAATCATCTCAACACTTCTGTGATTAAATGATGGAAGAGGTTCCAGCTGTTTTTAATGTTGTATAAACTCTTTCAAATGTTGCCAAAGCATTTACAACTAAAATACAGTAGCAGTTATTAAATGCAGTAAATATCTGATTTATCTGTTCTGCCCTGCACCAAGTTCGTTTGAAAATAAATGAAAGATGCGTAACAGGCCTTGTGCTGTAATGTTTAATTTTATCTGATACATAACATCTTCATTAATGTGTTTATTAACTGGTCACTGGCCTCCTGTCATTTTGCAAAGTAAGTTGATCATTTCTGATCTACAGGATGCAGGTTCAGGCTGTGATGAATATAGCTAATTAACAGTAAATTCTGTAACACAGACCAAACACAGCTCAGAGACATAACCATGGCCTTAAAATATGTTGCCCCCAGAGTACTTGTGTTTAACATTGTGTACCTCATTGATATAAATTGGGAAGAAAACAGGAACAGTTAGACAATAATTCAACAGCACCACCAATTGAAGCCTACAAACTGACAATTTAAGTTTAATCAACTAATGTGGCTTTTGTTGTAACTGAGTATGTTAGGGCCCACACACATACCCACGTGGGCCACCCCAGTCAAAAAACATCTGGAAACGCCCCTGCCAGTGCCTACAAGTTTGAACTGCCACCCAATGACTCACCTGAGAACAGCGAGTCTCCTCTAAGACTCAGCGTTGAATTCTCAACTCACTGGAAAAACTCCAGAATGAATTCTACATCCAGTATCAGGAGCATTTCAGTTTTAAAAATGTTAGAAACTACATGACTGTGTGTAAAGTATTTAAGCTCACAGGAAGTTTAGTAAAACCTCAAATCTATATTCTAACTAGTCCACACAGGGATTTTGTAATGAGTATTATACATGTTTTGAAATGATTGATTGATTTCATTTCTATTATTGTGTCATGCACAAATAATGAGTGTGTATTTTTAAAAAAAAGTTTATCTGTTTGAAATTGTTGATTAAATATCTTGTTTATGTTCTTGTTTTTGTATTCAATTAAATACAAGTTGAAAAGTATTTGCAAAACATTGCGTTCTGTTTTTATGTATGTTTTACAGTGTCCCAACTTTTTCTTGGTAAATTTGTGTAATTAATTAATTGTACAGTGTAAGCAGATTTATTAAAAACCGATATCAATCTATGGATTGATATCAAATGGACTCGAGCATGGATCGATGAATGCTGATCAAATGAGCTGGACTTTGGGATCAAGCGTCCATGCCCATGTCCCCTGTGTGAAAACACCCAAACAGCCTCGGGTATGGATCAACAAACCATGCCCCGGCATGGTACGAGAGGCTTCACATTTAGCAAAATACCTTGAATGATCACAGGGCTTTGAACTTAGATGAACTTAGGTTCAAAGTAAAAGTAAAATCAAAGTCAAGCAGGTCAAAGATCCAAACTGACACTCAAGGTCTGATACATGTACGACTCAAATATCACTGAATTTTGAACAAACAGGGCTGTTTTGTTGGTGTACTCTCCAGAATTTTCTATTACTTAATCTAAGAAAAGTTCAAGAAAGTTTTTTAATTTTCAATGTGGGCAACCAACGGCTGTGATACACAACTTGTGGGCCTCCAGGCCAAATCTGGTCCGCAGTAGGATGATGAATTAAGGTGTTAAGAACAGAGAAGGCTGATCTCTGTGTGATGGACTTTCAGGCTGTGAAAAGTGCAGTAGGATCAGATGTTGAGCTCTGCAGGGAAAAACAACTTCCGCATTGTCCGTGCTAGTCGCAACTGCCGTAGGGCACCTTTTAATGCAGTTTTAATCCAGTTTTTAAGACACCTTTATTGACTGGCGTGGTAAACACAGCTGTTTTTAAAGTGTTTCTTTTAACTGGTCGATTGATTTTAGTCATCGGCGCGGAGGATTTTAAGTTTTATCCATCTCGCGGAGTCACCTGCCTGCTGTTAGCACCAGCTGTTTTTAGCCACGGTGCTAACCTGGACTTACCTCCGTGTGCTGGCACGGTGCTCAGTGTGGTTGTTCCCCGGCTCAGGCTGCAGGCATGCTGGCGGTGTGTGAGTCCTGCCTCCCCACCTTCTCCAAACTGAGGGAGAGCATCTCCGGGCTCCAGTCTGACCTCAAGGAGAGGAACAAAAATCTACTGGAGGCATCCGCTGTCGCCTCGACCCAGGCGAAACACATCGCCCGTCTTAAGTCCGAGGGACAGGGTCTGCGCGCTGGCCTGCTGGACCTCTCCACTGTCGCCACGTCCCAGGCGAAACGCATCGCCCTCCAGAAGGCATCTGGCGCTGGTGACCGGAGCACAACGGCCATGAATGACACCACCCTGCCGTGGACTGGTTCCATCACCACCGAAACAACAGCAACAGCACCGGCGGAGTCCCGCTGGCACCGCCAGGGAGCCAAGCCCAAAGGAGCGGCTACCTCCACCTTCTGCCTCCGCTCCGCGGAGTCGCAAGGTTTCATGGCCGAGGTCGGAGCAGGAGCACCGGTGAGCTCAACTCCGCTCAAACCGAGGGAACCCTGGTCGGTGGTGGCCAGGGGCGCTGGGGCTCGTCCATCTCCCCCTCCTCCGCCTCCAGATCTGCCACTGGACAACAGGTATAACATCCTAAGCCTGCAGGACTTCCCTCCCGTGGGAGCCTGTTCCAGCTCGCCTCCGGGTTCTGCCCGTCCAGCTGGCTCTCATCAGGCGAGGAACCGGGGTCCACTCACCCGGCCGGACCCCTCCCCATCATCCCGGGCAGGAGCAGCCACGGCCCGGCGCCACCATCCTCCCCGCCCCCGCCGCACCTCCAGGCGGTCAGAGGCGGTCACTCAGGCGCGGCGCACCCCCGCGGTGCTGGTGGTCGGGACCTCAATGGTCAGGCACGTGGTGGCGCACGACGGCCGGACCTTCTGTCACCCTGGTGCCCGTGTTACGGAGGTTACATCATCCGCCCTGCAGCTGAGCGCACAGCACCCCTCGGCCTCCACGCTGGTCCTGGAGGCTGGCATCAATGACCTCAAATTTCAGCAGTCAGAGGTCCTCAAGCGGGACTTCACCTCCCTAGTGGACCGCCTGCTGGACACGGGGAAGTGGCTAATTATCTCGGGCCCGCTTCCCCCACCTTGCTACGGTGACGTCATCACCAGCCGTCTTCGCCAGCTGCACCTGTGGCTGAAGGGATACTGCTTGGGCAACAGTATTCCCTTCGTGGACAATTTCGCTGCCTTTTTAAATAGACCCCATCTTTTTAAACGGGACGGTCTCCACCCAAACCAGGAGGGGTCTCGGCTTTTATCTGTTAATATTGACCTGACTGTCCGATCCTGCACCACATCCACCTCCTGACTCACAGTTAAAACACATGCACACAGACACTCTGCCCCTCACCTGCGCCCACCCCCGACACGCTGCACCATACATTCCTCTCCATCTCTACCCCCACTGCCATCAGAATCACAGGACATTCACTCCATTGATACCATCACTTCACATAGACTGAAACCCAGGACTGCTTTTAGACACAGCAGTGTTTTTAACGTCCCCTTGATGAGGCATGAAGAGCGCACGTCCGGCGCGGACATAAAAATGGCCGTGCTGAACGTGCGCTCTCTTTTAAGCAAATCTTTTATAGTAAACGATTTAATTTTAGATAAAAAACTAGATTGTATTCTCCTTACTGAGACATGGCTTGGCACTGATGCATGTGCTGTTCTCACAGAGGCTTGCCCACAAGATTTTAACTTTTTATTTTCTACAAGGGGGGGCAGGAAAGGAGGTGGAACTGCTTCAATCACAAGGACCACGATGTCGTCAAATGAAGTTTCTTTTAATAAATATTCATCATTTGAGCATCATGCCTTTGTTTTTAGCAGCCCTCCAATTTTATGCATAACAGCTTACAGACCACCCCAGTACTCCACCTCTTTTATCAGCCAATTTTCTGAACTTTTATCAATCATTCACACTATGTACAACAGAATTTTAATAACTGGTGATTTTAATCTACACATCAACAACACCTCGGACCCAGTGTCCAGAGAATTTTTAAATCTCCTTCACTGTTTGGATTTTAAACAACATGTCACGCAGCCGACCCACAGCAGAGGGCGCACCCTGGACCTGGTCATAACCTATGGCCTGTCAGTGGGTGTGCCCTCTGTTGTGGATCTGGCTGTGTCTGACCACTCTTGTGGTGTTTTTTAACATCACCAGTTTTAACCAGCGGGCGGCCTCTGTGAGAACGGTGAGGAAGCGCTACCTAACTCCTGAAGTGGCTGCAAATTTTATCCAGATTTTACAGAGCACTCCTGCAGAGATTTTACCAGCACCGTGTGATTTTATCATTGATGATTTTAATAACAAACTGAAGTCAACATTGGACTCAGTGGCTCCACTTTTAACAAAAACAGTGAAAACAAGATCCATACCACCGTGGAGAAATGAAGAAATTAAAAAACTGAAAAGAACCTGCAGGAGTGCTGAGAGGAGGTGGAGAAAATCCAAGCTGACAGTTCATAATGAAATATTTCGTCAACACCTCAAAACCTACAATAACACAGTCAAACAAGCAAGAACTTCTCATTTCAAAAAACTAACCTCTGACAATAAAAATAACCCCAAATTTCTATTCTCCACAATTGAGTTTTTAACCAATGGTAATTTTAACAGGTCTCCTATAACAACAACCGACACCCTTTGCGAGGCTTTTGCAGACCACTTCAGGAGTAAAATCGATGACATTAGATCCAGTCTTTTATCCCAACAAATTTTAACCACAAACACTCCTGGATCATTGTTTTCACCTGAGGAGACGCTGGAGAGTTTTGTCCTGGTTGATGCGAGGACACTTGGTCGAGTTTTCTCCCAAGTAAAGCCCACAACCTGCCTTTTAGATCCAATTCCCACACCGTTTTTTAAAACATTTTATGAATTCTTTGAGGAACAGCTTTTATATATGGTGAACTGCTCTCTTCAGACGGGTGTCTTCCCCACCTCCTTTAAAACGGCGGTGGTGAAGCCCCTTCTGAAGAAGAGCAATGTAGACCCCACCATTCTTAATAATTATCGGCCAGTATCCAACTTACCATTTTTAAGTAAAATTTTAGAAAAACTGGTTTTTAACCAAGTAAATTATTTTTTAAATACAAATAACGCTTTGGAGAAGTTTCAGTCTGGTTTTAGGATGAACCACAGCACAGAGACAGCCCTTTTAAAGATTTTAAATGACACCAGGTTAAACTTAGATAACCATAAACTCACAGTCTTGGTACTACTGGATCTAACCGCTGCCTTCGACACAGTAGACCATCACATTTTACTAAATAGATTGAGGAACCTGGTCGGACTGTCTGGCACTGTTTTAAACTGGTTCACCTCTTATCTCACAGACTGAAGCTTCTTTGTAAGTATGGATACTTGTTCCTCAAGAACACATAAGATTAAGTGTGGGGTTCCCCAGGGGTCAATTTTAGGCCCAATTCTTTTTAATCTCTATATGCTTCCCCTGGGGGATGTCATCAGGAGGCATGGCATCAGTTTTCACAGCTATGCCGATGATACACAGCTGTACATCGCTGTGTCTCCTGATGACTCAGGGCCAATTGATGCCCTTTTTAACTGTATTTTAGACATTAAGTCATGGATGGCAGAGAATTTCCTTCAGCTCAACCAGGACAAAACTGAGGTTCTAGTCATTGGTCCTGAAGGCCAGAGAGAGAAACTTTTACCTAAATTACAAAATTTTAAACCTTCACAATCTGTAAAAAATCTGGGTGTGATTTTTGACTCTGAGCTCAGTTTTATTCCACATATTAAAAACATAACAAAGGTAGGTTTTTACCACCTGAAGAATATAGCCAGAGTCCGCCCGTTTCTCTCTCAGGCCAGCACGGAGGTGCTGATGCATGCTTTTATCTCATGTAGGTTAGACTATTGTAATGCCCTGCTCTCTGGTCTTCCTAAAAAGAGTATCCATAACCTTCAATTGTTACAGAATTCAGCAGCACGAGTGCTGACGAGGACCAGAGGGCAGGGAGCACATCACACCAGTTTTAAAATCGCTGCATTGGCTCTCAGTCCGTTTCAGGATTGATTTTAAAGTTCTTTTATTAATTTTTAAATGTCTTAACGGTCTCGGGCCTTCTTATCTATCTGACCTACTTTTATTATATCAACCCTCACGGACCCTGAGGTCCTCTGGCACTGGCCTTTTAAGCATGCCACAAATTAGATCTAGAACACACGGGGAGGCGGCTTTTAGTTATTATGGTCCCCGACTGTGGAACAGCCTGCCGCAGAACCTCAGGGCCGCAGAGACTGTTGATGTTTTTAAGAAGAGGCTTAAGACTCACCTTTTTAATCTGGCTTTTAACTGATCTTCTACTATTTTAGTTTATCTTATTTATTTTACTTTAGCAAGCTTTTAATTAATCTCTTTTATTCATTTATTTAATTTTTGAGTATTTAAGATTAACTTTGGAATATTTTATCAATTTTACTGATTTTACGTTATTTTACCATATCCTTGTTTTTATGTGTTTTCTTCAGTTTTAGCTCCAGTGTCTCCTCGTGGGGGTCTTCCACACCGGGAGCGATGTCTGGCCTACCGGTGGGGGTGCTGTCCCGTGGAGGGCACTGGCCCGGGTGGCTGGTGGGCTCCGCACCTTGATGTGGGGCCTCCTGTCTGCCCTGGCCTGAGTGGTCTCCGCGGTGGTGCTCCCAGTGGTCACAGGCCGTGGTCGCTCTCGGTGT
This sequence comes from Lutjanus argentimaculatus, assembly GCA_034769285.1. NCBI lineage: Eukaryota > Metazoa > Chordata > Actinopteri > Lutjaniformes > Lutjanidae > Lutjanus > Lutjanus argentimaculatus. The sequence goes on along the minus strand of JAWZSL010000042.1, from coordinate 73,536 downwards.
GGTTGGCCCCCACATGTAGCGTTGACCTCACCTCATGCCTCGGTGCCCAGCCATGTCTCTTAGTGTTGGTCAGTGTGTGTGGGTGTGTGTGTAGGTGTGTGTGTGCCCATGTATGTATGTGCTTGTGTGTGTGGGTATGTATATATATGCTTTGTGTGTTTTATGTATTTATGTTAGGGTGGAGGGGTGGGTTTTTGGTCTCGGGATTTTTCTTTGTTGTTTTAGCCTCTGTGAGGCACTTTGTGTTACCACTGAGTATGAAAAGTGCCATATAAATAAATTTGAATTTGAATTTGAATTTGAAGAGGAGCAAAGTTATGCAGAAATGAGAATCATTCTGACCCTTGTGTAATCCATGCTAGAGGAGCTTAAATATGCTCTTCATTCTAGTAGGAATGTTTATGATTAATGTTTATGAATCATCTCAACACTTCTGTGATTAAATGATGGAAGAGGTTCCAGCTGTTTAATGTTGTAAAAACTCTTTCAAATGTTACCAAAGCATTTACAACTAAAATACTGTAGCAGTTATTAAATGCAGTAAAATGTCTGATTTATCTGTTCATTTAATTAATAAGTCAGCTGATTTGAAAATAAATGAAAGATGAGTAACAGGCCTTGTAATGTTTGATTTTATCTGATAGATAACATCTTCATTAATGTGTTTATTAACTGGTCACTGGCCTCCTGTCATTTTGCAGAGTAAGTTGATTATGTCTGATCTACAGGATGCAGGTTCAGGCTGTGATGAAAGTGTCGTGTTTTCAGATCAGATCATTTCATCATTAGAAATTTTAGAAATGACACAAATGTGTGAAGTGTTTTAAGCTCACAGCAAAGTCAGTAAAACCTACCTGGTATATTCTAAGTCGCCCCTTCAGGGATTTTGTGAGAATATTATGCATGGTTTTAAATGATAAACTAAGTTAACTATTTTATGTGTGTCACATTTCAAAAATCTAAACATAATCAGTACAACATCTGTCTGTTGTGGAGCATCGACACAATTCATGCTGTTTTCACAGAATATACAGGCAATTAATATGTTTCTAAAATGCTTAAACTTTTTCCTAACTCAAGCTTACCCAGTACCAAAGTTCAGGATCTGTCTTGTCTTATTTCTGCTTGTACATAGCATGCCAGAAATGAAACTCCGTTGTCCAAAACAGTAGATACAATAGAACGCATCTACTTATGCAACAACTGCTGCTCAAAAGCTACACTGAAACAGCTGATTAGCATGTTTCAGGGAATGGGTCACTGAAAGATTTAGAAATAGCTAATTAATAGTAAAGTCTGTAAAACAGACCAAAAAAGTTTTGACAACAAGAAGAAAAAACTAAGATTATAACGATTATAATGTTAACGTTATGGTGTTTGTTGTAACTGAGTATGTCAGGGCCCACACACATACACACTTGGGCCACCCCAGTCAAAAAAAAAGTCTGGAAATGCCCCTGCCAGCACCTACAAATACTTGTGGGAGAATACTTGTGTTATTTTTTTAAGCTGTGAACTGCCACCCAATGGCACACCTGAGGTCAGTGAGTCTCCTTTAAGACGCAGCCTTCACTTCTCAACTCACTGGAGAAACTCCAGAATGAATTCTACATCCAGCACCAGTGTACTTGTATTTTCACTGTCTGGCTTCAATGCAACAGCCATCTACAGAGTCACACTTTTCTCTCTCACTTTACTGTGTTTTTGTCTCATTTTGTTGGTAAATGTGTCTCTGGTTGTGATCATAATACTGGATTCAAACCTACATGAACCCATGTACATTTTCTTGTGTTGTTTGTGCATCAATGGGCTTTATGGGGCTGCAGGATTTTACCCAAATTCCTCACTGATCTTCTGTCTGATGTTCATATAATATCATATGCAGGGTGCCTTTTGCAAGTGTTTGTTATTTACACCAATGTACAAACAGACTACTCTATTCTAGTTCTAATGTCCTATGACAGATATGTGGCTATATGTCGACCTCTGCAGTATCACTCTGTGATGTCTGTGCGAAGGATTGCTGTGTTCATCACTGTGGCCTGGATTGTACCTTTTTGTTTTGATACTGTAACTATAATTTTAACATCTACACTAAAATTATGTGGATCCCACATAGACAAACTCTACTGTGAGAACTGGTCAATTGTTAAACTTGCTTGTGGATCGACGAGAGCGAACAACATTTGGGGAATGTTTGTTATCTGTTTTTATCTGGGTCATGTTCTCCTCATTGCATGGTCATATGTGTGGCTTTTAAAATCATCTTTAAAGTCAAAAGAGGGCAGGAGGAAGTTTACACAGACATGTGTGCCACATTTATTATGTCTGTTTAATGTCACAGTTGCTTTGCTGTTTGACACCATGTACTCGAGGTATGGATCAACATCTGTACCACAGAATTTAAAGAACTTCATGGCCATACAGTTTCTCGTAATCCCACCTATTATAAACCCGATTATTTATGGACTGATCCTGACAAAAATTAGACACAGAATAATACATTTGTGTATGTTGGCAGGTCAAAGATTCAAACTGACACTCAAGGTCTGATACATGTACGACTCAAATATCACTGAATTTTGAACAAACAGGGTTGTTTTGTTGGTTACTCTCTAGATTTTCTATTACTTAAACTAAGAAAAGTTCAAGAAAGCTTTTTAATTTTCAATGTGGGCAACCAATGGCTGTGATACGCAACTTGTGGGCCTCCAGGCCAAATCTGGTCTGCAGTAGGATGATGAATTAAGGTGTGTGTTTTAATTTTCAGTATGAACAGCTGTGATAGGGTGCTGTGTGAATTCACAGGATGGATGAACAGATATGTCTGTTTTGTATGATGGGATGAATTAAGGTGTTAAGAACAGAGAAGGCTGATCTCTGTGTGATGGACTTTCAGGCTGTGACAAGTGTAGTAGGATCAGATGTGGACAACTATTAGCTGAAAAGGAACAAAAGTTAAGCAGAGATGAAGACAATTCTGATGACATAAGTGTGTATTTTATACTAAAAGTGTTTAAATATGCTCTTCATTCTAGTAGGAATGTTTATGATTGTTTATGAATCATCTCAACAATGATGGAAGAGGTTCCAGCTGTTTAATATTGTATATACTTCAAACTATTTACAACTAAAATACAGTTACAGTTATTAAATGCAGTCAACATCAGATTTATCTGTCCTGCCCTGCACCAAGTTCATTTAGTTAATAAATCAGTTTATTTGAAGATAGATGAAAGATGAGCAATAACCCTTTGAATGTTGTTTCATTTTATCTGATAAACTACATCATTATTAATATTTGTTTGTTAAATTTCCCCTGATCTCATGTCACTTTTCAAAAGTGGCCTAAGCAGATTTATTAAAAGCTGATATCAATCTATGGATTATAATTCTAGAAAAAAAACTTAAATATAACATAAAATGAAAGCCTCAGAAAATGATATAAATTAACACTTTTTATACTCTCAAAATTACAACCATTAAACTCCCTCATACACATTTTTGTGTATATTTATATAAATATAAAAATAAACATATTATGAGTGTATCTTTCCAGTTTTTTTTTTCCAACTTCAGTTTGATCATAAAAATCATTTCTATGATAATTTTTTTAGGACTTTAACCCTTTAAATGCCAGTTTGTTAATAAGATGCCACTGTTTTGTAAAAATTAAAAAACAAACAAACAAACTAAAAATAATATACTAAATGGCAAGTGAATTTTTTTGTGGGTAATTATTGCTGTCTAGGCTATATCAGTGATTAGTAACAATATTGATTTTGATTCATTTTTATTTTTGATGCAGTATTAGATTTAAAGTAAAGAATCTCACCTATTGTCCATGTAAAATGGCCATTGTTTTTTGTTACTCCCATGACCCTTCAAAGTTTTACCTTCTAATAGCATATTACCTCATTACTTATGCTGGTTCCAAGAGGGCACACACTCTGACACAGTAGGTGGCGCTATGCACCTCACTGGTTTGCAATCTGCCAATAAACACAATGTTAAAGAACAGTATGCCTGCGTCATCAACTATACTGTTTGTGTCTTGGCCACAAAACAGAGAATACCAATTGCAAGATCTCAGATGTCATACAGTGGAGCTGAACTTTGTAATATGCCTGCTATTGTTTTTTTTATATTTTTAAAGTTATTTTATCAGGCATTTTTGCCTTTATTGGATAGGACAGCCAGAGAGTAGACAGGAAACAGGGCAGAGAGAGGGGATGACGCGCAGCAAAGGGCTGAAGGCAGGAGTTGAACCAGCGGCCGCTGCAGAGGACTAACCGCCTCCATACATGGGTCGGACGCTCTACCCACTGAGCTAAATGTCCGCCCATGCCTGCTATTGTTAATATTTTGAAAACGTTGTCATCAACAACCTTCTCGCCTGCCTTCCTGCATCTTCCTCTGTGGCCTTGCATCTCAAAGGATGAGATGCCCACACACACCGGTTATGAACGAGACAGGCGGCGTTGGAAGATGCCTTTGCTGCTGCTCTCACTGACAAAACTTCTGTGTTTTGGTCCAGTTGTTTCCACACCCAATGCGGACCATGCCCGCACATGCACAAACCATGCTCCAGACTACCTTTTCAAGCATGGATCGATGAACACTGATCAAATGAGCTGGACTTTGGGGTCATGTGTACTCAGATCTGTACCCAGGTCCAAATCAAATCCAAACAAACCAGGCCTTCCCAGGCTTTGTTTTAGCTTTCCTGCACAGTTGTACCTTTATGCTGCTGCAAGATGCAGTGTTTTTATTACTTGAATGATCACAGGGCTTTGAACTTAGATGAACTTAGGTTCAAAGTAAAAGTCAAATCAAAGTCAAACTAATGTTTCACTTCACTTATGGGTTTACAATGAGGTTTTTTTCCCATAATGGAGGTAAGATGTCTTATTGAGGACTTGAAGAATAAAGTAGGAAAACTTTGTTATCTTTATGGTGTCATTCTGTTCTGTCATGATCGGTTGGACTCTTTGAATAAAAATTTTAAACACAGGAGTGTAAGAAACTGTAAGATAATGTCATGCCACCTCTGCATTAGTCAGTGCCCCACTTGGGCCATCAAAGTAAAAAAAAAAGAAAGTCTGCAAACTCCCCTACCAGTGCGTACAAATATTTATTTAAGCTCTGAACTGCCACCCAATGGCACACCTGAGATCAGTGAGTCTCCTCTAAGACGCAGCCTTCACTTCTCAACTCACTGGAGAAACTCCAGAATGAATTCTACATCCAGTACCAGTATACTTGTATTTTCACTGTCTGGCTTCAGTGCAACAGCCAACTACAGAGTCACACTTTTCTCTCTCACTTTACTGTGTTTTTGTCTCATTTTGTTGGTAAATGTGTCTCTGGTTGTGATCATAATACTGGATTCAAACCTACATGAACCCATGTACATTTTCTTGTGTTGTGTGTGCATCAATGGGCTTTATGGGGCTGCAGGATTTTACCCTAAATTCCTCACTGATCTTCTGTCTGATGTTCATATAATATCATATGCAGGGTGTCTTTTGCAAGTGTTTGTTATTTACTCCAATGTCCAAACAGACTACTCTCTTCTAGTTCTAATGGCCTATGACAGATATGTGGCTATATGTCGACCTCTGCAGTATCACTCTGTGATGTCTGTGCAAAGGATTGCTGTGTTAATCACTGTGGCCTGGATTGTACCTTTTTGTTGTGAGACTATAGCTATAATTTTAACATCAATGCTGAAATTATGTGGCTCCCACATCGACAAACTCTACTGTGACAACTGGTCAATTGTTAAACTTGCTTGTGGATCCACGAGAGCAAACGATATTTTGGGATTGTGTTTTACCTGTTATTATCTCGGTCATGTTCTCCTCATTGCATGGTCATATGTGTGGCTTTTAAAGTTAGCTTCAAATTCAAAAGAGGGCAGGAGGAAGTTTGCACAGACATGTGTGCCACATTTATTATGTCTGATTAATGCCACAGCTTCTTTGCTTTTTGATGTTATGTACTCGAGGTATGGATCAGCATCTGTACCACAGAATTTAAAGAACTTCATGGCCATACAATTCCCCATAATCACACCTTTTGTAAACCCGACTATCTATGGACTGATCCTGACTAAAATTAGAAAGAGAATAATATATTTGTGTATGTTGGCAGGTCAACGATTCAAACTGACACTCAAGGTCTGATACATGTACGACTCAAATATCACTGTATTTTGAACAAACAGGGTTGTTTTGTTGGTGTACTCTCCAGAGTTCTCTATTGCACAACCGACAGCAGTGATATGCAACTTGCAACGCAAACCTGGCCCCTGGTAGGGTGCTTGGTGGCCCTCCATCCATTTTCTAATTCACAGTGAAAGAAAAAACTAAATTCACAGGAAGAATGAACAGATATGTTTATGAATCATCTCAACACTTCTGTGATTAAATGATGGAAGAGGTTCCAGCTGTTTAATGTTGTGTAAACTCTTTCAAATGTTACCAAAGCATTTACAACTGAAATACAGTAGCAGTTATTAAATGCAGTAAATATCTGATTTATCTGTTCTGCCCTGCACCAAGTTCATTTGAAAATAAATGAAAGATGAGTAACAGGCCTTGTAATGTTTGATTTTATCTGATACATAACATCTTCATTAATGTGTTTATTAACTGGTCACTGGCCTCCTGTCATTTTGCAAAGTAAGTTGATCATTTCTGATCTACAGGATGCAGGTTCAGGCTGTGATGAAAGTGTCGTTAAGATTTAGAAATAGCTAATTAACAGTTAATTCTGTAACACAGACCAAACACAGCTCAGAGAGATAACCATGGCCTTAAAATATGTTGAACCCAGAGTACTTGTGTTTAACATTGTGTACCTCATTGATATAAATGGGGAAGAAAACAGGAACATTTAGACAAGAGTTCACAGCACCACCAACTGAAGCTTACAAAATGACAATTTAAGTTTAATCAACTAATGTGGCTTTTGTTGTAACTGAGTATGTTAGGGCCCACACACATACCCACGTGGGCCACCCCAGTCAAAAAAACACCTGGAAATGCCCCTGCTGGCTTCAGTGCAACAGCCAACTACAGAGTCACACTTTTCTCTCTCACTTTACTGTGTTTTTGTCTCATTTTGTTGGTAAATGTGTCTCTGGTTGTGATCATAATACTGGATTCAAACCTACATGAACCCATGTACATTTTCTTGTGTTGTTTGTGCATCAATGGACTTTATGGGGCTGCAGGTTTTTACCCTAAATTCCTCGCTGATCTTCTGTCTGATGTTCATATAATATCATATGCAGGGTGTCTTTTGCAAGTGTTTGTTATTTACTCTAATGTCAAAACAGACTACTCTATTCTAGTTCTAATGGCCTATGACAGATATGTGGCTATATGTCGACCTCTGCAGTATCACTCTGTGATGTCTGTGCGAGGGATTGCTGTGTTAATCACTGTGGCCTGGCTTGTACCTTTTTGTTTTGAGACTATAGGTATAATTTTAACATTAATGCTGAAATTATGTGGCTCCCACATCGACAAACTCTACTGTGAGAACTGGTCAGTTGTTAAACTTGCTTGTGGATCAAAGAGAGCAAACAACATTTGGGGAATGTTTGTTATCTGTTTTTATCTCGGTCACGTTCTCCTCATTGCATGGTCATATGTGTGGCTTTTAAAATCAGCTTTAAAGTCAAAAGAGGGCAGGAGGAAGTTTACACAAACATGTGTGCCACATTTATTATGTCTGTTTAATGTCACAGTTGCTTTGCTGTTTGACACCATGTACTCGAGGTATGGATCAACATCTGTACCACAGAATTTAAAGAACTTCATGGCCATACAGTTTCTTGTAATCCCACCTATTGTAAACCCGATTATTTATGGACTGATCCTGACTAAAATTAGACACAGAATCATACATTTGTGTATGTTGGCAGGTCAAAGATCCAAACTGACACTCAAGGTGTGATACATGTACGACTGAAATATCACTGAATTTTGAACAAACAGGGTTGTTTTGTTGGTGTACTCTCCAGAGTTTTCTATTACTTAAACTAAGAAAAGTTCAAGAAAGCATTTTAATTTTCAGTACAAACAACCAACAGGAGTGATATGCAACTTGAAACGCAAATCTGGCCCCCAGTAAAGTGCTGTGTGAATTCACAGGATGGATGAACAGATTTGTCTGTTTTGTATGATGGGATGAATTAAGGTGTTAAGAACGGAGAAGGCTGATCTCTGTGTGATGGACTTTCAGGCTGTGAAAAGTGCAGTAGGATCAGATATGGACAACTATTAGCTGAAAAGGAACAAAAGTTAAGCAGAGATGAAGACAATTCTGATTACATGAGTGTGTATTTTAAACTCAAAGTGCTTAAATATGCTCTTCATTCTAGTAGGAATGTTTATGATTAATGTTTATGAATCATCTCAACACTTCTGTCATTAAATGATGGAAGAGGTTCCAGCTGTTTAATGTTGTAAAAACTCTTTCAAATGTTACCAAAGCATTTACAACTGAAATACTGTAGCAGTTATTAAATGCAGTAAAATATCTGATTTATCTGTTCATTTAGTTAATGAGTCAGCTGATTTGAAAATAAATGAAAGATGAGTAACAGGCCTTGTAATGTTTGATTTTATCTGATACATAACATCTTCATTAATGTGTTTATTAACTGGTCACTGGCCTCCTGTCATTTTGCAAAGTAAGTTGATCATTTCTGATCTACAGGATGCAGGTTCAGGCTGTGATGAAAGTGTCGTGTTTTCAGATCAGATCATTTCATCATTAGAAATTTTAGAAACGACACAAATGTGTGAAGTGTTTTAAACTCACAGCAAAGTCAGTAAAACCTACCTGGTATATTCTAAGTCGCCCCTTCAGGCATTTTTAAAGAATATTATGCATGGTTTGAAATTGTAAACTGAGTCAACTCTTTTTCATGTGTGTCACATTTCAAAACTCTAAACATAATTAGTACAACATCTGTCTTTTGTGGTCCATGCGATTAAACACAATTCATGCTGTTTTCACAGAAAATACAGTCAATTAACATGTTTCTAAAATACCTACATTTTATCTGCACACAAGCTTACCCAATACCAAAGTTGAGGATCTTTCTTGACTTATTTTTGCTTTTGCATAGCATCCCAGAAATGAAACTCCAAAGTCCAAAGAAGTAGATATACACATCTATCCCATATAGAAAAACTTTACTGTGAGAACTGGTCGATCCTTAAACTTTCCTGCAATTCAGTAACAACAAATAATATTGTTGGATTTATCGTCATACTTTTCTATTTCGGGCATGACCTTTTCATTGTGTGCTCATACGTGCAGTTGATAAAACTGGCTTTAAAGTCAAGAGAGGGGAGGAGGAAGTTTATGCAGACATGTTTGCAGCATTTGATGTGTTTGCTTAATGTTTCGGTCGCTCTGCTGTTCGACCTCATGTACGCTCGATATGGGACGAGCTCAGTGTCACAGAGTGTAAAGAACTTCATGGCCGTACAGTTTCTCATGATTCCACCTATTCTCAACCCTGTTATTTATGGACTTAAACTGACTCAAGTTCGCAACAGCTTTTTAAGTTTGTGCACAGACAACAAACAGGTTAAAGGATTAGGCTGATGATGAAACTGTGCTTTGAGGTTGGATAATCAGGTTCAGATAATATAGGAAAGGCCTGACCTCTATTTTTGCATCCAGAAATTGGTCATTGGATAGAAAAAAACACATGTGGAGTCAGATATGAACTCTTCAGAGAGGAGGTGACTAAACTTCGAGATCATTCTAGGCTGTATTTTGTGGTGATGTTGATTTGTATTATTGAAAGGTGTTTCTAATACTGGTTTGACCCCAATTCACTGGTATTCTTAGTAATAAAACCCTATGGATAATTTTGCAGTTATCACATTTAACAGAGCTCGTAAGGTTGTTTCCTTTTTAGTTTAAGAAAAAAAAAAAACAACAACAAAAAATATGACATTCTTAAAACCACTGCCTTACACCGTTAACGACAACAGCAGAACATGTAAATATGTTTTATTCATTTTCAAAGTAGTAGTATTCGGCCCCAACCGACACAGCCTCAAGATACATGATTTGAGAAATCATATTTAGATCCTTTTGGTTGTAAAGTCTAGAAGACCCACACGATTCAATAACTTTATCCCCACTCAAGTTAGCAGAGGGCTGAACAGGAAGTTAGCCACTCGGCTGAATGGGCGAGGAAGCATATGCGGAAGCTCCGACATGGAAGTTGGCATCATGTGCCACTGAGCAGCTCTCATGGGAATGAATGAGGCCCAGCTCCAACACTGTATCCACTTTTTCTTTCTTTACATCTGTGGTCTGCACCATTAGCGTCACCATTTCCTGGTCCATAATGATCATGTGACTACTTGCAAACCTGTACACCACACAACCTATTGGCGACCATTTTGTACTTGCCCTGATGAAGGCCTTGATGGCTGAAATGTGTAGTCATGTTTTTAACTGTTAAATAGCCATGAGCTAATAAAGGGTTTTTAAAATGTTACCATCCTGAGAGCCTCAGATTTCTTCAACAAGTTGAACTGCAGCTGCAACTGATGAGCACCAGAGGGACTTTTTTTATACACGTGAGCAGCACTCCATACAGATGGTTTTGTGACTGAGTAAAGGAAAGTAATCAAGTTACATTACTTTATTATTGTGATACCTGGATTAAGTCTCTGACTACATTTTCAAATAATTAATTCAAGTAATTAGTAAATGTTAATAAACAGAACACCCTCTGCACAGCCAGTCTCTGAGACCAGTTGCTGGATGGTCGCAGGAACATCTCTGGTAAAATCATCAACATAAACCACCGCACACTGAACTGAGTTGCTGTGATTTTATTAGGAGCAAACAAAGCATTGAGCGAACCTGAAGAAGCCACAAAATGCATTGTTCGCTCCTAATAAAATCACAGTAACTCAGTTCAGTGTGCAGTGGTTTATGTTGATGATTATTAAATGTACTGGAATACATTTCAACGATGGAACAATTTCTTTTTAAGGACTTAATGAATGAAGTGTGTTTTATACGTTATTTGTCTGGTGCCTCTGTGTTGTGTTGTGACTGGGAGGACTATTTATCTTTTACATAAAAAATTTAGACACAGGAATGTAAGAAACTGTAAGACATTTTAAGGCACACAGGTATATGCCACCCCTGCATAAGTCAGTGCCCCACTTGGGCCACCCCAGTCAAAAAAGTCTGGATCCGCCCCTGCCAGCACCTGCAAATGCTTATTTATTCAATCTCTGAACTGCCAGCCAATGGCACACCTGTAATAGAGAAGAGTGAGTCTCTCCTTAGATCCAGCTAACTCCAGAATGAATTCTACATCCAGTACCAGTGTACTTTTATTTTCACTGTCTGGCTTCAGTGCAACAGCCAACTACAGAGTCACACTTTTCTCTCTCACTTTACTGTGTTATTGTCTCATTTTGTTGGTAAATGTGTCTCTGGTTGTGATCATAATACTGGATTCAAACCTACATGAACCCATGTACATTTTCTTGTGTTGTTTGTGCATCAATGGACTTTATGGGGCTGCAGGATTTTACCCTAAATTCCTCACTGATCTTCTGTCTGATGTTCATATAATATCATATGCAGCATGTCTTCTGCAAGTGTTTGTTATTTACTCTAATGTCCAAACAGACTACTCTCTTCTAGTTCTAATGTCCTATGACAGATATGTGGCTATATGTCGACCTCTGCAGTATCACTCTGTGATGTCTGTGCAAGGGATTGCTGTGTTAATCACTGTGGCCTGGATTGTTCCTTTTTGTTTTGAGACTATAGCTATAATTTCAACATTAATGCTGAAATTATGTGGCTCCCACATAGACAAACTCTACTGTGAGAACTGGTCAATTGTTAAACTTGCTTGTGGATCGACGAGAGCAAACAATATTTTGGGATTTTTTATGATCTGTTTTTATCTCGGTCATGTTCTCCTCATTGCATGGTCATATGTGTGGCTTTTAAAATCAGCTTTAAAGTCAAAAGAGGGCAGGAGGAAGTTTACACAAACATGTGTGCCACATTTATTATGTCTGATTAATGTCACAGCTGCTTTGCTGTTTGACACCATGTACACAAGGTATGGATCAACATCTGTACCACAGAATTTAAAGAACTTCATGGCCATACAGTTTCTTGTAATCCCACCTATTATAAACCCGATTATTTATGGACTGATCCTGACTAAAATTAGAAACAGAATCATACATTTGTGTATGTTGGCAGGTCAAAGATTCAAACTGACACTCAAGGTCTGATACATGTACGACTCAAATATCACTGTATTTTGAACAAACAGGGTTGTTTTGTTGGTGTACTCTCCAGAGTTTTCTATTACTTAAACTAAGAAAAGTTCAAGAAAGCTTTTTAATTTTCATTGTGGGCAACCAACGGCTGTGATACACAACTTGTGGGCCTCCAGGCCAAATCTGGTCCGCAGTAGGATGATGAATTAAGGTGTGTGTTTTAATTTTCAGTATGAACAGCTGTGATAGGGTGCTGTGTGAATTCACAGGATGGATGAACAGATATGTCTGTTTTGTATGATGGGACAAATTAAGGTGTTAAGAACAGAGAAGGCTGATCTCTGTGTGATGGACTTTCAGGCTGTGAAAAGTGCAGTAGGATCAGATGTTGAGCTCTGCAGGGAAAAACAACTATTAGCTGAAGAGGAGCAAAGTTATGCAGAAATGAGAATCATTCTGACCCTTGTGTAATCCATGCTAGAGGAGCTTAAATATGCTCTTCATTCTAGTAGGAATGTTTATGATTAATGTTTATGAATCATTTCAACACTTCTGTGATTAAATGATGGAAGAGGTTCCAGCTGTTTAATGTTGTAAAAACTCTTTCAAATGTTACCAAAGCATTTACAACTAAAATACTGTAGCAGTTATTAAATGCAGTAAATATCTGATTTATCTGTTCATTTAGTTAATAAATCAGTTAATTTGAAAACAATTGAAAGATGAGTAACAGGCCTTGTAATGTTTGATTTTATCTGATACATAACATCTTCATTAATGTGTTTATTAACTGGTCACTGGCCTCCTGTCATTTTGCAAAGTAAGTTGATTATGTCTGATCTACAGGTTGCAGGTTCAGGCTGTGATGAAAGTGTCGTGTTTTCAGATCAGATCATTTCATCATTAGAAATTTTAGAAATGACACAAATGTGTGAAGTGTTTTATACTCACAGCAAAGTCAGTAAAACCTACCTGGTATATTCTAAGTCGCCCCTTCAGGGATTTTGTGAGAATATTATGCATGGCTTGAAATAATAAACCAAGTTAACTACTTTTTGTAGTTAGTAGTAAACATAATCAGTACAACATCTGTCTGTTGTGGAGCATCGACACAATTCATGCTGTTTTCACAGAATATACAGGCAATTAATATGTTTCTAAAATGCTTAAACTTTTTCCTAACTCAAGCTTACCCAGTACCAAAGTTCAGGATCTGTCTTGTCTTATTTCTGCTTGTACATAGCATGCCAGAAATTAAACTCCATTGTCCAAAACAGTAGATACAATAGAACGCATCTACTTATGCAACAACTGCTGCTCAAAAGCTACACTGAAACAGCTGATTAGCATGTTTCAGGGAATGGGTCACTGAAAGATTTAGAAATAGCTAATTAATAGTAAATTCTGTAAAACAGACCAAAAAAGTTTTGACAACAAGAAGAAAAAACTAAGATTATAACGATTATAATGTTAACGTTATGGTGTTTGTTGTAACTGAGTATGTCAGGGCCCACACACATACACACTTGGGCCACCCCAGTCAAAAAAAAGTCTGGAAATGCCCCTGCCAGCACCTACAAATACCTGTGGGAGAATACTTGTGTTATTTTTTTAAGCTGTGAACTGCCACCCAATGGCACACCTGAGATCAGTGAGTCTCCTCTAAGACGCAGCCTTCACTTCTCAACTCACTGGAGAAACTCCAGAATGAATTCTACATCCAGTACCAGTGTACTTGTATTTTCACTGTCTGGCTTCAGTGCAACAGCCAACTACAGAGTCACACTTTTCTCTCTCACTTTACTGTGTTTTTGTCTCATTTTGTTGGTAAATGTGTCTCTGGTTGTGATCATAATACTGGATCCAAACCTACATGAACCCATGTACATTTTCTTGTGTTGTTTGTGCATCAATGGACTTTATGGGGCTGCAGGATTTTACCCAAAATTCCTCGCTGATCTTCTGTCTGATGTTCATATAATATCATATGCAGGGTGTCTTTTGCAAGTGTTTGTTATTTACTCTAATGTCAAAACAGACTACTCTCTTCTAGTTCTAATGGCCTATGACAGATATGTGGCTATATGTCAACCTCTGCAGTATCACTCTGTGATGTCTGTGCGAGGGATTGCTGTGTTAGTCAGTGTGGCCTGGCTTGTTCCTCTGTGTTGTGAGAGTTCAATCAGTATTTTAACATCCACGCTGAAATTATGTGGCTCCCACATAGACAAACTCTACTGTGAGAACTGGTCAATTGTTAAACTTGCTTGTGGATCGACGAGAGCAAATAACATTTGGGGAATGTTTGTTATCTGTTTTTATATCGGTCATGTTCTCCTCATTGCATGGTCATATGTGTGGCTTTTAAAATCAGCTTTAAAGTCAAAAGAGGGCAGGAGGAAGTTTACACAGACATGTGTGCCACATTTATTATGTCTGTTTAATGTCACAGTTGCTTTGCTGTTTGACACCATGAACTCGAGGTATGGATCAACATCTGTACCACAGAATTTAAAGAACTTCATGGCCGTGGAATTTCTCATAATCCCACCTATTGTAAACCCGATTGTTTATGGACTGATCCTGACAAAAATTAGACACAGAATAATACATTTGTGTATGTTGGCAGGTCAAAGATTGAAACTGACACTCAAGGTCTGATACATGTACGACTCAAATATCACTGAATTTTGAACAAACAGGGTTGTTTTGTTGGTGTACTCTCCAGAATTTTCTATTACTTAATCTAAGAAAAACTCAAGAAAGCTTTTTAATTTTGAGTATGAACAGCTGTGATAGTGTGCTGTGTGAATTCACAGGAAGGATGAACAGATATGTCTGTTTTGTATGATGGGACAAATTAAGGTGTTAAACACAGAGAAGGCTGATCTCTGTGTGATGGACTTTCAGGCTGTGAAAAGTGCAGTAGGATCAGATGTTGACTTATGCAGAGGAAGACAACTATTAATTAAAGAGAAACTTAAGTTATACTCAAAGAAGGATAATCCTGACCCCATAAATGTGTATGTGTGCTATCCCTACAGGGATTCTGTAAGAATATTATGCATCACTTGAAATTATAAACTAAGTGAACTCTTTTTCATATGAGTCACATTTCCACCCTCTAAACACAATTAGTATAACATATGTCTGTTGTGGACCATCAACACAATTCATGCTGTTTTCACAGAATATACAGTCAATTAATATGTTTCTAAAATCCTTAAATTTTCTCTGCATACAAGCTTACCCACTACCAAGTTTAGGGCCTTTCTTGACTCATTTCAGTAACAGTAACAGTAGATATAGTACAATACATCTACTTTTACAACAACTGCTTCTCAAAAGCTACACTGAAACAGCTGAGAAGTATGTTTGAGTGGAAGGATGATTGAAACAATGAGAAAAAGCTTATTTACAGGGAATTCATTAAAATGGACCGTTCACAGCTGAGTCTTATCTCATTCAAAGACATAGCAATAGACTTAAAATATTTTGGACTCAAAGTACATTTGTTTTCGAATCCCCGAGCCGGCAGGGCCTTTCTGTGTGGAGTCTGCATGTTCTCCTCGTGTCTGCGTGGGTTCTCTCCGGGTACTCTGGCTTCCTCCCACAGTCCAAAGACATGCAGCATAACAGGTTAATTGGTGACTCTAAATTGCCCGTAGGTGTGAATGTGAGAGTGCGTGGTTGTCTGTCTCTGTGTGTCAACCCTGTGATGAACTGGCGACTTGTCCAGAGTGTACCGCACCTCTCGCCCAATGTCAGCTGGGATAGGCTCGAGCCCCCCGCGACCCTCACGGATAAGCGGTTACAGAAAATGAATGAATGAGTACATTTGTTTACATCTCAACCATTGTGTATCTCATTGATATAAATGGGGAAGACAAAATAGGAACAGTTACACATAGGGATGGGAACTGATAAGATTTTTACGATTCCATTTTTGATTCTGCTTAACGATTCGGTTCTTTATCGATTCTCTTATTGATTCTCATTTGGAAAAAAGGAGAAAAACTGGTTGGATCATTTTTAGGATCAGCAAAAAAGAAAAAATGTTGGGATTAGGGTTGAATTATTTTAAAAATGCAGTTGGCTTTGATCTCTGTCTCTCACCATAGTTATATAATGTAATAATAATGATGATAGTAATGATAATGGTAATAATATTAAAAACTTCAAACTTATACAGTAGTGTTCTATGTATATACTAGATCATTATACACTGCACAGTATAATACACAACTACGCTCTGTAGTCTGGCTCAATGTCCCGCCTACAGCACATCTGATTGGTTAGAAGTTACGGGTAATCAATCAGCACAGACACACTGTGTCACAGACAGGGTGAGACAGAGCTGCATCGGTGAGCAGGGAGGAGCTGAGTAGAAGTTAAGACAGCTGATATCGCCAGAGTTTCAATAATCATCACAGTCTTATGATCTGTTTCTTTGACGGCAGCATAGTTACATCAGTGAAAAAAGTCATGGTCTGGATTTCACTCAAGGCGATGTGACAGATTTTAAATCAGTCGCTCTTCGCAGAGATGTGCTGCACACAGCAGCATCTGTCCTGTCTTTTCACTGCAACTCTGCATTGAGATTTCGGTTATTATAACTTATACAAAAGTAACAGTGACAATAAAACTATGATGCTCACACGTAGTCCGCGAATCACATGCGTGCCGAACCGTGGAGGGCGATCCGTACGGTGACGTCATTCGCGCCCACTGGAATCGATAAGGAATTGAAACACTGGGAACCGGTTCTCAACAAGAACTGGTTTTCGATTCCCATCCCTAGTTACACAAGAATTCAACAGCACCACCAACTGAAGCCTACAAAATTACAACTAACATTTAATCAACTAAAAATCTATTTTAAAAAAAGTTTTACCAAATAACTAGATTTATAATGTTTACAAATGGATTTGTAGCAAGTGAGCATGCTAGGGCCCACACACATGCACACTCGGGCTACCCTGCTCTGGTTTGTGGTAGATGGACCCAAATGCATGACACAGATGAGACACAACTCAGGGGTGGTGAATATTAAACAATGTTTATTGCAAGGGTGAAAGGGAAATGGAGGTGGAAGGAGTCAATGGGCTAAGGCAAGGGGAAGTGCAAAATGGCTGAGTTACTGGAGCTGGAGATGGCTGAGAGATAGTGGGTTGAAAATAGGCAGGCAGGATTGCAGGTAGGGAGGTGAGCATTGTCCTGAGGCACAGGGGGAACAGCACCAATAACATGGAGGTAACATAAGGAATAATAGCAGATTTTGCAAAATTGCAGACTGAGTGAAACGGCACTAGAACTGTGGAAACCAGTGTTGATAAAGTGGATGACTGACGAGGTGCAGGTGAGCTGACCGGCGGTGGTGATGAGATGATTGCTGCCAGGTGAGGATGGAGCAGAGCCGGGGAGGAGCCAGGAGACTGGCGAGGGAACACCTTGTCCACTAGACAAAGTCAGACAAAAGGTGCGTTTGAGATGAGCTTCACCTTGCCTGGAGATTAGACGAGATCAGGCGGCCGTAGCAGGAGGTGGTGACAAAAAGTTGCAGTCAAATCGGACAGTTTCGAGGGGAGTTTAGAGAAGATACAGGAAGACGCGCTAACAACCTGGTAGATCGCCTGTAGCCCACCTATAGTCTGCAGACCACATTCATAGCTGAAGAAATAAAGTACATTCTTCATCGCTGATTGAAGTTGAAATAGAAGACATCCCCCTACTGTCACATGATCCTCTGTTCTTGTATTTGTATTGTTATTATCAGCCACAAAATATATGCTAGTTATCTGATTAAAACTTCATTGCACAACATAAGACTAATGTGTCCAGCGTTAAATATTACAATTTCACAGAAAATTTGTATTTTATACAACACGTGGTGTTTGTTGTCAAAATTATGAGCCAATCGCAGCCAGACAGCTTGTTGATCAGGTGACAGCCAGGTGGAGAGCAACTGCGCCGCCTGGCTTCAAAAACTGTGGCTGCCATGATTGTTGCCCACGTGTACATGACGTCAGAGCTCAAGTCAGTCAGAGATCAAGTTGGACACAAATCTAACTGGCATGCATTGTACGGCGATCACCGGTGATCGATTCTGTGCAGGCCTGGCTCATTTCGAAAGCACCTAAAACCAGACAAGAGACACAAGGGGAGAGGGGAAAACAGAGGAAATCACTGGGAGATAACAGGAAGCACTGCCATGGTAATGACACACCCCAGTCAAAAAAGTCTGGGAACGCCCCTCCTATTGCCTACAAGTACTTGTCGGAGAATACTTGTGTTATTCCTTTTAATGCTGAACTGCCACCCAATGGCACACCTGAGAACAGTGAGTCTCCTCTGACATCCAGCCTTCACTTCTCAACTCACTGGAGAAACTCCAGAATGAATTCTACATCCAGTACCAGTATACTTGTATTTTCACTGTCTGGCTTCAGTGCAACAGCCAACTACAGAGTCACACTTTTCTCTCTCACTTTACTGTGTTTTTGTCTCATTTTGTTGGTAAATGTGTCTCTGGTTGTGATCATAATACTGGATTCAAACCTACATGAACCCATGTATATTTTCTTGTGTTGTTTGTGCATCAATGGACTTTATGGGGCTGCAGGTTTTTACCCTAAATTTCTCACTGATCTTCTGTCTGATGTTCATATAATATCATATGCAGGGTGTCTTCTGCAAGTGTTTGTTATTTACTCTAATGTCAAAACAGACTACTCTATTCTAGTTCTAATGGCCTATGACAGATATGTGGCTATATGTCGACCTCTGCAGTATCACTCTGTGATGTCTGTGCGAGGGATTGCTGTGTTAATCACTGTGGCCTGGCTTGTACCTTTTTGTTGTGATACTGTAACTATAATTTTAGCATCTACGCTGAAATTATGTGGCTCCCACATAGACAAACTCTACTGTGAGAACTGGTCAATTGTTAAACTTGCTTGTGGATTGACGAGAGCGAACAACGTTTTTGGATTGTTTGTTATCTGTTTTTATCTTGGTCAAATTCTCCTCATTGTGTGGTCATATGTGTGGCTTGTAAAGTTGGCTTTACGGTCAAAAGAGGGCAGGAGGAAGTTTACACAGACATGTGTGCCACATTTATTATGTCTGATTAATGTCACAGCTGCTTTGCTGTTTGACACCATGTACTCGAGGTATGGATCAACATCTGTACCACAGAATTTAAAGAACTTCATGGCCATACAATTTCTCATAATCCCACCTATTGTAAACCCGATTATTTATGGACTGATCCTGACAAAAATTAGACACAGAATCATACATTTGTGTATGTTGGCAGGTCAAAGATTCAAACTGACACTCAAAGCCTGATACATGTACGACTCAAATATCACTGAATTTTGAACAAACAGGGTTGTTTTGTTGGTGTACTCTTCAGAATTCTCTATTACTTAAACTAAGAAAAGTTCAAGAAAGCTTTTTAATTTTGAGTATGAACAGCTGTGATAGGGTGCTGTGTGAATTCACAGGAAGGATGAACAGATATGTCTGTTTTGTATGATGGGACAAATTAAGGTGTTAAACACAGAGAAAGCTGATCTCTGTGTGATGGACTTTCAGGCTGTGACAAGTGCAGTAGAATCAGATGTTGACTTATGCAGAGGAAGACAACTATTAACTAAAGAGGAATTTAAGTTATACACAAAGAAGGATAATCCTGACCCCATAAATGTGTATTTCATTCCAGAGGAGCTTAAATATGCTCTTGATTCTGGTGGGCATGTCTATGATTGATGTTTATGAATCATTCCAACACTTCTGCACCAAGTTCATTTAGTTAATATGTCAGCTGATTTGAAAATAAATCAAAGATAAGACATAGGCTTTGTAATGTTGATTCGTCTGATAAATAACATCATTGTTAATATTTGTTTATTAACAAATGTGTAAATGTCTTTAAAACCTATCGGGGATCCCTACAGGGATTCTGTAAGAATATTATGCATCACTTGAAATTATAAACTAAGTGAACTCTTTTTCATATGAGTCACATTTCCACCCTCTAAACACAATTAGTACAACATATGTTGTTGTGGACCATCAACACAATTCATGCTGTTTTCACAGAATATACAGTCAGTTAATATGTTTCTAAAATCCCTAAATTTTCTCTGCATACAAGCTTACCCACTACCAAGTTTAGGGCCTTTCTTGACTCATTTCAGTAACAGTAACAGTAGATATAGTACAATACATCTACTTTTACAACAACTGCTTCTCAAAAGCTACACTGAAACAGCTGAGAATTATGTTTGAGTGGAAGGATGATTGAAACAATGAGAAAAAGCTTATTTACAGGGAATTCATTAAAATAGACCGTTCACAGCGGAGTCTAATCTCATTCAAAGACATAGCAATAGACTTAAAATATTTTGGACTCAAAGTACATTTGTTTACATCTCAACCATTGTGTACCTCATTGATATAAATGGGGAAGACAAAATAGGAACAGTTACACAAGAATTCAACAGCACCACCGACTGAAGCCTACAAAATTACAACTAACATTTAATCAACTAAAAATCTATTTTAAAAAAAGTTTTACCAAATAACTAGATTTAGAATATTTACAAATGGATTTGTAGCAAGTGAGCATGCTAGGGCCCACACACATGCACACTCAGGGCTACCCTGCTCTGGTTTGTGGTAGATGGACCCAAATGCATGACACAGGTGAGACACAACTCAGGGGTGGTGAATATTAAACAATGTTTATTGCAAGGGTGAAAGGGAAATGGAGGTGGAAGGAGTCAATGGGCTAAGGCAAGGGGAAGTGCAAAATGGCTGAGTTACTGGAGCTGGAGATGGCTGAGAGATAGTGGGTTGAAAATAGGCAGGCAGGATTGCAGGTAGGGAGGTGAGCATTGTCCTGAGGCACAGGGGAACAGCACCAATAACATGGAGGTAACACAAGGAATAATAGCAGATTTTGCAAAATCGCAGACTGAGTGAAACGGCACTAGAACTGTGGAAACCAGTGTTGATAAAGTGGATGACTGACGAGGTGCAGGTGAGCTGACCGGCGGTGGTGATGAGATGATTGCTGCCAGGTGAGGATGGAGCAGAGCCGGGGAGGAGCCAGGAGACTGGCGAGGGAACACCTTGTCCACTAGACAAAGTCAGACAAAAGGTGCGTTTGAGATGAGCTTCACCTTGCCTGGAGATTAGACGAGATCAGGCGGCCGTAGCAGGAGGTGGTGACAAAAAGTTGCAGTCAAATCGGACAGTTTCGAGGGGAGTTTAGAGAAGATACAGGAAGATGCGCTAACAACCTGGTAGATCGCCTGTAGCCCACCTATAGTCTGCAGACCACATTCATAGCTGAAGAAATAAAGTACATTCTTCATCGCTGATTGAAGTTGAAATAGAAGACATCCCCCTACTGTCACATGATCCTCTGTTCTTGTATTTGTATTGTTATTATCAGCCACAAAATATATGCTAGTTATCTGATTAAAACTTCATTGCACAACATAAGACTAATGTGTCCAGCGTTAAATATTACAATTTCACAGAAAATTTGTATTTTATACAACACGTGGTGTTTGTTGTCAAAATTATGAGCCAATCGCAGCCAGACAGCTTGTTGATCAGGTGACAGCCAGGTGGAGAGCAACTGCGCCGCCTGGCTTCAAAAACTGTGGCTGACATGATTGTTGCCCACGTGTACATGACGTCAGAGCTTAAGTCAGTCAGAGATCAAGTTGGACACAAATCTAACTGGCATGCATTGTACGGCGATCACCAGTGATCGATTCTGTACAGGCCTGGCTCATTTCGAAAGCACCTAAAAACAGACAAGAGACACAAGGGGAGAGGGGAAAACAGAGGAAATCACTGGGAGATAACAGGAAGCACTGCCATGGTAATGACACACCCCAGTCAAAAAAGTCTGGGAACGCCCCTCCTAGTACCTACAAGTACTTGTGGGAGAATACTTGTGTTATTCCTTTTAATGCTGCCACCACATGGCACACCTAGGAACCTAGGAACAGTGAGTCTCCTCTGACATCCAGCCTTCACTTCTCAACTCACTGGAAAAACTCCAGAATGAATTCTACATCCATACCAGTATACTTGTATTTTCACTGTCTGGCTTCAGTGCAACAGCCAACTACAGAGTCACACTTTTCTCTCTCACTTTACTGTGTTATTGTCTCATTTTGTTGGTAAATGTGTCTCTGGTTGTGATCATAATACTGGATCCAAACCTACATGAACCCATGTACATTTTCTTGTGTTGTTTGTGCATCAATGGACTTTATGGGGCTGCAGGATT
This sequence comes from Lutjanus argentimaculatus, assembly GCA_034769285.1. Classification (NCBI taxonomy): domain Eukaryota; kingdom Metazoa; phylum Chordata; class Actinopteri; order Lutjaniformes; family Lutjanidae; genus Lutjanus; species Lutjanus argentimaculatus. The sequence goes on along the minus strand of JAWZSL010000042.1, from coordinate 50,910 downwards.
TTACCCTAAATTCCTCACTGATCTTCTGTCTGATGTTCATATAATATCATATGCAGGGTGTCTTTTGCAAGTGTTTGTTATTTACTCTAATGTCAAAATAGACTACTCTCTTCTAGTTCTAATGGCCTATGACAGATATGTGGCTATATGTCGACCTCTGCAGTATCACTCTGTGATGTCTGTGCGAGGGATTGCTGTGTTAATCACTGTGGCCTGGCTTGTACCTTTTTGTTGTGATAGTGTAATTATAATTTTAGCATCTACGCTGAAATTATGTGGCTCCCACATAGACAAACTCTACTGTGAGAACTGGTCAGTTGTTAAACTTGCTTGTGGTTCGACGAGAGCGAACGATATTTTTGGATTGTTTGTTATCTGTCTTTCTCTTGGTCAGATTCTCCTCATTGTGTGGTCATATGTGTGGCTTGTAAAGTTCAGCTTTACGGTCAAAAGAGGGCAGGAGAAAGTTTGCACAAACATGTGTGCCACATTTATTATGTCTGATTAATGTCACAGCTGCTTTGCTGTTTGACACCATGTACTCGAGGTATGGATCAACATCTGTACCACAGAATTTAAAGAACTTCATGGCCATACAGTTTCTTGTAATCCCACCTATTATAAACCCGATTATTTATGGACTGATCCTAACAAAAATTAGACACAGAATCATACATTTGTGTATGTTGGCAGGTCAAAGATTGAAACTGACACGCAAGGTGTGATACATGTACGACTCAAATATCACTGTATTTTGAACAAACAGGGTTGTTTTACTGGTGTACTCTCCAGAGTTTTCTATTACTTAATCTAAGAAAAGTTCAAGAAAGCTTTTTAATTTTCAGTATGAACAGCTGTGATAGGGTGCTGTGTGAATTCACAGGAAGGATGAACAGATATGTCTGTTTTGTATGATGGGACAAATTAAGGTGTTAAACACAGAGAAGGCTGATCTCTGTGTGATGGACTTTCAGGCTGTGAAAAGTGCAGTAGAATCAGATGTTGACTTATGCAGGGAAGACAACTATTAACTAAAGAGGAACTTAAGTTATACACAAAGAAGGATAATCCTGACCCCATAAATGTGTATTTCATTCCAGAGGAGCTTAAATGTGCTCTTCACTCTGGTGGGCATGTCTATGATTGATGTTTATGAATCATTCCAACACTTCTGCACCAAGTTCATTTAGTTAATATGTCAGCTAATTTGAAAGAAAATGAAAGATAAGTAATAGGCTTTGTAATGTTGATTCATCTCATCTGATAAATAAGTCATTGTTCATATTTGTTTATTAACTGATCACTTGCCACTTGCCATTTTGCAAAGGTTGCCCCTGGGCAAAGTAAGTTGAGTATTTCTGACTGACAGGATACATGGTTCAGGCTGTGATGAAAGTTCACCAGCATCAAATCAGACTCAGGGAGTTGGCTTGTCAGAGATGTGATCTTGAGGCATTTCAATACTAGAAATTTTAGAAATGACACAATTGTGTTAGGTCAGTAAAACCCACCAGGGATCCCTACAGGGATTCTGTAAGAATATTATGCATCGCTTGATATTATGAACTAAGTGAAAATCTAAACACAATCAGTACAACATCTGTCTGTTGTGGACCATACCACTGACACAATTCATATTGTTTTCACAGAATATACAGTCAATTAACATGTTTCTAAAATGCTTAAATTTTCTCTGCACACAAGCTTACCCAATTCCAAGTTTAGGGCCCTTCTTGTCTTATTTCTGCTTTTACACAGCATGCCAGAGATGAAACCCCAATGTCCAAAACCGTGAATATAGTATGAAGCATCTACTTATGCAACAACAGCTGCTTCAGAAGCTACCCTGAAGCAGCTGATTAGCATCTTTGAGTAAACAGATCATTGAAATATTGAGAAATAGGTGATTTACAGTAAATTCTGTAAAACAGACCAACCACAGCTGATTCTAATCTCAATCAGAGACATAAACATAGCCTTAAAATATTTTGAACCCAGTGTACTTCATTGAACAGTTACACAAGAATTCAACAGCACCACCAACTGAAGTCTACAAAATGACAATAAAGTTTGGTAAACTAAGAATCAACAAAAACAGTTTTCATGAGACACTTAAATTATAACGTTTACTAATGTATGATTTGTTACAACTGAGTATATTAGGACATATAAAATCAGCAGAATATCAACTGTTCATTTGCGGTGCTTTCACTGACTGTGGGATTATCTGCCTTGTTCCAATACTGGATATGGGACTTTTCTGTGCTATCTGTGTTTTTATATTGTTTCATTCCCTGCAATAGAAGGTGGGGGTCACAGTGAGCAGAAGGTTTTTGTGTCACTGTAAAGGAGATGATAATGGAGCCTGTTTTCAGCATGCTTAGTGTTGCATTCACTCTGATCAATCACGACATATAGTTTAAAACAACATATCCTCCAAATCATACAGATAGGTCGTACGTGGACATACGACCCAGTAGAGCATTTCTGGTTGCGTTTCTGGTCGTTTTCTGTTGGAGAACAGGCTGCATTAAGAAAAGCAAAGGTCAATAGAACAGTGGTGTGGCGCATCAGGGAGGGCGCCTGCCCCTAGACAGGAGACCTGAGTATGAACCCTGGCAAGGCCAAGCCTGATGGTGCTTCTATTTTTGGGGCTTAGGGTTAGGGTAAACGTACATATAGGTCGTATAAAGCTGCTTTCAAAAACGACCTCTCTGGTCATTTTCTGTTGGAGGACAGGCTCGTTTAAAAAAAATCATTGCCTTTTTTTAAAATATCAAAATCCTGGAAAATTCATTCATTTTTTTATCCTGTAAAACAAAATATGACAGGTGCTTATGTAAGCTGGAACTAACTACTTTCAGCCAATCATATCATGACATCCAGTGAGTCAAACTTTCAGCCGATTCATTAGTTAGCTAGCTAGCAACAATATGACATGCCAGTGTATCTTCTAAGATGTTCGTCACCTCAAACCTTGTTGTTACGGGCCCACTGATGAGATTTTTTTTATTTTTTTTATTTTGGAGAAAGTGGTGTTTTTGTGAGCAGGTTATGCTGAAGACATTTTACAGGACTGTTACTAGCTCATGTTAGCTACACTGAGAACAACTTAATTATTTTATCCACTGATTTTTGTGAAACTGGATCATATTTTATAGAGAAAAGACTATCATTTTCCCTCTGATGTCCTCCAGCTGCTCAGCTTCAACTCTGGGTCAGAGTTTCTATTAACTTAACTGCTGTTAGCGAGCAACACAACCAGGCTCAGCGGGACTGAACACGACCTCAGAGACTGACAGGGAATACAGTAGCAATATAATTTACCAATTTTCCCAATGATGCCAGGAGCCAAACCCAGCAAGAAAACCACCATTGTACTGTATCCCTGGTCCCAGTCCTGCCATGGTCACTAGAAACTCCCAGTCTGGGAGGAGTCTGCTGGTTAATGGACTGCTTGTGCTGTATGGCTGGGGGCTGGGGGTTGGTGGGATATTGCGTCAACATGCATTCAGTGTTGTACTCATTTTCTATGTGATTTCATGAATGGCTGAGTGTTTCTATGTTATATCTTTGTAATAAATGTATGTTATCGTCATCATTTATGATATCTTTTATTTTAATATTCCAGGTATCATTTAAAGATCTTGACTTTGATTACCACAAGTCCTTTATGGCAGGTGGAATTAGCTCCTTGATGTCAGTAGTGAACAGTACTATTTGCACCCAGGGTGGAACAGCCATGGAGCTATTTACATCCGCATGACAGAGACAAATCATGATCTTTTCCAAAACCCAGCCAAGTCATTTTAGTGCCTAAACCTAAACCTAACCTAAACTGGAGGAGTGGAGGGTTGACCCGTTATTTCAAGTTTGTCAGTCTTTGCAAATACAGTATCCAAATCATAATATCACAATGCTGGAGGAAAAATCTGGAAAAGATGTGGATGTCATGATGTCCAACGTACAATACTAAGAGGAACTTAGCTGATGAGCTTTTTGTCAAACAAGAATAGCAGGTTAAAGAGAGAGTTCACCCAAAATGAAAATCCAGTCATTATCTACTCACCCTCAGGCCGATTGAAGGTCAGGTTTAGTTTTTTAGTCCACAAATCACAGGAAAACAGCACCGCAGAATCTCCATGTAAAGTGAATGGTGACCAGTTCTCAAACATAAAGAAACAACCAAAAAAAAAAAAAAAACAACAAAAAAAAACCCAACAACAAAATGCCTCCATACTGCTCATCTGGTCTAATCCAAGTCTCTTAAAGCCCCGACATGCCGTTCACTTGAGCAAGCACACCGTTACACCACACACCACGGTGTGCACGTGAACGTGGCTCCAAGCTAAGGATCTCCTGTGAAGATTTAGGCTGAAAAACATGATGTAAATGACGTCTTTCAAGTCAACTTGGCATACTGGCGCTTTAGGAGACTTGGATTACACCAGACGAGCAGAATGAAGACATTTTATGTTTTTTTGTTTGGTTGTTTTTTTACGTTTGAAAACTGGCCACCATTCACTTCCATTGTTTGGGAGACTCCACAACGCTGTTTTCTGTGAAACTCCAGCAGTAGACTGGACTGTGGACTAAAAAACTAAACCAGATCTTCAATTGACAAAAAAGTGAGATAATGACTGAATTTTCAGTTTTGGGTGAACTATCCCCTTAAGGATACGGGATGTAATTTCAAGATGTTTAAACCTGTAAAAGTAAACTGTCACCATTAAAGCAGAAACCTAACTCATTCAAAACATTAAATTACTTCAACTACTGCTGATATACACTTTTTATAGTGTAGACATATTTGTCTAACATACAGTATTTTGATCTAGAAAATCTTTGACAATATAATGTTCATGGATTCTTTTTTCTTCCTTACCTTATTAATTAAATGTTTTTTGAGCTTCCAGCCAATGACATAATTGCACAGAAGAGGGAGTCTCTCACTCATAAATCCCAGACGTTATGTGCAACACAGTCACACTGACCAGCCTACAGTGGCTGACATATCTGGAACATATTCTTTGCTGACAATGAACATTTTAAACTTTTCACAGCTTGATACTGTTCATAACTTTGGTTTTGGAGGATTAGCAAAATGAATAATGTATCTAGTATACTTGTATTTTCACTGTCTGGCTTCAGTGCGACAGTCAACTACAGAGTCACGCTTTTCTCTCTCACTTTACTGTGTTATTGTATAATTTTTGTGGTAAATGTGTCTCTGGTTGTGATCATAATACTGGATCCAAACTTGCATGAACCCATGTATGTTTTCTTGTGCAACCTGTGCATCAATGGACTTTATGGGACTGCAGCTTTTTATCCTAAATTTCTAAATGATCTTCTGTCTGATGTTCCTTATATATTCATATGTGGGGTGCCTTTTGCAAGTGTTTGTGATATACTCCTATGCAACGATTGATTTCTCTATTTTGGCTCTTATGGCCTATGACAGATATGTGGCTATATGTCGACCTCTGCAGTATCACTCTGTGATGTCTGTGCGAAGGATTGTTGTGTTAGTCAGTGTAGCCTGGCTTGTTCCTCTGTGTTGTGAGGTGTTGGTTATAACTTTGACCTCCAAATTGAAATTATGTGGCTCCCACATACAGAAACTCTACTGTGAGAACTGGTCAATTGTTAAACTGGCTTGTAGAACGCCGAGAACAAATGACATAGTTGGACTGATTATTATTTCCTTCTATTGTGCCCACGTTCTCTTCATTGTGTATTCTTATGTACGGGTTGTTAAGTCAGCTTTAAAGTCCAAAGAAGGCAGGATAAAGTTTACACAGACGTGTGTGCCACATTTATTGTGTCTGCTTAATGTCACAGCTGCTTTGCTGTTTGACACCATGTACTCAAGGTATGGATCAGCATCTGTGCCTGTGAGTGTAAAGAACTTCATGGCTGTGCAATTTCTCATGCTGCCCCCTGTTTTAAACCCGATTATTTATGGACTGATCCTGACTAAAATTCGATACAGAGTGGTGACTTTGTGTATGACGGCAGGTCAGAGATTTAAGCTGAGACTAAAAGTTTGATTTATAAAATTAACATACTGGTCTGCAGTTGAAATACAGAGTGCGTCAGCAGTAGATTTTATTATTAAACATGCAGGTTTTAGACAATGAATGCATGAAGCAATATCTGAATCTGAGATACAAACTGAAGTATAACAGTATAGAACAAGTGTAATACTTATTCCAAACAGGGAAATGACTACTTTTTTGTCTCAAGATTGAAGTTCAAAGGAATAAATGTTTAAACCAGGCTGATCTAATATGATCTGTGTGTTTTATTTGTCTTTCTGTCTTTTTTTTTTTTTTTTTTTTTTTGAGGATATGATATGTTTGTATATCAATTAAGTTCACTAAGTGTTTATTTTGGTGGAATCGTATCATGGTGATGTGATTTTTTTGAACATCATGACATATTTCTGCTCTTTGGATTGATGATGATAAGCAAATTTTACTGATACTGATCACTGAAACTTATAAAGTGAGGTAAGGTAGGAATTTTATCTGATTATTTCTGTTTTGTTTGATATCTCTCCTGGCATTTTCAGTTAGTTCAGCGAGATGAACATTACTGAATACTTTGCATGATTTTTACATGCATGAACCATGTGGTGGTGTATACTGACACTGAGAAAGTGATTGTCATGATATGGATTTTAAATATAATGTCCAGCCCTATACCCTTATTCCTCTTTCTTTCCTCCATGTTGTCACATGTTTGTTATGTCTCATGTTGTGTTTTCCCTGGCTTGTTTTGTCTGTTTTGTTTCTTTGTGGGTATCTGAGATATGGGGATTGAGATTTATGTATATATAGTCTTCACATTGTTGGCAATAATATAATAAACAAAAAAAGAAAAAAAATAAGATCTGTGTTGATCTGTGGTCTAGTGGAGACCAGGTGTCTAGCTCTAGCTTTCAAACTTTGAACCACTGTTGGACACACTCAATTAAACTGTGCAGACGCAGGTCTAGTGCAGATTAACCTCTTACTGGTGTCTTTACTGCCTGAGCCTTAAATGGAAAACTGCAGGTCACCACAAAGTCACAAGCTCTGTAGATCTAGTTGGAATATGATGGAAATCACTGCAAAGAAAATTAGATGCAGCTATTACAAAGACTGGGAAATTACTTATCTTCGGTCTATTGTGTGCTACTAGGGATGTTTGGTTTGTTGGGATCTGGTCACTCTAATCTGGTCCTCAGACTGGTTTTTAAAGTCTGTCAAATATGTTACAACTCTGGCTCAACTGGTGTGTTATTGTCCCCTAACAAGACACTTCCTCTAAAGCTAAATGCCAACCATTCATGAGGAACAAGTCACAGTATGCTGTATGAATAATCCATACATGTGTGAGTACTCTATTCTTCTCAATAGAATTTTCTACTCACATGTAGAGCTGAGGTGAACATAAATCCAAACCCTTTGTGCACAGCACTTTATTCAGTCTGCTTTCATTCATTTTATTTGTCTATTTATGAAAAGTGATAATAAACGATATAATAAGAGATTCAATGCCTGTGACCATATTTTTTTTTCATCACTGTCAATAAGAATTTAAATAAAAAAGGTTAACTGGAGATTTTTAAGACTGATTAACTGATCCCAGTTTGACATATGTGTATAAAAAACCAAATGAATGAATGTAGTGTTGGGTGTATCACCATTTATTCCAGTGTTAATTCAGGCTCCTGATTTTGATTTCATTTTAGTTTCAGTCTGAAAATGTTTATTCCACCCGATTAAAAAAAAAAAAGATGGGCTGTAGTGAGATTAGTATGTAGCTGTAGTATTCTAAGGAGGCTCAGCATACCAGATCCAAAATCATTCATGTTTCCATGAAAGGTTTGTGCAACATCTTAGCTATGAAATTGCAGGTCAACTGCCACCCCCAAATATGTGATGTCTGGTGGGCCATGACTGACTTGCACGTGGGCCTTTAGAGATAATGATAAATAAATACGTAAAAAGTTTTTAAGTTTCAGTTTTAGAAGATTGAAATAACCATAAATATTTAAGATTTATGACCATTTAAAAATAAAAGAAACAAAGCCATTGGGATTAAATAACGTGTTATTCTGTATTTATCTGACCTGGTTTAACATATTTGGTGATCTGTCACATTAACATTGGAACGTATCTTATATCACATCATTGCTATGATTAGTCTTATGTCTTGACCAGAGTTGTCTTCGAAGGTTTGGGTGAGCCACAGACTATTTTAGATTTCAAATTGGGCTGAGGCATTCTCAAGTTTGGGAATAGCTGTTTATGAAATTCCTTCAAAGTGTTTGTTACATACTATATACAATATGAGTCACAGAGACAATAAACTGCAATTTAACTGGTTGGCAGAATGTCAGCGTGCTGTCTGCATGCTTTTGTAGTTCGGCCTTGATGTTTGCTCCGGCTCCAGCCCCTCACTGCCTACAACACAATATGAATGTGTGAAAAAAAGGGTTTAAATTTTGATTCTTTTATGTGTTTTATGTGTAGCTTTGCTCTTATCCGTGCTCTCCCCTGTCTCTTCCCAGGGTGACTGCACCAGTTTGGTCCAGCTGGTCTGGCCTGGTAGTTGCCAGATGGCAGTGATCATCTCAAGGTTTGTTGCATTACGGCCTGAACATGCCGACTTTAACCCCTGTGCATAAACATCAGCAACTTTGATTATCTTTATAATATTTTGATAATACTAAATCCATTAAACACTATGATCTATTGTGGCCTCAAAAATGAACAGGATTGAGTCAATACCTCACTGATTTTGGGACAACTGGTACTACAATTTATTGCACATCAAAGCTTTTGCATTGGATTATTTGGTATTTTAAGGACTTCATGTTATTGTGTCAACCAAGTGTATATATCTGTTTCTGACAATGAAAAGTGGGGAGAAAAAAATTCAGTGACAACTTCAGTCTGCCATAGAAACTGAAGTAGAGACTGTTCTCCTTGGGAACTGATCTCTGACATAACTATTTGATGAACTTTTTGTTTGTGTGTCCTCCTGAAACTCATGATGAATATTTCTGGAGTTGTGTTTGTGAGCCTTTCATCTCAGAGGGATGGCTGGACAGAGGTTTGCAATCACAATGATGAAATACAAGTTATGTAATTACTTGACTTGCATATCATTAAAACAGCTGATGAAAGACTGCTGTAATGGGTATCATTACTGTGACCTCCCTGGTGGGGCTCAGTGGAAAACAACAGGCCTCAGGGAACAAGGACTCGCTACAGCCACCTAATTATGACACAATGGTCAATGTAGGCTGGTCTCGTGGGACGGTCTGCTAAACAAATGCTTTGACACCTTGTATAATTAAAGAAAGGACACTAAATGACTCAGAATGTCGTATTTAAGAGTCTTTAAGAGTCCTGTTAGTCTCATTTTACACCAAAAGATGTGCAAGAACTTCACTTCAATAATGAGCACCTCAGAGGGGAAACTGTAGATGTTGTTTTGAAGGAGTTACATGGTTTAATTATGGTGGAAGTGGTCAACAGGTCATTAGCACCACTCTCCTCTGAGAGCAATTAATAAAAACACACCACTCTGGAGAGCCAGTCCGCACACTAATCCACACAAACAGGCTCTCAGTTTTTTTCTCAGACCCCTTACAAGATAGAAAATATACCAGGGACCCTCTCATGTCTGTCTTTTGGGATAATATGACATTTAGCCTATTTGTTTTACACACTTCTGTTTTGTTATGTGAAAGAACAAAACAAGAGAAATATACTAGAAAGATATTACACATCTATAACAATAGACAGATGTTTTATTAGTACCACTTTACAATAAGATTACCCTTATAAATTTATTTCTGTACATATAATCAGACTGTAAACACTTAATAAATTATGAATACATTTATCTGTGTACATGCCAACCTTGAGAAAAAATTCCCCAAGTCTCATAGACTTTGTTTGCTGCATTATGGTGACTTTTAAAGAATGAAAATGACAAGATAAGTACACTTTTTTCTTTTTTCTTTTTTTTTTTTGTTTTTTTGCCAAAGAGATGCCCGGAGATAATCTAACTCCTTTAAGCATGTGTGGAAACATTTAGAGGGCCTATAGCTACATGCCGTACAGCGGCACAAATTTGTCATAAATTGTGAGAAATACAGGAGAATTGTTACTGTGGGAGGAAACTGGGAGAGGGGTCTTTCTCATGATCCACCCACCATCCTCTCAATCACTAGCCATGGCTGTTGGTCTGTGAGTGTGATGTGTCACACATCTCTGTTATGCAGGAGAGACTCGGCCTCTGTTACGTGGTGTCAAGTACACTAGAAATACGAAAGGTGGCCAAAATGCAGACAGAAACCAGGTGCAGAGTTCAAAAGGTAATTTAATGATAAACAAAAGGTAACTTAAACACAGGCTTACATGAACAAAAGAAGGGATCCAAAAGACAAAAAACCAAACCAGGCAAAATCCAAAAGGGTATAAATCCAAAAGGGGAAAGAGACCAAAAAACACCAGGAGTAACACAGGGACTAAGTAGACAGAAAACTAATCAGACACAGGTGGGCAAACAACAACAGGTGAACAAAATCAATGATCAAAAAAGAGCGGGAAAACAGACAAAGACAGGAAGTAAAACCAACAAAGACACACAAGGGAAAACCAGGACTACAAAATAAAACAGGAAGTGACCAACAAAAACTCCAAACCATGACAGACCCGGGCTGGTATCAAAATGTGGGTGGTCAGTTTCCCATGAATGAAATTGTTGCCAGGGGGTTTTGAAGTTATACGACTATAATTTGATTGAGTATTATTTCTTTTAAATATGAACAATGACCTTAGAGACAATTAGAGACAATAGCAATAGCACATTATGTTAACAGCTTCATTTTAATATAAAGGTTTCACCCACATCTGAAATGAAAAAGGCTAAAGGATTTTCACAATTTCATGGCTGAATTAGAGAACAGCAGAAATGGTTATACATGGGGTGATGCTGAAATCTCATAAATAAGCCTGGAGGGGATCATGTGATCGTTTGCGTGTGTGCTTGTGTAATTAATGGACTTGCATCTTGTCCGCAGCTAATCTGGCATACTACTGAACAGATCGGCTTAATTTTTTATGTGCACATTCGTGACCTTTTCACGTCATCCCATTCTTGTGGAACATGACATCTCAAAAACGCCTTGAGGGAATTTCTTCAAACTTGACACAAATGATCACTTGGACTCAAAGATTAACTGGTTAAGTTTTGGTAGTCAAAGGCAAAGGTCACTGTGACCCCACTAAACACATTTGGCCATAACTCAAGAATTCACAAACACAATTCTGTAATAGGATAAAATGATGAGGCGATGATGTTTTACATCAAAAAGGTCAATTGTCACTGTGACTTCATGATGTTCAGCTCTCCATCAGTCCCCTGTAAACATAGGCTGTAAGTGATACTTCAAAGTCTTCACTACAGACTTTATATGAGTCTGGACAGACATGGATGTAAACTGTAACTTGACTGGTTGGTGGAGACAAACAGCTGTGCAGCAGTATTTCTATTTTTTGACTGACTACATGGTTTGTAGTTGAGATGGCTTTGCTAAGGAGAAGACTGCTAACTCCTACAACTTTCTTAATGCTGTTTTTGCTTTCAACAACCCTTAAGGCTCAATTATGCCCTCTTTACATACAAGATAGATAAGTCAGCTTCAAATGAAGCTCAGTGTAATTTCAATCAGGAAGATTATCTTTATGCCTCATTTATCACTAACTATTTATTTCCTCTCTCTTTTTACCCACTAATTCTCAATAAGCTATCCACAAGCTAAAACTTTAAATCTGTTCTCCTCTCTGCCGCTTTCAACTGACATTTCTGCACAAATCTTTACGATCCTCCTCCACCCCATTCTCCTCCGGTTCCTCTAATCCAGTGCCCAGTTTGAACTCATCAAAAGTCCAGTCCTCAACTCATCTAATCATCAGCCATCCCTTCACCACCATTACCAGTGTCCAGACTCCATAGGGGAGGTTTCCTCTACTAATCAAAGCTTCACTACCCCCTTTATACATGATGATGTTACGACTTTTCACATTTCTCTCTCAACTGTGCGCATTTCAAATAAATATATTTGGTACACACAGAACAAAGTCTCTCCTGATTGAAATGACATAACTGTCACTGCCAACATACTTGCATGCATATTGGGATGGATGTTAAGCAATACGTCCACCAGAGGGCACCACTCAGAGTCAAAAGTTACCCCAAAGAAGAAGACAACACGAATATGGCAAAAGTTGTACCTCTTGAGAAAGAGACAAAACCAAAAATAAGATTGTAGATGGTGGTGGTCTGTGCGGTCATTAAATGCATTGTGACATAAGCGTTAAGAAAACATGAGCAAATACAGATGAAGTGAACGCAGAGTACGGACAGAATGATCAGTCCATATACATATAAATGGGCCCTTGTTGAGATGTTCCAGTTTCAATACTGGGCAGACTGTCCAAACAACAGGCCGACATTGCCATCCATTGACTGGGAGGCCAGAAACAAATGTTTCATCAGAGCTTTAAAGTGCATTGTGAGGAAGTTCCCCAGTTCTCCAAAGGTCAAATAATATGGTGACGTCTACCAGGTTGGCCAAGATATTAGATGGTTTGCACCTCCCAGAGTACATAGTTAGGGCTGATCTTCAATCAAGTGGAAAAATATAGATTACTAAACATGTTGACAGGTATATAAATATTTTTAAAATGTTCAATGATGCTATGTGTTCTATTTGGTCAGACTGATTATCTTTAAAACAGTGCTAAGGATTTTACAAGAACAGATAAAATGATTTGTGAGACCCTTCGATTTAGAGAATGGAAAACAGCACTCTATCCTTTTACTTTAACTTCACCATGTTCATGAACATTGGACATTACCGTCACCCAGCCTTTGTCTTTTACCTCCTGCTCTACAGCTTTATTGTGTTTGCAAATGTTGTGTTACAGATTCTGTTAACAGTATTGTTGCTATGCTGGGGGCCATAATTGTAGCTTTTATTCCCTTTGGTTTTATCTTGTACACTTATCTGAGAATTCTGGTTGCTTGTTGGAAAAAGTCATCAGAGGACAGGGGGAAAGTATTGCAAAGTTGTCTTCCACGTTATTTCATTTGCACTTTACTCCATCACATCATTTAGTGATACTGCCCTGAGCCGACAGAATCTTGATGAGATAAATCCATTCGTGGCTATAATTTTGTCAGTAGAATTTGTTATCATTCCTCCAGTTCTGAATCCTCTTGTGTATGGCCTTAAATTACCAGAAATTAGACGACACATTGTCAAGATAGTGTGCTTGAAACCCCAAAATAAAAAGATTTCCTGTAGGACATTAAGAGAGAATGCACTGGTCATGTGAATGTTCTGTGTTGTGAATAAAGTATCTATGTGGCAAAATGATCAACAAAACCACAAGTATCATCTGACTACAAAGACCAAGTATCCAGTGTCCTAATCAACTTTCTTACATGATGACTATGGTTTAAAACTTGAAATCTTTTGAGCATGAAACTCTAAACCCATGTGGGCTTGACATGTGTTTGTAGTGTTCTACAGTACCTCAGAGAACTGCAACTTTGATCAGCATGAACTCATATAGTGACATTGGTTTGTAATGGACAACAAGGTTTCAGGGGCACAAAAAGTAAAAGAAAACACATAAAGAAAGATGTACTGAAATTTCTCAACCATTTTTGCAGCATAATCCCCTTCAGTGATGTTCTTTTGTATCTGTTTCTGTGGCACTTCAACAGCAGAAGTGTATTTAATCAGACTGATAAAACTATGAGCATTTGAAACATCCAGGTTGACAGATTAAAAATGGGTTATGCTGCAAGATGGGTTTGAGATATCTACTGTATGGACACTGTTATACATTTTCTCCACAGTGAAACCTTTTTGTCCCCTGAATCTCATGATGTGGCATTTTTGCCTTTATTTGACAGGACAGCTGGAGAGTAGACAGGAAAAAGGGCAGAGAGAGGGGATGACATACAGCAAAGGGCCGCAGGCGGGAGTCAAACCAACAGCCGCTGCAGAGGACAACGGCCTCCATACATGGGTCGGACGCTCTACCAACTGAGCTAAACGTCCGCCCAATGTTTTGTCACTTTTATTGGTAAAACATAAGGACATGTCTGAGAGTCATGTGAGCCTGTTCTAAAAGTTAATCACCCCATTGCACTGTTTATAACCAATGAGAAGCCACAGAAGAGTGGTGAGATTTCCTGTAAATCTATCTTCTAAGCTATGTCACATATCATATTACAAGTGCATCAGTGTTTAGACAGTAAAAATAGCACCTCCTCATCTGTTGCTTTGATTGAACAATGTTAAACTTTCAATTATTTACAGGAAAGTTAATCATTCATCAAAAGGTTATACTATGGCCTGTGTAGATAGCTATTTCTGCAAAGCTGGAAGGTGACACGCAGTTCAACTAAAGTTTTGTTATATGTCTAAATTTGTATAACAAAATAATACAGCTCTTGTATAATACAGGATGTTAATAAAAGAACAAGACAAGAGTCTATGACCATTTGTGGTGGACAGACTGAGCAACCAACAGACCAACATTGCCATTCCTAGAGCCATGCCATCATTTTCTTGATGAGTAAAATAGGAAGGAAAGGAACTTTTGGTGCGGCTAGAGTTTAGTTCAGAGGATTACCAAGTTATTAGGGGTTTATCCTGTGGACACCATGAATATTTGTACCAAACATCATGGAAATCCATCCTATAGTTGTTGAGGCATTTCACAAAAACATACTGCATATTGACCTCATGGTGGTACTAGAAAACTTTCTAGCAACAAAGTCATCAGGATTCATCATCTGGGAACCATGAATGTCTGTGCAAAGTTTTTTTTCCCCTAATATATCTTGTAAATGTAGATATTTCACAGGGTAAGTGAGAACTTTGACCTGCCAGTGGCACTAGCCAGGTGATCACCAAAGTCAGTAGCGTTCATCCCCTGGAGACCATGAATGTCTTCAGAAACCTTTAGGCATTCCATTGAATCATGGTTGAGATATTTCAGTCTGGACCAAAGTGGTGGACAGACAGTGATTGTCAGACCAACATTTCCATCCCTGGAACCATGCAACTAGTGTGGCCAAAAAAGAAAAAAAGTTTCATCAGAAACTTTAACATGCATCGTGAGGAAGTTTCCAAATTCTCCAGAGCAGAAATAATGAGGTGACACCTACCAGGCTGGACAAGATAAAAGATGTTGAACACCTCCCAGCACCAACAGCTGTGGCTGATCTTTGTATAGATCTCATCATAACCAAAGTGCAAAATACATGACTTATTAAATGTGTTGGCAGGTAAAGGTAATTCTTTTTTTTCCCCAAAATGTTCAATGATGCTTTGTGTTCAGTTTTCTAGGACTGCTGATTTACAAGAACTGACACAGTGACTAGTGAGACCCTTCGATTTAGAGAATGGAAAACAGCACTCTCTCCTTTTACTTTAACTTCACCATGTTCATGAATGTTGGATGTTACCGTTATCCAGCCTTTGTCTTTTGCCTCCTGCTCTACAGCTTTATTGTGTTTGCAAATGTTGCCATGATATGCATCATATTACGTGAGAGAACACTACACGAGCCTATGTATATTTTCATTGCATTTTTATCTGTCAACTCTCTTATGGCTCTACAGGTTTCTTCCCCAGGTTTCTCATGGACCTTCTGTCTGATACTCATTTGATCTCACGTCCAGCTTGTTTTACTCAGATCTATGTTATTTACACATATGGTTCTTATGAAGTAGCCACTCTGAGTGTTATGGCATATGACAGATATGTTGCTGTTTTACATCCATTACACTATCACACAAAGATGACATATAAAGCTGTCTGTATATTGACATGTTTTGCTTTGGTCTGTCCAGCCTGTTACCTCACAGTAAGCACTAATATGGTTGTCAGGCTTCCTCTGTGTGGACACAATATACAAAAGGTATACTGCGCCACCTGGAATATTGTCAAATTATCATGTGTTACAGATGCTGTTAACAGTATTGTTGCTATGCTGGGGGCCATAATTGTAGCTTTTATTCCCTTTGGTTTTATCTTGTACACTTATCTGAGAATTGTGGTTGCTTGTTGGAAAAAGTCATCAGAGGACAGGAGGAAAGTATTGCAAAGTTGTCTTCCACATGTTATTTCATTTGCAGTTTACTCCATCACATCATTCAGTGATACTACCCTGAGCCGACAGAATCTTGATGAGATAAATCCATTTGTGGCTATAATTTTGTCAGTAGAATTTGTTATCATTCCTCCAGTTCTGAATCCTCTTGTGTATGGCCTTAAATTACCAGAAATTAGACGACACATTGTCAAGATAGTGTGCTTAAAAGCCCAAAATAAAAAGATTTCCTGTAGAACATTAAGAGAGAATGCACTGGTCATGTGAATGTTCTGTGTTGTGAATAAATTATCTATGTGGCAAAATGATCAACAAAACCACGAGTATCATCTGACTACAAAGACCAAGTATCCAGTGTCCTAATCAACTTTCTTACATTATGACTATGTTTTAAAACTTGAAATCTTTTGAGCATGAAACTCTCATTGCATGTGGGCTTGACATGTGTTTGTAGTGTTCTACAGTACCTCAGAGAACTGCAACTTTGATCAGCATGAACTCATATCAGTGACATTGGTTTGTAACGGACAACAAGGTTTCATGGCACACAAAGTAAAAAGAAAACACATAAAGAAAGATGTACTGAAATTTCTCAACCATTTTTGCAGCATAATCCCCTTCAGTGATGTTCTTTTGTATCTGTTTCTGTGGCACTTCAGCAGCAGAGGTGTATTTAATCAGACTGATGAAACTATGAGCATTTGAAACATCCAGGTTGACATTTTAAAAATGGGTTATGCTGCAAGATGGGTTTGAGATATCTACTGTATGGACACTGTTATACATTTTCTCCACAGTGAAACCTTTTTGTCCCCTGAATCTCATGACGTGAATCCAGCTGACCATGGCTACAGTTTTTCCTAAAGTAACAAGCCACAAGCCTTTTACTACCACATGCTTTCTAGATTTAAATGATACATGGGTGGACAATATTTTAGGCCTTAAAAGAAGCCAAGAGAACTTCAATACATAAAACCTAAAATAATGTTTTGACACTCTTTTTGTTGATAAAACATAAGGACATGTCTGAAAGTCATGTGAGCTTGTTCTGAAAGTTAATCACCCCATTCTGTGTTCTTGATCAATGAGAAGCTGCAAACGAGTGGTGAGATTTCCTGTAAAACTATCTTATAAGCTATGTCACATACCATATTACAAGTGCATCAGTGTTTCAGACAGTAAAAATAGCACCTCCTCATCTGTTGCTTTGATTGAACAATGTTAAACTTTCAATTATTTACAGGAAAGTTAATCATTCATCAAAAGGTTATACTATTGCTGGTGTAGATAGCTATTTCTGCAAAGCTGGAAGGTGACACGCAGTTCACCTAAAGTTTTGTACGTGCCTAAATTTGTATAACAAAATAATACAGCTCTTGTATAATACAGGATGTTAATAAAAGAACAAAACAAGAGTCTATGACCATCCTAGCTGCTATGTGAAGCTGTACTTAAACATTGTGGTGTGGACACAATATTTACCATGTTTAGCTTAGCATGTTAGCATGCTAACATTGGCTAATTATTGCATCACATTTACTTCACTGACAGTTTTATCAAAAGCAGCCTACAATAAGGGCATTTAACCATGTGGATACAATCAAACAATCGAAAGAATAATGCAAGGACATCAGCTTCATCAAATATGCTGAACTGCTTCAAGTACTTCATTTAGAAATAATAACAAATAGAGAAAGGGGTTTTTCATGGGCTGCGGTGCAGTCTGAACAGATGAGTTTTCACTCTGTGACAGAAGATATATGGAGGATCTGCTGTCCTGATGTCAACGGGGAGCTTGTTCCGCCATTATTGGAGTAGCAAGGACAGCAAACAGTTGTAATTTTGTTGGGCAGTACCTGAGCCCCCCATCCTGGCATCCCAAGGGGCGTTATCAACATTGCTAGGACAGGACAGGACAAAATGCCTCTGGACACAATTAGATAGATCTACAACCAATCAGAGCAATGAAACGTGATGTAGCATTTGGGACTTACCACTTGGGGTGGTGCTTAGACTGTTTTCAAACAGAAAAAAAATGCTGGCTTGGTCACAGACTTTCTCAAACTACAGCTAAATAACACACTAAAATGTGTTTCTGAAAACATTAGATAGGCAATGCAGTAACAGAGTCTTCATTCATATTTGACCAGAGTATTGTGAGCCTGGCGCACTGTGCCTGAAACATATGACGTGTAACTTTTCAAATTTGAATTACTAATGCTCCTGTGTCATCATATCAAACCCCACCCTTATTAAAAACATCTAGATATGTAAGATTAGATGCATAAGAAAGAGATATTTCAATCTGAACCAAAATGGTGGACAGACTGAGCAACCAACAGACCAACATTGCCATTCCGAAAGCCATGCCACTATTTCCTTGATGAGTAAAAAAGGAAGAAAGGGAACTTTTGGTTAGAGTTTAGTCCAGGGGATCACCAGGTTATTAGGGGATTATCCTTCTTGGCACCATGAATATTTGTACCAAACATCATGGAAATCTATCTGATAGTTATTGTGAAATTTCATAAAAATCATATATTAATCATACGGTGGCCCTGGAAGTAAGTTGAGAAGATCAACAAGTTCATTTGCATTCATCATCTGAGAACCATGAATGTCTGTGCAATTTTTTATATTCACAGGGTAAGTGAGAACTTTAACCTGCTAGTGGCACTAGAGGAAAAGTCAGGAGATCACCAATGTCAATAGGGTTCATCCCGTGGGAACCAAGAATGTCGCCACAAAATTTTATGGCCTTCAACTAAATAGCGGCTGAGATATTTCAGTCTGGACCAAAGCGGTGGACAAACTGAGTGATTGTCAGACTAACATTTCCATCCCTGGAACCATGCAACTAGTGTGGCCAAAAAAGAAAAAAAGTTTCATCAGAAACTTTAACATGCATTGTGAGGAAGTTTTCCCAATTCTTCAGAGAAGAAATAATGAGGTGACACCTACCAGGCTGGACAAGATAAAAGATGTTGAACACCTCCCAGCACCAACAGCTGTGGCTGATCTTTGTATAGATCTCATCACAACCAAAGTGCAAAATACATGGCTTATTAAATGTGTTGGCAGGTATAATTCTTTTTTCTTTTTCTTTTTCAAAATGTTCAATGATCCATCTAATAGTTGTTTTCTAGGACTGCTGATTTACAAGAACTGACACAGTGACTAGTGAGACCCTTCGATTTAGAGAATGGAAAACAGCACTCTCCCCTTTTACTTTAACTTCACCGTGTTCATGAATGTTGGATGTTACCGTTACCCAGCCTTTGTCTTTTGCCTCCTGCTCTACAGCTTTATTGTGTTTGCAAATGTTGCCATGATATGCATCATATTACGTGAGAGAACACTACACGAGCCTATGTATATTTTCATTGCATTTTTATCTGTCAACTCTCTGTATGGCTCTACAGGTTTCTTCCCCAGATTTCTCATGGACCTTCTGTCTGATACTCATTTGATCTCACGTCCAGCTTGTTTTACTCAGATCTATGTTATTTACACATATGCTTCTTTTGAAGTAACCATTCTGAGCATGATGGCATATGACAGATATGTTGCTGTTTTACATCCATTACACTATCACACAAAGATGACATATAAAACTGTCTGTATATTGACATTTTTTGCTTGGGCCTGCCCAGCCTGTAACCTCACAGTAACCATTAATATGGTTGTCAGGCTTCCTCTGTGT
The DNA here is from genome assembly GCA_034769285.1 of Lutjanus argentimaculatus. Classification (NCBI taxonomy): domain Eukaryota; kingdom Metazoa; phylum Chordata; class Actinopteri; order Lutjaniformes; family Lutjanidae; genus Lutjanus; species Lutjanus argentimaculatus. The sequence goes on along the minus strand of JAWZSL010000042.1, from coordinate 31,002 downwards.
GGACACAATATACAAAAGGTATACTGCGCCAGCTGGAATATTGTCAAATTATCATGTGTTACAGATGCTGTTAACAGTATTGTTGCTATGCTGGGGGCCATAATTGTAGCTTTTATTCCCTTTGGTTTTATCTTGTACACTTATCTGAGAATTGTGGTTGCTTGTTGGAAAAAGTCATCAGAGGACAGGAGGAAAGTATTGCAAAGTTGTCTTCCACATGTTATTTCATTTGCAGTTTACTCCATCACCTCATTCAGTGATACTGCCCTGAGCCGACAGAATCTTGATGAGATAAATCCATTCGTGGCTATAATTTTGTCAGTAGAATTTGTTATCATTCCTCCAGTTCTGAATCCTCTTGTGTATGGCCTTAAATTACCAGAAATTAGACGACACATTATCAAGATAGTGTGCTTAAAACCCCAAACTAAAAAGATTTCCTGTAGAACATTAAGAGAGAATGCACTGGCCATGTGAATGTTCTGTGTTGTGAATAAAGTATCTATGTGGCAAAATGATCAACAAAACCACGAGTATCATCTGACTACAAAGACCAAGTATCCACTGTCTTCAACTTTCTTACATTATGACTATGTTTTAAAACTTGAAATCTTTTGAGTATGAAACTCTCATTGTATGTGGCCTTCAAATATGTCCTACCTCAGAGAACTGTGACTCTGTTCAGCATAAATTCATATCAGTTACAGTAGATTGTAATGCACAAAAAGTAAAAAGTAAAAAGAAAATATATAGACAGATAATTTCTGAAATTTGAATTTTGAATTGAATTTCTGAAACATCCAGGTGAACAGATGGGTTTGAGATATCTACTGTATGGACATCAGTAAGGACATCAACTTCATCAAATATGCTGAACTGCTTCAAGTGCTGCATTTAGAAACTAACAAATAGAGAGAGAGTTTTTTTATGGGCTATGTTGCAGTCTGAACAGAGGAGTTTTCAGTCTGTGATGGAAGATGTGGGGAGGCTCTGCTGTCCTGATGCCAGTAGGGAGCTTGTTCCACCGTTGTTGGGTTAGCCAGGACAGGAAACAGTTGTGATTTTGTTGGGCAGTAGCTGGGCCCCTATCCTGGCATCAGGAATGAACCTCTCACTTCTTTTTCCATTTCCAAGGGGTGTTATCAACATTGCAAGGACAGGACAGGACAAAATGCCTCTGGACACAAGTACATAGATCTACAATCAATCAGAGCAATGAAACGTGATGTATCACTTGAGATGTACCACTTGGGGTGGTGCTTAGTCTGTTTTCAAACAGGAAAAAAACGTTGGCTTGGTCACAAACTTTCTCAGACTACAGCTAATTAATAGACTAATGGTGGTGCTAGAAAGCTTTCTAGCCACAAAGTCATCAGGATTCATCATCTGGGAACAATGAATGTCCATGCAATTTTTTTCCAATATATCTCGTAGATGTAGACATTTCGCAGGGTGAATGAGAACTTTAACCTGCTAATTCCACTAGAGGAAAAGTCAGGGGATCGCCAGAGTCAATAGGGTTCATCCCTTGGGTACAATGAACATCTCCATAAAACTAAAACATATATTGACATCATGGTGGTGCTAGAAAACTCTCTAGCAACAAAGTCATCAGGATTCATCATCTGGGAACAATGAATGTCTGTGCAAAGGTTTTCCCCCTAATATATCTTGTAAATGTAGATATTTCACAGGGTAAGTGAGAACTTTGACCTGCTAGTGGCACTAGCCAAGGGATCACCAAAGTCAATAGGGTTCATCCCCTGGGGACCATGAATGTTTCCACAATATTTTATGGCATTCCATTGAATAGCGGTTGAGATATTTCAGTCTGGACCAAAATGGTGGACAGACTAAGCGACCAACAGACTGACACTGCAATCCCGAGAGCCATACCCATAGTAAATGGGAACTGCTGGCAGGGCTAAAGGTTATTTCAGGGGCTCACCCAGTTATTAGGGTTTATCTTCTGGGCACCATGGATATTTGTACCAAATAGAATAAATATATGAATAGAAATTCATCAAATAGTTGTTGAAAAACATATATCCATCTCATGGTGGCCAGGGAAGTAAGTTCATATGATCAACAAATTCATTAGGATACATCATCTGGGAACCATGAATGTCTGTCCATTTTTTCCCACAATATATCTCATAGATGTAGATATTTCAGAGGAGAAGTGAAATATTTGACCTGCTGTTGGCACTAGAGGAAAAGTCAGGGGATCATCGAAGTCAGTAAGATCCATCTCCTGGGAACCATGAATGTCCCCATAAAATTTTATGGCATTCCATTGAATAGAGGTTCATATATTTCAGTCTGGACCAAAGTGGTGGACAGACTAAGCGACCAACAGACCGACATTTAGCCCCATCGAAGTGGGAACAACTTCCTATATATCTTGTAGATATAGATATTTCACAGGGTAAATGAAAACTTTGACCTGCTAGTTCAGCTAGAGGAAAAGTCAGGGGATCGCCAAAGTCAATAGGGTTCATCCCCCGGGGACCATGAATGTCTCCACAAAACTTTATGGCATTCAACTGAATAATGGTTGCGATATTTCATAAAGTGGTGGACAGACTGAGTGCCCAACAGATCAACATTTCCATCCCTGGAACCATGCAACTAGTGGGGTCAAAAAAAAAGTTTCATCAGAAACTTTAACATGCATCGTGAGGAAGGTTCCAAATTCTCTGGCGAAGAAATAATGAGGTGACATCTACCAGGCTGGCAAGATAAAAGATGTTGAACACCTCCCAGCACCCACAGTTGTGGCTGATCTTTGTATAGATCTCATCACAACCAAAGTTCAAAATACATTACTTACTAAACGTGTTGGTGGGTATAATTATTTTTTTCACCAAAATGTTCAATGATGCTTTGTGTTCAGTTTATTAGGACCGTTGATTTTTTTTTAAAAAGACAGTGATACTGTACAAGAACTGACACAGTGACTACTGAGAACCTTTGATTTAGAGAATGGAAAACAGCACTCTCCCCTTTTACTTTAACTTCACCATGTTCATGAATGTTGGATGTTACCGTTACCCAACCTTTGTCTTTTGCCTCCTGCTCTACAGCTTTATTGTGTTTGCAAATGTTGCCATGATATGCATCATATTACGTGAGAGAACACTACACGAGCCCATGTATATTTTCATTGCATTTTTATCTGTCAACTCTCTGTATGGCTCTACAGGTTTCTTCCCCAGGTTTCTCATGGACCTTCTGTCTGATACTCATTTGATCTCACGTCCAGCTTGTTTTACTCAGATCTATGTTATTTACACATATGCTTCTTATGAACTGACCATACTGAGCATGATGGCATATGACAGATATGTTGCTGTTTTATATCCATTACACTATCACACAAAGATGACATATAAAACTGTCTGTATATTGACATTTTTTGCTTTGGTCTGTCCAGCCTGTTACCTCACAGTAAGCACTGATATGGTTGTCAGGCTTCCTCTGTGTGGACACAATATACAAAAGGTATACTGCGCCAGCTGGAATGTTGTCAAATTATCATGTGTTACAGATGCTGTTAACAGTATTGTTGCTATGCTGGGGGCCATAATTGTAGCTTTTATTCCCTTTGGTTTTATCTTGTACACTTATCTGAGAATTGTGGTTGCTTGTTGGAAAAAGTCATCAGAGGACAGGAAGAAAGTATTGCAAAGTTGTCTTCCACATGTTATTTCATTTGCAGTTTACTCCATCACCTCATTCAGTGATACTGCCCTGAGCCGACAGAATCTTGATGAGATAAATCCATTTGTGGCTATAATTTTGTCAGTAGAATTTGTTATCATTCCTCCAGTTCTGAATCCTCTTGTGTATGGCCTTAAATTACCAGAAATTAGACGACGCATTGTCAAGATAGTGTGCTTAAAACCCCAAAATAAAAAGATTTCCTGTAGAACATTAAGAGAGAATGCACTGGTCATGTGAATGTTCTGTGTTGTGAATAAAGTATCTATGTGGCAAAATGATCAACAAAACCACGAGTATCATCTGACTACAAAGACCAAGTATCCACTGTCTTCAACTTTCTTACATTATGACTATGTTTTAAAACTTGAAATCTTTTGAGTATGAAACTCTCATTGTATGTGGCCTTCAAATATGTCCTACCTCAGAGAACTGTGACTCTGTTCAGCATAAATTCATATCAGTTACAGTAGATTGTAATGCACAAAAAGTAAAAAGTAAAAAGAAAATATATAGACAGATAATTTCTGAAATTTGAATTTTGAATTGAATTTCTGAAACATCCAGGTGAACAGATGGGTTTGAGATATCTACTGTATGGACATCAGTAAGGACATCAACTTCATCAAATATGCTGAACTGCTTCAAGTGCTGCATTTAGAAACTAACAAATAGAGAGAGAGTTTTTTTTATGGGCTATGTTGCAGTCTGAACAGAGGAGTTTTCAGTCTGTGATGGAAGATGTGGGGAGGCTCTGCTGTCCTGATGCCAGTAGGGAGCTTGTTCCACCGTTGTTGGGTTAGCCAGGACAGGAAACAGTTGTGATTTTGTTGGGCAGTAGCTGGGCCCCTATCCTGGCATCAGGAATGAACCTCTCACTTCTTTTTCCATTTCCAAGGGGTGTTATCAACATTGCAAGGACAGGACAGGACAAAATGCCTCTGGACACAAGTACATAGATCTACAATCAATCAGAGCAATGAAACGTGATGTATCACTTGAGATGTACCACTTGGGGTGGTGCTTAGTCTGTTTTCAAACAGGAAAAAAACGTTGGCTTGGTCACAAACTTTCTCAGACTACAGCTAATTAATAGACTAATGGTGGTGCTAGAAAGCTTTCTAGCCACAAAGTCATCAGGATTCATCATCTGGGAACCATGAATGTCCATGCAATTTTTTTCCAATATATCTCGTAGATGTAGACATTTCGCAGGGTGAATGAGAACTTTAACCTGCTAATTCCACTAGAGGAAAAGTCAGGGGATCGCCAGAGTCAATAGGGTTCATCCCTTGGGTACAACGAACATCTCCATAAAACTAAAACATATATTGACATCATGGTGGTGCTAGAAAACTCTCTAGCAACAAAGTCATCAGGATTCATCATCTGGGAACAATGAATGTCGGTGCAAAGGTGTTTCCCCCTAATATATCTTGTAAATGTAGATATTTCACAGGGTAAGTGAGAACTTTGACCTGCTAGTGGCACTAGCCAAGGATCACCAAAGTCAATAGGGTTCGTCCCCTGGGGACCATGAATGTTTCCACAATATTTTATGGCATTCCATTGAATAGCGGCTGAGATATTTCAGTCTGGACCAAAATGGTGGACAGACTAAGCGACCAACAGACTGACACTGCAATCCCGAGAGCCATACCCATAGTAAATGGGAACTGCTGGCAGGGCTAAAGGTTATTTCAGGGGCTCACCCAGTTATTAGGGTTTATCTTCTGGGCACCATGGATATTTGTACCAAATAGAATAAATATATGAATAGAAATTCATCAAATAGTTGTTGAAAAACATATATCCATCTCATGGTGGCCAGGGAAGTAAGTTCATATGATCAACAAATTCATTAGGATACATCATCTGGGAACCATGAATGTCTGTCCATTTTTTCCCACAATATATCTCATAGATGTAGATATTTCAGAGGAGAAGTGAAATATTTGACCTGCTGTTGGCACTAGAAGAAAAGTCAGGGGATCACCGAAGTCAGTAAGATCCATCTCCTGGGAACCATGAATGTCCCCATAAAATTTTATGGCATTCCATTGAATAGAGGTTCATATATTTCAGTCTGGACCAAAGTGGTGGACAGACTAAGCGACCAACAGACCGACATTTAGCCCCATCGAAGTGGGAACAACTTCCTATATATCTTGTAGATATAGATATTTCACAGGGTAAATGAAAACTTTGACCTGCTAGTTCAGCTAGAGGAAAAGTCAGGGGATCGCCAAAGTCAATAGGGTTCATCCCCCGGGGACCATGAATGTCTCCACAAAACTTTATGGCATTCAACTGAATAATGGTTGCGATATTTCATAAAGTGGTGGACAGACTGAGTGCCCAACAGATCAACATTTCCATCCCTGGAACCATGCAACTAGTGGGGTCAAAAAAAAAGTTTCATCAGAAACTTTAACATGCATCGTGAGGAAGGTTCCAAATTCTCTGGCGAAGAAATAATGAGGTGACATCTACCAGGCTGGACAAGATAAAAGATGTTGAACACCCACAGTTGTGGCTGATCTTTGTATAGATCTTCATCACAACCAAAGTTCAAAATACATTACTTACTAAACGTGTTGGTGGGTATAATTCTTTTTTTCTCCAAAATGTTCAGTGATGCTTTGTGTTCAGTTTATTAGGACCGTTGATTTTTTTAAAAAAAGACAGTGATACTGTACAAGAACTGACACAGTGACTACTGAGAACCTTTGATTTAGAGAATGGAAAACAGCACTCTCCCCTTTTACTTTAACTTCACCATGTTCATGAATGTTGGATGTTACCGTTACCCAGCCTTTGTCTTTTGCCTCCTGCTCTACAGCTTTATTGTGTTTGCAAATGTTGCCATGATATGCATCATATTACGTGAGAGAACACTACACGAGCCCATGTATATTTTCATTGCATTTTTATCTGTCAACTCTCTGTATGGCTCTACAGGTTTCTTCCCCAGGTTTCTCATGGACCTTCTGTCTGATACTCATTTGATCTCACGTCCAGCTTGTTTTACTCAGATCTATGTTATTTACACATATGCTTCTTATGAACTGACCATACTGAGCATGATGGCATATGACAGATATGTTGCTGTTTTATATCCATTACACTATCACACAAAGATGACATATAAAACTGTCTGTATATTGACATTTTTTGCTTGGGTCTGCCCAGCCTGTAACCTCACAGTAACCATTAATATGGTTGTCAGGCTTCCTCTGTGTGGACACAATATACAAAAGGTATACTGCGCCAGCTGGAATATTGTCAAATTATCATGTGTTACAGATGCTGTTAACAGTATTGTTGCTATGCTGGGGGCCATAACTATAGCTTTTATTCCCTTTGGTTTTATCTTGTACACTTATCTGAGAATTGTGGTTGCTTGTTGGAAAAAGTCATCAGAGGTCAGAGGGAAAGTATTACAAAGTTGTCTTCCACATGTTATTTCATTTGCGATTTATTCCATCACATCATTCAGTGATACTGCCCTGAGCCGACAAAATCTTGATGAGATAAATCCATTTGTGGCTATAATTTTGTCAGTAGAATTTGTTATCATTCCTCCAGTTCTGAATCCTCTTGTGTATGGCCTTAAATTACCAGAAATTAGACAACACATTGTCAAGATATTTTGCTTAAAACCCCAAAATAAAAAGATTTCCTGTAGAACAATTGAAATGTCTCCTTAAATGCAGTTTGACCAAATATTGTGACAGTATACTTCATGGCACAATTTGTGAAGTGAAATGTTTGGTGAGCAACCATTGCTTGTAAAATGGACTGATAAATGCATGCTTTGTTTTCAGCTGAGATTTAAGTGAACGCAATTTATTTGTCTACTGGTGTTTCAAATCTATTTTAAATTGAATTGTATGTGAAAAATATTGGCTCTCACTAATAAGACTCCATCTGGTAAATAGATTAAATGATATTTAACTCTTTGCCTTAGCTCTTAATTTCTACAGATTTTCAGGGAAAATAACAAACTATAAAAGTAAAATTTGATGTAAAAAAAAACTGCTTCATTGATTATAGTAAAAAGAGCTCCATCAAACGTATCCATATTTGTGTATATGTGTATTTTACTTTTTTGTGCTCCTTTAAGATTCTGACCTGCCGTTTCATATTTTTACCAGTAAATACTGTAACGCCTCAAGACCTAAACTGATCTCAGAGACTTATGCCATCATAATTAATTATTTTTAAAATTTTGAAAAAGCTGAAAGATCACAGCTGCAAACTGTCGCTTTAAGCCAAACAATGATAATGGTTATGGTAATTTATCATAAAAATTCACAAAAATAATTAATAATTAATTATTAATTAAACACAAACAACTCTGATTACATAGTGGGAGAACTGCAACACAAGTCTGCGTCCTCTGTCTGGTAGTTTTGGTCAGAAAAGAAGTTGGGAGTGACTTTAAGATCCCCTCTACTCATGTTTATGTCACCTAAAATATCTGATCTTGACTGTCCTATCTGTGCAAACTTTGTCACTAGAGAGGTGTTTCACATTCCTCTACTGAAGAGGGGAGATGTCTGGGCACTTCCCTAAAATCTGGGATTCAAACGTACCTATGTAAGCTAGATTTTGTACACAAAAGCCAATCGCTGTCTAATATGCTTTATGCAGGCAAAGAAATCTGAAAAGTCCAGCACACAGCAAACTTCTAGATACAGAGGGCAAGAGTTTGCACTGCCTACAAACCTTAAGCATGACAACTACAACATGTGGGCTTTATTTATTAGAATTAAGCTGCAGTATGTAATAGTAAGTAAGAGTGTACCTGTGGGCCTGGGATAGACACCCCTAACTAGCATGAATACTTCACTATCAGATCAAAGAAGCCTGAAAAACAAGTGAACACCAAAAATGTATCTTCACTAATCATGCTGATATTCATGACCTTGCTCATTTTACAATTATATCTAACATCTCAGTTGCTCTGTGGACAAAAGCAAGGCCTGACGGCTGTGGAGAATCAGAGTAAAAGCCAGAATTATACACACAATGCACAATCATCTGATGAAGGTTGATGGATTGACGCTGGTTAATGAAGGAAACATTTTAACAAGCCACTGGACAATTAAACCGTGACAGGCCATAGAAGTGAGGGAAGGGGCTTAATTAAAGTTCCCATGAAATCAAAATAGACTTTTAAGTGTTTTTATCATATATATATTGAGCTATATGTCACCTGTCAGCCAGTATCTGGCCCAGCAGTGACAAGAAAGTCATTAAATAGATATTCTAGGCTATTTTTAAAGATATTACAAAGTTTTCTTTCTGGAAAATGACGGTTCATGACAGGACCCATCAAACGCTTTCTCGCTTATGATGCAGCAGAGCATTAAAGTCAAATACCCAAGCAGACTGCAGTGTTTCTAGGCACCGGGCCTCACTGTACAAAAGCACAACTTCATAGGTTTATTAACTGCTTTGGGTGAAACTGGATCATATAAAATATTTTTTGGTTTCCCCTCAGTTTCAACTCTGTTATTTAATGACAGAGATTCCTTATAGACAGATAACACTAGCTTTAGTGCCTTACTTGTTGCTAAAGTAGCTAACAGTAATTGTGGAGAACAGAACTGGGCTCAGCAAACTTCCAGTGAATATGACCTGTAACCGAGACCAACAGGGAATGCAGCACCGAGGTCGTACTGAGGTGGTGTTTGTGCTGGGTTTGGCCCTCCTTTTACATCCATGGATCAGCCTAGCTGCATGGCGGGAGAGCTGCAACGCACATTGAGGGCTTTTGGCTACTGTAAACGCTGTACTGATTTGATGAACTGATGATATTAAGGTACTTTTATTGCCTAAACCCATCCCAAATAATACTGTACATATTTCCTGACCGTAGCCAAAACACTTTTGTTTCAGGATGCAACCTGTAACTGTGGTGTCAAACTTTTGCACTTTGCACACCCACCACCCACAACAACCACCACCTTGCCAGTCCAGCATGTTATAAATATATTGTTTTAAAAAAAAAACATTGTTGAACATAATCTAGAGGGAATTGCATTTGCCACCACAAAGTAATCATGAAAACAATTTAGTAATATACAAACATAATGTCTAGGAGACAGGGTTTGTTGAACTAAACACAAGGTTAATGGCATCCATTGACAAACCGTTGGCTCTGTAATATGTACAGTACTAGTATTAATGTTTAAGTAGAAATCTTAAAATGGATTAAGGCTTAGTAATAAATTATCATAATATAATGATTATGTTACCGTCATAAATCTCCAGAGGACGAAAACTATGATGACATGTCCAGAGTCAGAGAATATGAAATAGTAATAACTCCTCCCATGACCTACACTTGTGGTGTGTCTATAGATCAAAATGTAGAACACACTTGGAGATTATTCACTCTAAGTTTGGTAACTATAGTGAGACTATTGTAGGTGTAACCAATATTATATGACAAAATGTTCCAGCTGCTTTAACTTGCCTTTACACAGATGCTCAATGCTGCCAAATCAGATCACTGATTTCTCAAGACAGGAACAAGAGTTTGTCCAACAACAAAGACAAAAAATACTGATTTCTTTGTCACTGATTTATTGTGAGTGGGATGGAAAACAGCACTGTGTCTTATTACTTTAACCTCACCATGTTTGCGAACATCGGACACTACCGCTATCCAGCGTTTGTTTTTTGCCTCCTGCTCTACAGCTTTATTCTCTCTGCTAATCTCTGTCATAATACTGGTGATATCCCGAGAAAAAACACTGCATGAGCCCATGTATATGTTTATTGCTTTGTTATCTGTCAACTCTCTGTATGGTTCTACTGGTTTCTTCCCCAGATTCCTCCAGGACCTTCTCGTCTGATACTCATTTAATCTCACGTCCAGGTTGTTTCACTCAGATCTATGTTATTTACACATATGCTTCCTATGAAATGACCTTTCTTGGCATTATTGCATGTGATAGATATATTGCTGTTTGTCATCCTTTACACTATCACACAAAGATGAAATCCAAAACTGTTTTCAAGTTGGCAGCACTGGCTTGGATTTTTCCAGCCTTGGTATTATGACATGCATCTCTTTGTCCATGAGGCTTCCTCTATGTGGTAATGAAATACAAAAAGTTTCTGTGCAACTGGAATGTTGTGAAATTGTCATGTGTCAGCACTGTTGTCAACAACATTAATGGTTTGCTTTTGACCATATTTACAGCCTTCATTCCCCTTTTTTATGTCCTGTACACCTATTTGCGAATTATACTTGTTTGCTGGAAAAGCTCAACAGAATTCAGAGGGAAAGTACTTCAGAGCTGTCTGCCACATGTTGTCTCATTTGTGGTTTATTGCATCACAGCATTTTGTGATATTGCTTTGAGTCGCATTAATATTGAGGAGATAAATCCACTTCTAGCTGTGATTTTGTCACTGGAGTTTGTTGTCATTCCTCCTCTTCTGAATCCTCTTGTGTACGGGCTGAAGTTACCAGAAGTTAGAAAACACATTTTAAGGATGTTACCATGATATATAATAATCTCTTAAAGGTAGAATCAGTAGGATTTGTCTGAGCTGTTCATAAAAGAACCAGAAAGAGGTTGAATCTCATTCCCAGGTTGTCAGTACCAACAATATGGGTTGGTAAAGCAAGCAAAATAATGAAAAAATAAGTTAATACATAGGGCAGCATCTCTCCAGATACAGCCACCACTACACACTTCTATTAGGTCATATGTGATGTCTGAAAGGCATTTTGTCTATGAGTCTATACATTGGTTTTTTAGGGAAATGTTGTATATTATGTCTTTAAAATGATCAGCCAGAATCACAGCACAGCATATTGTGTGACTGTGTGATTTTATGAAGGAGAATAAAGACCGGTTGTAATCAGAGTCATTACAACATACAAGGTGTAACATGCTTCCAGATAATCAGTGACAGTATTACAGCCACATGTTCAAAGTTTTGAAAATATTTAAAGAGGCAAGAGCATGACATTACATGACAATATGAAAAATTGAACATACTATTTGAAATGTTTGTCACATAAAAATGTCACCAAATGTTCTTGGTTACAGTTGGGCAACAAAAGAGTACAACGTAAAGATATGGATATGCTCAAGCAACAAATGCCAGATAGACAAGGTTACCAAGCAGTATAGAGTAGGCTGTACATAGGGATGGATTTTGAGAACCAGTGCTAAATTTGTAAGGATTCCTGATTGCTTGATATGAAATATTAATGAACTCCTGGACAAACTGTGCTGCTATCGGTACCTTTGCAAAGTTAATTTGCTCTAAAGGCCAAATTCAGACAGAATCAGGTGTTGCAGTAATCAGCTGCAGGGTTGTGTGCTGGTGTCGGGGTGTTTTATTTGTGCTTGGAACATAACCACAGTGAAACATTCAGAAAATAACATTTTATTTCTTGGATTCAGCGGTCTTTTTGCTCATTTGTCCCCCTCTCCCTGTCAAACATATCAACACAAACCAGATAATGGTGCTTGGTGTTTTTATTTTTCAGCATAAACTGAGGCCAGACACAATACGTCAAAGCTGGGTACACAAAATACAACAAGCGAGGACACAGGTGATTGGGTTCACATTTCTACAAGCAACTCTGGTTGGAGTTGCTTAGAGATAAAACAGATCTAAAGCAAAAATGGACTGTAACTTTCTTTTGTACCTTTTTTATTTTGTGCATTAAATCTTTGAACTGAACCTACTCAGCCTCTAGTCTGCATTTTGGGTCCATTCTCTTATATTTGTGCTACCCTGCTTGACATACGTGCATCAATGATTTTTGGACGAAGGCTCCCTATGTTGAAGACAAAGAGGCAGCTCTGTCTTTGGCATACAAGACAGTGTCCTCGAAGCCTTGGCAAAAGGACTCAACCTGCACTCCAGTCAATTAGGCTTGTATGTGTGACACTGCAGCCCTCCTCTATTAAGCCGGCTAGCCCGCTGCCTTCATTTCTCGAGTCGCTTAGCCACTTGCCTGCAGCCTACAGCTGTTTAACCATTTGGCTAGCACAGAACCAGCCTCTTCCCCAATCCTGCCCCAGAGCCACCTTCTAGAAAGACTTCCAGAAGGAAGCATGGCTCTCGCCGAGGTCATGCTTCTCAGCTGCCCAGTGTCCAGGTCTCAGCTGTCCAGTGTTCCAGAGCATCAGTGCCACAGAGACTCTGATGCCCAGCTCCTTGTCCTCTCTGCTCCCCAGGGCCATGGAGGCCCGCATCTCTCTAGTCCCTGTCCAGCTGCCATCAGGTCTGTTTCCAAGTAGGCCTACATCTCACCTGCTCCCTGTTCCTAGTCGGTGGTCCAGCTGATACTTGTTCTTGGCTCCCCACTGTAGGTCCAGTCAACATTGGCAGTTTTACCAAATGGCATAGGTAGTGATTTGCCAGGTGCCTCACCTGCCAGGGGGGCCTTGTGAACTTGTGGCTACATCACACGCATCACACGTTGTGTGTCCAGTACCGAGTGCCAGAGGAGACACCAGATCAGCACCTCTAAGTCTGAGGCCATGGTTCTCAGCAGGAAACTGGTGGATTGTCTACTCTGAGTAGGGAATGAGTCCTTACCCCAGGTGAGGGAGTTCAAGTATCTCAGGATCTTGTTCTCAAGTGAGGGGACAATGGAGCGTGAGATGGGCAGAAGAATCGGAGCAGCGGGAGCGGTATTGCGTTCGCTTTACTTTACCGTTGTGACGAAAAGAGAGTTTAGCAGAAGGCGAAGCTTTCGATCTACCGGTCAGTCTTCATTCCTGCACTCACCTATGGTCATGAATTCTGGGTCATGACCAAAAGAACAAGATCGTGGATACAAGCGGCCGAAATGGGTTTTCTCAGGAGGGTGGCTGGCATCTCCCTTAGGGATAGGATGAGAAGCTCTGTCATTCGTGAGGAACTCGGAGTAGAGCTGCTGCTGCTTTGCATAGAAAGGAGCCAATTGAGGTGGTTTGGGCATCTTGTAAGGACGCCACCTGGTGCCTCCCTAGGGAGGTGTTCCAGGCAGGTCCAGCTGGGAGGAGGCCTACGGGGCAGACCAAGGTCTAGGTGGAGGGATTATACCTCTGTCCTGGCCTGGGAACACCTCGGGATCCCCCAGTCAGAGCTGGCTAATGTAGCCGGGAAGAGGGAGTCCCCTGTTGCAACTGTTACCTCTGCGACCCGATTTCGGACAAGCAGTTGAAGATGGATGAATAAATTGTTGCCATATATATACATATGCATTTTAAACTGATCTTTCATGAATTATGTTTTATCTGATTTAGTTTGAAGGAGACTGCACAAAAAGTAGAAAAGTCACTATCAAAATAAAGGCAAAAGCCCCCCCAAAAAATCTTACAAAAAAAGTATCAAAAGTAAAATTAATTAAATTATACTTAAATTGTGAAGTATTACTCATTTGAGAATAATATATAATTTGACTATGCACAGCCTATGTACAGCCTACTACTATACTGCTCGAAAATGAGATGATTCATCTCAAGGGGCTATCCCATTAATAAACAATTTACAATTTACAATTTAATGCATGAATGTGTTCATCATGTTAATGTTGCAGTTGGTAAATCTGGAGCTGATTTTAACTACTTTATACAGTATACTGCTGGGGAGTTTAGTGAGACATAATTTATTTGTTGTTCATGTTTTTGATTTTTAATCTCAATCTACAAAGTAGAGTTGAAGCATAAAGTAGCAGAAGCTGAAAATTGTCAGGTAAAGTACAAGTACCTCATTGTTCTTTTTCAGTACAGCACTTTAGTAAATGTATTTAAATGTAAATGTACTGCTGAGCACTAATGAGTTAAATAATTTAGCAGATGAGATCAGACAATAGCTCAAAGTTTGGGTCCCTTAGTCCTGAGGCTTTGTTAAATGAAAAGCGCTGCCTCCAAATAGTTTGTGTTCGCTAGCTGCAATTGTGTTAATGGAGAAGGGCCTCATATTGGTTTTTGGCTGGGGCCTCCAAGTCACCAAAACCGTCCCTGCCAGCCAACACCTGCTTCTGCTAAACTGCAGCTATCTACTGTTCCTCCTGTGCTGCAGCAGTTTCAACCAGCGTAGACATCGAATTCCAGCTATTTCCTGCTGCTGTGATAAACACCTTAAAACCTGAGTTACCAGACTGAACTGCAGAAGTACAAGGCATTATAAAATATAAGAGAGTAATGTTTCATAGCGGTAATATTTTTAGATACTTTGATAATATGTCATTATTTCGAGAAGGTTTTCTCATTAATTCCTTACAGGATTTTTTTTTTTCTCCGTCACATTGGCAGAAATGGGCTTCCATATCGTCATCTCTCCAGTGTTTTCCATTCTCCAGTGTAGTAAAACTATGATGACATGTCCAGAGTCAGAAAACATAAAATACTAATAACTCCTCCTATCACTTACACTTGTGGCATATCTGTAGCTCTAACGAAGAGCAAAATGTAGAACCTGAAGATTATTTACTCGGAGTTTGGTAAGTATTGTGAAACTACTGCAGGTGTAACCAATATTATATGACAAAATGTTCCAACTGCTTTAATTTTCCTTTCCACAGATGATTCAAAGTCTGTCATATCAGATCACTGATTTCTCAAGACAGGAACAGGGAGAGTTTGTCAGACAACAACAAATGTATGCATTTCTTTGTCACTGATTTATTGTGAATGGGATGGAAAACAGCACTGTGTCTTTTTACTTTAACCTCACCATGTTTGTGAACATTGGATACTACCGCTATCCAGCATTTGTTTTTTGCCTCCTGCTCTACAGCTTTATTCTCTCTGCTAATCTCGTCATAATACTGGTGATATCTCAAGAAAAAACACTGCATGAGCCCATGTACATGTTTATTGCTTTGTTATCTGTCAACTCTCTGTATGGTTCTACTGGTTTCTTCCCCAGATTCCTCCAGGACCTTCTGTCTGATACTCATTTAATCTCACGTCCAGGTTGTTTCACTCAGATTCTATGTTATTTACACATATGCTTCCTATGAAATGACCTTTCTGAGCATCATGGCGCATGATAGATATGTTGCTGTTTGTCATCCTTTGTACTATCACACAAAGATGACATCTAAAGCTGTTTTCAAGTTGGCCGCGTTGGCCTTGATTTTTCCAGCCACCGGCCTCATGATATGCATCTCTTTGTCCATAAGGCTTCCTCTATGTGATAATAAAATACCAAAAGTCTTCTGTGCCAACTGGAATGTTGTGAAATTGTCATGTGTCAGCACTGTTGTCAACAATATTTATGGTATGTTTTTGGCTGTATTTACAGCATTCTTCCCCTTTTTTTATGTCCTGTACACCTATTTGCGAATTATACTTGTTTGCTGGAAAAGCACAGCAGAATTCAGAGGGAAAGTATTTCAGAGCTGTCTACCACATGTTGTCTCATTTGTGATTTATTCGATCACAGTGTTTTGTGATATTATTTTGAGTCGCATTAATATTGAGGAGATAAATCCATTTGTGGCTGTGATTTTGTCATTGGAGTTTGTTGTCATTCCTCCTCTTCTGAATCCTCTTGTGTACGGGCTGCAGTTACCGGACATTAGAAAACACATTTTAAGAATGTTGTCATGATATGAAATAATCTCTTAAAGGTAGAATCCCTGGATGTCAAATACTGACATATTAGGTTGGTAAAGCATCCCGAGCACAGCAAAATAATAAGAAAATAAGGAAATAGAGACTGAGGGCAGTGTCTCTGCAGATACAGCTACTACCACACACTTCTAGTGGCTCCTATATGATGATTAAAATACATTTTACATATGAATCTTGTTTTTTCTTAAGGCAGTCTTCCATATGATCTCTTTAAAAAACGGTCAGCTGAAACCACACCACAGCATATTGTGTAACCATGATATTATGAACACTACTTTTATGACTATGAGAACACTTTAGTCTACAGAAGTTATAAATAGTAAGTAAGAAAAACATCAGTTTAATAAACTCTCACAATAAAGCTCAGATCAGATTTACTCAGAATATATACATATAAGATGCCACATGTTCCCCAAATAATCTGACTGTGACAATATTATGGCCACATGCTCAATGTTCTTAAAATATTTAAATAAATTACGTCGCAAAATCCATATTACAGTTTACATTCTGGACATAAATTACTGTATGTTACTTCACCATGGACTAGATTAAATGGCAATATGATAAAATGAACATGATATGCTAATAGAGTCGAGCAACAACACAGTACAATGGACAGATGGTGGTTGTGCTCCCAAGCAACAAATGGCAGAAAGACAAAATTAGTGATTAGTTAATGGTGGGCTGCACTATGCACCACTATGTAAGGAAGTGTACACAACGTAAGCTTAGCTGATATTGCACTGTTTGCTGAATGTGGAAATTGACTGTAAATCAACTGTTTCCTTACACATTTGCCATAAGAACTGAGTAATGGGTTTACAGCTTGTTCCATTCCCCCTGTGACCACAGAAATTAATGCTGTGAAAACATTTTAAAATCAAACTTGAGTTCATTTTCCTAGATCTTGCCATCAGTTCTACTGCTCAAGATGACATTATAGAAAGCACTTGCTGAGGTCTCTGTGTGTGTTTCCCTCTGTTCTTTGCCAGTTTTGTACTTTGCATTGAGCGTCCTGGTGTGTTCCCAGTAGTTTTTAGGTCTCTGCTTTGTTTATTGGACCTTGTTTATTTCATGGACTTTGTATTTTTACAGGTCTCTAATGTATTTTTTGCCCTTGTTGGACTGTAGTTGGTTTTAATCCATGCCTACCTTATCTTTCCATAAGTCTTTTGTGCATTTTTTTTTTTATTTTGTGCATTAAATCTTTAAACTGAACCTGCTCAGCCTCTAGTCTGTATTTTGGGTCCATTCAGTATTTCTGATACCCTGCTTGACATACGTGACAGTACAAACTGGCCAGTCATGGACTCAGCACACAGTGATTTCAAGCATCAACTGTATAACGTAGTCCTGGTTCGAAGGAGCCAACAGGACAACATCATCTGCAAAAAGCAGAGATCAGATCCTGTGGTCCCTGAACCGGACTCCCCTGGCTGCACCTAGAAATTCTGTCCATAAAAATAATGAACAGAACCAGTGACAAAGGGCAAGGAACAGGTCTAACTTACTGCCGGCTATGCGAACCAAGCTCTTGCTCCGGTCATACAGAGACCGTACGGCCCTTAGTAGAGGCCTCTGACTCCATACTCCCGAAGCATCTCCCACAGAATGCCACAAGGGACACTGTCGAATGCCTTCTCCAAGTCCACAAAACACATGTGGACTGGTTGGGCAAACTCCCATGAACCCTCAAGCACCCTGTGGAGGGTATAGAGCTGGTCCAGTGTTTCACGACCAGAACGAAACCGCATTGTTCATCCTGAATCCGAGGTTCAACTATTGGCCGAATTTTCCTCTCCAGTACCCTGGAATAGACTTTTCCAGGGAGGCTGAGACATGTGATCCGCTGTAGTTGGAGCACACCCTCCGGTCCCCCTTCTTAAATAGAGGGACCACCACCCCGGTCTGCCAGTCCAGAGGCACTGTCCCCAACTGCTACGCGATGTTGCAGAGGCGTGTCAACCAAGACAGCCCTACAACATCCAGAGACTTGAGGTACTCAGGGCAGATCTCATCCACTCCCAGTGCCCTGCCACTGAGGAGCCTCTGAACTACCTCAGTGACTTCAGCTTGGGTGATGGATGAGTCAACATCTGGGTCCCCAGCCTCTGCTCCCTCTACGGAAGGCGTGTCAGTGGGATTGAGGAGATCCTCGAAGTATTCCTTCCACCTTCTGACAATATCCCCAGTTGAAGTCAATAGCTCCCCACCTCCACTGTAAACAGTGTTGGCAGGGCAGCGCTTGGACTCCTTCTTCAGCTTGATGGCATCCCTTAGTTCCAGTGTCCACCACCGGGTTCGGGGATTGCCGCCACGACAGGCACTGGAGACCTTACGGCCACAGCTCCGAACAGCCGCGTCAACAATGGAAGTGGAGAACATGGTCCATTCTGACTCAATGTCTCCAACCTCCCTCGGGATCTGGTCAAAGCTGGTCAAAGTTGAAGATCCCTCTGACAGAGGATTCTGCCAGACGTTCCCAACAGACCCTCACAATACGTTTGGGTCTGCCAAGTCTGTCCAGCTTCCCCCTCCGCCAGCAGATCCAACTCACCACCAGGTGGTGATCAGTTGACAGCTCAGCCTCTCTCTTCACCCGAGTGTCCAAGACATACGGCCGAAGGTCAGATGACACGACCACAAAATCAATCATTGACCTCCGACCTAGGGTGTCCTCATGCCATGTGCACTGATGGACACCCTTATGCTTGAACATGGTGTTCATTATGGACAAACTGTGACTAGCACAGAAGTCCAATAACAGAACACCACTCGGGTTCAGATCATAGGGGTCGTTCCTCCCAATCACGCCCCATCAGGTAACACCGTCGCTGCCCACGTGGGCGTTCAAGTCCTCCAGTAGAACGATGGAGTCCCCAGTCGGAGCACTTTCCAGCACCCCTCCCACGGTCTCCAAGAAGGCCAGGTACTCTGTACTGCCATTCGGCCCATAAGCCGAAACAACAGTGAGGCACCTGTCCCCAACCCGAAGGCGCAGGGCGGCGACCCTCTCATTCACTGGGGAAAACATCATCATTCAGGTGCTCAAACCCCTCCACCACGATAAGGTGGCAGTACAAGGAAGGGCACTTTGTACAAAAATATGTAATTTACCACAGCTGTAAAGTGCTGGACAAGCTTGAAATGCCTGAAAAGAGCTTCAATTTGATTTTGGAAGAGGTATACAAACCATGAAATTGGGATTTTAGCTGACATATGGAAATCAGATTTTGAGGATCTCAGAACAGTCAAAGTCTTGGGGTCCCCCTGTGACCTCTGTTGCCTCCCTAAGGGGGACCCGGATTCCAGGTTGGGAACCAATGCTCTAAACCTTGGCAAAGGGACTCAATACCTTTGTGGGTCACAGACTTCCTTAGCACACTTAATTATCTGCCTGCTCTCTGGAATACTGGCCTCCAGTCTGCTAGTTTTTAGCATGGTAGCATCCAGCCAGAGGGCCTCCAGCACATCAGCTTCCAGCATGCTAGCCTTCAGCGTGCTAGCTTCCAGCATGGTACCCATTGGCATGCTAACCTTCAGCATGCCTCCCAGCAAGTTATCATCCAGCCAGCTAGCCTCCAGCTAGCTTCCCAGTCTGCTAGCAACCAGCCTTCAACTCAGCCTGTGGCATCCGTGGTGTTCCCCTGACTGTCAGCTTTGGAAGCTATTAATGCCACATATCACTCTGTGTGTCTGCTTTGTTAACAAGCCATGGACAGTCGGCAAGACTAGCATCTGTGATGTTAGCAGCCATGCCTCTGCTTCTGCTTCTCACCATAAAAGTAGGAAAATGTTTTGCATGCCCACAATGCCTGGAGGGAGTGAAAGTAGAGTGCAGAACAACACGCACACACACACAGCCCCACTGTTACACATGGAGCAATATGGCTCTTTTTAAAACACTGTCATTCATAAAGTGTCTGTACTTACAAAAGGTGGTATTGTATAGTATTGTATTTTAACAGCTGGATACCACAATACCTTTCTAGTATACCATGCAACACAAAGACCCACAGAGACGTAGGTGCCCAGCTCCTTGTGCTCTCCGCTGCCCAGTGCCATGCTGCAGAGTACTGCAGCCTGTGTTGCTCCAGGTTGACTGATGTAAAGACCGCTCCTGAATCAACTAACATTTCTCCAGTCCCTTGTCCACTTGACACCAGCAGCCACTAGTTCCCAAGCTGCAGCAACCCGTTTTTCACAAGTTGCATCACTTCCCTTGCAGCAGTCCCCTGTACCTGTTTTGCAGCAATCTGCTGAGCCTGAGTTGCCACAGTCTTCAGTGCCTGTGCTTCAGCAGCCTATGGTCGACATTCCAGGCTGCTGCAGCCACTCCCAAGTCAGTTTTCAAAAACTAGTTTGGACATTCTTACTGAAACATGCAACTGTTTCTTGACCCAGTAACTTTTTGAGAACCTCTGTCTGTCGGCTACTCTGTTTGCCCATTGCACGCTCCTTGTTCTTTTGCTGCTATTTGTTGCTTGCCTGTTTGTTTATTTGTTGCTATTTGTTGCTTTTGTTGTTTTGTTCTTGCTGTTGTTGCATTCATTGTTTGTCTTGCCCCGTGTGTGCTACTTTGTTGTTGCTGTACTACCTGATGCTGCTGTTTGTTAGCCACCTGCCGTGGCTGTGTTTCAAACTGTTTGTCTTTCGTGTAATGCACACTGTGTGTGTTGCTGTCTTTTATCTTTTGATACCCCTTTTAATCCGCGTTCCACTTTTCCTCAAGAGGCTCTTGCCTTTTACCAAAATTTGTTCTTACTGACTTGCCTGGTTAAATAAAGGTAAAATCAAATTTAAAAAAATGAAATGGAAGAGAGTAATGTTGTTTCATAGCAGAATCCCCATAAATGCCCCCAAACTGCAACATTTACAGCAGGTGCGGCATTATGGATGGGCCTAACGGGCCTGGGCCCACCCACTTGCACAACTGGCCCACCTTAAATGACTGGGATAACATACATTTTCTTAGCTTTTATTTTTAATTATTAAAATAAACATTTTAATACAACCTTAAGACAAAAAAGATTTGATTTGAAAAAAAGACAACATTTATTACCACGTGTGACCAATCACAACAGGCCATTATTCATCGCCCCAGACATGTTATGCTTGCGCACACATGTCACACTGTGGCGTTTCTTCAGCAGAAAATGATGACAGGTGTAACGGCATATAACTGTCTTATTTTATACCTGCAAATACATTTCTCGAAACTAGAACTTCTAAAAAATGTAGACAATACAGGAGGTAGAGCTAAATATTCCTGCCTGACTTGATTGTCTTCAGATTACCTTCACAGCAGACAGTTAAGTCTATGAATGAACAGCGCAGCACACCAGTGCTCTCTCCTGTTAAAATTCAGTGTAGCTCACTCAGTATTCTGATTGCTCCGGTTTCTCCCTCTGCATGCAATCAATTTAAAGAATAATCTAGCCAGACCAAACAAAAATGCATTAAAATGAATTAAAATGTCAGTTTTCTTAATGAACTGATGTATCGACCTACTTGATCCATAGTGAAAATATAGATAAGGAGATACATCCTGTGCCATTTGAAATAAATACAAACTGCTGCGGTGAAATAATAAGCTATCTCAGTATGGAAAATGTTTTTTTTTAAAGATTTTAAAAGTGTCATAATCAACTAGAAGTGCTAGTCGCCCTCCACAGCATGATACCAGTCAATTTTGTTAAATTGAGATTACCAGTTGGAAACAGTGTTAACTTTTGTAATTAAAAGGCCCACCCAAAATTGAAATCCTGGCGCCATGCCTGATTTACAGACGTTTCAATCATCAAATAAATCAAAAAGCCATTTTGAGAAGGTTTCACACTATTTTAAGATACTCTATTTTAATGTCTCACATTAATGCATATCATGAGCAACCTTCATAATTCTCCAGAGTAGAAACACTATGATGACATGTCCAGAGTCAGAGAACATGAAAGACTATTTAACTCCTCCCATCACCTAAACTTGTGGTGTGTCTATAGCTATAACCAGGAGCAAACGAAGATCACGCCTGAAGATTCTTCACTCCGAGTTCTGTAAGTATAGCGACACTACTGTAACCAATGTGTAACCAATATTGTATGACAAAATGTTCAAACTGCATAAATTTTCCTTTACACAAATGATCAGAACTCTGTCAGATCAGATCATTGATTTCTTTGTCACTGATTTATTGTGAGTGGGATGGAAAACAGCACTGTGTCTTATTACTTTAACCTCACCATGTTTGCGAACATCGGACACTACCGCTATCCAGCGTTTGTTTTTTGCCTCCTGCTCTACAGCTTTATTCTCTCTGCTAATCTCGTCATAATACTGGTGATATCCCGAGAAAGAACACTGCATGAGCCCATGTATATGTTTATTGCTTTGTTATCTGCCAACTCTCTGTATGGTTCTACTGGTTTCTTCCCCAAATTCCTCCAGGACCTTCTCTCTGACACTCATTTGATGTCACGTCCAGCTTGTTTCACTCAGATCTATGTTATTTACACATATGCTTCTTATGAAATGACCTTTCTTGGTATTAGTGCATATGATAGATATGTTGCTGTTTGTCATCCTTTACATTATCATGCAAAGATGACATCTAAAGCTGTTTTCAAGTTGGCAGCAGTGGCTTCACTTTTTCCAGCTTTTGCTGACATGGCCTGCATCTCTTTGTCCATGAGGCTTCCTCTGTGTGATAATACAATACAAAAAGTCTTCTGTGCCAACTGGAATGTTGTGAAACTGTCATGTGTCAGCACTGTTGTCAACAATATTTATGGTATGTTTTTGACCACATCTACAGTTTTCTTTCCCCTTTTTTATGTCCTGTACACCTATTTGCGAATTATACTTGTTTGCTGGAAAAGCACAGCAGAATTCAGAGGGAAAGTATTTCAGAGCTGTCTGCCACATGTTGTCTCATTTGTGATGTATTCCATCATAGCATTTTGTGATATTGCTTTGAGTCGGTATAATATTGAAAATATAAATCCATTTGTGGCTGTGATTTTGTCACTGGAGTTTGTTGTCATTCCTCCAGTTCTGAATCCTCTTGTGTACGGGCTGAAGTTACCAGAAATTAGAAAACACATTTTAAGAATGTTGTCATGATATGAAATAATCTCTTAAAAATGATCACCACACCACAGCATATTGATTACCTTTGGTTTTATGAACACAGACTGCACATCAGTTATAAATAATGTGTAAATGCTAAGAGAAAGATCTGACATTGTTATTAACTCTCACAATAAAGCTACAGGAGAATACTGATCAGATATAAGAGAGAGTCATTAAAACATGCACCTCAAATAATCTGTGACAATATTATGGTCATGTACTTAATGTTCTAAATAAATATTTAAAGAAGTGACCTCTCAAAATATAGACTACAGTATGTGTTGTGGACATAACTTACTGTATGTTACTTCACCATGGACTGGATTAAATGACAATATGATAAACAGATCATGATAGTTTGCATTTTCCTCACAAGAAAATGTTACAAATCCTTTAATGTAAATTTGCCATTATATCTGTTAAGTGAAGTGAGGTACGTGAATGCATCTGTAATAATTCATGCTTCATGATGATGTTTTTAAAGTTTTTTTTTTTTTGGCATTTTTGCCTTTATTAGATAGGACAGCCAGAGATTAGACAGGAAACGGGGAAAGAGAGAGGGGGTATGACACGCAGCAAAGTGTCGAAGGCGGGAGTCGAACCAGCGGCCACTGCAGAGGACCAACAGCCTCCATACATGGGTCGGACGCTCCACCCACCGAGCTAAACGTCCGCCCCTCATGATGATGTTTTATTTTTGGTACAAACCACAGTGCAGTTTTGTGCATTTGAAGTGGCTTTATTATGCTCATTTTCAAGCTCATACTATTATTTCTATTAGAATAGGTTTATATGTTCAAAGAAAAACCTGTTTTTTTTCTTATACTGGCCGTAGCTGCAGTACCTCTATTTGTCCTCTGTCTGAAACACTGTTTTAGCTCCTGTGGACAAAAAGATGTCACCAAGTAACTAGAGTGCCTTGAGAGAGAGAGTGGCGACAACGGAAGTTCAAAAAGCTGGCCGATCACGTGGTCCATGTAGCCTTCCAAAAGTTCCCGGAAGTGCTTGGCGGGCAATTCAAAGCCCATAGGAAAACCACGACAATCAGTAAATAATGTCAATAAATGCTTTGCTTTGCAATATTTTTATGCTTATGTTAATTGCTTTGAACTCTGTTAAGTTTACTAAACCTGTACTGTCATTGACAGCAATAAAACCGTAATATTTCTGTTGTTTTTTTCACTTAAAGACATGAGTGAGGCAGACTTAACGTTATAGGTGACTAACAATAAGTGTGTTCTAATAAGAAATCCGTGGCAAATGAATTAAATTTTCATTTGAATTCTTTGAAAATAAATGGAGTTCTATCACTATTTACCTATTCCTTCCTTGTAAATATATATGCTTGTGTTAATTGTTTTGAACTGTTACCTTTACTAAACCTGTACATTTGTTGACAGCAATAAAACCGTAATATTTTCTCTTTTTTTTTTTTAACTTTCAGACTTGAGTGAAGAAGACAGGTGACTAAAAATGATTTGTCAATTGACATAACCAATGTCAAATAAATTAAATTTTCATTTCAATTCATTGCAAATAAATTGAGTTCTACCACTATTTGTTACCTATTCTTCCTTGTAAATAAATATGCTGTTAATTGCTTTGAACTCTGTTACTTTTACTAAACCATTCGTTGACAACAATAAAACCATAATATTTTTATTATTATTATTTTTATTCACAAACAAAGATTTTAACAACAAAAAAATATGTGAGGTAATCATATTCAAACAATGCATTTGCACTTTCACACACTTTCAAATACCACACCACAAGGAGATTTTTTTAAATTAAGAACATAGAACAAAGAACAGAAAAACAATGCAAAAACCAAGGGAAGTTACAAAACAACATGGGCAACCCCAGAACAGCTGAAGGGGCTTCAGGACATTGTTGGACAAGCGCAGAGAGTGATAGACTGCTAAGCAGAAGTCCCACTTGAAATATCTCTCTGCACCCTGGCCTCCTCCTGCAACCCGGGAGAGTGCTGAGTGCTGTCTAGTGCAGGAAATACAAGGCAGAGAAAAAAGTATCACTTTCAAATATGGAGAGCCACATTTTCCAATCATCAATAGCTTTTGCTGCTTATGGTTAATTAAGTATAATCAGCCACTGATGTGTAACACATTTGTCAAGTTGCCTCAGGTTCTTAACTGGTTGTGTTTTATATGTGCAAAGATTTTAAACATATCTACTAAGTTTAATCTGCTATCTAATAGTGTGTATTCATGTTATATAATATATTATATGTTATATTATATTATATCATAAGCTTTACCCGTCATTCCGCAGCCTAAATGATATTAAATTGATGTATAACTGCAATCACATCCCTACACGTTAACCTCGCCACTACTATAAATCGACAGGGTTGGATTAAGTTATATTTAGCGAGCAGAATTTACATTTATCAGCCTGTTGCACGTGTTGCTATCGTTATCCAGTGTGCTAGCCTAAACTTTTATCTGTTAATATTCTCTAAATCCTCTAATCTAGACGGGCAAAATCCGCCAACGTACTTAATTACTCATGTCAATTTAATTCTGATGCCCTACTGACATGAAAATTTCATTCTTTAAACGTTTTAACCTCGAACAAGTGTTGCTCCGACCAGCTGCTCCATTGGAATATATTGAGCGGCAGTTAGCTTGTGCTAACTTCCGGGAACTTTTGAGGGGCTCCATGCGCCGCCATTGCTGTGAAAAAAATAAACCATTGCAGTGAACGGAGGTGGCGCCACTCTCTCTCTCAAGGCACTCTACAAGTAACAAAACAAAGGCTGGATAATGAGGCCGTCCAGGCAGTTCAGGAGGAGTGTTTTCTGCAGGAGTGAGTGACTCCTTTTGGCGTGGACTTTGTTTTTTGTGACTTTGCAGACCTGTTACATACACAAAAAGCTACATAACATAAGTGGCTATTATGTAAGACACCAAAATGCACAGAATTAGTGACATTTGTCTGCTTTAGGAACGAAACCTCAAGGTGTAAAACTTATATAATACATTCAAAGTCAGAAAAAGACAAAGCACATTTTATCCAGCTTTATTTTCACTATGGGATGAAAGAAATGAGTTTGGTTGTTCTAACAAACCATCAACTGTATGTAGCCACCAATCACACACACACACACGCATGAAAATCTATTACTACTGATGCTTCAATATGTACTTTACAACACAAACAGTGACAACCTGTGATGCTGCATGGACTATAATAGCATACTATGAGTCCTCGCTGCAGTTCATTGTTGAGGTGTGTTTAGGTGCGCATAGCAAGTCAGTAATCAGTTCCTGAGCTGCAGCTGTCTCCCATCTCTCTCTCTACTGTATCTCCGGTTCTAGTGGATGACCCCCACCCCCGCTCAAGGTTTCTGACCTGTTCAAAGGAAATTTTTCCTCATCACAGTCACCCCAGTGCCTGCTCCTGGTGGGAACAATTGGGTTCATAGAGAGTAATCTAGACCTGTGCTATCTGAAACAGAATCAGAATCAGAATCAGAAATACTTTATTGACCCCTGGGGGGAAACTGTTAAACATGCCCAGAGTTAACTTAGTTATGATTGAGCACTATTCAAATAACATTTTATTAAACTGAATTGAAACAAATATTTGCGCAACTAATGTTTAAGAATAAATCATAAATTGGATTATGGGCCAGTAATACATTATCACGCTAAAATGATTATGTTAGGATCATATGGAAGCTCATTTCTGCCACTGAGAAACAAAGATCTTGCATGATGTTATAATGAGAATTTTTCTTGAAATAATTATTTAAATTTAAGTCAATATTTTTTAGATATTTTAAGTCATTATTTCGAGAAGGTTTCTCATTATAACAACATACAGGATCTTTTAATTCCCCAGATTAGAAAGACCATGACAACGTGTTGAGAGCCGGAGAACATAAAATACTAATAACTCCTCCCATCACCTACACTTGTGGTGTGTCTATAGATCGAACCAAGAGCAAAATGTAGAACACGCCTGAAGATTATTCACTCCGCGTTTGGTAAGTATAGTGACACTACTGTTGGTGTGACCAAAATTATATGACATTATGTAACAACTGTTTAAATTTTCTTTTATACAAATGATCAGAACTCTGTCAGATGAGATCACTGATTTCTTTGTCACTGATTTATTGTGAGTGGGATGGAAAACAGCACTGTGTCTTTTTACTTTAACCTCACCATGTTTGTGAACATCGGACACTACCGCTATCCAGCGTTTGTTTTTTGCCTCCTGCTCTACAGCTTTATTCTCTCTGCTAATCTCGTCATAATACTGGTGATATCCCGAGAAAAAACACTGCATGAGCCCATGTATATATTTATTGCTTTGTTATCTGTCAACTCTCTGTATGGTTCCACTGGTTTCTTCCCCAGATTCCTCCAGGACCTTCTCTCTGATTCTCATTTGATCACACGTTCATTTTGTTTCACTCAGATCTATGTTATTTACACATACGCTTCTTATGAGATGACCATTCTTGGCATCATTGCACATGATAGATATGTTGCTGTTTGTCATCCTTTACACTATCACACAAAGATGACATCTAACACTGTTTTAAAGTTGGCAGCACTGGCTTGGATTTTTCCAGCTTTTGGTCTTATGATATGCATTTCTTTGTCCATGAGGCTTCCTCTATGTGGTAATGAAATACAAAAAGTCTTCTGTGCCAACTGGAATGTTGTGAAACTGTCATGTGTCAGCACTGTTGTCAACAATATTTATGGTATGTTTCTGACCACATCTACAGTTTTCTTTCCCCTTTTTTATGTCCTCTACACCTATTTGCGAATTATACTTGTTTGCTGGAAAAGCTCAGCAGAATTCAGAGGGAAAGTACTTCAGAGCTGTCTGCCACATGTTGTCTCATTTGTGATGTATTCAATGACAGGATTTTGTGATATTTTCTTGAGTCGGTATGATATTGAAAAGATAAATCCATTTGTGGCTGTAATTTTGTCGCTGGAGTTTGTTGTCATTCCTCCCATTTTGAATCCTCTTGTGTACGGGCTGAAGTTACCAGAAATTAGAAAACACATTTTAAGAATGTTGTCATGGTATAAGATGATCTCTTAAAAATGATCAGTTAGCATCACACCACAGCATAATGTTTGCCTTTGATTTTATGAACACAGACTACATGTTAGTCTACAGAAGTCCTACATAGGGTGTTAATCCTATGAAAAAGATCTGATATTGTAGTTAACAAAAGGAGAATAGAGGTCAGACTGTGACAAAGTTCTGGCCACATGCTTAATGTTCTTATGAACAGATCACACAGTATGCACTGTGGACATGAATTACTGTATGTTACTTACATGGACTAGATTAAATGAGAATATGTTTAATTGAACATGATATTTTACGTGTCTGTCACATAAATATGTTACCAGTCCCATTTATTTAATAAGGGTTATAGCAACACTGAAGTTGTGGGATATCCAGGGAAAGTATGGTGCAGTTTTTTTTTTTTTTTTTATTTCTCATTATATACAATAAACACTCTCCACAATAACAACCCAAGATATATTTTATCAGACACTGTAAGGTATCCACAGGGTTGGATTACTCTTTTTTCTTCAATTGTATTAAAGAAACGTACACTTAAACATTGGAAACTGAAATACCTTCCCACACTAATACACTGGGGAAAAAAAGAAATGTGTTATTATTTGAATAAGGAAAAGACAATAACCATGGAAAATAACAAATTAACTCAATTTGAAATCGTATGGGGAGAAATATTTCAAATGTGTGCATAAAGAAAAGAAAAAAAGAGTTTTCTATGTACTCAAACCTGGTTTGAGGTTTTTGTTTTATTTCATTAATTAATATTTTTCATTTTTTGTCTTGTCTAAGTCTTTTATTGTCTTGTCTTCTGTTCTGTCTTTGATTCGTGTTTTGTTCTGTTGTGCATCTTTGAGCTGTTGCTGTATATGGTGCAGTTTTAAAGAGCTGCGGTGGAGAGCATCCGTACCTGTGCAGTAACTGTGTGTGGTTTGGCAGGAGACAGTTGACCGAGTGGTGCGAAATGTATCCAGAATAATTGGATGTGATCTCCTACACTTTAATAAAATCTATGAGGCCAGATTACCAAAGAAAGGCCTCAAAGTTTTTAATGATTCCTCTCACCCGACAAACAGCTTTTTTAATTTCCTTCATTCTCACAAAAGACTAAGAAGCATTAAGACCAGAACATCCTCGATCCAGAGTAGCATGTATCCTGAAGCTGTCTGCCTCCTTAACACTTCAAACATGGAACTGCAGGTCACTCAGCAGGTTAAATAATTTGTGCAATAGGGCAGATGTCTTAAAGGCACTTGAAGCACTTAATGTATTTCTGTTTTTTATATTGTTGCTAATTTCGCCACAGCTTGAATTTTTCTTCATTGTTTTATGCTTTTATGATTATTGTACAGGTTGGATATGTTTTATATATTATCAAATGTGTTGTGAGTGGTTTTACATTTTTTTTCTCTTTCTGTTCTGAGCGCACCAAGACAAATTCCAATCAGCCACTTTGATATGGCAGTTAAGTATTGAATCTTGAATTTTGGACGTCTGTGCACCATCAGTGACACCGCAGGAGTAGTAGGGCTGTGATAGAGTTCAGCCATAGTGTTTCAGGTTAATCTGCTTCGGCTTACTCCTCGTTGCTCATAGATACCTGCTTGGTCCCTTCCACAGCCTGCCCCCTCGAGAGCACCACAGCCCCCTGTGACAGCTACAGCAGAGGCAGAGCTGCTGTCTCATCGCTGCAACTGGTGGGATGATTTGGAAGCATCTGTAATATGATTTTTTCCCCCCAGTGATCAATAAAGTATTTTGATTCTGATTCTCATTTGGTGAAAGTTAACCACAACTGGAAAGACGAGGCAATGGTTTTGATAGAAAATTAATTATCTGAAGAAAAAAAAAAGAAATAAAATAAAATAACATTTAAGAGTAACACATTGTGTGCGAGTGAAAGACAGTGGAGACCTTGGACTTTAAGAAACAGGGATGGGTATTTTTTTTTATTATTTCCTGACATTTTATAGGCGTTGCATTTACTGCAAATAAAGTCTGTTATGGTAAGAAAATGCCATATAAATGAACTGACAGACCTCAGAACAAAGTTACCATCCCATCTAACTCCCACAATATTTTTCAAATTAGTCGCAGACATCTACAATAGAAAAAGGTTAAATTCCTTCAAGTAAATTTGAATGCTCCTGCTTTGACTGTCACTCAACCAGTCCCAACTTTCAGTCTATAAAGTTTAGTTTAAACTCATAAAATCATCAATGAAGATTTTTAGGTATTATAAATCGAATGATAATGCAAAGAGTGCAATTAGTAGGTCATTAGGGTCAAAATAACATGAAAGTGGCAGACCTCACAAGCACATCCACTTAGAAATTGGTTGAGTAGTAGAGTAGCTGGGCCAAATGGGATAAAACTGTAGTTTTTCTCAAGAGTTGTGTGTCATATGTGTCAAAATGCTGCTAATGTGTGGCAAAAAAGAAAGATGAGATGT